>CM075809.1:63872893-64497020 GCA_037975025.1 Excoecaria agallocha | reverse complement strand
TATATATATATATATATATATATATATATATATATATATATATATATATATATATATATATAATTTTTGTAAAAGATAATTGTAGATTAGAGTGGTGCACACAAA
Source organism: Excoecaria agallocha (assembly GCA_037975025.1). Classification (NCBI taxonomy): domain Eukaryota; kingdom Viridiplantae; phylum Streptophyta; class Magnoliopsida; order Malpighiales; family Euphorbiaceae; genus Excoecaria; species Excoecaria agallocha. The sequence goes on along the minus strand of CM075809.1, from coordinate 64,496,915 downwards.
TTCGTACATAATATTGATCATTTGATTATCAGTTTGAGTCAAGTTATGCATGTTGCATGATGATGGAAATGTGTAGGAACATGCTAGTTTATGCCAATGCATGAATGATTATGATAGAGGTGAATGTTAGGTTGTTTAGACCTTTTTTATGAGATGGCATTACAATCAATATTACTTTTTTATACACTATCACCTTCACTTTTTATTTCACTATATAAGTCATATATTCATGAATTAAATATACATTTCATCATAGTATTCACTTTCATTACAAAGTATACTCATGTATAAATAACATCTCATAACCATTATTAATTAACATATATGCGTAAGTTTCAAGTCCAGAATCAATTTAAACATATATACATTATACCTATACAATAGTTAATTGAACTCTTGTTTTGTTGAAAAATTTTCTTTAATCATTTTAGCATGTGCCATGCATAATCAATTATCATTCATATTTAAGCCATTTTTCATATCCTTACACACATTATTACAATCATGTAATTCATAGCCATAATCATATATGCACACCTTTTTCTTTATCTTTTACAATAATGCATACAATTTATTACATATATCAAATCATTTACACACATTCTATCTATCGCCATATTTCAATACATAGCCATGTGACTCACGTAGGTTATGTCATTACTTATCATTTCACTATTTAGAATATTAACATGTCATTGCACATTCAAATATAATTGTGAACTCATTGGCCAGTACACTACTCCTAAAGGACTAGTTACATAAATGTCATAATTCAATTTCTCTATAGGCATTAATTTATTAGAAAATTCCCAAACACAAATAGATGAATAAGTGGATATATGATGAATTAGAACATGCATATCAAAATCAAAGAGAGAGACTATACCCATAACGATCTCGGGTGCATCCTGGTCTTTTCTAACCTTCATAGCATAGGCCCATGATGAAAAAGAGGGTGCAACAGGATGATCAATGATTTTGGACATTATGCTTGGATTATGCTTAGACTGGCCTAATCCTTCATGACCTCTACCACGTCCTCCACCTTTAAAAAGGGCACGAAAAGCTTCTTTACTTACTTATAATGCTTAGACGTTATTCATAGGATAGTTAGCTATAAAGTAGTCGATATTACCATATCAAAAATATGCACTTGTAGTTCTTCTACAAGTGCCCCAGTTATACCTAGAGGACATTCTGATGCACTTGAACCTCGACCATTAGTAAAGCCCTTACCAGAATCAGTTGATGTTGATAATCCTTATCGCCTTCCTTTAGTTGCAGGTCTTTGAGTTGACTCCTGCATTGGAGGTACATTATCATGGCTCTTCTTGCCTAAGCACTGTCCTCTTCTAGAAAAACCCATACATTGAGCTCTTTACCTCAGCTATTCCCTGATTCTCAACATTAATTGCTAGTTGAACCAACTAATGATAAGTCACTTGGTGTAATAAAGTAGTTGTTGGTATATACTTTTTAATTGAATCATTCAAACCATCCTCAAATTAGTGACATTTGAAATCTTCAGTAAGTACATCTCTAGGTGCATACTTAATAAGGCGATTGAACTTTTATCATACTCAAAAATAGTTAATTTCTTTTGCCTCAAATTCAAAAATTATCTCCAACTCTCATTCTTATAAATTTCAGTAACATTTTTTTTATTAAATTCTCGATTAAAGAATTCCTAGGTTAGAGGCTTAGGCAATTGAGGTTTCCTCACAATAAACTTCCACCATTCATAAGCTGCTCCTTGAAGAAGGGAGATAACACAATGTACCATCTGGTCAGGCGGGCATCTAATTTCATTCAACACTCTTTTTACCTTTTCAAACCAAAACTCAGCTTTCTCAAATTTATCCAAAGATGTACCTAGATGAACGAAATCTCGAAGGATTGTTGCATTCAATAACATCATCCGTTATTTCATTAGATCTTTCCATACTTTAATCTATAATAAAAACATGGGATAACTACATTAGGCCAAATGCAAGACTCATAAATACATATACAAATGGTCCTTATACTATGCTTAGGCCAGAATCGCCTAAACCATAGCTTCAATACCACTAAATTGTAACACCCTTATACCCCCTATAAGGATACGCGAGTGTACACAAGTATAGACTAATCAAAATAGCATACATATGAGAATAACTCATATGTTTCTCAGGATTAATGTACATACATTCCAATCTCAAATACAAGCATCCAAAGTCTTTGAATAGCTCAAAATCATATTACATAGCATCATTAATACATACATGTATTAAATACAACGATTGGTTCATCCCTGATATATTTACAACAAAATGTTTGTTACAAAATTATCATATTACAAAAACTTCTCTAGCCTTGGCAGTTATCCCACTCCTAAACTTGTTCTTCATGACCTACACGGAGGAAATAAACCATCGTGCTAAGTGCCTATATGGATGAGAGTCAATCCACAAAAGAAAAGTTATGTCAGAGATTTTAAAGGGGACTGCACACAAAAACCAGACAGATCATTGGGACCCAAAAGTACCCTGATTTAAGGGCCATGGTCGAGGTTGCAATTAAGTTAGAAATCATTTAGACAAAAGAAGTTGACAGAAAGTCCCAATTTTAGTAAAAGAGAAAATAAGGATCGTCCAGTGGTAAAGGAGGACAAGGTAAGAAGTCTAGGGGATCTCCAGCACCTTAGAGCCATTCAGCAGTTGCTTTAGGCCAAGGTTAAGGTAGTGCACCTTATGGTAAGGCCCCAATTACATCAGCAGCCAGTACACCTTGAAATAGAGATAGTGGGACAATAGTAGCCTATAATCACTATGGTAAAGTCCATCCTAAAGAGTGTAGATATTTGAGTGGAGCATGCTTCAGGTGTGCTCCAGAGATTGTCAAATAAGAGGTTATCGTATAGTGCAGACTACTTTGGCCAACTTACCAATGCCAGGTACTGGATCTTCTATACTGAGAGGTCATGGTAGGGGAACCGCCTCTATCACTTTAGCACCTAGACTAGTTGGGTTGTCATCCCAGGGATAAAGGTGAGCTATAGGTCAAACCTATGCAGTTAGGGTTAGAGAGGATGAGGATACTCCAGATGTGATAGCAGGTAAATTCCTCTTATTTTCTAATTTAGTAAATGCTTTGCTAGATCCTGGTTCTACTCATTTCTACATTAGCATTGATTTAGCACGGGTAAAGGGATAAGAGATGCATGCTTAAACTAGGATATCTTAGTGATTAATCCTCTGGGGTATAGTGTAGTGGTGAACAAAGTATACAGACAGTGTCCTATTAGTGCCCGAGGTTATGTATTCCTAGCAAATATGATTGAACTGTCATTTCACGAGTTTGATGTGATTTTGGGGATGGATTGGTTATTCGCCCACCAAGCTATAGTTGATTGCAAAAGGAAGAGGGTCACTTTGAAGCTTAAAGAGGGTTGGAAAATCATAGTTATGGGTGTGAGAACCGACTTCTTAGCTGATGTAATATCTGCTACAGCTATTAAAAGATTGATCAGAAAAGGGTGCCTAGCTTACTTGTGTTATACAGTGGAGGCAAAAAGAGATAGTCCAAAGGTGTCAAAAGTGCCTACTATCAGAGAGTTCCTTGATGTGTTCCCTGATGAGTTACTAGGCTTACCATCTAATAGGGAAGTGAAGTTTTCCATTGATGTTGCTCCAGGCACTACTCCAATCTTCATTGCTCCTTACAGAATGGCACTAGAAGAATTAAAGATTAAGTTATAGGAACTACTTAACAAAGGGTTTAGTAGACCCAGTGGTTCTCCCTAGGGAGTACTAGTGTTGTTTATGACAAAAATGGATGGGTCACTCTGGTTGTGCATTGACTATTAACATGCTTAACAAGGTGACTATTAAGAACAAATACCCCATTTCTTGTATTGAAGATTTGTTTGATCAACTGAAGGGAGCGGGTGTATTTTCAAAGATTGACCTGAGATCTAGTTATTATTAGATGGCAGTGAAAGAAATAGATGTGCCCAAGATTGGTTTTCCCACTAGATTTGGCCATTATGAGTTTTTGGTCATGCCATTTAGGTCTACAAATGCACCAGCTATCTATATAGACTTGATGAATAGGATCTTTCACCCTTATTTGGACTAGTTTTTTATGGTCTGTATTGATGAAATCCTGGTGTATTCCAAGACATCGGAAGAGCATGACAAACATTTGAGGATTGTACTACAGACCTTGAGAGAAAAGCAATTATATGCCAAGTTTAGTAAATGTACTTTTTGGCTGAATGAAGTATCCTTTCTAGGTCATATAGTGTATGCTGAAGGTATAAAGGTGGATCTTTCAAAGACTAAAGCAATTATTCAATGGAAGCCACCTAAAAATGTTATAAAAGTGAGAAGTTTTTTGGGTTTTATTAGGTATTATAGGAGATTTATTAAGGGTTTGTCCACCATTGTAGTTCATTTGACTTGACTACTGCAAAAACATATGGAGTTTGTATGGACTGATAAATGCTAAGAATGTTTTGAGAAGCTTAAAGTTATGCTAATAGAAGCTCCTACTATTACTCAACCCGAGTTAGGCAAATATTTTATAATCTATAATGATGCCTTAAAAAATGGTTTAGGTTGTGTATTGATGCAAGAAGGCAAGGAGATTGCTTAAGCCTCCCGATAGCTTAAGACTCATGAGAAGAACTATCCTACTCATGATCTGGAGTTGGTAACCATTGTTTTTGCTTTGAAGATTTTGAGGCATTATCTGTATTGAGAAAGATGCTATATCTATTCAGATTATAAAAGCTTCAAATATTTGCTCACTCAAAGGGAACTCAACCTTAGACATGGACGTTGGTTGGAGTTGATTAAAGCTTATGATTTTTTTATAGACTACCATCCAGGAAAAGCTAATATAGTGGCTGATGCACTTAGCAAGGAATTCATGTAAAGTAATGTGTATAAGTTTAAATAAATATGTATAAGTGATTAATATGTGTTATTGACTGATGATAATGTTTGTAGCTCTTCAAGCTATTAATGTTAGTTTGAGTTTGGCATCAGATGGAGCCTTCTTAGCTGAAATGCAAGTGAAGCCTGACTTTGTGCATCAAGTGAAAATAGCTAAAAAAAAGATGATCAACCAATGGCTATTGTGAACAAGCTTAAGGATGACAGTGATGGAGACTATTCCTTGAAAGAAGATGGTAGCCTCTGTTATAAGAAAAGATTATATGTTCCAGACCAGGAGAAACTAAAGAAAAGCATCCTTACAAAAGCTCACCATAGTAGCTATGCCATGCATCCTGAAGGTAACAAGATGTACCAAGATTTGAAAGCCTATTATTGGTGGCCATAAATGAAAAGAGATGCAATAAAATTTATTAGTAAATGCTTAATATGTTAGCAAGTGAAAGTAGAGCACTAGGTTCCCTTAGGATTGCTTCACTCTATCTTAATGCCAAAGTGGAAATGGGAAAAGGTGACCATAGATTTTGAAATTAGATTGCCTATCACTCAAAGGAAATATGATGTTATATAGGTGATCATCGATAGACTCATAAAATCTGCTCATTTGTTACCATTACGGATGGATTATCCTTTGACCAAGCTAGCAAAAATCTATATTAATGAAGTGGTGAGGTTGCATGAAGTGCCATTATCCATTATTTTTTATAGGGATCCTAGATATACTTCCCATTTTTGGAAAATTCTGCAAGAAGCTGTGGGTACAAGGCTCCACTTTACCATAACATTTCACACTCAGACAGATGGTCAGTCAGAGAGGGTGATTTAAATACTAAAAGATATATTGCAATGCTATGTACTAGAGTTTCATAGCAGTTGGGAAAAGTACTTGTCTTTAACAGAGTATGCCTACAACAATAGCTACCAATCTAACACAAAGATGTCTCCTTTTGAAGTTTTGTATGGAAGAAAATGCAAAACTCCTTTGTGTTAGACAAAACTGAGTTAAAAGAAGCTGGTAAGGTCTATCTTGATTTATGAATCAGAAGAGAAAGTATGGGTCATCAAAGGTAGATTGAAACAAGCCATAGATCACCATAAATCTTATACAGACTTGAAGAGGAAAGATATAAAATTCCAGGTTGGAGATAGAGTTTTTTTAAAAGTATCTCCGAGGAAAAAGGTTTTGAGATTTGGCAAGAAAAGCAAGCTAAGTCGAAGTGTAACACCCCCTATGCAAATACCCTATTACACATGTATCATGAATACTATTAATCATGCTTACACTACATGTTCATTTAATCATCATTTAGCCATTAATCATGCCATATGGTTTCATATGCCTATATTCGTGCTACGAGTCTATTCCTGTTTCCCATTTCATACCTATTATCATGCATATTAGACTATATGAATATTACTTTATGTATATCACATGCACACATATTCTGTCTTAGCTTTACTACTAGTGAGTTACAATATTCCACATAGGTTTTATACTTAACATAAGATAACTGGCCTTTATACAAAACATATGATAATTGTATTACAAAACATCCTACATCAAGGTTATCAATCGATGGTTGGCCCTTCCTGATGCAGAGAACGTCCCTCAACAAAAGACTTGCTACTTGTACCTACACGGATAAAATAACCCGTGCTAAGCTATAAAGCTTAGTGGGGAAAATCTACAGATGGATGACCACTCACATAGGTCATCAAAACATACATATACAATATATACATATACTATAAACAACATGTCCAACATAGCATGGCAACAATAACATATACTTTAAAGTATAAAGCATATTCTCATGTGCATAACATTGTACCTAAAGAGTAACAAATATTCTCATATTCATAATTCATATAGACAGTAATTTCCCATGTAAACATATTCAAATGAAACATAATTCATGTGGGTAAACCAACAATATAATCCACAATATCAATCTTTAGTCAAATAACTTTAACTGTTTAATTTCGATCAATTACTATGAATAACGTTTAGCCTGCCTTAGTTTTATCGGTGGATAACGGGAACTATGGATACACATCGGTATCAAAGAAGGATATCCGAAGATATCAAATCTATAAACCCAAACGGGGCCAAACTGTACTGTGGACCGGTCAAGCATACCCAAACGGGGTAGCCTATCAACCCAAACGGGGTTGATCATGATCCAAACGGGATCATATATATACTATGGACCCAATCGGGCCAAACTATGGCAGCTGCAATTTCCCTATAGGCGCCTATCTATCCACATCTAAAACTCTATCGCAGGCAGAATTATATTCGTGTTCAATTCACATATTAATACTTTATTCATATATAATATTGTGCACATATACATAGTCTTATAAAACTATGAATTTTCTGGTGCATAATCAGATATATGCACATTTCAAATGCCAAGTTATACATCTGGCTCATTCAAATCTGTATGACTATACAATTTGCATCATAGCATATAGGCATGACATATAATCATCATATCATATACTTGATCATGTTCACATTAAGCATCTCACATGTTCATAGTCATGCTAAAACATCTTCTATCTCATAGGGCAATTACATGCTCATATACTCATATACATAATCATAAATGTACATACCTGTGGGTACATTCGCATATAGTTGACTTATTCTTTTGAGCATGTTTATCAACACATATAATATCAACATGTTTCCATATTGGCATATACACATGCCAAAGTCATACCATTATATTCTCTATTTCATATCACAGGTACATGTCAAAATGTGCACTTTCATGTCATAGGATTTACATGTGTGTATATATATATATATATATCAATTTGGCATATGACCATCATGTACAAGACTAATTACATGTATAGATTAGATATTTCATCATTAGTCTTTATTCATATACACAAATGAATGCATATGTGTGCATATAAATCCTTCATTGATAGTCATATTACATGTCTCATTCAATTAACTTTACTATCACATAAGCAACTATATGTCTCAATCAATTTAAAGTCATATTATCAAGTGTAGTAACAATCTACTCATAATTGTAGTTTCTGTTACATTGAACGGTCTAGAAAATAAGTCCGGATTCAACCCTAGATTACATGTACTTAGAGATAGATTTAAGCTTAGGTTTCTTCATATGAAATTTAGGTATGGAAGTCTATTTTTATACGCAAAAAGAATCACTCAATTCCGAGGTCTCTAGCTCAACTTATAAGCAAAATAGTACTAATAGATCATTCAGAAAATCACACACGTGGCCATGTGCAAAGAAGAAGAAAAACTCACATGGCCACGTGCAATGAATGAAGTTTTATGCCGAAGAAACACACATGGTCACGTGTTTTCACAAGAGGAACCAGACGTGGCCACGCACAAGGGAAAGAAAAGGCTCACATGGCCACGGGTAAGAAAGAAATATACACATGCGTGGCTACGTGCTTCAAGCAGAGAAACGATCCAAATTTTCACTATCAGAAAATGAAAATCAGTTCTCAATTCTTTCTACAAAGTTGTATATATATTTTTCTAGTTTTGAAAACATCAAAAATCAACCCAATCAGAGCTCTCAATCTCAAGATATACCCTAAAAACCGAAGACAGCTCTCAAAAACAAAGGCAGCAAGCAAGACCCAGCTTCAAGCCTATTTTCTCTATCATAAAAAATTGATTCAGATTTCGTGTTCTTCATATGAAATGAATATCTGTGAGTCTAGTTTCATATCCAATTGAAATTTCTCAATTTGAGTCACGAAAACTTAAGATATAACAAAAATACTACAGACTGGTCATATGATCCTTAAAACAGATTTTTTTTCATCTTTCAATCAAACGTGTATTTTTCCTTTCTAAACCACTTCCAAGCTTGAGATTCACATATAAAAAATGTAATAGAAGCAGTAAAGACATCTCTCATGCTAACACATCAAGCATACACGCACACTTATGCAAGTTCCCATACCTTGGCCTAACTTTACTTTAACCAATTAATTTTCAGCAATTCCTTTCCCTTTATCCTTTCTATCTCTTCCTTCTTTAACTACAACACAAATCATCTCCAACCATTATTTCCAGCAACCAAACCCAACTGAAATCCACATAAGGAAAAGAAGAAGAAGAAGAAGAAGATAGAGATATCCAAAATTTAAACCATACCTTTATAATCTATATCAAAATCTTCTTGAATAATTATCATGCATGAAGTTTTCTTTAAGATTTCCTTAGAGATATTTATTTAGCAAGTTTAAGGAATAAGGAAACTCTCCCTCTTCATCAACTCAGCCGACCAACACTCACCACCATCTCCATTTTCTCTTTCCATCCACTAGATTAACCCATTTATAATGCTATGGTAAATGTCCTCTTTAATCCTTCAAGATTTTGCATGTCACATTATTAACACCCATTTCTTTGCATGATGGACTTTAACCCCTCCACTAACTCTTTTTCTTACATTAACCTATCCATTAATTCAATCTTTCAAATTAACCTATAATTAAATGCTTTTATTCACAATTGGCCATTAATATGCCACTATTACAAATTAACCCCAAATTAACACCTATTTACTTCAATTACACCCTCAATTACTATTAAACCATATTCTCTTATTTTATTTTCATGCAATTAACATAATAGCATGCTAATTTATCCCCTTAACTTAATCATAACAATATGTGAATTAAATTAGGGTCATGTTAGGGGCCTTACACGAAGATTTATTGGCCCTTATGAGATACTTCAGCGAATAGATCCTGTAGCTTATCGATTGAAGTTACCATCAGAGTTAGAAAAGATGCATGATGTATTCTATATGTCAATGCTCCACATATAGAGATATGATCCTAGCCATGTGATCACACTAAAAGAAATCCAAGTGATGGTTGATATGACCTATGAAGAAAGACCGGTGAAGATCTTAGCTAAGGAGATCAGATAGCTTAGAAATAAACAGTTTCCACTAGTGAAGGTACTATAGCACCATCACAATGTGAAAGAAGCTACATGTTTAGTTCGGCCTTAAAAGTACATCCAGTGGCAAAAAATATTTTATTTGACCATCGAAAAATATTGATCATGTTAGTTCGAGGTTGCAATTTGTAATGAAATTGAAGTCAAATAAGCCTTCAAATGTCAAAAATAGTACCTAGGCTAACTTTAGTTTGACCAAGCTTTTAAAAATAGCAAATGAGATCAAAAAATTGTCAAAAATTGCAGATATGCCTAAAATGAAGTGTAGAATCTTTTGGTTGCAAAAAGTTAATTTTTCGATGACATTAGTAATTATTGAATCGAACCGATCTAATTGAATTGAATCAGTAACTGACTTCGATTGGGCTAAAATTTTATGTATGATCTATTTTAAATATGATAAGAATGACGAAATTAAAATTGGATTAATTTGGATTTGGAAAGTGAGAAAATTACAGAAAATTGCAAGTTGGGCTTGATTTTGAGCTTTTGGTTGAACCAAACCTAACCCATTCAGTCATTATAAAAGCCATTTGGGAGAAAATATTTTTTATCTCATCCTTATCTCTTACAACCTTCATCTTCTTCCTTAATGGCCGAACCACCATAAGCTCACTTTCTCTCCATTTTTTTCAAGTTTTCTCTCTCTTTCTCTCTCCATCCAAGCATATTAAGTGAAGTTGTACCTCCCTGGATGATTTTTAAGCCTTTATTCTTTGCTTATAGGAAGATAAGTAGGATAAATCAAGTGGGAAAGTAAATGGTATCTAAATGAGGTAAGTGAAAATCATGATTTTAAATCGGTTTAAGGGTGCTTACAAGTATTTTTAGGTGCCTAGAGTTCATTTATGGTGTTAATTTAAGCATTTGATAACAAAGAAACGGTGTTTGTGTTGATGGAATATTTAGCCATGGTAGGTTCTCCAAGTGAGGGACAAGCATCCAAGGCCAAAAGCAAGGAGAAGGAAGCTTAGAGAAGCTAAAGCTTATGAGAAAGGTTAGTGGCTATTAAATCCTTCTATTTTGCTTGAATTGGCATGATTTTCCTTTATTTAACTTAGAAAAATTTAGGAAAAATGCATGTATAATTGAAATTGAGCTTAGATTAATGCTTTAGAACCTTGAATATGGCTATTAGAGTGCTTAATTTGAATTTAATGTAGGTGTAAGGTAGACAACCTTACTTTATCGAATGGTATTGTAAAGAGAATTAAAGTGTATTTTTTGTAATTGTTGTCTTTAATGCCATAAAATGACCATATAAATGAATTAATGTGTTCATAATTTTTTTTTTAAATTTATGGAAATCATTTAAGCATTTTTTTAGTAGAGAATTTAATAATGTACATGGTGTATTTATGGAATTATTTAGAAATAATTCATCAAATAAGTGAGGAATGGTATATTATTGTGGAATAATTTACAAACTATGTAAAAGTAATAAAAACGTTGATTGGCATACTTACTGTAATAAAAAAGCTACTAAAACTGTTAAAAATCTAAAAAGTAAAGTGAAATATAAGTTAATATTGCCTTAAGTAATAGTTAAACAATCAAAATCTAGCTAAGGATATAATTGTCTAGCCATAAGGACACCTATACCGCAGTTTAAGTCATGGTGACTTGCTTTGTTATGCTAGGATCAATGATCACCCATAGTAGCTACTCTGTTCTGTAATTTGTTCTGTGAGAAATGATCCTTTGGGATCACTTCTCAGTCTATATTGTGGCTCTGCAGGGTCTATATCCTGTATTTTCGATCTGAAGATTTCTGTCGGGATTGTACTAGGGGCATAATGGTAAAAATAAGTTAAAAGTACAAAAAAAGGATAAAATGAATTTTAGAATAAAAAAACCTAATTGAAAAGAAATAAAAAGTTTAGGGATAAAACGGTAATTTCCCCAAATGTTAAGATTAATGAGTAAAAGTGATAAAAAATGAATAAAAAGGGTAAAATGGTAATTTAGTGATTAAATAGTCCAAAATTAACTTTTAAGAAGTGGAAGGACTAAAATGTAAATTTGTATAAAAAGTCAAAATAAAGACAAATTGGTAATTTTGCATGCGAAAAAGTGAATGTGAACTTAAAATAAGAAAACTAATGACAATTTTGTAATTAAAGTGTAAAAGGGTAATTTTGTAATTAAAGTGTAAAAAGGGAAATTTTGTAATTAAATGTAAGGTTAATGACTAAATTGAAAAGTTTACCAAGGTATTGGTATTAAATTAAATTGACTGTTAGAACATTGAAAGTTATATTTTTGAAAAGAAAATTGATGATTTTGCATAATTAATGTAATTATGCTTATGTGGGAAATATCCTGATTTTTAGTCACCACTAAGCATATTTAATACTCAGCACATAGTGTTTACTGCATGCAGGTACTGAAGATAGTGTGGAGCTATAGTACACAAAAAGAGTAAATTTCGAAGAAAAAAAGACAATCGAAATATTTTGTAGTCCGGCATGTATATATTTGTTTAGCTAGATTGGAAGTAAGAATTGATCTATATATGAACAGTATTGTATATGTATGTGTAAATTTATAATTGATAGGAAGTGACTTGAATGATGTGCATGGAATGAGAACGTATGGTGATGTATATGAATATAAGTTGTTTATAAAGTATTGTGCCTGGGGAATGGTCTATTTTTTAGGGTGGCTAGTCAAGTTTATAGTCGATATATCCGGATTTTTATAAAATAAATAGTAAAATTGGATAGTTTTAGGTCAACGACATGTTGGATTTGTAAATTTGAATATTGGATAAGAATTGGTATCTAAGGAATTAGATTGGTTCAATTTATGATTTAAAAAAGATCGATATATTCGCTTAAATCCATAAGACTGTGTTGGTAAAGGTGTTACATATTTAGTGTTGAGGACGGTATACATCGTGGGCATAGCCCGTTTCCCATAATTATGGTTAAGACGATTATAGGCCTAGATACTTTTTGCTATAACTCCTCTACTTAGCGTGGCTCTTCTTCTTTCCTCACATGCTATACTTTGCTTTTCTAGGTACATCCTTTAATTTTTAAGGTAGTACGCCCCTTGTGGGCTTAAATACTAGCTTTTCTTATTGAAACATGCATCTATTTTGATGCCTTATTTTACCTGGTATAAATCTAACTCACTCTAATGGCTTCTTTTTTTAGGTATGGCTTCAAGAGAAGCTACAGTTGTTGTTAAAGCCTCCTCCTCGAGTTAGAGACATAAGTGCCTATCCTCTGAGTAATATTACATTTCGATGCTTGCAACATTAGTTTCCATCAACCTAGGATACAGTGGATTGGTTAGGTCATTCGATAGATACAGACATAAGGTTTAGGTGCTCATGGTTGCATGTTACCTCTATGGTTAGAGATGGAGAGTCGGGAAGTGTTCCTTTTTGTGTACTTCATCGAGCTACTTTTTATGTTGCTACCCATTGTGTTCACTAGTGTAAGGGTAAACAGGACATTGTTAGGAACCCATTGGGCTTTCAATGAGGCATTCTCACTACTCATTTCTTTTTAGAGTACTATTAGTGCATCTGGACCTAACTTCTAATGAGGACTACCATTCCTGGTACTAGTGCTTGTGATTTCACCACTCCTGACTCCTATAAGCAATGAGTCACTAGTCCAGCCGTCAAAAATAGGCTTTCCCACATGCAACACAGATAGAGAGAGATGTGATATTAATATATTATATTAGACATTTTCACATATTATGTTTTTTTACTGATGTTTTTGCTTTTTAACATGTAAAGGAATATGCTACTTTTGTTATATGGATTTTTTCATGAATGATATTTCTTTTTTATTTAAGTATACATGATCATTATTTAATGTTAACGTAACACCACGTACTATCCAATGTCGAAATAAAACTTTACAAGCATCATAATTCTTGCCATTAATCAGTCCTCTTAGGTTTCCTTAATTGATTTTTTTTCTTAGCCTCTAATCTTTGCCTAGGGTGCCTTTTTTCCATTTTCACCATGGTGAGGCATCCAATTTTAGCAAGGTCGTCATTTTTTCGATTTTTGACATGTGGGGCATTTATTCTCTTCTTTTTCTCTTCTTAGTCTTTAGCCATAGAGCCTTTTCATCCTGTCAATGTTCACAGGTTCTATAAACTCATTACCATTACTGTCTGATAAAATAGCAGCAAGTTTGGATAATAACTTTTTCAGTATAAAAGATCCTACCTATGTTGGTCTAATTTTGCCTCGAATATCTGAAATCCCCAACATCATTTGTTTGAACACTAAGTCTCATTCTTTCAGTATGTGTTTATTAACCTTCTTTCCAAATGAGTACACAAGCCTTTTCTGATAAATTTGGCTATGATCATAAGCCCTCATTCCATCTCTATATAAAAGGTTAAGTTGCAACAACCTTTGTTTGGCCCATTCTATTTTTGGTAACTCAACTTCTAAAACTACCCTCAAAGACTAATATTCAATCTTTATCAACAGTGCTGCTTCTATCCTATATACCAAAAAAATGGAGTAGCCTTTATTGATGTTCTATGGTTCTATAACCCTATAGTGAAAAAGGTAATTTGTCAGCCTAATATTTGTATGTTTGGACCATTTTGGCAAAAATTCTTTTTACATTTTTATTAGCTGCTTCAACTGCCCCATTTGCCTGAGGTCGGTAAGGAGAAGACTTATGGTGTTGAATCCTATATTTGGCGAGTATCTATCTAGTTTCTCCTTTAGACTTCACCCCATTATCTGACACTACGTGATAAGGCAATCATATCTACATACCAAAATCTTCTCAATGAACTTAGCCATGTCTCATGCATCCACTTTCTTGAAAGATTCAGCTTCTACCCACTTGGTGAAATAGTCGATGGCTACTATCTTTTGTAAAGCATTCCCCCTACGATGATGAATTAGGAAGACAGCTTGCAAATTAACGTTTGATTTTTTTCAGTTGCCTCTTTGAGGAATACTAAATTTTCTAAATAATTATTGATGTCAAAGTACCAAGCCTTTCCACCATCCACTTCAATATCCATAATCTGCTCCTTTATAGAGCACGGCCTATCAAAACTCAAAATTAGCATAGGCTTCACAGCTACTCCTTCCAGATTATCCTAGATAGACACCAAGGTGGCTAAGGCATCTACTAACTAGTTTTGTTCCCTAAGCACATAACCAAATTTACAAACCTCAAATGGACTGCTTAGGGTCTTCAAGCACCTAAAATAAGGCATTAAGTGCTCTTTCTTTACCAACAATTTGCTTCTTACTTGATAGACTACCAGAGATGAATCCCTAAAAACTTTCGCAAAATTTACTCCTACAACCAGTAATGCTTCAATCATGATGATGCAAGCTTCATACTCCATTTTGTTATTTATGGCCTTGTATCTTAACTTCTAAGCTAACAACAACTTTTCTCCCAATGGGGTAATAAAAAACACATATACCCCTACTCCCTTATTGTTCACTGCTCCATCAAAACTATTAAAATTCTCTCAATTTCATAACTCATACCCTTTTTAGAAGAAGTCACAATTGATTTCCCTTGTAAAATACCCTATAGTTTAAATTTTTGCTATACATGCTAGCTTTATTTCTTTTTCTTTCTTTTTTTTTAAGTCACACTGGCATTGATGTTGGCAATACAATAATAACATGGGTAATAACAAGGAATATTTGCTTTTACTTGACTTTATCCATAGCTCTTGACAAACAAACCAAAAAAAATGTCTTACTACACCTTTTATAACACCCAATAAAAAAATTAATCCATCCAATCCTAGAGTGGCCAGTTTTAGAAGGTAGATAAAAGCATTTTAGGCTATATGATTAATATATGAGTGTAATAAAAATAAATATGGCACGTATTAAGCATACCTTATTAGGCTCAAAAATGGCTAACAAGAGATAAATATGCATATAGGGTAGGAAAACAAGTTAAGATATGGCTCAACAAGAAAAAAATATTACCTAGATTACTTTCTAGTTTATTTTAAATTGCTTTTATGCTTTGAAGGGTGATGAGGAAGGTTCTAGTGTTCTAAAATTCCTTACTCAACTATTTCATTCATTGGTTTTTTCTAAGTTCAAAATAAAAAAATTGATCTTGAGTGCTCAAAGAGTAAAAACAAACAAATATAAGCCAAGTTGAATGCTTAAACTAGCTAAAAATTTATTAAACAACATACTTGTCTTAATGTTAAATAAGAATTTTAAACATTGCACATTCTAAGTTCAAGTTTAATATGTTCAATTTTTGAGAAAAAAACTAGGGCGGACTAAGTTAAATGTACAATATATGATAAATGAATTAACTAAACTAACATGCAAAATAAAAACTAAACATGCAAACAAAAAAAAAACTAAACAATTAAAGCAAAGAAAATGAATAAAACACAATAACAAACACAATTTATGAGTAAGAAAATGAGTAAGGTAAGAGAACTTCCTTAATTAGATCTTCAAAATCTAGCTCAGCTAAGCTCTATTTCCCTCTTTAAAATTTTGCTATCCTCAACAAAGCTGGAAAACTATTAGCTCACTACATAAATTTTGAGAGACAAGTTAGTAACTAAGAGAAATATACTAGTACAATTGCACACTTCACTCAAAGTAATAACATAAATAAAAAACCATAATTAAGCACAAAAAAGAGACCTGAAATCAATTAAATGAACAAGCAAACATGCCTCTAAAAATCAATATAGTGCAGTAAACAAAGCTAAAATAAGCATAGTAACTAAGTGAAGAGATACAACTAGGCCAACCTTGCTTGAGTGCTGAATGTATAATATCAATAGGTTACATAATGGATAGTGTGTGAATGCATAATCTCAAATTCAAAGCAAATTGGTGATGGTTGGGCTTAAATAAAAGGAAGAGAAAGATTTTAATTGGTCATGGTAAGTACAAAATAAAATAAGCCAATTATAAATACATTCGCAATCTATATCAAGCCAACAATAAAGTTCAATTCCAAATAATAGATAGCTAAGATTAATGGAATGCAAATAAACATAACTCAATTAAAAATTAAACTCCAAGCAAACCTATATTTAAGAACAATAAAGTCACATCAATTCATGCATAATAATCTCGACAAGAAAATTGAAGTATTAAGCAAATCAGAAACTATTGGAAAATATCCCTAAAACTTTAAACTAAACATTAAAAAATTAAACATCATTTTTAGGGCCTAAAATGAGTTGTTATGTAGGGAAAATCTTAATAATGGTTGTTTGTCTTGAAATGAGCTTTTCAAAAACATATTATAATAGTCAATCGGACACCTGTAGTAAAAGTTATGATAAAAACAATCCATGCCATAATAAAAACTTAAAACAAGTGATAATGTGTAGGTGATTCATAACTAAAATCAAATTTTGAGTTACTGTGTTGGTGTGTGCTTGAGTGAGTGAGTGATTTTGTTAAAGAGTGAGTGCATGATCGAGTAAATGTATAAGTTAGTGTGTGTGCAAGGGCAAGTAATGAAAAGAAAAGAGAAGCAGAATCCAAGTGCACGACCAAGTGAAGGGAAAGGGGAGGATGTATGATTGAGTATGGGCCAAGGAAAGAGGGGATACATAGGTGAGTGGGACAAGCAGTTGGCTAATGCATGACTGACGAAAAAGGTAGGGGGTTGTACGCGGGCTTGTAAATGGGGAAGGATGGTTGGCACATAGGTGAGTGAGGGAAGAGACTGGGCACGTATGGGTATGGGAGCGATGGTGCTCAGTCGAGCATAGGGTTTCTGGACTAATTTGCCAAAATTCTACTCAATCCATGCTCAACCCAATTTTTTGATGAAACCTTTATCAACCTTTCTTGTTACTAGTTTAGTTAAATTGCTTCAAAACCTTGTTCATCCAAGCATTAAACCCCCAAATTTAAACCTTACAAAACAAATGAAACCATGATTAACAATTGATTATTAACTCACTCCAATAGATTTAATCAATTTAAGCCTAAATTTGACAACATAAAAACTAGTTGCAGTATCAATGAAATCCAACATGCATCCTACACACTTAAATAAATTCCAACCTTGAACTACATAATTATTTTCACTTAAATTCAATTAAAATTATGCAAAAACGATATGCATGCCTATAAACTAGCTGAAGCATAAATCAATTCAATTTTTACTTCACACATGAAAAGTTCTTTCTTTGGTTCATGAAGCCTCTAGCAACTACAGTCAAATTTACTTCACAAATGAAAAGTTCTTTCTTTCGAACAACTCAAAAATCATAAATCTATTTCAACTGAGTTTTAATTACTTTTAATTAGTATCCAAAGACAATATGAGCTCTTTAATTACCTTAGACGCATTTACTAAGTTAAATAAGATAATTAAGCACAAAATCATTAGAAATGACTTCTTTTCACCTTAAATCTTAAACTCATGAAGTAAAGGACCAAAAACACACTAAACAAAAGAAACATGAAGAACATAAATTAAAGTTTAGAAATCTATGAAAAAACAAAACACAACTCATAAAAACAAAAATTAATGAAAATTTAAAGAAAGGGTTAGAAAAGTTCTGGTTTATTGAGTCCCAGCTCGACTCATATTACTTTCGAGAGGTCGAACTTGTGATCCAAATATGGGTCTCTCCAAACTTTTCTCCTCATTTTCTCCCATCAATAGAAGAAACTTGTCATAGTTTATCAAAGCTGAAAAATCCATATCTTTAATAAAATAGGACTCCTCATTTGGCTCATTTTTTATTCCTTTGGTAATAAATTATCCATAAAAGGTTCTAACACACCTTTCAAATGACCGCAAGACTTGCCTTCATTTATTAATTTTTCATTTTCTTCCTTATCCACCATTAATGAATTATTTCTTTCTTTCTCCTTGCCACTATCACTTTGAAATTGTATTGAAACACTGAATAGTTCTAGTTTAGATTCCAACTTTTTAATGCCCTTTTCTTGATCCCTTAGTAAATTTT
Source organism: Excoecaria agallocha (assembly GCA_037975025.1). NCBI lineage: Eukaryota > Viridiplantae > Streptophyta > Magnoliopsida > Malpighiales > Euphorbiaceae > Excoecaria > Excoecaria agallocha. Next base: position 64,478,051 of record CM075809.1, on the reverse strand, counting down.
CTTGACTCTTGATTGTCTCCTCTTGAGTCCTTTACTTCTCTTCCTAAATCCTTAACTTTCCTATTGAAGCCTGAACTTTTCATCTTGACTTATTAACATAGCCTCTAACTCTTCTTCTTCAGCATGAAAATTCATGTCATTCCTTATAAGCAAGTCAGAAATATCTTGAGTTTCAGAGATAACAGCATCTTGCGTGGCCCTCTATTTTTCTTTTTCAGTCCAAAATTGCATCTTCTTACTTATAAGAAAGTCAAGAAGAACTTGATTTTTAGAGTTACAAGCCTCTTTTGAATATTGTAATTCTTGATTCTCTCTTCTTAATTGTTCCATTTGTGCACTCAAAAAATCATCAAAAGGTAGTGCATAACGAGTTTATGATTGTGCATGCAATAGCTTTATCTCTTCCTTTTCTCTTATTAAATCATTCATTTGTTGTTTCAAAAGGAATAACTCATAGTTTTGGACATCATCTTGCATCATCTTGAAGAATGTCTCAAATTTTTCTTGTAAAGAATAATCCCCAAATCAAAAACAAAATAAAAAATAAAATCTCAGACTAACACAATCAAAGATATTAGACAAACAACACTGTTATTCCCAGGAAACAGCGCCAAAAACTTGATCGGCTAGTCATATAGGGAAAAATAGATTAAGACCCCAAATATCGTACCCAAGGGAACATGGATTGCTAAGAAGAATATCTATGTATGAATTAAATTAATCTGAGATTGTTTCCTAAGTGTTTTTTTATTTTTAAAGGCAAAAATTAGACTAAAAAAATAATTAAACAAAACATAAACTAAAATTAAACTAATATGAATTAAAAACAAAACAATAACTAAAATTCTCTTACTAAAAGAACTATCCACCTTAACTTTCATTGTAATGACTTAATTTTAATAGAAACATCAGTAATTATGGAAAAACTAGTAATAAAGCCATATATCTTTATGCAAGAATGTCATTTTTAGTATTAAACTCATAGACAAATCTAATACTTAGCATAAAAATCTAGTGTTAACTGCCTAAATATTCATTGAACTCTTTTGCAAGTAAATTTAACTCCAATTTATTCTTAGTTCCTCATCTCTTAGCATTAATCAATAATTTCAATAAATAATTGCCTCAAAACCAGAAAATAATCATGCATTGACATTAAAGAGTTAACCCAAGAACATACAAATCATTAACTATGTCTAAACTAATTTTTAGTTATTGAACCAATAAACCAATAATCAATCTCAATATAATTAAGGATAAGAATATGCTTAAAACTAAGAAATAATTAACTGATATTGATATTAAAGCTTAAAATTAAGTAATAACAATGAAAATATAAAATTTCAAGTATCCATTAGCAAAAGAAGAAAAACTACTTCATAATAAAAATAAAAGAACAATAAACAACTAAAATAAAGAGAACACCAAGCTAAGAAAACAAAAAACTAGTGTACAAAACTAACTAAAGAAAACAAGAGAGAAAACTAAAGGAAAATCATAATTAAAGCTTGTTGTGTTCTATCTGATTGATGATGTTGCTCTGGTATTTTGATCCTTTATTTATAGGCGTTGAAGAAGAATCCTACCTTCTATAGCTTCCCAATTCAGAATCGGAAAAAAACTCTATTATTTAGGAATTTTCGTCAAACTTTAGTTCTTTGTTGCACGACCAAGTAAGTTGAAGAAGAAAATCATGGACTACTGTTTTTGAAAGGAAGAACAACTATGCACGGCCAAGTGAAGATTTACCCTTTAAGATGCATGACCATGCATAACTTTGCTGCTCTTTTTGCAATTCTTCAACTTTTACTCATTTTTTCTACTTTTCTTCATACGCAGTCGTTTAAAATTTTATGCACGGCTGAGTAATTTGCCTCTAGAATGAACGTAAGAAATCTTGTTTTAATTTTTCAAAATTACACATTTGGCCCAACATTTTTCATTTCTTTCAATTAAGTCATTTTTTCTTCATTTTTGCCCTATAAAATACCAAAACTTACAATTAACTCTTAAAACACAAACTCAACTAATTAAACTAAAATTAAACTAAATTAGAACTAAATTAACAAAATTAAACACCTAAAACTACACTAAAAATATCATTTAATTCACAATTATCAATATACTCAATTAATATATATAGTTATTGTGCAAAAAATAGATATGTAATAGCTGAGTGATGATAAAAGTAAATGAAATTATTGCAAAGATAACTATATACTCATATATTTACATTAACTGGTAAAATTTCATTATAAATAATAACTTTATATAATTACATTTTTAATTTATATACTCATATAGTTATTGTACCAAAATTGATGACTACTAGTTGAGTGACATTAAAAATAAATGAAATTAATTTATAAAGTACTTATGCGATAAATTGGTTAACTTACATATTTATAAAAATATTTGTAAAAAAAGAAAAATTAAGTAGTAGTTGAGTAAAATTAAAGGTAAATTAAATTAAAAACATATAGATACAATAATTATTATAATATTTAAATTTATCTTATAAATAATTAAAATATTTATTTTAATTTATTAAATAATTATTATTTTAATTTTATGCATTAAAATATATAATGCAAATAATTATGAAGTTAAATTTATAAAGTACATATAAAATAGAAATTATAAATAAAATTTATATATAAATTATTAGTATCATATATAATAAATAATAAATATTAGTTTTTTCGGTACAATTCGATTCTAAAATAGTTCGATATAGTTCAATGCGATTTTCGATCTGGTTCCAGATAAAATATTAAGATCCATTCCAAATAAAATTAATGGTTCAATTTGGTTGGTTCTAGTTACAAAAGTCAACGATACATTTTGATTCTAGATTTTTTTTCCAGTATTTTAGTTCGGTACAGGAAGATCTAAATTCGTGTACACCCCTAATGTTCAAAATGGATAAATATAAAATAAAATATTATAATAATTATATGGTCATTAATAAAAAAAATTATTAGTGCTTTTTCAATGAAATTTTACTTGCTAAGTTTGTAATGGATGTACGTACTTAAATTTTACTTGCTAAGCTTGGTAGAATCTATTATATTACTCCTTTTTCTTATTCTTATTCTTTTCTTTTCTTTTCTTTTTCATGGTGTGAGAAATTAAGTTGCTCAATTCAATTCTTTCATTCACATATCGCCACACCACTGCTAATGGTAGTTTTATGTTGAATAATTTATATATTAACACTAAACACTTTTTTCAATAGTTAAAGCTCACTAATTAAAATAAATTGGAAAGATAATATTTTCAATTATCTTAAAAATAACTAATAGCTTATGTTTACATAATAATAAACTACAATCATATATATTAATTGATAATACTGTAAAAATCAAAACTAGGCCCGATAAGAGGCCCATCGCTAGAAGGCCTATAAATGCCTAAAACTTCCCAATCGACTGGCTAAAGGCATAGGAAACGAGGCCATCTAATTGGATATGACCTGTCTATTAGAGAGTATGCCCTAGAGCCCATGTAATAGGGATGTTTTTCATATGTATGAAATTTATATTCTTAATAAAAGGCATCATTCATTTATTAATGTTGTGTTTAAATACATGAGTTTGTAAATCTTAAATTAATAAATGAAGTCCGAGATATTATAAACACAGTGCAAAGGCAATCATGAAAGTGTTCATGATGTGAGATGTCTATTGCATGCAAATGTGTTAATATCGAAATATCCCTAGTCATAGAATTAACAAGATAAGACATTGTTAATTCGGACAGACTAGCACATGTTATGCTTCTTGAATGCTTCAAGCAGCGGTTCTCATAACTGTGATTATGGAAGATAATCAAAGCTAACATGTGGATGCTTGTTAGAAGAACAAGTTCATTAGAGACCTGCATAGAGAATCCTCACATGGATATTAAATCTATGTCAGTGAGGAATCTCTTCATAGCGCTTGTGCAAGTATCCTTAGACTTGAGATCACCAAAGTTATCTTAAGTAGCAAGTGGTATACTTTGACTCCATAACTGATCACTTCCAACTGAGAGTGAACATAGTTAGGAGATTGGGTATATCATGACCTACTTGAAGATAGTTGAGTGATTTACAAAGGATTCACCATCCCAGATTTAATAAGGGAAGTTATCTCGTATGATTCTATAATTGCCTTGTTCAGAGAATCTCTGGCCAAAGTAATATGCCGAGATGGATGGAGATCCATGAAGGGCATTTTAGGAACAATGGTTAAATTAATAGAACATACATAATTAGATTTATATGAGTTGACGGAAATCCATACTCAGAATCTAATTGAGATAAGAGTGGTGAAAGGAGTAATTGCACGGTAATTGTTTCTATGGAAGGGTACAGTCAAACCACATGACTTTCCTGACATTTGGATAGTCATGATACCTAGCTAGAGGCCAATCATGACTTGTATAATGATGTATCAAAATATCAATAGAGATTGATAAAATGATTTAAAGGAGTTTAAATCATGTGAGTTTTGAATAGAACTCACAATTACATATTATACTGCCAATATGGACAGGAACCCAATAGGTCACACACATATAGAGAAAAGGGTAAAATGGTAAAATGATAAGGATAATAATATTTGATATTATTATGAAGGTAGAGAAGTAAATATGATAATAATTAATTAAAGAGTTTGATTAATTATGATCAAATAAAATTATCCGCGGAACTTTTGAGAAATGTTCTGCAAATTGGACCTAATTGAAATAATGTATTTCATGATTAATTATTATTGTCTTATAAGTGTTATAAGACTACTATAATTGTTATAGGACTGATATAATAATTAATAGGTCTATTGAAGGAATTATTAAGGGCCAGAGGAATGAAGAAAGTTGGCGAAAGCCATTCTGTAAGGGCCACACGCCTACTCCAATATAGAAGGCCTTAATGGCCCATTTCATGCACCAAATTAATTTATATATGTTACATAAGTGTTATGGAACTCACATATTTAATTTGGTTGGATTTGGAATCCATTTGGGTATTTAAATCCAATTAGTTGCATAAAGGGCCTAGTTTGTGGGTTTTGTGCATAGTCTTTTATGAAAAGGTTTAAATTGGATTTAATTAAGCCCAAATGATTATAATTAATTCCAGAGGCCCAATTAATAATTTTCCAGTAATTTTAAAGAGCCCAATCTCATTAAGGAGTTGGAATTTTAACCTAACTATAAAAGGCCAACTAATGAGGAATTAAGGTTAAGTGATTAAAACAAAAAGAAAGTCTTTTTCTTTATTCTCTCTCTCCTTTTTGCGCCAACTCCAAGCTAGCTTTTTGGAATTTTGGCCAGCCCTAGTTGAACACCAATTTGTTGGTTCAATTTACCCCTCTCTAGTGTGGATTACTCATTGGAGGTGTTCGATTTTGGACATTGTGGTTTGCGACAACCCGGTGCGAAGTAAAATCAACTGTTCAACAAAAATCAAAGGTGATTTTTCTTATTCTCATATAGTTATATTGTGTATTCATGGCAAGATCAGATCTAAAGGTTAAAAAATTTTAAAATTTCGCTCATGTATGTGATGCATGTAACCGTTAAATTCCAACACTGTCCCTATAATGATAAGACTTTCTGACACATACCTCTGTCAAATCACCATTATCTATACAATAGGCCATACTTGCCTTAGAATAGGCCAAATATTCAAGAACAGTGTTCAAGCTTTTTCGGCTCTATAGTTTATCAATGCTTTCTCTATCTTAAAGCTTTTTCTCCAATTGCTAACTTAAGCATCAGAGTGATAATGCCCAGTACAACTGGGCAAACACCTTTTGTAGGCTTGATATGCCAATGTTTGATCAAAATCAGTTTCCAAAGGCACATCGACTCACCACTTATTTCCTATTAGGGATTCTCTTCTCTACTATGAAAATCTATGATTTATCATTAAGTTCTTTTGTTGAGAGGTGATGGATGAGTAAAAAGTGTCTGATTTCTATGCTATTAGGAAAAATATGGGGTTGCTACCATAAAAAGAGGTCTAAAATGCAAAGCTCTATGGAAGTCTCCAAGACTACATGGAAAAATCCCAAATGGTGACCAACGAAGGGCAAGTAAAAGCACACTTCGAGATTGAAAGAAACCCTCAAAGAAAAAATGAAAAATAACTACTCTTGGTTAATAGGAAAGCCATTAAAGGATGAAAGATTGAAGGAAAAGGTTAGAAAGGGAAAATTCTAAGGTGAAAGAGGCATAAAAAACAATCTGCTTTACAATTTGAAATATACCCAATGTCAATATGAAATTTATGACTCAAAAATACCCTCTCTATAACAAAAAAATCAATTGGCATTAGATAAAAATGAGTCAGGATTCATTCCTCCAGTAAACAACTAGGAATATTTAAGACCTGGCAAAGCCTCACGAAGATTTCGTGATAGTACTAGTAATCTTGATTCAAAGATTGATGAAGAAGTCATTGTAATCTTGATTGAAAGATCGATGAAGAAGTCATTTTAATCCCGATCAAAAGGTTGATAAAGAAGTCATTGTAATCTGAAACAAAAGATCGATGAAAAAATCATTTTAATCCCTATTGAAAGATCGACAAAAAAACCATCAAAGAATTTGTTGCAACAAAGATATCAAGGAGTCATTGTTTTTAATCAGATATCTAAATGAATCAATATCATTTCTCATTATCAAAGAAAAGAAAAATGGAGAAGAAAGTATAGGCTGAAACACCTTACAAAAATAAAAAACTGCAAATTGCTACTACTAAACCATTTCAGGTCGATCTTCGATGACATAACAACTTCTTCCTTCCAGCAGCATGCTAGAACTGGAAAAATGGAGAAGAAAGTATAGGCTTGGAAGCTATCTACTACTATCCCAAGTAATGCAAAATGGAAAGTAAAAGAGGGAAATAAACAAAGGCCCATCAACCTACCATCAAAAGTGCAAAACAAAAGGCAAGGGGGAAGGCCTTAAAAACAAATAAGAGCAAATTTCATCCATTTTTTTAAAATGAAAAAGGAACAAAAATGCAAAGTGATTAGGTAGTTCCCTAAAAGCGGTAAGGAAAATGAAGATGAGAAAAGCCTTGGAATGAAAAATTCCAGGAAAGACAAGAGTTTCAAAGAAGGTAAGTTCATCTCACAAAGAGGGGAAACTTCTATTTATAGAAACCTCAAGAAAAACTTAAGAAGCAGAGCTAAAGCTTCATCATTAACCTGACTGATCAAAAGCTTTTACAACCTTAAGAAAAATAACAAGATGAAGAAACAAAAAGAAAGGGTTCATAGATAAAGGAATAACCCTGCCAAAAAAACCTAATCGGAGGAATTAATAGTCCCTTCCAAATTAAGATACCAAAAAATTTTGAAGTTGGTGAAGACAATATCAATCAAGGAAAAATTATTGGATCAACACCAGTTAACCTTCAAAACCTGCTTAGCAAAAAACTAAATAGGATGGACCTCTAATCAACATTTTACCAAAATAAAGCCCTTCAAAGAGAAGGAAGGCAAGGAAATCAATGAAAACAAATAGGCGATCTACTGAGCAACAAAATCGGATTTTGAAAATCCTAAGGGAAGTCATTACCAACTAATGGGGCATTTATAAAGGCTTTAAAACAATACAAAAAAAAGGTTATTGCAGTTGATTAGCATGAAAAAAAAGAATGAAAGGGCCCTTTACCTTGATAACACCGTTCGGGGAAAAATTAGAACTAAAGGTAGAAACTTAAAATAATAGAACTTGAATCCCCTGCAGCATCGAAAGCAAGAGCCGGTAAAAATCCATAAGAAAGCCTTGAAACAAGAATCACTCGAGGAAGTAACTGAGCAAAAGCATATATGCTCATAAAAAGGGGAGAAAGAAAGCACTCATAGAAGCGACATATCAAAGCATGGTCAAACCAGTTGAAGGAATTCATGAATAGCCTCATCAAAATGAGATTAGAGCTAATGATGACTAAAAGCCAAAAAAGGAAGAACAATAAAGGATGGTCCAAGCAAAACTTCGATAAGAAGGCCAACAATCTGTCAAAAGGGTTAACATGGCATGGAGAATGACCACTGAATTAGGAAAAAGACCCATCGATAAGATTACAAAAAGGGCATCCACCTAGATAATGGGCCATAGTAGAAAGTAATAAAAAAACTGATAGAAGTTCAAAAGCAAACCAATCGGCTACCTATGATCAACCCGATCTCTTTAAAAGAAGCATAGACGAACTAGAATTGAAGTTAACAATAACATAAAAAAGCAACCAAAGAACAAATTTCTCCAAATAGACCATGTATAAACCAAAGATGAACAAAGGAATTGAGAAGGGATAACCCATTGACTAACCAAGAACTAGCAAAGGCCCTGTGGCATCAAAGACGAAAATGAGACCCGACAAGGGGTAAACGAAAAGCTAGACCTGATGAAACTACATCAGAAAGCTCAAGAAAATGAAGGAAAATTCTACCCCTTTTTAATTAACAATCCACATTAATGCATTCCTTTTGAAGAAAAGCAAACACCACCACGATAAGGAATGCAAAGTGGAAAGAAGCAATTACACCAAAAACAAATAGTCTCTAAGAAAACCCATTGAAATAGAAATGAAAAGTGGGAAGCATATGAGATGATAGCAATCTGAAAGCATAGTGAGCAAGCCCAAGGATGCAAAGATGCCAAAACAATGAAAAGAATGATCAGAATAACAACCCTTCGGAAAAATAGGTAAAAATTCCCGATTGTATAGTTATACACTTCCTTTTTCTCTTTTGTAAGAACCTTTGACAAATGACCAAAAATGTCTAATTCTAGAAGATAGAAAAAGCAAAAACAAACATGAACCCGCTTGATGAGATATCACCAAAGCATGAAAAACCTAACCCACAAAAGGGAAATCCTTATCGATGATATTCCCAATCGATGTATTTATCCTAGTCTCTATGATTGATGATCTTATTTATCCTGATCAATGATATTCTTGATCTTACATACCAATCCCCCCATAAAATAAAATAGGAACATTTTCTTTATGTAAATGGTCAGTCTCAGCAAAACAACAACTCAAACTATGTACTCATCAAAATAGACCAAGCTCCACACTTTGATTAGCATAAAAAAAATTGAATCATTTAGAGGGGGAAAATGATAATAATAGAAAAATCAAAATTAGGCCCAATAAGTTGGCCATCACTAGAAGGCCCATAAATGTTTAAAACTCCCTAGTCGACTGTTTAAAGGCATAAAAAACAAGGTCATTTAATCAAATGTGTCATGTCCCTGTAATGACAAGGTTGCCTAACACATGCCTCTGTCAAATCACCATTACCTATACAATATGCCATACTTGCCTTAGAATAGGCCAACTATTCAAGAAAAATGTTCAAGCTTTTTTGGCTTTATAAATAATAGGTTCATTCTATAAATTCACACTTTTTTCTCTCTAGTTTATCTATACTTTCTCTATCTAAAAGCTTTTTCTCTAATTGCTAACTTAATCATCAGAGTATTAATGCCTGGTACAACCAAGCAAACACCTTTTGTAGGGCTCATAGGCCAAAGTTCGATCGAACCCGGTTCCCAAAGGCACATCAAATCCCCCTTTCTTTTTTATTCGGGATTCTTTTTTTCTACTATGAAAATTTATGATTTATCATTAATAACAATATAAAAATTCAAATTCAAATTTCAAGATAATTGAGTATGATGATTAACAAAAAAAATAAAATTAATCATTACTATTCATAAAATATCTTTATAAAAACAAATAAAATTCCCATTACTGTTAATATTTATTCCTTGTAAGCTATGCATTATTATTTATTCTTTTTATTTCTTAATTAATATTTCTATTAGCATATGATAGTAGTTTCAAGCATTTATGGAAATTTATATTTATTGATTAATTTTTTTGACACTAATTAAGTTGTCCATTTGAACAATTTATAATTTTTCATATTATACTATAGTTTGTTTATTTATTAATAAAAAAAGTACCATTACAATTAAAAAAAACTTATATTGGTTAGTATACAACTTATTATCAAAAGCTCTATATAAATTTGTCAAACACTTAATTTAATCATTAATAAGCTATTGTGTCAAAAAGAAAAAGAAAATTCATCAATAAGCTCACTATGGAATAGGTATTTGTTGCCAGTTGTACTCATCAGCTAAATCAAATGAAATATTAATTATTACATTTAACACCATAGGTGAGTATGGATTGGTTAACCAGTGCATGAGTAAAAGAAATTAATCAGTTTGTTAACATCGATTTTTAAAATCAGTAATCATTAATCAGTCCATTATATTCGATTAACCGATTCAATAGTTTTGATTTTTCGATTTAGTTAACAAATATTTTTCAGCTAACTGTTAAAATTTATAACATACAATTACAAAAAAAGGAAAATTTTAATTCAATTTAAAATATAGAAAGTAGTTCAAAATAAAAATCACAAAATAAACATAACATATTAGCCAAAATTAATAGCTAATATTATAAAATGGATTTGATATGTTGGAAATTAACATGCTTAATTATAAGTAAAAAAATGGATAATATTAAATGTTAAAAAATATATTCTAAAAATATAAAAATATATAATTTAATGCTATTAAGTTAAATATAGACACCAATATATTATGATAAAAATAAATGTATATAGAAGTTAATCGGTTACTTTATATAAATATTATTTTATATAATTAAGAGAATGGCATAATTAATCACTATTTAAATTATTAGTAGTTAATGTAAAAGTAAATGCTTTCACCTTCTCAATCAGTGGAGCAGGCTGAGGGAGCTTTCTTCAAGACCCTTAAATTTTGAACCCATCTTTTCCTTCCTTTAACCCTAGTGGCTAGCAGCTCTAACGTCATCACTTCTTCAAGCTGGCCCAAATCCAATAGAATAACTTAATCATGATCTCCTTATCCCAAAACATAAGTTTGATAGTCCATGTGACCCAATCAAAGATGTCATCAAATATCTCAAAAGCTAGGTATTGCTTTATCGTTTACTATAATTAATTTAGCTTCTCTAGAGTACTTGCCTTCTTACATAGAAGGTTGGCATAAAACTCATTATGATGTATGGGATGCCATTTGGGTTTTTCTTTTCCTTCTCTTTAGCCTTATCTGCTATGTATCCTAGATCTCTCTTATCCTTCTGCCCACTGGTATGATAGCCCTTTGAATTCCCTATGAGTTCTTACCTAAACTAGCTTCTGATAATTAATTCATCTCCCTTAACATGTTAACCACCTATGGGTTTTAAGACTTTTCTTTATCCTCTTCAGCATTAATACCAGTTATGTGAGAATCCACTGAAAGGTTGATTAGCAATCTCAAGCATAGAAACTTAGTTTTCATATGCCTCTTTAATAATTACCCTACCCTCATACGGTATTTGAGGCATCTGGTGGAGCGTGGAAGGAATACCTCCCAATTTGTGGAACCACGAAGTTAGCTAGGATTGGGAGCACTACAAATTCTGCATCAGTCATTATTGGCCCTATTTTAACCAATGCCTTTAAAGTTTTCATGGCCAATCTTTTTAAATTGTTGTAGGCCATAATCATAAACCTAGACTTGATAAGCATCAATTCATAAATGACATAGGCAACCGTAGCCATGAAGGGGAACACATTAATAAAAAAGCCATCATCCACCATCACACAAGATGTGTTTTTTCCATTAACCTCAACTCTTATGTAAAGAGACCTATTCTATTAATGCCTTTTAATGGGTAAATTTGCATTAGTATATGCAATCTTCACATTTGTATCTCCTTTTTCCATCTACAATAACTCAAAAAGGGAGACAATTATGGCAGTCATCAACTCACATAGGGCCTTCACTAATTTTTTATGGTAAGAAAGTGACTAACTTAAAAGTTCCTAAATTGATATTTATGTCGGTATCTTCTTTAGCTGCTTGAAAATCTAATCATTCTCCACTATCCTTATTCTATAGGCGCAGTTGATGTAGGCTATCTTTTGACATCTAAAACCACTCATCTACTTCGTGTGATGACATAAACTGTCCCTTCCTTTTCTTCTACTTTTTTCTCTATGGACTTTTCTCATATGTCTTTCAATTGTTCCTCATCACTATACTCTTTTTAGGCTGACTCCTTTTTACTTTCCCTGACCCAAATATCCATCAAGTTGATCAGTACCCTTATATTATCCTTACTGACCAGTGTACTTATACTTATAATTGTATTTGCACTATAACTATTGATAAGTGTGAAATATATATAACTTTTAATATGTTTTTAGTTAAGTTATTTAGTTGATTTGGTCTTATTTAGGTTAATTTAGAGTTAATTTGTAATATTTGTGATTTTAAGGTTAATTCAATGTTTTGGTTGATTTTCAAGGTTAATTTGACATAAAAGGGCTTAAAGTGTAAAAAGGGCAAAGTTTTGGGCTAAAAGTGCAATTATGCAGAAATTAGGCGAGAAAACCATTGTCCAGTCTAGAGCCTTGGGACGTGACCACGTGACATTCTTGAAGAGCTTCACACGTGGCCACGTGAAGAACAAAAGATGAGGAACGTGGCCATGTGAAGAAAATTAAAAAGCAAAGCTTGTTGAGGAACGTGGCCATGTGGAAGTGAAAACAAAGGGAAGTATAAAGACCACGTGACCACGTGGATTCCTAGTGAAGGACCACACGTGGCCACGTGTGGAAGAAGTTTTTGGAGCCGTGCCCACGGGTGAAGAAGAAGGCAAAGAGGCGTGGCCATGTGATCTGATTCTCCAATTGCGCAAAGGATTTTCGAACTTCCTATTTTGAGCAGAACTTGCTTCCTTTTTGGTTTTCAGAGTTTAAGAAGGAATCCATGTCTTCTTTTGCCTATAAATAGCAGTCCAAAACACAGAAAAAGGGGATTCAATCATCAATTATCATTATCAAGCTTTTGAATTAGTTTTTAGAATTAAGCTTTCTTAGTTAGTTTTTTTTTTCATTCGTTGTTTTTACAGTTTTTTCCAAAACATTGTTTTTTAGTTTTTAAGAATGTCTTGTGAGTAGTTTTCTTTACTTTTGCTAAAGGATACTTGAATCCTTGACTTGTATTGACATGACTTGAGGTTGTTCTTAAATTTTAATACAAGTTGATTATTTTTTGGTTCTTAAAATTGTCTTATCTTTTCTCAATATTAAATTGATTATTAACTTGATTAAGAGTTGGTTAATTAATTGGTTTAAGTTGATTAATGATTTGCATGCTCTTAGGTTGATTTAGTTGGATTAGTATATGGTTATAATCTGAATAAGCTATAATTGTGTGTTAATTTGAGTAAGTTAAGATTAAGAAAAGGGTAACCAAGAATAGGTGAAAGTTAATTCTCTTGAGAAAGGTTTTAATAGACATTTAGGAGATATAATTTAGTTCTTTATGCTAAGTGTTGAATTGTTCTGAATAAGGGAGTTTAATACTTGGAATAATAATCTTGAATAAAGTTATTTGGGTCTACTAAACTGAATTTTACATGATCACTTGTATGTTTTTGTTTAATTAAGTCATAGCAATACTTGTTAAGGTGGATAGTCCTTTAGTGAAAGTTGTTTTTATCATTGATTTTTAACTCATTCAATTTATTTGCTTTCAAAAGATCTCTTATTTACTTTAGTTTTTGCAATCGTTTTAACTTAGTTTTCAAATCATCACAACTTTGGGATTTCTCTTCTCTCTTTACACATAAAATTGGTTTTGAAATTGAAATAGCACATGCAAGCACAAGTTTCCCTTGGGTTCGATATTTTGGGTCATAATTTTATTTCCCTATATTACTAGCCGATCTAGTACACTTGCTAGACACCGGTCAACTATCGCTATCCATTTGGATTTCCTTGATCAAACATTCAGTGTCTTATAGGCTTTACAGGTAATATCTAAACAATTATTATTGTATAAATCCTATGGGATAAACCATTTGGATAAGCCTGAACCAACTATCAAGACTGGTGGCAACACAGCATTATAGGCTCCCTACTTTTCCCTTATTTTTTCTAAGTCATTCGCTTGGTTGATATCAATCAAATCCTAAATACAATCCCTTAAATTTCAACAATAATCTATCTTATAACCTACATTATAACACCTTAATAACTCTTAGGAGTAACCATAGGTGCCACAACCATACAAAATATTATAATAGATGTCAATTAAAAAAACATAAATAAAATTCTTAATTAACTTCTTACTGGATTACACTTAGAATAGGCATTTACAAAAATACAATTTCAATACATAAGTATATGATAAAAGTCTTTACAACTTAGTTGACTATACATTTTACATTTTAAAACTACACATTACATAATTACTACTATAGCCTATATCTTCTAAGAGCTTTCTTGAAATCCTTGATCTTTTCCTTATGCATGACTTCAACTTGGTACCTACCCAAGCAACAATTCAAACTAAATCATACTTAATAATAAAATAATAGATATAACTATGAGATCACTTAAGTTATCAGTAACTTTAATATTATAATGCATTACTTAAACCACCCATATTACCTTTTTCTTCCAAGCTTATGATGGAATATGACATGGCATTTATATGATGATCATGTAGTAGAAAAATAATAAAATCGATCTTACATGCCACTCAATCCATAAACAAGAATCGAAAACATGCAATTTTAGGATTTTAAAACTTACAACTTTAGATGCACTTCAAGATTTGATTTTGATGATGACCAGCAACTAAGGAGGATTTATTTGCCTTAGATCTTCACCACCAATGCCAAAGGAACAGCCTTTATGCCACTCCTCTCTATGTTCACACACACAATTGTAATGACTGCTTAAAATCGAGATTGCTAGCTCTCTAATTAAATATTGGGTAATGGCAATGGATTGAAGCTACAAGATTTGATCTTGCACTTCATTCTTCCCAAGTAACCGCCTATTTCTTAGCCCCTGCACATTTAAACAAATGTGAGAACCACAACCGGTATCCAATACCCAAGTGGTAGAAATAGAAAGGTTAATTTCAACAATAAAAATATCAGAACTGGATGCCTTGGCTCCATTCTTCTTTTGTTCTTCCTTGAAGAGAGCGCAATTCTTCCTCCAATGCCCTATTTTATTGTAGTGGAAGCAAGTGCTCTCACTCTCTTTGAGCTTTTGCGTCTTGGGCTTGGATTGGGCCTGAGGTGCACTCCCATTTGACTTGAACCGAGCTAGGTCATTCTTGCATTTTGCCTTTCCCTTTCCCATTCCCTTAGCAGGTCCCTTCTTAATGCCCCCTTGAAACATCAGTACGGGATTGGTCTTTCGAATGTTTTTTTCAGCATTCTTAAGCATCCCATGAAGGTCAGTGACTGTCTTGTTCATTGCATACATGTTATAATTGATAACAAATGGATCATAATCATCAGTCAATGAACCTAAGATCAAGTCAGTGGCCAATTTCTTTGGCATTTGTACCTCAAGCTTCTCAAGAGTATCAGGATACCCTTTCATTTTGAGTACATGGGTACTAACAGGAGTACCCGCAGCCATCTTACAAGAAATTAAGGCCTTTGTTGTCATGAACCTCTCATGACGAGCTTGCTCTTGGAACATCTCCATGAGGCCTTTGTGACTTACTAAAATATATAATTGCATAAAGTAAAGCATGACAAACATGGGCCCAAAAACCTATAACTAAGATTTTATACTATTACATAAGATCTTCGAGTTGGGTTTCTCCACTTCGGTAGGCTTCGTCTTGATTTACAAAGTCTTCAAATAAATTCTATTCTAAGAAATAAATGGAACTTTTACAATAATACATAATGGCTCGCATGCCATATTTAATTACAAAAACTCAGGGCCCATGAATGCACCATGCATATCCATTCATCACACCAAACAAGCAAATAAATATACATAACATTCATGGATCAAACAAAGTCCAATTTTAATTAATTTAGCCAAGCCCATTAATGGAAATTGTGTACTTGAACCTTTAAGAGAAGATCTCATGATGGGCCTAGGCCAAAGCCCAATGGACTAAATCCTCTTATTGAATAAGTTCTCTTAAAAGCCCAAAACACAAACTAGTTAGATTTGTGCCATAAATCAACTCTGGTATAATTTTCAATTTCGCCATTTTTAATTTTATGTCATACAACCCATAAACATTAAAAATACATATAATATGTACCAACATAAATTAAAACATAAAATCATGAAGAACATATATACCATACATGGCATTTATATCAAACAAACAAACAACAATGAAACTAGTTGTTTAGTGCTCATATAATGCCACAAAAATTCACAAATACTTAAAACAATTTTATGAGTCATTTAATAAATTAAATAAGGTCATAAATATTGATTTAATATTCTGTACAAATCTGATCTAAATGTGTTTTTACCATTTTAATCAAAACAGAACAAACAATGTTGATTAAACATGTAACAAACACAAACTAGTCATAGTTTTAAGTGATTTTAAAATTAATCAATTAAATTGTCATGGACCACAATTAAAATAAATTTTAATCTTTAAAAATCACTTACAAACATGCCAAAATCGTTTTTACATTTAATTTTGAAAACTAGTTGTCATACAATCACTTATCATGCCAACTAGCACCTAGTTTCAAGATTAACATGTACCATCAGGTATTTACAATTAAATCTGACCATGAACAGCTCTAAGAACATATTAGGACAGTATATTAACATATCATATTAATTATAATACCTATCTAATCATTTAAAATCATTTTTATACCAAAACAATACAAAAAACTCAAAGCAGAAAATTTCAGCATTGTATGTTTTTAAACGAACGATTTTTGATTAAATATTTAACGCATCTAAAGCACCAAAATAAGCATGTTTAGGCTCTGATACCACTGATGGAATATGACATGGCATTTATATGATGATCATACCGTGGAAAAATAATAAAATCGATCATACATGCCACTCAATCCATAAACAAGAATCGAAAACATCCAATTTTAGGGTTTTAAAACTTACAACTTTAGATGCACTTCAAGATTTGATTTTAATGATGACCAGCAACTAAAGAGGATTTATTTGCCTTAGATCTTCACCACCAATGCCAAAGGAATAGCCTTTAATCCACTCCTCTCTATGTTCATGCACACAATTGTAATGACGGCTTAAAATCGAGATTGCTAGCTCTCTAATTAAATATTGTGTAATGACAATGGATTGAAGCTACAAGATTTGATCTTGCACTTCCTTTAGTTGCTATTGCTGCCCAAGAACACAAGAGAAACAAGGAACAATCCTTTCTCCTTGTGAATTCGGCTAAGAAAAATTGTATGAGAGAGAGAGAAAGAGTTTCATGCCTAGGGTTTCTTTTTGGTATTAATTCAAAATATATCCCTTTCTTTGTTAAGTGATAATGCCGAGATATATCTCTTTTTTTGGTAGCAAAATCATCCTTAATTGCTTCCTTAAAATAAGTAACATAAAATGATTCAAACTCTTTTGAATTAATTTGAAATAACCATAAGACATTTAATCAAATAAATCACTTAATTTAAGAATTATACATGTGCCGAAATTCCCTTGATATTTATCTTGGAATTTTGGTTACTTCATTTTTTATTTAAGTGATTTAATTTGATTTAAATTCTTTTAGGCTTTAAAACTCAATTAACTTAATTAATACAAGTTAATTAATTAATTGAAATTAAAATCTTATGGGCTGAATTTCTCTCTCTCATGGACCAAGGTCCAATAGCAATTTTAATACCCATTACATACATTAATTTGAATTTAATTAAAAGTCCAAATTAATGCCCAATATTTAATTTAAATATTTTAAGCCCAATGCTTTGTGTGCGATCCTATAGGTCCATTTAATATTGGAAATGAATTAATGAATTAATTCAAAGGCTATATATATTCTCTAGCAAGATATTATAGCATTCCAAATTAAATGAAAATGCAAATGGCATTTAGTGACCTAATGCAATTTTGCATAGTCCCTTACCTATAAATATCAGAATAAATATAAGGCATGGAACTAGTCATTCTTATATGTATTAATTCCTTTCTTAATATTTCAGTGACACTAAACTCTCAGATAAATAATGATTACTCATTATTTCATCTCGGTATGGCCATACACTTCTCAGTTCATTGATCAAGTGGCCGATGATATTTTCTCTCTTATTGAGAGGGATAATCCCTTCACTTTTCTCATGCTCTCTAACATGAATCAATGCATACCCAAGCATACCCATACTTGTCACTCTGTTACGAGCACGTTAGGTGTATGTCAAAGTACACACTAATTCATAAAGAGTTTCATAAAGATTTTAGGTCTAAGAACTCCGATGCAAAACTTGCACATGAGAAACACTTATGACTTGTACCATTTGGTTCAGACTTGAAATTTGTATTCCAAGCTTCTAACATATCCCAAATTTGAGAATCAGAACCATATAGTTCTAACTTATAATTTATACTTTGCTTGACTAACGAATGATGTATAAACCATACACATTATATCTTACCAATCATACATACACCTTGCATTATAATCATTACATACTTAATTATCACATTTAAATCAATAATATTACTTTACACTATAAACACTTTCATAGCTTGAACTCGATGTAAGCATGGACAATTACAAACACTAGATACCTTATCGATATCAAATCACTAAATACTATTACAATGTCAACACTAGATACAAAATGTATCCACTCATTATCCCATATATGTCTATGGTTATGTCCTATTCAAACACAATATGAAATCTTCTCACACTAATTTACTTCACTATACTAATCACTCATTTATGCATTATACATTTCACTCATATAATCAATCTTATCAATTACACTTAATTCACTATAACTATATATTAATAAACACACTACTCAACATCATTTATTTAAAATATGCGACTATACTCAATTATTCAGGATATAAATCACTCATGTATACTTTAAGGCTATAATTAACAATAATGCATTTAAAATTTATGCATACATTTATTAGTCACTTAGCATGCCACCATTAAAATGCATATTTTAATTTTAAACCATTCATTTCAAGTCCATTTTATCATGCATTAGCTCTATACATGTGTCAATAAGGTTTTATAAATATTTAAGAATGTTCATTTCAAGTTAGGTTTATGTTGACTCATAATAGATACCAATGGCACCGACTAATGACAGGTGTACCGACTCATGATACAAACTAGAGGTGCTAACTTAAGCCAAATTTGGGTTTTAGGCATAGCAAATGTGATTTTTAAGCAAAGTTATGTTTTAGACATTTGTTCCCCTATATCTCTAATTTAAATATGATTATAAATCAAGCCATTTGGACTATAAATCAATATATATCTCTAAAATATCATAGAGTGCTCTTAGTGATAGGGTAACAACTATCACCCCACCATGAACAAAATTTCAAAACTATTAGAGGCAAAATAAAGGTTCTAGTTTATTATCCAATTTGAACCATTCCAATTATAGCTCTATAACTGAAGATATTATCAAAAAAATCTCAGAAGGTCCTTTGGATCCTACACTAAAATTTTTCTCCATTAACCTTTTCACTACACTACCTTTTTTAATACCTATTCTAGCATTAAAAACATATATTCCTAACATTTAAATAATAAAATATATATTTTAGCAACCAAAATAGACAAATACCTAAATATTCAAATACTTTCATACCTCATTTAAAGCTTATCTCTTTCCTCTTTTGCTTTACATCTCTTATTGGTCTTGAATTTTCTCTAATTAATCTCACAAAGATAGCATTTCATAGTCATTTATCTATTAAATACTTAATCTAATACACTTAAACGAAGAAATTAAAAGATATAAATATATTCCTACTCACCTTACTCTTAACCTTAATATGTTATCTGTCTCTATGATCTACAACTCTTTTCCCCAACCATGAGTACAATTTTTGAAAGTTTGGGAATAAAAGAAGGAGAGAAAATGGAGTAAAAAACTTAATGTTCCTAGGCCAAAAATGGTCGATCATCCTTATCCAAGGGCAAAAAAAATCATCTCTTATAAAAGCTTTCCCTTTCTAGAAGGCTAAGTTTCAATTTCTCATAGGTCAATGTTTTTTAAGTCTTTAATTAATTTTTTTCAATCCCTTACTAACTTTTATTCACTAATTACTTTAAATTATTATTTTTTCTTTTAATGTATCCCCCTTACTTGAATTCATAATCATCAATTCTACAATTACCTACATGCCATTAATAATTACATAAATATAGATTATGTCCCCTCTAGACAATTAATGTTTATTTTCTTTAAAACTCATATAATCATACACTTGCTTTAATTTTTTTAGGATACATTTTAGGGCTTTACATATATGTTGATGATAAGTATAATACAAATTTTACCTATGTCTAGGCTACTCTTGATTCCAAGTTAGTTTCATGGGTAGAGCCTGTAGCATCCCCTCTTTTGAAAAGAAAGAAAAACACTAGGTTTAAGGCTTATCTAAATTGGATTAGTGTCTTATGTTCATACCCAAAGCCAATAGCTCAATCATCCTACCATTACCATCATTGTTATTGGCATTCTTACCAAATGAGAAATTACCATATCCGCTACAATTATTGTTATAACTCCTGCTACCTGAGCCTCTTGAGCTAGCCTTATTTGATAAGTATTTACCTTAGCTTCTATTATTATATCCTTTAAAGACTCTCAATCCTTCAATCCCTTCACCTTAGGCCTTTTTTAACAAGTTGAAACTAACATTATAAATGAATAACCGAAAATGATCTTGAGTCTTGAGTTTCCTTTTCATTTCCATTACTTGACTCCTCCGATGAGTGAGAAACTGGCATAAAAACTCATCGATTTCTATTCTCACAACTCAAGGACTTTTAAAGTTACTTCCATTCTAGTGTTGCAATCATATTGCCTTGGGAATTCCTTAGTCAACCTATTCTATTCCTCTTTTTTCCTCCTATCCAACCCAGTCAATTAGAGATCCAATAAGGCTATAGCTGAAGTACTCAACCTTTTACCTTTTATAGAATGGTTATCTCTATCACTAATCTATATTGCTTAATATAGGTGAATAGGTCAATTATGCCATCAAACTTGTGCAAGTTAAGCATCTTAAATTGGTGATGCAAAATCGTCTCACTATCTAAGTCCATATCTTCTGGACTTATTCCCTTTTTAGTGGAAATAACTTTAGCTATAGCCTTAAGCTTTTTCCTCCATCTTTTTCATTATGGGATCCTTAACCTTTGGAACCCTATTCTTTCCCTTTTGAGAGCCTAAAGACTCATTATCCTTACTATCAATAAAGTCAAACCCTTAGTGATCATATATAGTCTCCTTATCCTTCCCACGATCTATTAAAGAAACCATGGTTTCCATATTCCTTATGCTAGTGACTAGTAAAGTCATTACAAAGATCATGATAGTAGTTTCCCCCATAAGTGTTGGTTTAACTAGAGGGGTAGGTGGTACTACTGGTGGGCTACCTAAATTAAAGGCCAAGTTATTTGAGAAATTAGCAAGTATAGCCATAATTCTTCTCTTGAAGTCATGTAACCTTTTATCTATATCCTAGAAGCTAAAGTAGCGACAAGTGCCATGGTATCTAACATATCTATCCCATCTGATTGCTCTAAAAACCTTTCTTAAATACTATCTGAACCTTAATTCAAACCCTTTTCTAAACCCTAATTAAGCACAAGTGACACTAGCTATTCTAGAATAAGCTTCCTAATGATATGACCACTTAGACACCAAAACCATTTAGGAGACAAGTGATATATAATGGTTGTAAAATAAAGGCATTAGCGTGATGTATTCTAGAATATAGATGCATGATCATAGAGCATAATATCTATGAAAAACATATGATCCTTTTGACTTTTTTACTCTCACACATGTGGTTATGCAGTTTTTTCCTTAAGTGGGCTTAGTCTAAAGGTCAACAAGCACCCAATAGACATGTATGATGCATGCAACAATCCGATAGCATAACAACTCTATATTAAAAGTGCTTTCAAAAGGATTAGCCATTACATACTTCAACAATCCCAATAAGCCAAAATGGGCTCACTCTAAAAGGCCTAATAAATAAACATCTAGAATTATTTAAGTTTGCTTAAGATATGAAAGTCCCACATCACAAACAATGCAAAATTATTAAGGAACTTAGTAGATGTGTCTATGCCATTACATGGACTTTAGTCCGAGTATATAACTTTAAAGCAATCCAAGCATGATCTCTACCAGAGGGTCTAGCTTATCACAAGTATGAAGACCAATTGGGTCACCATTTGATATAGCATAAGGTATAAGGTCTGGATTGGTGATTATACTTAACTATTCTCTACATTAAGTGAACATAGGGTCATGCTCAAGAATATCTAGAGTAAACAAAGAGATGAATAACATAATTTAACGCTCCACATGATTATAATGCAAAATTGAAAAGAGGTGAAATTTCTTAACTTTAGGCCCATTCATGTCGTATTAACCAATAGTATTTTTAAAGTATAGTCTCATAATCCCCAACAGAGTCAGGGTAAAGACAAGGCTAAAGAGCGTAAGAAGCAAAAAGTGAGATAGAATACTAATAAGTCCAAAGGCAAGAAGTTTCAAGAGTGAAGTGCTTCAATTGCCAACAAAAATGATACCGTGTAAGAAATTGTATTGTGCCCAAATAGATATACTATTCTAACTCAAGATTTAATGAAATACGTGTATCTAGTGACTAAATGTTTATTTTGATTAAAGGTTAATTTAAGGGCAGAATTCAACCAATTACTGTGAGATTATTTGTGCTTTAATTTCTTCTTTAATTTTTATGTGATGTTTATGTTATTTATTGTGACTTAGTGAAACTATATCTCGATTGTTATTTATTTCATATTCAATAAGGCGCCATTGTTCATTTAATTAAATAGCATACAGCTAATTAAAGATATCAAATCTATAATTGTTTGGTAGATTCAATAATAAGTGGCAATTAGTATAGCATCACTCAAAAGGATTGTTGTATTAAGTAAATGCATGATTTGGTCTAAATCAGTTTCGTTTGTAGATTGGTTGGCTTAGGTCAGATTGTTTTAAATTATAATGCTATCAATAAATTAAATTCTTTCGCTTGTTAAAGGGTTGTTTATTGTTTAGAATTTAATTACAATATTACTTGATTAGCCTATTAATACGGAAAGATTGATTGGACGCCTGAAGACGATGAATATAATTGATCCATTGAATGATTTTAGAATTTTATTTGTATCTATGACCAGTAATTTGAATCTTATGCCACAAATCCCTATAACTGAGATTTTCATCCATTAATTTCATCTTTATTTATATTTTGTATTTTTATTTTATTATTTTAATTTTTTTAATTTAAGTTTGTGTTTAGCTTCTTAGATTTACAAAATCCTCCTTTTTTATTTTTAGTTTGTTAATTTTTTAGTCATTTAAAGAATTAGAACTCGACTAATTCTTATGGATAGCTTACTCATTACTAATTATAAGTTAGTTTTAAATAAAAATTTTATTTTTATTAGTTTCAACACCCATAAAAAAGTGACATATGATGTGAACAAAGTTGATAGTAAGGAGGACTATACAAGTATTTTATCAAGTAAAACTTTAATTCGGAAATTGAGGGGACCATTTTGTTAATATTTCAATTTTTTCTTTTAATATTTACTATTTTTCTTTTTTTTGTGTAAATTTACATAAACTATTCAGTAAAAAAAATACTAAATTATTATAAATTCATGAGAAAAAAGACATGTTATAAGTACGTGTTATTTTTCTAAACTTAATAATTATAAATCTATCAATTAAAAGTGGCATATGATGTGAACAAAGTTTATGTAAAGAGGACTAAACAAGTAATTTAATAAGTAAATTTTTAATTTTGAAAACTAGGTGGCATTGTCCATCATTCGGTCATACATTAACCGAATAGCATCAATTACATTATTATTATTATTATTATTATTATTATTATTATTATTATTATTATTATTATTATTATTATTATTATTATTATTATTATTATTATTATTATTATTTAGTACTTTCAGGCTACGTTTAGTTTACTGGATTACACATGTGATAGTATAATATAGTATAAACTAATATAAGTACGGTGTTTGGAAGGCTTTTTGAAAAATTAATGTGGAGATAATATAATACACTATAGGTTTGTATAATTTCAGTAAACATTGTATTAATACAAAATACCACCCCACCACTACAACCACAGCCACCACCACAAACACCACCACCATTGTCGCCATCACCATCACCGCCACCACCATCTCCACGCTGCTGCCACTCCTGCCATCTCCATCATCGCCGCCACCACCATCTTCCCTACCCCCACATTACTGCCACCATCACTACCACTATTGCTATCATCATTGCTACCGCCACCACCACCACACCGTCGACACCAACACTGCACCACTACCACCATCACCATTATCGTTACAACTACCCCTACCACCACCACCACCACTACAACCCCCACCACGACACCATTGTCGTCGCTGCCACTACCATACCATTGCTACCACCACACTATCGTTGCTACCACCAGCCCACTGCCATCACAAATGCTACAACTAATGCCACCGCCATCACCATTGTGGCTACCCCCACCACCTCACCATCGCCATCATGACTACCCCTATCACCACATAGTCGCTGCTGCCACCACCACCATTTCATCATTGCCACTAATGCTGCCCCAATTGCCACTACTGCTACTGCCATCGCTACCGCTACCGCCATCACCATCGCTGCTGCCACCACCACCACACCATTACTATCACCATTACCCCACCGCAATCAAATCGTCAAGTTTATAATATTGAATATATAATTTAATAGAAATTATATAAAAATTATATTATAATTAATAATTTTTTTATTTTTTGCTCAAATATTTTGTCAAATTCGTTATTTAGATTTTTTTATTTTTTATATAATTTTGATTTTAGAAATACTGATCTTTCTAATAATAGATAGTTATTTCTCATTAAATTTTTTCATTTTTAACAAAAAATTGATGTATTAAATTTTGTATTTTATAATTATAATTTTTTATCTAAATTATAAAAAATAATTTAATTGTATCTTTTTTTAATTTTTTTAAAAAATAATATATTACTACATTATGCATCAAATACAGTATACAATATTACATGCTTACACAATTTTGTATCAAATATTGTATTATATAATACAGACTAATAATGTACAGGCTAATGTTATACAGGCAAATACTATACAAGTTAATACTATATAGATTAATACAGTACAGTGAACCAAACGTGCCCTCAATTTATTAGCATTGGAATCTATCAATTAATTATATATATCATATTAGCCCTTTTCCTGTTATTATAATTTATCCTACCAAACTATATTATTGTATCTTATTTATTTATTTATTTATTTTATCTCCTTATGAATTTAAATTGACTTTCAATTTATAAGATTTTTCGATAAATTATGTTATAATGACTAATATATTTATTATTATCTTGTATTTATTTTTAAATTAAATTCATTAATGATAAATAAATAAATTAGTACATAAAATCAAACTAAAACTATAATATAAATTAAGTTGTAATAACTAATATTTTTTAACAAATATTGATATACTTATAATTAGCCTTATTTATCTTTACTTGTATTTAACTACCATAAACCAAGTAAATATTTAAATTAGATATTTATAACTATTAATTAGGGGTAAATAGTATATACGGTCTAGTACAATATGAGTATATGCAAATTTTCAGTATTATCATAAAAGTCAGGGTATTTTTAAAATCAAGTATTGTTAATAATGAAAAAAAACAGTATTAAGTATTGTAGTGAGATTATACATATCAATGGATTGGATCGAGTCAACTTTGGGTCATTACTTTTGAATTCGATCACTTAGGTTCCAAGTCATGTCAAATATTCGAATCAAATTCACATTTTTTCATAATATAAAAATTGAGTGATATGATTTTTGAATTATCAAAACAAAAGTTAATTTAATATCATTTTCTCAATAATTAATAGATTCAAACATTTTTAAATTTAATAATAGCTATATAAATTTCAAATTAAGTTTGTATATATTTATATGTGTATATATGTATATATCCAAAATAACTATATAAATTTCAAGTTACGTATGTATATTTTTATTTATGTATATATTCAAAATTGCTAATTTAGTTTTGAAAGGAAAGAAAATAATGTATAATTTACAGTGGTAAAAAAATTCATAAATTAACAAAATGACACAATACATGTAGAATTGATTTTTTTTTCCAAAAAAATAGATTGGTCTTAATAATTCAAAAAATTATTAAAACATCGAGTTCTTCGCATTGAACCATGACCAATTCATTTGAATTGGTGTCTAGCTGACCTATTTAGATCGGAACTAATCCAATACTTAATTTTTTGGTAGATTTAGATCAGTTCACACATTTTTTTGGATCAAATTCTAGTTTGAATTATTTTTCAAGTGTATTCAAATCAAGTTATTGTTAGAGAGTATGCCCTAGAGCCCATGTAATAGGGATGTTTTTCATATGTATGAAATTTATATTCTTAATAAAAGGCATCATTCATTTTATTAATGTTGTGTTTGAATACATGAGTTTGTAAATCTTAAATTAATAAATGAAGTCCTAGATATTATAAACACAGTGCAAAGGCAATCATGAAAGTGTTCATGATGTGAGATGTCTATCGCATGCAAATGTGTTAATATCTAAATATCCCTAGTCATAGAATTAACAAGATAGGACATTATTAATTCGGACAGACTAGCACATGTTATGCTTCTTGAATGGTTCAAGCAATGGTTCTCATAATTGTGATTATGGATGATAATCAATGCTAACATGTGGATGCTTGTTAGAGGAACAAGTTCATTGGAGACCTGCAAAGAGAATCCTCATATGGATATTAAATCTATGTCAGTGAGGAATCTCTTCATAGCGGTTGTGCAAGTATCCTTAGACTTGAGATCACCAAAGTTATCTTAAGTAGCAAGTGGTATACTTTGACTCCATAACTGATTACTTCCAACTGGGAGTGAACATAGTTAGGAGATTGGGTATATCATGACCTACTTGAAGATAGTTGAGTGATTGACAAAGGATTCACCATCCCAGATTTAACAAGGGAAGTTATCTCACATGATTCTATAATTACCTTGTTCAGTGAATCTCTGGCCAGAGTAATATGCCGAGATGGATGGAGATTCATGAAGGGCATTTTAGGAACAATGGTTAAATTAATAGAACATACATAATTAGATTTATATGAGTTGACAGAAATTCATACTCAGAATCTAAATGAGATAAGAGTGGTGAAAGGAGTAATTGCACGGTAACTGTTTCTATAGAAGGGTACAGTCAAACCACATGACTTTCCTGACATTTGGGTAGTCATGATGCCTAGCTAGAGGCCAATCATGACTTGTATAATGATGTATCAAAATATCAATATAGATTGATAAAATGATTTAAAGGAGTTTAAATCATGTGATTTTTGAATAGAACTCACAATTACATATTATACTGCCAACATGGACAGGAACCCAATAGGTCACACACATATAGAGAAAAGGGTAAAATGGTAAAATGACAAGGATAATAATATTTGATATTATTATAAAGGTAGAGAGGAGAATATGATAATAATTAATTAAAGAGTTTAATTAATTATGATCAAATAAAATTGTCCGCGGAACTTTTGAGAAATGTTCTGTAAATTGGACCTAAATGAAATAATGTATTTCATGATTAATTATTATTATCTTATAAGTGTTATAAGACTACTATAAGTGTTATAGGACTGATATAATAATTAATAGGACCATTGGAGAAATTATAGAGGGCCAAAGGAATGAAGAAGTTGGAGGAAGCCCTCCAGAAGAGGGCTACACGCCAACTCCATAAAGAAGGGCTTAGAGGGCTTTTTCTTGGACCAAATTAATTTATATATGTTACATAAGTGTTATGGAACTCACATATTTAATTTGGTTGGATTTGGAATCCATTTGGGTATTTAAATCCAATTAGATGCACAAAGGGCCTAGTTTGTGGATTTTGTGCATGGTCTTTTATGAAAAGATTTAATTTGGATTTAATTAAGCCCAAATGATTATAATTAATTCCAGAAGCCCAATTAATAATTCTCCAGCAATTTTAAAGAGCCCAATCTCATTAAGGAGTTGGAATTTTAACCTAACTATAAAAGGCCAACTGATGAGAATTAGGGTTAAGTGATTAAAACAAAAGGAAAGTCTTTTTCTCTTAATTCTCTCTCCACTTTTGCGCCACTTCCCAAGCTAGCTCTTGGGAATTTTGGCCAGCCCTAGTTGAACACCAATTTGTTGGTTCAATTTACCCCTCTCTAGTGTGGATTACTCATTGGAGGTGTTCGATTTTGGACACTGTGGTTTGCGACAACCCGGTGCGAAGTAAAATCAACTGTTCAACAAAAATCAAAGGTGATTTTTCTTATTCTCATATAGTTATATTGTGTATTCATGGCAAGATCAGATCTTATGGTTAAAAAAAATTTAAAATTCCGCTCATGTATGTGATGCATGTAACCATAAAAATCCAACAGTTATTAGACTAGATCTATATAAATTAAAAAGGGATTTTTATGAAATTATATAGAAAAAGAATAAAAATAACAAAAAATACAATATTTTCATAATTTTTCATTAATACAATTTTTTTTAATTTTAATATCAAAAATAAAACTTATCTTTTCAAAAATACGACTTTTTACTTTCCATTCTCATTGCACAATTTCCTAATTTTTTCACTCTTCTCTCTCCGATAACCGCCACTTACAGCCTCTCCGATCACCGGTGACTTCATCTCCATTGATTTCAAGACCAAACATCACTCTTCTTTATCTCCAACCGATAAAAGGTTGATTGCTATGCTTTTTGTTCTCTGTTGGATTTATCCTTCCTGTTGTTTTTTATATATATTTTTCTTCTTTTACTATGATTTATGATCGAAATAGCGTAGGCGGAGAACATTTCATAGGTACGTGATTTGGAGTTTCCTTCTGTCGATTTCAATGTTTTGTCCAAAATCCTGATACCGGATTGGAAATCTTGTGGTTGATTCTTCCTCATTTTTTCCTGATTTTCAATATGTGGGTTCCAATTTGTACGAATTTGGGCATTTTTTTGCACTAATTTCTCGCATGCCACCTATTTGATAGAATGCCTAAATGAGAGTTTTTCTCTGTGATGATGCATTTTCTTGTGCTATAAAAGTTGGACTTTTATTCCTTTTATTTGGACACATATTTCACTAAGTGTTTTTTACCTATTACTTGAATTAGTTTGTTTGCTTGTGTTAGTTATTATTGGAAGTCAATTGTCATAAGAGGGTAAGCAATACTTGATAGAATTAGCAAATTTGTTGGTGTTGTTGGCTGTGCAAGTGGGATTTGAGTTTTAGGCATACATTAATTGGGAATTTGGCATTATTCTTGTTGTTTAGCTTGAGAGAATGCTTGAGTTTGAGTCATTGCCAATTAGTTCTTATTGGTCTTACCTTGGCTCCTAAATTTTAATGCATATCTTGATTGAACAGTAATACTTTAATATCAAACTTTACAGGATATATTTAATGAACTGCTGCTCGGCTTGAGTGTTATTGAATGCATTTGCATGAATACTGGTGCATATAGATGGTCTGATTAGTGTACTTCAATTCTTACTGGTTTTCCAGCATGTGTTATATTTATTTAAATTTGATATTAAAGCTGGCACATTTGTGTTTGAGGTCTTGTGAAAAACTTGATTTTATTTTGGTTATGTTTAAGTTAATACACGCCCTCTAATTGAATGTGAGCGGATGTATATAAGTAAACAATATTATAAGATTGAATGACTAAATTCCATTTCACTTGATTTAATAGTGCATATTAATACATTGTGTGTAATGCCCTAAATATCGAATTAGTAAAAAATAGTATTTTTCGATGGTAAATAGTGACACTGGGGTGAATAGTATCTCTCGGAGTCGAAAAATATTTTATTTGACTATTGGAAAGATGAAGTTAGTAGGAGCCCAATAATGTAATTTGAACTAAAAATGAGATCAAATGGATCATTAAAATTTAAAAATAAGAAAAAAATCACATTTTCGGTTTAAAAAGTGCCCGGGTTGACTAAGATTTGATTAGAATTTTAAAAATAGCAAATGACCTTTAAAAATCACCAGAAATTTCAAATCTACATTGAATGAGATTTATAATCATATGGTAAAAAATAATAATTTTCTAGCGATATAAAAAATTGGGCTATCGAATTGTTAGAAGTGGATCAGATCGAAAAATAGTCTCCGATTGATCCAAAAATATTTATTAAGCCTAATCATTATATTTTGAAAATTTTGAAAGCATTTTTAAATGAAATTGAACTTAAGAAGTAAGAGAAAAATAATGATTTCGGTTTAAATAGTAATCAGTTGACCGTGGATTTGATCAAAATTTTAAAAATAGCAAATGATTTTCATAAATTGTAGGAAGTTGCAGTTGGGCTATAATTAGTATTTATATTTATTTGATGGTGAAAAATAAATTTTACGGTAACATCGAAAATTGGTTAATTAGATCGGTTTGAGTGAACCGGATTAGAAACGAACTCTGATTGAGCCAAAAATTTTTATAGAGGCTTAATTTATTATTTTAAGAATTATGGAACTAATTTTGAGTAAATTTGATCTTGGTAAGAGAGATAAATAATTTAGAATACATAAATGGGCTTAAAATCAAATTTGGGCTTGAATTAGGCCCAACCACCTTGGTTGGATCAGCCAGCCCGAAATTCAAACTATTTAAGGGCCAAAATATTAGAAAATCTAGAGCAAGCTCCAAAATTCCTGCATCTTATCCTTCCTTCTTAACCATAAGCCATCTTTCTCTCTTCTTCTCCATTTTTCTTCTTTTCTCTCCCAAATTCTCACCAAAACCAATCTTCTTAGATAATATTTAGCCCCTTTTTTCATTGGTTAGCATCTCTAAAGCTCATTTAAAGTGAAAGAAGTGGGAGAAAATAAGTAGAAAAGATTATGTATCAAAATTGAGGTAAGTGATTTTGATTTCCATAATTTGATTTAAGGATTTATATAGGTAAATCTAAGGTTGTAGAGTAAGATTATACAGTTAGATTGAAAAAATGAAGTAAGAAAATTATTAAATTTTCCTTATGAATATTCGGCCACTTTAGGATCTTATCTTGGAGGAAGATGTTTTATAGGTTAAAGGAAAGAGAGATTGAAGTGAGGAGAAAGTGAATCTAAGGTATGTGGATACAAAATCCCTTGTTTTCCATTTAATTGAGTTGGTTTAAGATTATGTATGTTATGTATGTATGTGATTAATGTTTGTATAATTGAAATAATTGTTATAAAAATGATTAGAAAGATTATAAGTGATATTTTAAATGGTTATAAATGGAAGAAAACAAAATTTAGGGGATAAGCAATGGATGGACGAATGATTAGCTTAAAGATTTTTTAATGATTATTTTATCTTTTATGTTAATTAGGTATGAATTTATAATAAAGAACATAAAATTTAATGATTTAAGTAATTAAAATAGGAAGAATTAATTTAGAATGTACAATAATAAGCTAAACCGAATAAGTAAATATATAGACATAATGTATATTTTGTATGTTATGGCATAATAATTGTGTATCCATGTTCATTAGCATGTTATGATGTTGAAATGATGAGATGAGAAGTAAGAATAAATTTGAATGAGAAATTAAAAAAAATAAATAAATCAATAAAAATACCAAGGATAGTTAAATCTAACACAGGATATAGTTAGCTAGCCATAGGGATATTAAATGTATAGTCACGGTGCGGGTCATGGCGATTCGCTTTAGTAGGCCATTGACGGTTTACTGAATGAAATGTTGAAATGAAATCACTCTAAATGTATTATCGGTAAGGAGAATGTGGGTTAAGGAGTTATGCTAAGAGACTTTGAAGGTCATGTGCTAGCTTGTGGTTAGCAAATCGTTTGGATAGTGGAATCCTATTATATCTGAGGCAATGGCTCTTTTATTTGGCCTCTTTATTGCCAAAGATATGGGCATCGGACATTTAGTTACTAAGTCAGACTACAAACAAATGATCGGCTGTCTAGTGGGGAAGGTAGATTTTCATAATGGGTTGGGAAGTATTCTTGATGATTGTCTTCAAATGGGTGTTGCATTCAGTTCTTGTAGATGGTCTTACGTCCCCCAGAATGGTAACAAAGTAGCTCATTCACTAGCTAAGTTATGTTCTTGTAATCCTGATTTTTTAGTTTGGGTAGAGGAAGTCCCTCCTCATATTTCTGATTTAATCATTCAGGATGTAAACTCTATTCAAATTTAATTTTATCATATGATTTTATTTCAAAAAATATATTATACAGGCTAATAGTATATCGATTAATGTGATATAATTTTTTATTAAATTTATTTTTTTATTATTTTTATCCCAAAGTCTTTTATTGGTTCATTATAGGCAAGATTTTTCTTTGTTTTAAAAGTTTTTAATAGCATACAGACTACCGAATCTTGACTTCGTCGTTTGAAAAGAAAACGTTCCAGTTTGAAAAGGCATGAGAGAGTACAAGGTTGCCTGGTCAAATGGGTAACGTGCCGACAACTTACGTGGCTATGATTCACATGGTAAGAAGACACTACCTTACGTACATCCCACTTTTTGATTTTCTTTTTCTTTATTGGAATACAAACTATTTAGAAAAAAGAAATTATTATTAGACTAAACATATATATACAGGACTTCTTGTCTGATTTGCGTGTATCTCCGCCGTCTAAGTAAACCGGTCGGACATTACACCGCACACTGTATCATACTCTTACATAAAGATATCTGAATTTAAAATTATATAAAAATATTTAAATCTTAAAATGATATATTTAACACGTATTTGATAGTTTTATAAATAATAAATATAAATTTATATTTTTTTAACAATTTAAAGTGCACCATATTCAACTGTAGTGGTATGAAATTATATAAAATAAAAAGCAATAAGAAAATTAACTTATTTTACAATGGTTTTTAATGGAAATTTTTATTTTTGTATGATCTTTTTTATTAAATAGGATTTATAGATTTCAGATATTTGAGGGCAAACAAATAATGAAATCTTAAATTCTTTTATTTTTTTATATTTTTTGAATAATAGTATAAAATTAGAGTTAAGTCGTAATTTTTTTTGAATTAACCATCCGATATCTGAATCTCATTATATCAATTAAATTTGAATTCAAAACGTCGTTGCATGTTAAGATTTTTTATTACTTTTCATGGGAGGAGAGCTAAGTCATACTATATGTGTACTTGAACAAGAAGTTAGATGATAGATGTTAAGTAAAAATTTATGTATCCTAATGGACGGTTAATAATAAAACAACCTTATTCCAAATTTGTAAATTCAAAGTGTATCAGCAAGTATAAATGAAAAATGAAGTTAAATTAGTGTTGTTATTATAATAACGTGCGTGGGGACATGCACGTCAGAGAAAGATCTGTTATCTGTTAAGTAAAGACAATGCATGTGAAGAAGGAGCAGCGGTAGTTATGGCAGTTAAGTGTCAAAGAGATGCCCCTCGATAAAGGCAAAAATGCACGGGCAATTATTGCATTGACCCATTCCCCTAAATTATTGCGATCATTTTCCGGAGAAAAAAAGTTTTATTGCCATCATTCTCTAATCTTCCCTTCCATTTGCACTTGCACACTCTTTTCATGCTTAGGTAGATTCCTTCGTTGTGATATATTTCATCTGTTATCATTTATCTTTCATTTTTAATTAAAATATAAATTTTATTTTTTAATATTTTTAATATAATATAATTTTTTAGTTTCTTTGTTTAATAAAATTAAAATCAATTAAATTTAATAATTTAATTTTAATAATGTAATTTAGTATTAAGTTTAAATTTATTTACTATTTATTAATTTTAAGAAAAATAATAAAAATAACTGATAAAAAAAAAGAGAAAATAGTAATTTATGACAATTACTCTTTGCTCATTCCATGTTTTAATATTATTAATATTTGTCGGCCTTAAAATAATAGGCTCACTTTTACGTAGTTTGAGAAAAGATAATTTTTGTCAATGTTATAAAATTAGATTGGACTGGCCATTCTATTAGGAAAAATTGAAATTTGAATTTTAATCCGGTTCGAATGCGCTATAAAAATGTCAGAGTAAAAAAAAGGAAAAAACCATTCTATTTGGGTAGTTTAACCTTAAAATTGGTTTATCCAGCCCGGTCCGGTTCTTATCTCACTGAACATTTGTACGGGGTTTAATTTCTTTTTTTCTTTGATACTTTTTCAAGCAAATTTTCATATTAATTCCCTCAGTTTTATATATTATGCCTCGATTTATTATTTTCATAATTTATTTTCTTTAAATTTTAGTACATAAATATTAAATAATGTCCGTAAAAAATATTTTAATATAATTTAATTTAAAGTTATTTCATGTGCATTTTTGCTTATTTTATATATATGTGTGTTGCGATGTTAAACTTGTCTTTTTTCTATTAAAATATGATTATTATGTGAGTAAAAATATTATTATGATAAATATTAATATTTTGAATATTTTATTATGAATTTTCTATCTTTGTCGGTTTGATATTTGGACTGGGCTGACAATTTTGATTTTTGTTGTTGTAAGACATAATTATGATGATGGTACCAATTATGCCGTCCATTTATACAATGAATAATTGTTATTATTTTTCACTTATGGTTAAAAGGACCGGTAAAAATAGGTGTTGACGTGGGTCTTTTTATGACTTAATTGGTGTGTATACAATTGAGAGATATAAAGTTATTAAATTTCACGTTATTTTAATTCTTACTTAAAATTGTATAAAAATTGAATGAATTTATTGTTTATTGAGAATTAAATAAAAATATTATAAGTAATTTAAAAGTTAATAGTAGGATAAAAATGGTAAAGAACATATTTTCAGACAAATTTAAGAAAATAAGCTTTTTTTTTTTGAGAGAGAGGGAGTATTAAATTAATTTCAATTATATCCACGTTTTTAAACTAGATTTCTTATTGTTGAGATGAACAATATAATTTCTTCTTTTCGGTTACCAATTAATAAGCGAGAATGACTACTTTAGGCTCCGCTTGGAGTAAAATAATTCAAATTATAGGATTCTTTTACAAATGAATTATATTCATTTGTATAATTCATTTATAAATGAATTTTTATACTTAAAATAAAATAATTAAAATATAGAATTAAAAATGAATTTTTTATTTTTATATTTGTAATAAATGAATAAAAAAATTTATTTGTATGTTATTTTCTAAAATATCCTACATGTCAATTTTGAAACATTTTTCGATAATAACTTTCAATAATAGATTAAAAAAATTAGATATAATTCACATGACACCAACTCAATTATACATTTATGAAATAAATTGAATACATTTTTAGCATTAAAATAAATTAATAACATAATAGTGAACTATTATAATAACCAATACATTTGTTGAAATTTTAATCAATTTACCATCAAAATTTTATTAATTTAAAATATAGTAATATTAAATTTCTAATATTTGCAAAGCATTTCAATTAATATAACTAATCAAAATACTCATTTTTTATTAAAAAATTAAATTTTAGTTTTTTATATTAAAAAGTTATTATTATTATTCAACATGATTACTTTATTTAATTTTTTGTTATTTTGAATAATAATAATAACAATAAAAATAATGATGATATTTATTATAACCATATTTATAATAATTACTTAAAATAAATCAAATTAAAAAATACTAAAGAATTGTTATTCTCAAAAGTGTGTATATATATTCTAGATGTAATACAAGATTGGTTTGGTACATCATCCACCACATTTTTCTATAATAATTTATATTGTTATGTCAAACAATAAAAGTAAAAAGATAAGGTCTAGTCAATATTTCTTTTTCCTTTTGGTATTGGATTAAAAAAAAAAAAGTGCACTGATAGTATTTATTTTGTTTTAATTCTCTGGTTCTATAAATTAATAACTGGAGTTAAAAAAAAGTGACACTTTTTAAATAATTCTCTGGTTCTATAGACTCACCTAATAGAGTTTTAATTGGTCTTTATTTTTCGTTAAGATATTGAAACTTGATTCAAATTTTCCCTTAAATATTTTTAAAAAGTACACATTTAATTTGATTTTTAAATTTACTATTTTATTAAAAATGTGTTCATAGCCTTGCAAAAAAAAAAAAAAACGTCCAAGCATGCCCTTTTAAGAAGTTTAACAGGTTGTACATATTGAAATCACAAGTTATTACATTTAACAATTATGTAATTGTGTTAACATGTTACAAATATTTTTTTGCATAATTTAATCATAATAAGAATGTTTCACCATTGATTTAAAAAAAAATGTTTCACAAAAATCAACTGCATAATTAACATGTGTAATTAACCATATCACTTTTAAATGGAGTAACAAGTTACAAAAGAAATCATAAAAAAAAAAAACTCAACTTAATGGAGTTGAGTATATAAAAAATAAATTAGAAGCCAAATGTATTTATTTTTGAAAAATTCAATTGACAAAATTAAACCAAATGTTGACAAATAAAGATAGCCAATTAGGAGTTCATAGACCAGTTCGGCAAAACTTATAAAAATAATTTTTTCAATTGATAAATATAACTATTTGGTAAATAAAATTTAAAATGATTTATAAATTTAAAAGCAATTTATTAACTGTTTGACAAATAATATGATTAAAAATAAATTTTTACAATAAATATTTAAATTTTTATTTTATAAATATTTTTTTTATTTATCTTGACTCAACAATAAATATTTTTTCTATTAATCAAATTATAAGGCAGTAGTTATAAATGATTATAATTACTTTTTAATTATTTATAATCTAAAGTTTTCTAACCTAAAAGAAAAACTAAAAATATAAAATAAATGTAGAAAAATAAAGAAAAAAATAGAGAAAGAAGAATAAATAAAAAGAACCCACATCTTCTTTTTATATATATATTAGGTATAATTGTCATTATAAAAAAATAAAAAATATTTTTGTCTAAAATAAAATTTAAATCAGTTATTCTTAAAAGATAAAATTCAAATTTTTTGAAAAAATTCAATTTTTAACTTTTTGTAATTGAATTTTTTTTTTACTTTTCATAAAATTAATTTTTTAAAAATGTATATTTTTATCTAATAATTAATTTTTTATTAAATAATCAATTTTTTACTCTTCAAAAGTAATGTCAAATACCCTATAAGTAAACTAGCATTCTATTACAAAATTTGAGAATAAACGAGTATTTTTCCTGAAGGTATGGTTATCTTTTACAAAAAAAAACAAAAAATAAAAATTTTAGACGTAAATACGTATTTAAAAAAAATTAAGCGTAAATTTAAATTTATTATATATACAGAGAGAGAGAAAGTGATAAAAATGATTTTTTTTTAAGCGAACCTTAGCCTGACAAGTCTACATAGACAAAATCAACATGTTCGGTGCAAGATAAGATGGGATAATTTCCTGGTTACATATGGATCAGGATATTCTTATGACAATAACATTAATTTCAACTAATTTTCGTTTGATTGTTCAAATTGGTCTTCTAACGATTTTGATAGCCCACCAGTCTCGTGCTTACTGGACCGCAATGCATATGCTCGCTATTTTTACATTTTCTTATTGCCACCGTGTTTAAGGAGCCTTTACAACGAAAGTTGAGTTGATGGACTCTCTTAATATTATTTGATTTTTCCCATAAATTTCTACTTATATATATATATATATATATATATATATATATATATATATATATATATATATATATATATATATATATATATATATAAAGTTAATTGACTAAATGTGTAAAACAAGCTAAATTGTTGATATCAGTCTGGGTTATTATGTCCTGTCAGTCAATTTGGACTGCGTTCTATTTTCTAGCAGCCTTGAGTCAATATTCTTCCAGATTGTTCTGTCTATTTCTTAGGTCTCAATTTTCAAAGTTATTATTATTTTTTCTGCAAGCTGACCCCATTTTTTGAATTATTATTATTGTATTATTATCATTATAATCGTTCGCCTGTCGCCTAATAGATATAAAAGAGGCAATAAGTTCCTTTTTTTTTATAACTATTTGATATTTGATCCACTTTTTTTAAGTTTATGGAACCTTAAAATCAGAGTTGGCACTATTGAATTTATATTAAAAATGGTCCTTTCAATCAAATTCACTAAATAAAAAAAAATCCAATTGAATTTTTTCTCAAAATTCATCTTCTCTCAATTGAATTTATTAAAAAAATATATTTTCAAATATAACCTTAAACCTATAGTGATTAAATATTCCTGACTCCAGGTTGCCGGTGACTTGTGAGAGGTTGTCAGTGATGATTGATTTTATTGAATTTATTTGGTGGAAAGAAAGGAAATGGATTTTTTTGAGTATGTTTAGTGGGAAAGAAAGTGAAAAGAAATTTGTTGAGTCTAATTTTTAATTTTTTATTGTTGCATTTAGTTTTTTTTATTTACTTATGCCAGGTGTCAAACATGCATTGTTTCAATCCACATCAACAACGCATGTGTATCATGTAATAAGATAATTATGTGATTTGATTTTTATGTGGCAATTTATCATATTTATTTAAAGTTCAGATG
Organism: Excoecaria agallocha; assembly: GCA_037975025.1. Taxonomy (NCBI): domain Eukaryota; kingdom Viridiplantae; phylum Streptophyta; class Magnoliopsida; order Malpighiales; family Euphorbiaceae; genus Excoecaria; species Excoecaria agallocha. Next base: position 64,439,271 of record CM075809.1, on the reverse strand, counting down.
GTAAATTAAAAACCTTAAAAGTTAAGGTATGAATAATGAAATTGAATATAAATTCAAGGGGTATTTTATATGATTTTGGGAATCTTTTCATTCCTGCCTAGCACTATCATAAGCTCACATTGCGTGAATTTTACATTTCAATCCACATCAGCATCTTAAATCAAGTAGGTGGTAATTTATCATAATTATTTTAACTTTAGGTGGTAAATTAAAATTACTGAAAGTTTAAATATGAATAATGAAATTTAATACAAGTTCAAAGGGTTATTATTATATTAAGCCATGAAAATATACTAAATTTTGACACAACTATTTGCTTGTAGAGGACTTTAATTTCAAGCTCTTGAGCTTATCCTGCCTACTATTCAATATACTATATATGATGTTATTAATTTTTAACTGTTAAATATGATAAGAAGACCATTTGAGAAATATGAAATAATATTTACAAAAAGAAATATTTTTTGTGGTAATTTTTTAGGCAATGAGATAAAAAAAAATAGTCTGAGATCGGCAAGCTCACAATTAACATCTGAATTTGGTTAGACCGCGTACAAACACATGGCAACCAATAAGCAATTCAACAACCATATTAGCTAAACCATCAATACAAGCATTCCCTTAACGAAAAACATGATCAATAGAAACACTCCAATTCTTTTTCAGTAACTCTTTAATAATATAAGACAAACAGCTCCAGCTCCAAGTCTTATTAACTTTCTCAATGAAAGAAATAATAGCCTTACTATCAACTTCCAACTCAACATTCTTGAACCCCAAATCGCTAGAAAGAGAAAAACCCTAAAACACTCCCCACCCAAAGCTCTTATTCAATAATAAAAAGTGTTGGGGTAACCTCCAAGTCCCACATCCCACATTAAAAAATTAAGGAAGAAACACCTTGAATATAAGTGTGTCCATCTAACTCCATTAGTATGAGGTCTTTTGGGAGGAACCCAAAAATAAATCCGTGTGGGCTTGGTCTAAAGCGGACAATATCATACTAATGTAGAGATGAGGGCATGTTTGGCAGTCCCTAACAAGTGGTATCAGAGCCAGGTTCGGAGATGGAGCCACCTTATGGCAAAAAATTTTCAGCATTTTCCTCTTCTTCCTATCACTTTTTACTGATAAATTTCACCTAAAAAGGGCTTGTGTATTTTAGTTAATTCTCGAGCATACTAAGGTGAGTAATACATGATTTTGAATATGAAAAGAGGTTCTCTTCTCTTCATTCTTTATTTAGAATATGCATTTGTTATCTTTGGATGGTAATTAAGAGATATCTCATGGTAGTTATTGGAGAAAATAACAAGAACAAAGGGAAGGAGGAGGAATTCTAAAGGAGCAAATTTGGATTAATTTTGGAGGTATGAGAACTCTACATTTTGTGTATGCATATGTGTTTGCATATTGCATCATGATATTGTGTTGGATGTTTTTTTTAAGATGAAAACATGGATATAAGGTTATCTAGTGCATAAGGGTTGAATTTATGAGAACTTTCTTAAGATAGCAAAAAAGTAACCTAGGGTTCATTAGTCCTAGTCATACTATTTTAACTATAACTGGATTTATAGAGCTGAAATTTTGATGATTCTATTTAGGTTAGAAACTAGACTCACATACCTAGATTTCATATAAAGAAGTCTAATTCTAGATCTTCCTGCAAGTCAGTCAAAATTTAGCTTGAACCTTAGTTATATCTATTGCCCTATCACTAAGAGAAGTTTATATTGTATAGTGAATATTTAGATATTTACTTGGTAAAATTAAATTATAATTGATGTTTTAGAAACTAGAAACATAATGGAATAACTTTTTAGAAGACTTTTTTGCCTAAAAATATCGTTTGATAGGTCTAAAATAGTATACAAGTTAACTTGAAAATCTGTCTTTAGGATTTTTGGAGCAGAATGGTACATCATGGTCATAACTAATTAGTTACCACTATGACCTCCTTTCAGAATTGATTTTGCACATATCTCATGCTCACAACCAATTAGTTGCCATCATGAGCCTCCCCTATTTCATCCTACACTTGATTTTTATGCCCTAAATTATTACCGAAACTTACCCGAACTTTCTCTAATACTTTTAAGGTATCTTAGACGTAAAAATAAGGACAAGATGTGACATGAACATGTATAAGTGCATAATATGTATAGTTAATAAATATAAATATTTGTATGCTTAGTGTTACATGCTAAATAATAAGCAATAACCATGTAAAAGTGTATCTTAATTGTGATTGAATAGGAATCATCCAGTGATATTGTTGTATACTTTATTGTATATATTGAATCTACAATCCTAAATGTATCAAATGTGATATCCTTGCATAATTAAATACTATTTGTAATGCCTGAATTTCACATAGTAATAGATAGATAGGCATGCCTATAAGGGATAGTGATTGTAGCTAGCGTATTGGCACCAAAAGATATCTAGTTTAGGCAACGAAATGGTGTCTAATGTTGATATTGTAAACACTATAACTCGAGATAACCTAAATCAAGGTTATACGATGGTGAGAAGATAGTATATTACCGACAACAGGTTTGGATCTTGAAGCTCCAAATGTGAATTTCTTACATTTTTTTAAAAATTCTTATGATTTTCCAAATATTTTCTAGTGTTTAACAAAAGAAGCAAGAAAACCTTAGTTTAGGCCTTTAGTGGTGTTAGACGCCTATCTATCACCTGAGGGGCACCTATCTGTGGCTTTCTCTCTCTTACACATGCTAAATTAAGGGTATTTTAGGAATTCTAAGATTTTAGGCTGAGGGAAGGCCAATTCTTAATGAGGGGCACCTGTTCATAGCTCAAAATCTAGAATTCCCATATTTTTGGAATTTAAAATAGGAAGATATACTTTAAAAGGAAATTTCCTAGATTTTCAAGGGATTTTTTTCCTCCAGATTAGGAAGTTAGAGTTGGAATTCAACTCCAACTATAACCTAAGTATAAAACCTAAAGTTCTATTGTTTTAGAAATGGAGGAATCATTTATTTTATTGAGAGCAAAAATTTGGGGAAGAAGAAAATCAATTTCTTTCTTTCTCTTGATTTCTCATTCTCTGATAATCTCTTTAACTAAAACACACAAAAATACATATAATTTTCATTATTTTTATGGAAGCAAAGAATCAAATCGGAGTAGAGATCTAAACTATAAAGACTTTAAAGTCAGAATATCTTCTAAGGGTAATATTTTAGGCTTTGTCTCTCTATATTTATTTTATCTTACTAAAATTTCCATACATGAATCATATGAGAGTTACTGCAATAATTGTTTTTAAATACTACATTTGATTTATTTGCATTCTTAAAAATGCTAAAACTTGAATCTAAATTAGATTGACGTGTTAATGGTGTGTTTATGTTGACATTCCTCTATTGTTGTGATTTTGATTTTATTTATTCTCTTATTCTAATATTTCATGTTTTGATACGTTTTCATTGAATTTCATGTATAATTGATGTTATAACACTATATTGGCATGACTTAAAATCTGATAATTGCAAGATTTGAGTTAAAACATGTTTTGTATAATTTTTAAATTATTTTAGCTCTAAAAATTGCATTATGCTTCAACCAGTGGTGATGGACGGGAAGAAAACCTGATAGATGCCCATCTATCATGCGACATATGGGACATTATGGTCATTCCTCTCGTTCTATCCCTCACTCTAGGTATGGGCATCCCTCGCCTATTTTGGGCATCTGTGATTATAGTTTTATGTATTTTTAGGTATCTTATATGTTTATGTCATTTATTTGATATTTTAATGTTTAAGGCATTATTTTGTATCATTTAGTTCTTTATGTAGTTGTTTCCTATACTGTATAAGTGAATCATGATTAAATTTGTTATATTTGTGATTATTATTTTTATGGTACTAATCTATTTGTCTTCGATATTGATTTGTGAGTATGTGTATTTTTGACCATTTGGAGGATTTTTGTGAGGTACATTTCATTAGGATTCGTGCCCCAGTCAATTGATGACCCTAGTCATTTCACTCAGTTAATGCTTTTTATTGCTATTTTAACTTTATCCTAGTTATATTTTATTTATATTATGTTATTCATTTATTTGGTATTTTGGATGTATTATTATTCCCAGGATGTAATAGTTAGTAAAAAAGAATTTTTTTGCGCACGTTAAAAGGAAAAGACACTAAAATGATTTCTACTAAATAAACAAGATTTTTCTTCAAAACTTAGACCAAAGTCTAATTTTTCATCCAAAATCAAATAAAGAAAATAAAAAGAGTTTTTGTAAATATGCATGAAGGAAACAATGTTCCCAATTTAAATGAATGCATAATTTATGAATGTAATTTACTTTTCTCGCTGGATGATTTGCTTATGTAATAATTTAAGTAGGATTTTGTTCTTTTAAGTACTTATCTATTGCTTTCTTTATTTGATTGAGATGCTTATTTAATTTTATTGCTTGTATCAGGTGAGAGAGGACAATGGATTAATTTTAAAATCCACTTGTAAAACCACACCTAATCGAGATGCTTAATAAGAGTGATGTTCCGAACATCAATCTCTATTTAGGCATCAAAAGATCGAAATTCATTTCTCAACATTCTATCAGATGGTGACTCTATGTCAACTACCTTTCTAAGTCCATTAATAAATGCCTTTATGGGTTGACTACCAACCATAAATTGGGTTTGATCCCCTTTAATGGGAAAATGGCCAATTTATGATTAGAAGTGAGCCTCCTTTGGTATTAGATCCTAAAAGAGGGCCTCTGAGAATCCAACCAAAAATGAGTGATGGTTCTGGCGTGCCTCATAGTGGCAACTCCACTAAGGACTAAAGAGAACTTGCTCCTAAAAACATCTTGGTTAATTTTTTTATAATTAGGTTTTATTAGTTAATCATATCTCTTTTCTAAATTGCATTTTTTACATACATCTTAGAGCCTTAGAATTAAGTTAGGCATCTTTTATTAGTTCCGGTGCTATCTTGAAGTATGTCCTATGTTCACTCAATGTAGGGACCTAGCAACCTAAATTTAATACCAAATGGTATATGAAATGGTGACCTATCAATCGTTATTTTGGTGATGATTTAGACCTATTAGCAGGGACCATGCTTGGATAGCCTTAAAGTCTCATCACCCTTGACTCAAGCCTATGTAATGACAATAACTATTTCACTTAGGTTGTATAACCATAATAATATTTGCTTGCTATGTAAAGCTTTATATATTGACCAAACTCAAACAAATGACAAGGGTACCAGTCAAAAGCTATAATGGCTTGGCAGGCCCACCCCAATCTATGTGAGTTAGCCAAAATACATGATGGTCAAAATCCATACACCTACCCGTTCAATTAGGGAGGTTATATTGCCAATTTTTTACAGTGCACTATGTACATCCATTGGGTACCCTATTAACCTATTGTAAGGCTCCAAAATATACCTTAGTAGGATTAGTGTATAGTAGATAGAGAAATTGAAAGATTTTTAGTGCAAAAGAATTGTTAATTATTCAATTGGGATGCAAATAGTATTAATTCAAAAGTGAAGGGGATTTTCATAAATTGTCACTTAAAGGGGTAAATGTGTATTATTATAAGAGAAGTGTGGATGAATGTATTAAAAAAAGTTAGTGAAGAGTAAAATTAGTAATTAAGTCTAATATGAGGGAGTGGAATGCAATTTAAAGTTGGTCAAACATTAGACCAATGAGAAAGGGGCATTTAGCAAGTTTAGAAGCTTGGAGAGAGAGTGAGAAAAAAGGGAAAATCTATCTTTTGAAGGGTTGGTTGGCACCTTCTTGGACAAAAAAAACTTCCAACCATTTCTTCTTTTTCTCCATACCATTTTCTTCTCATAATTTAGCATAAAAGAGGTTTATGTATTGTAGCTAATTTAAGTGGGAGAATCTAGCAAGGGTAAGAAGAAAGAAAGAGAAGAACACTAAAGAAAGGATTGAAGCTTACCAAAGAGGTTGGGATTTTTTATACTTTATGTTTATTTGATTTAATTTGGTTTATATACTATAAGTGGTTTGATATTGATAATAAAAATATTTGATATTGTTATTGTTATACGAGAATGAGAATTTATGCCTTAGAAGGTGAAATAATGGAAATCTATTTAAGGTTCACATGAACAAATTTTAGTGTAAAGGGAATAACTCCCACTATAGATGTCTATATTGAATGATTTTAGTTGGATATGAAAGATAAGAGATATATCTACAACTTTATAGAAGATCCCAAAACCTGAATCTATCATCAAAGTGTTTGAAATTGGGCTTAAAGTTGACAAACCTTTGCTATTCTGTCACCTAGACCAGTTTGTAATGGTTTATTGATATATTGAGATTTATAAGTCAGAATTGAGTTATTTTAAATATTTTGGAAAATAGAGAAATAGTGAAACAACTTTTTAGAAGGCCACTTTTGCTAAAAATGATGTTTTGTAGGTCTAAAAATGCATAAAAATCAAAACTAGAAATAGACCTCACGGTTAGCAGGTATGACCTACTGACTGTGAGATAGGCCAAACTCAGTACAGAACTAAAATGACATCTATGTCACATTCAATAGGTATAATATATTGACCATAACCCTTCCCCGTCTCTTCCTAAAATTGATATTTGGGTTCCAAATTGATACTAAAGCAATCCTAAATCTCCTTAAACATTATTAGGGTATTTTAAACATGAGATTAAGGGTAATTTGTGAAATAAAATGAGTAAAAAGTATATTGAACTAGTGAAGTGAAGTTAAATACTAAACCTTAATGTATAGGAATTTATTCAATTAATGAACATGAATAGTTGTATTAGTGATGTTATGTGTTACTAAATGAATGATGAACATGTTACATTGTATCCCGAGTGTAATTGAATATGATTGACATGATATAGTGATATTATTGCATGCTTTATTGAGTGTATTTATGATATGGTTTTAAATATATGAAGTGCATTGTCCTTAAGTTTTTAATGAGTTATTGAAAGCTTGAATTTCACATAGTAGGAGATAGATAGGCATGCCTATAAAAGGGATAACGATCGTAGCTATAAGTGTTGTCATCAAAAGGTGACTAATGTAGTGTTTCAATACCTTTTGGTATCTAGTGACTTGAGAATTTTATGTCTCAAGTGTTTGATATTGCTTGTCAGTATCTAATGTTGTATCCGTATCCACCATTTATGAGAATTCAGGTGATAGAAGTGATTTGATTAATGAATAAAGGAAAAGTGATCAATAGTGTAAGTGTTTCAATACATTTTGATAGTGATATTGCTTCTCATTTAATAATGAAGTGTAATCAAAGAATTGCATTGAAGTATTGTTTAATATATGGAACTACAATGACATGTGTATGTGAGTTTTGATATTATAAAGCATGTTAGTATCGGAAAGCAGTTAAAGTGAAAATCTTTGATAAGTGACTATTAGTGTAAATGTTTTGTTGAGTCAATGTGTCTCTTAATGATATTATTAGTGTATTTAATAAATGGTATTGTAATATTTTTTTAATGCATTTACTATTATTATAAGTGTATATGTTTTGTAATATAAAAAGGTATGTTATTATGTTATTTGCATTTGAGACTTTGACAAGAAGTCAATTGCAATGTTTATTCCCCACTGAGCCATTGCTCAGCATTGGTGTTCTTCCCATGTAGGTACATAGGTGTAAGGAAAAAGTGCCATTCTTGAGTCAACATCTATAGGCCACAAGAAGGGTAGCTAGTGAAGGCTAGCTTTGATGATTAATCATTTTCTGTAAATTTATAATGGAAAGGACTTGGGATATATGTAATAAACTAATTTGTAAATATACTAATAGCATGTTAAATTTTTATGTAAAAATACATGTATCAGTGTAAGCAATTTACTAAAGTAATAATAAAAAAAAGTGATAAAAGCAAGCATTACACCTATAGGCTAAGCCCACCTAGGAAAGATACCGCATGACCACCTATACAAGAGTAATAATATTGGAAGACCGTTGTCTATGCTTATGTATTATAGTGATTGATGCCTAACGAAAGCATACATTACATTCATTCATTACATATATACCATGTTCATGCATCATTCCTAACATCTGACTCTTACAACCATCATAGACTCATCTAGGTGGTCCAAAGGGTCAAATGGTCACTTGGTCTGAAGATCTATATCTAGGCTGCTGAGGTCAAGTTCGGGTTTAAAATTTAGTTCAGAGGTTAGTTCCGAGTTGGATTCAAGTCAGTTGTTAGAAAGCAGTTAATATATAAGATTAAAAATGGTAGAGGATTAGTTGATGAGACTGGTCAGGTGAGTGAGAATGGAAGAGTAGCTGATAATACAACAACAAAGTTTCCATTCCTAAGGGAAAGATTGAATGTTACTCTTGCAGGGACTTCGACAGTGCAGGATAATTTGGATAAGAGATTGGATAGGAGGTTTTAAAACTTTAAAGAGAGGCTTATGGCTATGATCATTGGGATGGTGGATTCCATAGCACCAAATGTTAGATCACGACCTATAGCACCTGTTCATGAAGTAGCAAAGCCAACACATGTTGGGATGTTGCCGTGGCTGAGGCTGTTGTGCCTCAAGACCCTCTAAGGAGAAAAAGAGGCATGGTCCTCATTAGTACTTTATAGAGGAGGAAAATGAAAAATATATCCCTCTAACAATGGATATGAGGATTAAAGGTCCCAGTGCTAAGGATCAAGTTTTCAAAAAGATGGAGGAAAAGATTGAAGCCATGTTTAAGTTGTTATCAGCTGGTAGGGGAATGAACCCTGAGGATAAAAACTTGGATGGGGATAAACTGTAACACCCTAATACCCCTTGGGAGGAATATGTGAGTGCTACAAGATTAAAACACTTACCTAATTAGATTATCAAAAGATTAACTACATTATATTTATAATACTCATAAGATATAGTTCACTATACATTCTCATATTCTTTACTCTATACATTACAAAAACACAACTATACCAAAACCAAAAACTTCAAGCTTCAGTTCCTAGTGGCCTACAGATGATGACAAAATAATCCCAACACTTCTAAACTTGAGCACCTACAAGGTAAAAACATGTGCTGAGCAATGGATCAGTGAAGAACAAAATAATGCAATAGAATTCTTTACGAAGCCAAAACAATTTTAATGATGCATATACAAATTAAACTTGCCAAACTCAATTATCAATCACTTTGAAGCACACAAATAGCTCAAGAATTCACTCTATCATTTAAAATGCTTTAATTGCCTGAATTCCCATTAAAGATGGATAATGGGAACAATCACTTGATCCTGTCGAGTAGCATCAAACACTAGGAGAAATAAGTCTTGAATCACTAGGATACCAAAGGTATTAAACACTAGGCACACTTTGGTGTAAACACTAGGCAGCTACAATCTCTAGCCCTTATATGCATGCCTATCTGTTGGGTTTCAATAAAGAAAAAATAAAATAAAATGCAATCAAAATAACGAAACCCATTAGGATCCATGCGATCCAATTAATTCAACGAAGAGAAAGTAATAGTTACTAACCTCTTGAAGCATAAAATCATCTTACAGGTGCTGTCTCACATGAAACGAGCACCCTCTACTGGTATCCACACTCGAACGCGAGGAATGGATTCGCTTGGGGTGCTAGCTCCCTTCTTTAGCGGCTAGGGGTACAAAAAATGAATTTCTTTCTCCACTTTCTCAAAGTGATGGCTCACCCTCTTTTATGTGTGTTAGGGTTATCAACCATATATATATATATATATATATATTTTAGTTGGCCTAACACTAATTCAGAGATAAAATAAAAATATAATATAAATCCTAATTAATATTTATTTATTTCATTATTTATTTCAAATTTTAATTTGTCATAAAATAAAATTTGAATGTCTAAATTAACCCTTTGTCCATTCATCACATTCTATATGTGTTACCCAATAGGTTCATATTATATTGGCCGTAGGCCTTAGTCCTATCATGGGCCCACAAGTCATAAGCCGCCTCTAGCAAGACATTACGACTATTCAAATAATATGAATATCAATAATTCAATTTTAACCTCATAAAACATGTTATAATCCCTTTGTCACATGATATCATGTTTGAACATAAGTCATGGTCCATGTCAAACTTATATAGTTCAAACATATGATTTCTCGATCACTAAGTAGACTGATAATATCAAATGACATTAATCACTCCATTAATTCATTTGAGCATGACCATGTATTTCTCAGTCCTACTTATCGAGGGGCCTAATAGATATCTCTCTCATAAAAGAGGGACAAATTCCATCTTGATTATTCACTATCCTCTACATGATTATCATTATGTCCAATCATAACCTTTATTACTATCCAATTAAAGATAATGTTTAGTTATGTCAAAACATAATGTTCCTTATGTAGGATACTATGATAATCTCAAGTCTAAAAATCAATAATATAACTATTATGAGATCACCAATGATATTAACCCATATAGTATCTCATAGCGGTCAATCCAGTACTTTATTCTCTAACGAGTACCTACAAGTATGATTTATATCACCATATATCCTATGATTATCAATAAAACTTGTACTAGTTTTATTTATCATTATTCCTTTAATGATAAATAACTAGGGATAGTCAAAATAACATTAAATTATTATTTATAAATATTATTATATTCTAACATGCCAAAATATAATAACGTGAAGAAAACTCAATTTTATAAAATGAAATATGACATTACATAAAGAACAAAACGTATGGCCTAGGGTTTAACCACTAACACTATCTATCCATTACTATGAGAAATTCAGGCTCTTACTGAAATATTATTCACTCAACAATATTACACTTAATGCATTATGACTATGGAGTTAATATACATATTAAATCATGTAAAAATCTCAATGGATCATTTATGCCCTGTTACACTTAAAACAAAATTCAACATGAAATTTATCTTAATGTATAAAAAAATAATCAATAATAGACTAAAATAGGAGATACATAACTAGATCGAATCACATGAAAGATTGGATGACAAGGTAGATTAGATCACATGTGGCTGATCGAATAAAATATGGCTAATCAGGTAACATATGGTTGGATTGCATATGGATGATCGCATAACATATGGCTGATTGGGTAACATATGGATTGAAGATCAACCCGGTAAATATACTTAAATGCTAGATTTTTTTAAAGGCAGTTTCTCAGGTCTACTTTGTATAGGTATTTTTCTATAAAAAATGAAGTTTTTAAGGAAAGTGTTCTTCTAATAAAATGTTTTGATGTGTTTCTAGTTTTTATAGGATAAAAAATTAGGTCATTTGGACATCTAAAACAAGAGATATCAATAAAATAGTCTAGACTATCTTAGGTAATAGGTCACCAGCCAATTCACATATTTAAGTAAAATTTCAAACATTTTAGAGGTAGAATCGAGTTTTACACTTTTCATAAGAATTTTATCTATATAAGTGTATTTTATTATCCAATTAAACTTACTCCATTTAGACCTCTACAACTCGAGTTATAGCCAAAACAGTAGCTGCAGGTCATGAGAATTTTAACCTAAAAGTTTCCCTTTAACTTATATTCTTACACTTAATTAATTTATGCATAACTACAGTCAAATTATCATCTATATAATATTTAAACACTCAATTTCATATTTTATCAACTAAAATCACCTATAAGCACATAAAAAAAAAACACTCCCATACCTTGAAGCTTGCTTTCCTTCCTCTTTTTCTCTACACTTTCTCTTTTCCTTTATCTCTTCTCCTTCATTGATCTTTAACTTTCATCAATAAATAAAAGTAGATTTTAAAAAGGAATATGAGAAAAGTGAACTAAGATTTTGAAGTTCCTTTGGCCAACTATCAATAATTAAAGAGGTAGATTTTTATGTCTCAAAAGTAAAGAAGAATTCTAGAAGAAAATGTGTCACTTACTCATTGGTCATAATTTTTAGATCCTTGGTGAATTGTGTTTTAATCCCTTTATAACTTTCTAATTACTAATTCTCTTAAATTTTTCTTTCCCTCATCAATTTAATCCCATCTTACATGTATAAATGATTAATTTCCCAATTACATAAATATCCCAACTTTTATAAAAATTCCAATTGCATCCCCACTTCACAAATTTGTACTCTTATACACTATAACTTTTAAAATCACATACTCTAATTCTTCTAAGGTACACTTTGGGGCTTTACATGAACCATTTTCCTAGAGATTTAAAATGCTTGATTTGTTAAAGTTTGATGGTATTTCAGACCGTTCCACCTATGGGAGTATACGTTAATAATGAAGGGAACCAACTTAACCAAGAAACAAAAGGTAGAGTATTTTTGCCTGAGCTCGATTGGAACTGTGATTAACTAGTACCATAGGTTGTATAAGCATACCAAAAAGGATTGGGATCTATTAATCAAAGAGTTTCTAAAGCAGTATGACTGCAATACCAAAATAGAGATCACCTTAAAAAACCTCAAGCTTATTCAATAAATGCATGATGAATCTTTTCATAAGTACCTCACTAGATAGAGAAATAGCGTGATGGAAATGAAAAGGAAACCCAACACAGCTAATTAGATTAGGTTATTCACTAAGAATACAAGCTCGTATTTGAGATACGATTTAAAGATAAAGGGCCACAAGGATTAAAAGTCTTCGAAAGATATATCCATAGAAGCTGAAGGAGAGTACTTAGCCAGAAAGGCAAGTAATGAGTATTTCAAAAGGAACTTCAGCAATAATAAATTAGTTAGAAATAGTAGTGCATCAAATAGGACTAGTAAGACTGCAAAAGTCATTATCTTAGGCTCTGGACCATTTGAGTAAGGAAAGGAAGCTTTATCCATTACTCCTAAGGCTTATGAAGAGTCAAGGGCTGGCTCACCATAGGAAAGGTCAGTACTGTGCATACCATCAGCAAACTGGGCACTTGATCAATTATTATCGCAGCCTCAGGAATAAGAAATTTAGGATCTGATAGATAACAAATAGATTTCAAATCATGAGAAGAGAGATAAGAAGAACAAAAAAGGTTATAATGTTTTTCCACCGTTAGTGTTTATGATTAGGCCAAGTGTACCTAAGTGGTATATCATAAGAGACCTATATGGGAACAAGTATATGGCCATTACCAGTTCCACCCATAAAGTAACAGAGCCAAATGAAAAAAAATTGGACAATTTTGATGATTGAGTGTTGGGATACCCCTAAGAAGGGTAAGGATGATAGGGCTTTGGTGCCCATTAACATCTAAAGTTTAGCCAATGAGAGTAAAAAAGAGATAAGAGAAGAATAAAAGGTGAAAGCGATCATGAGGAGTGGAAAAGTGGCCTCAAAAGTTAAAAAGTAGCTAGCTTATGGTGTAGTACCTATAGAAAATGAAGTTTAAGATGATTAGATAGTTAAACAGCTTAAGAAGACAAATGGATATATTTCCATCTAGGATTTATCGAGGCAGTCTCCCTCATATGGCAGAAGGTAGTAGAAACCCTGAGTAAATCTACTATTGTCACTACTATCTCACCCTTCAAGCTACTGAACTTGGTTAAAAGAGGGACTGGAGTGAATATTGTGTACTCTAATGTAGACTTGCCTGCTGAAGGGAGAAATCATAACTGCCCTCTGTACATTAAAGCCTAGGTGAACGAAAAACACACAGCATGTGTGATGGTGGTCGATGGGTCTTTTATCAATGTTTATCTTTTAGTAGTAATTCTAAATTTTAGGTTGAATGAAATGATGTTGAACAAATTTGATCTGACCATCTTCGCTTATGATAATTCCAAAAGGCAAGCTGCTGGGAACTTAAAGCTGTAATAAAGATAGGGCCTATTGAAATAGAAGCTAAATTTGTGGTGCTTCCCATACCAACCAACTTCTCTATGCTATTAGGAAGACCATGGTTTTATAAGTTGGCCGAGGTTCACTCTACATTGCATCAAATGATCAAAATTCCCCATGACGATTAAGTAGTAATTGTTAAAGCTGCCAGGGAAAATAAGGTATCCACTCTCGAGATAGCTAAATAGCCATTCAGTGGATTTCATGTATCACCTATCAGTGATGAAGAAGGTGAGGGTAGCTTTGCTGATAGTCCTCAGGTAGTCAACACATTGAAGAAGATGAACTTCCTATCGGATGCTTATTTAGGCAAAAATTTCCAAGGGCCTCAGATTGCTATAGCTACAAAAGTTTAGAAGGATAAGAAAGGGTTAGGTTTTACTGGTACCAATCAGAAGGATAAGGAAAAGAGCATAGCAAAAAGGATCCCTCATATCACACAGAGCTTCGTACCAACTTGAGGTATCTGCCTTTACTTTGAAGAGAATAAACCTCTGCTTATCGAGGATGAAGTAATGCCAGGGTTTGAACTATTTAATGATGTCATTGATTAGGAGCATGGGATTATCAAGCTAGTTGAGGGTTTTTGGGATGAAGATATTCTTCTACACTATTCTGCCTGGGATAAGGAAATACTTGAAGAGGTCATAATCTAGAATCTACTTGCTATTTAATTGAAGGGAAAATGTAAGATTGAGGTTGAAGGGCTATCTGAGGTTGAGGCTAGAGAGACATCTGATACGACTAAGATTGAATAAGATACTTTTATTGATACTATTTATGTTCTTGAACTTTTTGATAAGAACATTGATTGCTCTTTTGATTTTAATAAGATGAACAATTTTGCTTTCTTGTGTGATGTTTCCATTGATTTCAATATGCATAATCATGATCATAAATTATTTATATTTGACATTAACTTAACAAGCACATGTTCATTTAATCTTGGAACAAAAGAAAATCAAAAAGAAATTTTATTGCCATTAGACATAACTCTTGAAGACAAAAAAATTTGAGAGAATATTGAAAAATATGAAAAAGTCTTTGCCTGAACCTATGAAGACATGCCAAGAATAGATTACAAAATTGCTAAACATGCCATCCTAATATATCCAAGGTATAAGCCAGTCAAACAGAAGCATAGGAGACTTAGCCTAAAGTGGGCTGAAAAGGTTAAAGAAGAAGCGAGGAAATAGATAAAATCTAAGTTCCTAGTAGAAGTTTAGTACCCTATTTGGCTAGCAAACGTAGTTCCAGTGGCTAAAAAGGATGGAAGAGCCAAATTTTATGTCAATTATAAGGATACGAATAAAGCCTATCTTAAAGATGATTTTTCCTGCCTCATATAAATGTCCTAGTCGATAGTGTAGTGGCCTGTGTCATGTATAGTTTTTTAGATGGATATGTAAGGTATAACTAGATCTTAAATAAGATAGTGGACAAAATTAAAATGGCTTTCATAACAGAATGAGCTATATATGCCTACTAAGTCATGCTATTTGGACTTAAAAATGCAAGTGTTACATATCAAAGGATGGCAACTAGGATACTTGATGACTTGATTCATCAAGAAGTGAAGGTATATGTGGATGGCATGATGATCAAGTCAATTATCCATGAGGGCCACTTTGAGGCATTAGAAAAATTCTTCTAGAGGATAGACAAGTATAATCTTGGTCTTAACCCGAAGAAATGCATCTTTGGAGTTACTTTAGGTAAGCTCCTAGGGCATGTAGTGAGCTAAAAAGGTATAGAGGTAGATCCTAATAAAGTGAGGGGTATCAGAGAAAAGTCAATACTATAGAAAGAAAAGGAAGTTAGAGGGCTTTTAGGGAGAATTCAGTACATTAGCAAGTTCATAGCCAAGTTAACTTTGATCTACGAGCTAATATTCAATCTACTCAAGAAGGACCAACAAGTGGTTTGGAATGAGGATTGACAAAAAGCTTTCGATACCATTAGAGAGTACTTACTCCATCCACTAATATTGAGATCTCGTCAAGTAGGTAAGCCCCTGATTTGTATCTTGCTATGGAGGAAAGCTCAATGGGAGTAATGATGGCTCATTAATTTGACTTTGAGATTTAGTACACAGTGTACTATCTTAGTAAGAAGTTTCTCCCTTATGAAGTAAAGTATATAAAATTTGATAAAATCTGTGTAGCAGTCATATGGGCATCAAAGAAACTAAGACATTACTACCATTCCTATAGGATATAAGTAGTGGCTAAAGAGAACCCTCTGAGCTACTTATAAGAAGCACCATCTCTCTTAAGGAAGATGGGAAGATGGTTAATCCTTTTGCAAGAGTTCGATATAGAATACATCATTAGGAAATCCATTAAAGGAAGAGCGGTAGTAGAGTTCCTAGTTGATCAACCTTTAGAAAGGGAAGAAGTGACTTATGAATTTCTTGATGAGCATATTGCAGCTATAACCATGCAAGGCTGGCAGATGTACTTTGATAGGGTGGTAAACAACAAAGGAGTAGAGTAGGAGTGATCCTGATGACCCCAGAAGGAGAGAAATTGCCATTAGCTAAGAAATTGAGGTATAAAGCTACGAACAATGAAGTTGAATATGAAACATGCAATTTCAGGTTGGAAGGTCTATTATTTGTAGGGAAAAAATCAACAAAAGTGTTTGGAGACTCATATTTGGTAATTTATCAGATAAAGGGTGAATGGTTGATCAAAAAAGAGCAGTTGTTGCCTTATCTCAAATGTCTAAAAACTTTAAGTAGTCAATTTGAAGTCTGCACTTTTGGATATATGCCTAGAAAGTAAAATTAACAAGTAGATGCTTTATCTACCTTGTTCTTGATTTGGGATAATCCAAAAGGAGTAAGCTTGGAGCCGATGTTGATTTTGAGTTTTGATAAACCATGCTTCGAATATGAACAAATTATGGATATCAAGGTAAATGATGGGAAACCTTGGTATTATGACATTCAGAACTATTTGAAGAAGTTAACATTTCTTGAAGAAGCTACTGAAAAGGAATAGAGGATGATTCATAAGCTATCGACCCATTTTATTACTTTGTAGGGGTGCTCTATAAAAACAACCTATTGGAATACAGCTAAGGTGTCTGGATGAAAAGGAGGTGAGAAAGGTCATGGAGGAAGTGCATGCAGAAGTGTGTGGAGCCCACCTGAATGGTTTACCCTTAGCTAAAAAGATAATGCGATAAGGATTCTTTTGGCTCACAATTGATAATGATTGTTCTAAATATGTTAGAAAGTGCCAACTGTGCCAACAGTATGCAGACTTGAGGCATTTAATATTAGAGAGTATGCCCTAGAGCCCATGTAACAGGGATGTTTTTCATATGTATAAAATTTATATTTTTAATAAAAGGCATCATTCATTTATTAATTCTATGTATAAATACATGAGTTTGTAAATCTTAAATTAATAAATGAAGTCCTAGATATTATAAACATAGTGCAAAGGCAATCATGAAGGTGTCTATGATGTGAGATGTCTATTGCATGCAAATGTCTTAATATCTAAATATCCTTAGTCATATAATTTACAAGATAGGACATTGTTAATTCGGACAAACTAGCACATGTTATGCTTCTTGAATGGTTCAAGCAGTAGTTCTCATAACTGTGATTATGAAAGATAATCAAAGCTAACATGTGGATGCTTGTTAGAAGAACAAGTTCATTGGAGACCTGCATAGAGAATCCTCACATGGATATTAAATCTATGTCAGTGAGGAATCTCTTCATAGCGGTTGTGCAAGTATCCTTAGACTTGAGATCACCAAAGTTATCTTAAGTAGCAAGTGGTACACTTAGACTCCATAACTGATTACTTCCAATTGGGAGTGAACATAGTTAGGAGATTGGGTATATCATGACCTACTTGAAGATAGTTGAGTGATTGACAAAGGATTCACCATCCTAGATTTAACAAGGGAAGTTATCTCGCATGATTCTATAATTGCCTTGTTTAGAGAATCTCTGGCCAGAGTAATATGCCGAGATGGATGGAGATCCATGAAGGGAATTTTAGGAACAATGGTTAAATTAATAGAACATACATAATTAGATTTATATGAGTTGACAGAAATTCATACTCTGAATCTAATTGAGATAAGAGTGGTGAAAGGAGTAATTGCACAGTAACTGTTTCTATGGAAAGGTACAATCAAACCACATGACTTTCCTGACATTTGGGTAGTCATGATGCCTAGCTAGAGGCCAATCATGACTTGTATAATGATGTATCAAAATATCAATAGAGATTGATAAAATAATTTAAAGGAGTTTAAATCATGTGATTTTTGAATAGAACTCACAATTACTTATTATACTTCCAACATGGACAGGAACCCAATAGGTCACACACATATAGAGAAAATGGTAAAATGGTAAAATGACAAGGATAATAATATTTGATATTATTATGAAGGTAGAGAAGAGAATATGATAATAATTAATTAAAGAGTTTAATTAATTATGATCAAGTAAAATTGTCCACGGAACTTTTGAGAAATGTTCTGTAAATTGGATCTAAATGAAATAATGTATTTCATGATTAATTATTATTTTCTTATAAGTGTTGTAGGACTACTATAAGTGTTATATGACTGGTATAATAATTAATAAGTCCATTGAAGCAATTATTAAGGGCCAGAGGAATGAAGCAGTTAGCGAAAGCCCTTCTGTAAGGGCCACACGCCTACCTCAGAACAGAAGGCCTTCATGGCCTATTTAATGGACCAAATTAATTTATATATGTTACATAAGTGTTATGGAACCCACATATTTAATTTGGTTGGATTTGGAATCCATTTGGGTATTTAAATCCAATTAGTTGCACAAAGGGCCTAGTTTGTGGGTTTTGTGCATAGACTTTTATGAAAAGGTTTAAATTGGATTTAATTAAGCCCAAATGATTATAATTAATTCCAGAGGCCCAATTAATAATTCTCTAGAAATTTTAAAGAGCTCAATCTCATTAAGGAGTTGGAATTTTAACCTAACTATAAAAGGCCAACTAATGAGAATTAGGGTTAAGTGATTAAAACAAAAAGAAAGTCTTTTTCTCTATTCTCTCTCTCCCTTTTGTGCCAACTCCTAAGCTAGCTTTTGGGAATTTCGGCCAACCCTAGTTAAACACCAATTTTTTGGTTCAATTTACCCCTCTCTAGTGTGGATTACTCATTGGAGGTGTTCGATTTTGGACACTGTGATTTGCGACAACCCGGTGCGAAGTAAAATCAACTGTTCAACAAAAATCAAAGGTGATTTTTCTTATTCTCATATAGTTATATTGTGTATTCATGGAAAGATCATATCTAATGGTTAAAAAAATATTAAAATTCCGCTCATGTATGTGATGCATGTAACCATTAAATTCCAACATTTAACTATTTTAGAGTTATACAACCTTACGTTGCCATGGCCATTTACTGCTTGGGGCATAGACATCATGGGTATGATTCATCCACCGCTTCAAATGGACACAAATTCATCATAGTAGCCATTGATTATTTTACTAAATGGGTAAAAGTTGAATCCTTTAAGAAAGTGGATGCACGAGACATGGCTAAGTTCATTGAGAAAAATTTGATATGCAGATATGATTTGCCTTATCATGTAGTGTCAAATAATGGGTTACAATTCTCTAATGAAACTAGGTAGATGCTCATTAAATATGGGGTTCAACACCATAAGTCCTCTCCTTATAGACCTTAGGCGAACGAAGCAGTCAAAGCAACTAATAGGAATGCAAAAAGGATTTTGGCTAAGATGGTTTGAACTTATAAAGATTGGGCTGGTAAGTTATCTTTCACATTATGGGGTTATAAGACCACAACCATAACTTTAATAAGGGCTACTCCAGTTTCCTTGGTCTATAGAACAGAAATAGCATCACCAATAGAGATTGGGCATCAGTCTTTGAGGGTAGTTTTAAATGCTAAGATACTAGAAATAGAATGGGCTAAATAAAAACTATTTTAGCCCAACCTACTTGATGGGGATAAGATGAGAGCATATTATCATAATCAGGTCTATCAAAAGAGACTTACTTGCACATTTAGGAAGAAAGTTAGGAAGCATCCTTTAAAAGAGGGAGATATGGTGTTCAAACAGATGAGGCCATGGATTCCAGATATTTGATGTAGGACCTTTTATGCTTAAAAAGTTGTTATCTAAGGGAGCTATAATTCTATTAGACAGTGATGGCAACAAATTTAGAGAACTAATGAACATAGACATATTGAAAAGGTTTCATGGCTAAGATAAAAAGAGAAAAAAAAGAGAATAATTTTCTCGCAGGTTGAAAATTAAAACAATATCAGCTTTGCTAAAATTGGGTGCTCATTAGGGTGAAAATTGAAAAAAGGCATCCCAAGAAAAAAATTAAAAGCCAAGAGAAAATAATCAATCAAGAAAAACCAAGAGGGATGATTGATGATAGGAATTAATGATGTTTGTTAAGTTTTATTAGAGATTAAATAGTATATGCAATTAAGATAATATCAAATGATGATCATGCATATTAAAATAAAAAAAGAAATGCCATACAGGTATTCATAGTGTCATCAAAGTGTTCAAAAAATATTCTCTTCATATGTTTAAGTTTTAAAGGTTCAAATAAAAGTAAAAACATAATATGATATGGTAAATGATCTGGTCTATTTATATCACATCTCTCTCTATCTAGATACTTAAGATGAGAAATTCTATTGTAGGTGCCTGGACTAGTGACCCATTTCTTGTATGATTTAGAGGTGCTGAAGTCACAAGCACCAATATCAAGGATAAAAGTTCTCATAGGGAGTTGGGCCTAAATCCTTCGATGATACTTTATCAAGAAATAAGTAGTAAGGATGCCACTTCAAAAGCCCAATGAATCCCTGAAAATATCCTGTCGGTCCCTAAACTAATGAGCATAATAAGCAGCGATGTAAAAGGTGGCTCGATGTAGTTTGCACATGGGAACACATCCAGAAGCTCCATCTCAAACCACAAAGGTGATAAGCAGCCAGGTTCACCTAAACACAATGTCATTATCTGTAAAATTGCCCATGCATTCAACTCCATCCTAAACCATAAAAAATTTATGTTTCAGCTATCTGACTATGATGTGTCTCATGGAATAAATGCTAGTGACTTTGGCTAGAGGAGGGGGCTTTGACAGCAGCTTCAGTTTCTCAAAAAACCATACCTAAAAGAAGTCATTGGGGTGAGTTGGATTCATTTCAGTCAAAAAAAATATGTGAAAATCAGAAAGGATGCACCTTTCAATAAGGAAAGCTAGTATAAAAATCCATAAAGGGTGTACTACCTTCAAAATAAGGACATACTTGAAGAAGCAATAGGCTATCTATGAGAAAGGAAGGAGAGTTATGGTGAAAAATGTCCAAGCCAATGATGGTTTTTGCTAGGATCAGGGGGAATGGGTTGCACCCCCAGAATGTGCTGCCTATGACACTAAACAACTCATAATCTTGAGTCATAGGATCACTAGCGCGAATTGACAAACATCAAGCAAGATAACAAAGTAATACCACAATAAAGTGGAAAGTGGGAATGATGTCAAAATTGGTTAATACATCAATCAACAGCTCTAGAGAGAATTTCCTCCCATAAGGCACTAAGCCTCTAGCCTTAGAAGGTGGGATGCCAAGGACACGGGCCACCTCTCTAGGGAATCTAGAAATGGAAAAAGGCAGGTATGGCTGGGTACCGAGCTCAAACTTGGCATCAACTATCACAACAAATTCCTTAGGAAGAAAGCAAAACTCCTAATGTGTAAACCTGAACACATGAAGCCTTGGCTCCCAATATCGAGAAATAGCAGTTAGAAGTTCCTATCTATGGAAACTCTCCTAAAAAATTTTAAACTAGAGTATGGAGCCAACAGAGGGTCTTTCTAAGTTTTTGGATCATCCAATAGTCGATGCACTTTTGCAACTCCAATGGCCATGATAATGATAAGCAGTCTAAGTGCAGAAATAATAAAGAAGAAAATAAATGACTGAAAAGGAAAATGGAAAGACAAGAAAAAAGAAAAAAGTAAATACTTGGTAGAAGATTCCTTAGATAAAGGAGAAGTCAATGCACAAAGACCAAGAAAATTCTAGGCATTATTTATAGAAAGTGATGATGGATGGTCATTCCTCGAAGAGCAAGCCATAGGCAACCTATCTATCACCTCTAAAAAGACAAAATGCATTTTTCTGCATATCCCATGCATTGCACATACATAGTGTTACATTTTCTCTAGGTTTGTAGGGATCTAGAGGTTTTCGAAACAAAATAAATAATTTTGGAAGACCTTGGATGCACAAATGTCAAGAAAATTTAAGATACACACAATAATTTTTAGGGAGTATTTTCATCTTCCAGTAAATATGTATAGATGAATAGCTTATGTAAATAAAATGCAAATGATAATGATAATGATAATGATGATGATGATGATGATGATAATAATAATAATAATAATAATAATAATAATAATAATAATAATAAAGTGACACATGTAATGGTGGAATAAATGTGTAAATAGTGGTAAATAAAAAGGGTTATGTGTAAATAATGCAAGTAAAAATTGGAGTAAAGGGTTAAAAATTGAAAAAGGAACAAAAAGGGGTAGAATTGTAATTTTATAGTGAGGGACGGGACGTCCATGACACCCATCCGTCGCTACCAAAAGACGGGACTCTCGTCCCTCACTCGAGAATTTGAATTAAGGTCTTTTGTTCTTCATTTTCTAACCACCTCCATTTTTCCAATTTCAAGCTTCTCTTTTCGATTTTTCTTGCTTTTCTTCTCATTTTTCCATCTGTTCTTTAAGCCGTCTGCGCCTATAGCCTCCCGTGAGTGGGACACACTTCAGACAACCATCCATCTCTTCTATATTCCTTTCTTTTCCTCTTCCATCTTTCACAAGTAAGTATTATTTAAGTTTTTCTTATATATATTTTATTCATTCATTTCTTTAGTTAAAGCATAATTTAGGTTGTTAATATTATTTTAAACCTTTAGTACTAGGCATGATGAATTGAAGCATTTATTTTTAAGTTAGAAATAAATGTTGTCTTGGAGTTTAAGTTATGTAGTTTAACTGTCAACCCCTTTTGCATGACATTGTAGATAAAAAAAAACCTTGTAAATGAGCATGTAAATCTATAAAAGCCTTGTATATGAGCACGTAAGCCTGTAGTTTTTCCTTTTAGAAAATAATATATACAACCTTTATTTATTTTAGATCCTTAAAAACATGTTATAGCAAACACTGTAAGTGCACCAAAAAGTTACAAATAGGCTCTCTGTTAATAGCTTTGATTGTGTTGCTTGGAGGCCATGATGGCCTTTGTGTTGTCAAAATTCTCTTTTTGTAAATGAGGTAGTCATTTCCTAGCTATAATGCTATCGAAATTTTGTTAAAATTCTCTTAAAATGTGAAGTGTACATTATGTTAATATTATGATTGTGTTACTTGGCAGCCATGATCGCTTGTGTGTTGTTGAAATTCTCTTTTTGTGCAGAAGGCAGTCACATTCCTAGCTGGAATGCTGCCAAAATTTCATTAAAATTCTCGTAACATTATGATTATGTTGCTTAGCTATGACACCCTATATTCATTCTTGGCCTCTTGTGCCTAATTTAAGGTTAAAAGGTCACTATCCATTTGGTATAAATCTCGGCAGTATAACGGCTTATAATTTCGACTATCCAAACATGTAAATAATAGGATAATACTCCCAAATAGTAACCTCCACCTCCAATACTCCAACATTCAATGTACTTTTAAAATCATTAATCAAAGCACATCGCAACTCACTCATAAAATTTCCATACACCCATGATTTAATATGTACATATAAATAGATTCACTATTAATTTGCATCCATGACATAACATAAAACATCATTAACTATGAAATCAAAACCCAATATATGAGTTATCTAAGTTTATATCCACAATACTGACACATGTACATGCCATTCCATTTCACCTTCTTCGAGTCCTTAAATACATGTCCCTGCATGCAGTTAATAAACCATGCGCTAAGCAACATTGTTGCTTAGTGGTGGATACAACTACATAAAATTTCAACTAATAAAACCATTTAACTAATTTATTTTTACATTATCATTAGTCCTTATTGACTTATTATTATTTTCTTACATTTCTACTTTATAAAACTTTACATTCCTAAATTTTCAATTCAATGTTAATACACAATTATGCCCCTTCTTTCTTACTTGATTACTTAATAAATTTTGTTTAATACTTAATTTATTTATTCATTTTACTTACATCATAATTTATAATGTAATTCTACCAAGCATACTGAAAATATAATTTAAAACTCAATTATCGAAATAATTTTCTTCCTTACTTTAACTGAATGAAACTTTATCTTTCTTATTCCTTGATTACTTTCAAATGATTTAAGCCTACTATTTTTTTCTTCGTTTGTTTGTTTTACCCACAATATACTAATCTAATACAAATTCACTATTAACCTCAAATCAAAATAAAACTTCACTTTTACCTTGTAATTTCCCATATTTTACAAATTTAACATTCAATTCTCCTATATAACTAAGTTGGCATTTACGTCATCTGTTAAGCTGCTAAAAGAGCATCTATTTGATTAAATTTTGCTTATTATTTTGCATTCTTTTAAGTCAATTTTAGGTGCTTTTCATTGGTTTGTTTATTTTTCTAATTGCAGGAGTGGATTTTGAGGAAGTTGTATTTTTGGGGCTAATTGTTGATGATCTGAAGAAACGAAGAATTTTTAGGGTTGATTTGGAGAAAAGAGCTGATAGTTAAAAATTCTAAAAGTTGCCTTGCCCAAGGAAATTGCCCAGTTGCCCAAGGCAGGAAGCAAAACCTTGCCCAGTTCCTTTGCCCAAGTTGCCCAAGGGACTTGACTTGCCCAAGGAAAATTGACAGTAGACCATATTTTTTCAAGATAATTTTAAGCAAATTTAACCTAGCTTCCACTTAAACCCTAGCTGGTATTTAGGAATTTGAAGAATTTATTTTAGGAGTAAATAGGCAGTGATTGGAGGAATTTAGAACTCCTTTAGGAATTTTATTTTAAATTTCCTAGTTGGGTTTGGTATTCTTTCCTGTTTTTTGGTTATTATTTAAGAAAAAGGGGTCCTCGGTTTAGGGGATCTTTTTTCTTCTGTGATTTTTTGTAGTTCGAATTATGCAGTAGGGTTTTTCCCAAATTCTACTTTTTTATTTTGTGAAATTCTCACGGCCATGAGTGGCTAAATTACTATTTTCAGTTAAAGATTAATTCAAAGCTAGGATTTATTTTCATTGTGAGATCGTTGTGCTTACTTATTGTTCTTTATTTTCATATGGTGTTTCATGTTGTTTTACTATAGCTTAGAGAAATCGTTTTCTCAATTGTTATTTATTTTCATGTTCAATGAGGCGCCATTGTTCATTTAATTAAATAACATACTGCTAATTGAAGTTATCAAATCTGTAATTGTTTTGATAGATTCAATAAGGAGTAGTGATCAGTGTAAACTTCCCTCACAAGGATTATTATGTTGAGTAAAATGCATGAATTGATCTAAATTGGTCCTCGCTTGTAGATCGGTTGGTCTAGGCCGGGTCTTTCTATTTCTTAATGCTGTTTAATAGATTAAATTCTTGTGCTTGTTAAGGGTTGTCTATTGGTTAGGGATTAATTACAGTCTTACTTGGTTAATTCATTAATACAAAAAAGATTAGGTCAGGAGTGCTAAGATGACGGCTATAACTGGCCCATTATTTGATTTTTTAATAATTATTTCTTGATCTATGATCAGTTGAATGAATCCTGTGTTGTGAATATCTTTAACTGGAATTATCATCCCTTGAATTTTTCTCTTAATTAATTTCTGACTCATTTTATTTATTTGCTTCAGTTCATTATTTCACTTTCAATTTATAAACTCTCCCATTGAATTTTTATTGTTAAAAAATCTTGTTGTTTAGAATTACTTCAGTGCTAGTCTCTGTGGATTCGACTCTTTCTTGCCCTATTTGCAATTTATTTGTTGGGATAAGTTAGGTTTTTATTTTTTGGTGGCTTCGACAGCCATCAAATTTTGGTGTCGTTGTCGGGGACTAGTCTAACTTGATTTTAATTTGTTAATGACCAGATCTAAAATTCTGGGAGAATTATTATTTGATTCTAAATTGAGAAAAACAGCCCGGAGATTGAGGAAGGAGACAAGAATACATAAAGCAATTGCTAGAACTTCCTCCAAAACAGTAAGAAGAAAAAGAGGTAGCTGATTTTACTGAATATCCAGCTGAAATAGAAGAGGAAAAAGATGGTAGAAAGGACCTTAAGAGAGTCCCACACACGCCACCATTAAACCGGCAACCGTTGTGCATTACATACCCAGCAGTAGACACTACTTTTGAGCTGAAATCTGGATTGATTCATCTACTGCCCACTTTTTGAGGTTTGGAAAATAAAGATCCTCATAAGCATCTTAAAGAATTTCATGTTGTTTTGCTCAGGAATGAATCCATATGGAGTTACCGAGGAGCAAGTAAAATTAAGGGCTTTTCCTATCTCCTTAGCCGACTCAGCAAAAAGACCGGTTGCTGAATTTACCATCTGGAACTATCACAACCTGGGACTGATATGGTAAAAAATGTTTTTTAGATAAATTTTTTTCCTGCATCTAGAGCTGCTATAATTAGCAGGGAAAATTAGTGGGATTTGACTAAAGGATATAGAAATCACTTTATGATTATTGGGAGAGGTTCAAAAGATTGTGTGCAAGCTGTCCCCCAACATGGTATAAACTGAGCAGTCCCTTATTCAGTAACTTTTACGAAGGTATGTTGAGTATGGAAAGGAAAAATGATTGATGTAGCAAGTGGTGGAAGTCTCAACAACAAAAACTCCAACTCAAGCACGAGAATTGATCCAAAAATATGGCAGCAACATCCAAACAGTTTGGGTGTTATCAAGACCCTCCTAGACGAGTAAATGAGGTACAATCTTCTTCCCTTGAATAAACAATTAAAAAATCTAACTTCCCTTTTGCAAAAACCTAGTTGTAGGTAAGGCTCCTCAAGCTCAAGTGTGTGGAATTTGTGCTTATGATGGACATACTACCAATATGTGCCCCCACACTTCAAGATGAGTCATAAGAGCAAGTTAATGTAATGGGTGGATATGGTGGACAAACCCAATAGAAAAACATGATCCATATTCAAATACATATAATCCGGGGTGGCGTGATCATCCCAAATTCAGTTATGGAGTAAGGCAGCAAAAATTCACAGCAACCTTTCCACTTAATGGCACCACCCACAGCCTTCTCAATCAGCTCCTAAGCAAGGTATGTCTCTTGAAGATGTTCATTCTTTAACAACCAATACCAAAGATTTCCAAAATTATGTAGAGAAAAATATATTCTAGCTTCAGAACTTGGAAAAAATAGATGAGCCAAATAGCAATGTCTTTGAGTAGAATAGAGTCCCCAAGGACGTTTGCCTTCACAAACCATAAAAGAACCCGAGGTAAAATACGAGTACGATTGTTCTAAGAAGTTGAAAAGAGCTGGAACAGCCCTTGTCCAAGGGGGAAAAATCAGAAGAAGGTAAAAGAAGTGGAAAAAGGAGGCAGCAATAGAGCAAACAAAACAGTCCACAGGTAAAAAACTCAAAACAGCCCCCTGTTTTTAGTTATACAGCCTTAATTTCCTGAAAGGTTAGCTAAATCAAAGAAGGAGAAAGAGGAGAAAGACATCTTCGAAACTTTTCGCAAGGTTGAGGTAAACATGTCTTTGATTGATGCTATAAAAACAAATACCAAGATATGCGAAATTTCTCAAGGAACTTTGTACTAACAAGAAAAAAACATATTGGTTATGAGAAAAATTACTGTCAATGAAAATGTTTCTGCTGTTATTCAAAGAAAAATGCCTAAAAAAATGCAAGGATAAAGGTATGTTTTGCTATTTTCCTGCAAAATTGGTAATTTTAAGTGTTAAAAGAGACATGTGTGATTTAGGTACATCTATAAATGTCATGTCCATGTCTACTTATTCCTCTTTAAATGCTGGACCTTTAGAAGAAAACAAGAATAGTCATTCAATTAGCAAATAGGTCTATTGTTTATCCTGAGGGATTATTAGAAGATGTATTAGTTCAGGTTAATGGTCTAATTTTTTCCTGCTGATTTTTATGTGATCGATATGGAAGATGATTGAAATTTAGAGGTATCATCTGATATTTTATTAGGTAGACCATTCCTTCAAATAGCTCGGACTAAAATTGATGTTCACAAAGGTACCCTCACCATGGAATTTGATGGTGAAATAGTGCAATTCAATGTGTATGATGCTATGAAAATATCCATGTGAGATGTCTTCTATTTGTGGAATTGATGTTATTGAACCCTTGACTCAAAAAAGCATTTGAAATGGATAGAAACTGATAAGTTGCAAGTTGTTATGAATGAAAGTGTTCACAGGGACAACTTTGATGCAGTAGAAGAGGAGTTGCATCTTGAAGAAGAGTTAGAAGAAATAGTATTGGAGTAGGGAGCTTTGAAACCAGTGGTAAATGCATCTAATCCTTTGAAATTAACTAGCACTGAATAAAAACTTTTACCATATATTTTGCAGGCACCGAAATTGGAGCTTAAAGTATTACCCGATCATTTGAAGTATACCTACTTGGGTGAGGAGAAAACACTTCCAGTGATTATTTCCAATAAGCTGACTTCTAAGGAAGAAAAGTTACTGATTCAAGCCTTAAAAGACCATAAGCAAGCAATTGGATGGACTATTGCTGACATCACAAGCATAAGTCCCTCTACGTGCATGCATAGGATTCATTTGGAAGATGATATCAAACCCAGTAGACAAGCACAAAGACGGTTAAACCCACCTATGATGGAAGTTATGAAAAAAGGAAATCTAAAAGATGTTGGATGCAGGAGTTATATACCCTATTTCGGACAGTAATTGGGTGAGTTCAGTCCAAGTCATACCTAAAAAGACGGGAATCACAGTTGTGGAGAATGAAAATGGAGAGATGGTGCCCACCTGAGTCCAGAATGGGTGGAGGGTTTGTATAGACTACAGGAAGTTGAATACCTACACTAGAAAAGATTATTTTCCACTTCCTTTTATTGATCAAATGTTGGAAAGACTCACCAAAAAATCTTACTACTATTGTTTTGATGGTTACATAGGTTTTTATCAAATACTGATGGCATCCGAAGACCAAGAGAAGACAACCTTCACCTGTCCCTTTGGCTTATTTGCTTACCGGAGAATGCCATTTGGACTTTGCAATGCTCCAGCAACTTTCCAACGTTGTATGGTAAACATCTTTTCAGATTATGTTGAGAAAATAATAGAGGTATTTATGGATGATTTTACAGTTTATGGTAACTCATTCCATGAATGTCTATATAATTTAATCAAGATTTTGAAGAGATGTTTAGAGTCTAATCTGGTTCTTAATTATGAAAAATACCATTTCATGGTAGATCAAGGATTGATCTTGGGTCATATAGTGTCTTCAAAAGGAATAAAAGTAGACAAAGCTAAAATAGATGTTATTCAATCTCTTCCTTACCCTGTAAGTGTGCGGGAAGTTCGTTCTTTTCTTGGACATGTAGGATTTTACAGGCACTTTATAAAAGACTTCTCCAAAATCACCCAACCATTGTGCAAATTATTACAAAAGGATGTGGATTTTGAATTTGATCAAGCATGCCAGGATGCATTTGATGAGCTGAAGGATAGGTTGGTTTCTGTACCTATAATTCAGCCACCCAATTGGGATTTTCCATTTGAGATCATGTGCAATGCAAGTAACCATGCCATAGGGTCTGTTCTTGGCCAGAGAATTGGGGGAAATCCACATGTGATCTATTATGCTTCAAGAATACTGGATAGTGCACAAAGTAACTACTCCACGATGAAAAAAGAACTCTTATCCATTGTTTTTGCTCTAGAAAAATTTAGGCAATATTTATTGGGTACTAAATTAGTTGTTTTTTCTGATCATGCAGCACTAAAGTATTTGTTAAAGAAGAAAGAAGCCAAACCCTGTCTAATTTGATGGATCCTCTTAATGCAAGAATTTGATCTTGAAATTAAAGACAAGAAGGGGTCTGAAAATTTAGTAGCTGATCATCTCAGTAGATTGCTGTTAAATAAGGAAGCATTGCCTATAAATGATGATTTTTCGGATGAACATTTATTTTTGTCCACACTTTCAACCCCTGGTATGCTGATATTGTGAATTTCTTGGTTACAGGTGCTATCCCTGTAGAGTTTTTTAGGTTTGAGAAAGACAAATTGAAGAGAGATGCCAACTACTATGCTTGGGATGAACCATATTTATGGAAATATTTCTCCGATCAAATTATTCGATGATGTATTCCTGATGATGAGATACAGTTCGTATTGAAATTCTATCATTTTGAGGCATGTGGGGGTCATTTTGGTCCTAAAAGAACAGCCCAAAAATTTTTACAATGTGGTTTGTTTTGGCCTAATTTATTTAGAGATGCATATTTATACTGTAAATCTTGTGACAAGTGTCAAAGAACAGGTAACTTAGGACCCCGAGACCAAATGCCACTCACATCTATATTAATTTGTGAAATATTTGATGTGTGGGGTATTGATTTCATGGGTCCTTTCCCTTTTTCTTTTGGCAATTCTTATATTTTACTCACAGTAGATTATGTTTCTAAATGGGTTAAAGCTAAAGCCACAAGGACTGATGATGCCAAAACTGTTGTGAATTTTGTCAAAAAGAATATATTTTGCAGGTTTAATACCCCAAGTGTGCTTATAAGTGACATAGGGATGCATTTTTGCAACAAAATCATGGATGCCTTGCTAAAGAAATATGGAGTCACACATTGTTTGTCAACTGCTTACCACCCCCAAACAAGTGGATAAGCTGAAATTTCCAATAGAGAGGTGAAGTCTATACTAGAAAAGACAGTGAATTTAACCAGAAAGGATTGGAGTTTGAAGCTAGAAGATGCTCTTTGGACTTATAGGACTGCCTATAAGACACCTATTGGTATGTCATCATATCGATTAGTGTATGGAAAACCTTGTCATTTACCCATAGAGTTGGAGCATAAAGCATTATGGGCCATAAAATGTCGCAACATGGCGTTAGAAGCAGCAGGTGAAAATCGCAAATTAGAGTTGCAGGAATTGGAAGAGTTAAGAAATGAGGCATATGAGAGCTCACAAATTTATAAAGAGAAAATAAAAAGGTTCCATGATAAAATGATTTCTAGAAAAGAATTTCAAATTGGATAGAAGGTTTTATTATTCCATTCACATTTAAAACTATTTCCAGGGAAATTAAAGTCCAGATGGATAGGACCCTTTGTTGTTACTAATGTTTTTGCTCATGGTGCAATTGAAATTCAAAGTTTGGAAACTGGCAAAATTTTTAAAGTTAATGGACATCACCTCAAACCATTCTATGAAAGATTTTTAGGCCAAGGCAATGAGGAATCTCAATTGGCCATAACTGGATTGGAGAATTAATTCCAGGAACATCTAGCCGAAGACATTAAAGAAAGGCGCTTCTGGGAGGCAACCCAATTTTCAACCTTGCCCAAGGCTGAACTGTTACTATTTAGATTTACATTTCATCTACCAGTCTTTCACGTATTTTAATTTACTGTGAAAAGAAAAAAAAAAGAAAAAAAAAGAATTTCATAAGGGTTTCTTATTTTCTGGGCATATCTTTTGAATGATGGGTTTGTTGGGAATTTTTCCAAGCTTTAATTGGACTTTTCATGATGGAAGCCCATTGTTTAGTTTTAATGGTTTATGTGATTTGCTTTGTTTTTGGTATTTTACGTTAAATGGGCTTCCTTTTTGTGGGTTTTCACAAAGCAACATTTTAATTACTTTCATTTATTTTAAATTTCACCTAAGTAAAATTGTTTTTACTTTCACTATTAACCATCTTCCCTACAACTCAACCCTAACATTTCTCTTTCTTCACTTGCAGAAGATTCAACAGCCACCAACCATGACCCACCGGAAAACCACCACCCCGCCCCACCTTAGGCCATTGCGCCACCGCCGACAGCAGCCCGCCACGCAGACACAGCCACCACCGTGCACCCAGCCCAGCTCTTCACCTCCGCCAGCCACCGGCGCTCCTTATGCGCCACAACATGTCAAAGACCCTTTTCCTTCCTTTGCGGCCATCGATCCAACCATCTTTGCTTACCACACTCGTCGCCCAACCAGATCTGGTGTTTCACAAGCACAAGATAAAGGTAAATGACCCCTTACTTATATATCTAGACAGGTAGAGGCTAGATTGGTTGATGAAAGCACTTCGGATGATGAGTCAGACCAAGGAAATGCACTCATTCCTAACAAGCCACCTCGAAAATTACCACGGCTTGTGACAGGTAAGAGTCGATTTCCTCCAGCGGCACATGAGTTAGGAGGCAATCTTGACTTTGATAGAAAAGAACACAAGACAAGGTCCTATTCCCTTGATACTTTAGATATTGTACCAGGTAGATCTTTTGATGATTTTGCTTTACGTGCTTTGGGAGTATATGATGAGGTATTGGAATTAATTGACAGTATTGGTTGGCATTGTTTTTTTATGATCAATATACTTGTGTATGATGCATTGGTAAAAGAGTTTTTCAGCACTTTCAAGTTTGACCATCAGGGACCAAATTTTAATTTAGCTTATCCATTTGCTTTAACTTTTAGACTGCTCGGCACATTTAAATATTTTTCCATCACTACAGTTAACATTACTTTGGGGTTTATCACTGAAGCAGAGTCTAAAACAAGTGCTTATTTGGATATGCTTTGTGATTATCCTAATGAATTTGATGCCTTAGCAGTTTATAGAGAGTTAACCGGTATGCCTAATATTGAGTTTTTTCCTGGAAAATCCAAGGCATTTTATTTACAAAGTGCTGCTTTGCGAATCCTCTATCGTTTCTTAGCCATTAATTACTCTGAACGTAATAATGGTAGCACTTTTGTCACCAAAGCTGAATTATTCTTTTTATGGTGCATGGTTCATGAGAAAAGAGTTAATTTGGGCTACTGGCTTGCAGTCAAATTGGATAAACTTTATTTAAAACCTAAAAAGCTTTATTTGGGGTCTTTTGTCACTAGCTTGGCTGATAACGCTGGATTGTTGGATGTATGCAATACCACAATGCATGTTGCTTGTACAATGCCACCAATGAATTTAATGTTTTTGGATAAATTACACTTGTTGCAATGTGGCGAGAAAGGAGCCATTTCATTTGTGGATGCAGGTGCTTTGGCCAAAGATAGAATTTTCAAAAAGGATACTAAGAAGAAAGCCCCGACAGCCTTATCACAAGCCGCTACCTCTGTTCCCTATTCCACCACACCTACCACTGCCATTGAAACCCGCTTAGAGCACATTGAAGCCGCTGTCCACCAGTTGCAGGCACATCTTCTGGCCTACTTTGAGCATGTGGGGTTTACACTACCCCCTCATTCGCAGCATTGATTGACTGGACTCACCCTCATCCACTAGGGTAGTATTAGTTCTCTCTTTTGTTCTTTTTGCATTTTTGATGCCCTTTGCCCCACGATTGATTAAGTTGTTCCACATTGAGGATAGTACGAGGAGAAAGTGTGGGGGAGGGGTTGAGATAGAAGTGTTGTGCATTTTGTGATGATGTGTTGATTTCTTTAGACATACTTTTGGCTTCTTGGGTTGTTGTGAATATTTTGACTAGTTGGTCTTTTTGGTTGTTTTAGGAATTAAATGCACCAAAGTTGAGAAAAATTATATATATTGAAGCATAATTGTGGTTAGGTGATAGGAGTTAACATTTTTCCCATGGATTTAAAGGATTTGTTCTTCTCGTTCATTGTTCTTAGCATTTATTGAATTGCATTCTCTTTTTCAGAATAAAATACTTATCTTAGATTAATTCCTTGACCATTTAGTTTTAATCTATTGGATGTTAGGCAGAAATGAGTCAATTTCTTGATAATTTACTTTATTGCATACATTTCATGGTAGCCTCAGCATTTTTTTGAATTAGAAAATTCAAGGCTCAAATTTAATAAGTGAAGTAAATTTTTTACACGAACTTAATTTGAAATCTTTGCACATTAGGTGGTTGTTAAAACTAGTTGAGACATCAAATAAATCTTTGTGTGTTTATGGTTTGGGAATCTTATTGCCAAAATGAAAAAAAGGGAGATTAGCAAATAAAATTTTACTTTGCTATCCATTAAAAATTTGGATATGAGTAGAGCTAGTAGCCACTTGGATTTGTGTTGTATCTGAGTAACCGGGTGTATGCGGATCAGAATCGGGTGCCCTCACGTAAAAATGACCTCTACATTCTTTGTAAGCAATTCTAGTCTTCCCCATGAAAAAAAAAGAAAAAAAACAAAAGCATCAAAAGTAAAAATGATGCCAAAAATAAAAGTTTTGGTAGTTTGATTCCCTTGCTTGTTGGAATTTGTGTGTGTGTTGTCTCTTCTGGTTTGGCAATCCATCTATGTGTATTTATTTAATTTTAAACTAAGACCTTAAAATTCTTGCATGCTTAAAATATTTTAAGTCTCGTTGTTTCCAATTTAAAAAGATTGTTGAGGAACCCATGTTATGATATGAATTAGTAGGAAATTGTTTTGAATGTCGTTCTCTGACTTGCCCTGCACTTTAATATGGTTGGAGCTTTTGGGATGGGCTTTGGTTGAGGATGAGAATGCTTCTGATGGGATTGATTGTGTTGTTTGACTAATGCTTGAGGACAAGCATAGGATAAGTGTGGGGCAATTTCTTAAGTTGCTAAAAGAGCATCTATTTGATTGAATTTTTCTTATTATTTTGCATTCTTTTAAGTCAGTTTTAGGTGCTTTTCATTGGTTTGTTTATTTTTCTGATTGCAGTAGTGGATTTTAAGGAAGTTGTATTTTTGGGGCTAATTGTTGATGATCTAAAGGAGTGAAGAATTTTTGGGGTTGATTTGGAGCAAAGAGCTGATAGTTGAAAATTCTGGAAGTTGCCTTGCCCAAGGGAATTGCCCAGTTGCCTAAGGCACGAAGCAAAGCCTTGCCCAGTTCCCTTGCCCAAGTTGCCCAAGGGACTTGCCGAAAGGAAATTGACAGTGGACTGCGCTTTTTCAAGATAAGTTTGATCGAATTTAACCTAGCCGCCACTTAAACCCTAGCTGGTATTTAGGAATTTAAAGACTTTATTTTAGGAGTAAAGAGGTAGTGATTGGAGGAATTTAGAACTCTTTTAGGAATTTTATTTTAAATTTCCTATTTGGGTTTGTTTTCTTTCCTGTTTTTCGTTATTATTTAAGAAAAGGGGTCCTCGGTTTGGGGGATCTTTTTCTTCTGCGATTTTTGTAACTCGAATTCTGTAGCAGGGGTTTTCTCAACTTCTACTTTTTATTTTGTGAAATTCTCATGGCCATGAGTGGCTAAATTATTATTTTCAGTTAAAGATTAATTCAAAGCCAGGATTTATTTCACTGTGAGATCATTGTGCTTACTTATTGTTCTTTATTTAATATAGTGTTCATGTTGTTTACTATAGCTTAGAGAAATCGTTTCTCAATTGTTATTTGTTTCATGTTCAATGAGGCGCCATTGTTCATTTAATTAAATAGCATACTGCTAATTGAAGTTATCAAATCCGTAATTGTTTGGTAGATTCAATAACAAGTAGTGATCAATGTAACTTCCTCACAAGGGTTGTTATGTTGAGTAAATGCATGAATTGATCTAAATTGGTCTCGCTTGTAGATCGGTTGGTCTAGGCCGGATCTTTCTATTTCTTAATGCTGTTAATAGATTAAATTCTTGCACTTGTTAAGGGTTGTCTATTGGTTAGGGATTAATTACAGTCTTACTTGGTTAATTCATTAATACAAAAAGATTAGGTTAGGAGTGCTAAGCTGACGGCTATAACTGGTCCATTATTTGATTTTTAATAATTATTTCTTGATCTATGATCAGTTGAATGAATCCTGTGTTGCGAATATCTTTAACTGGAATTATCATCCCTTGAAATTTATCTTAATTAATTTCTGACTCATTTATTTATTTGCTTCAGTTCATTATTTCACTTTCAATTTATAAACTCCCCCATTCAATTTTATTGTTAAAAATCTGGTTGTTCAGAATTACTTCAGTGCTAGCCTCTGTGGATTCGACTCTTTCTTGCCCTATTTGCAATTTATTTATTGGGATAAGTTAGGTTTTTATTTTTAGTGGCTTCGACACCCATCATCATCTCTTTTTCTTTTAATTAGTATTTTACTAATTTACAATTCTGCCCTTCATTTATTGAATCCTTTCAAAATTTCCTTTTTTACTTGATCTGACTAAAATTTTATTATCTAATTGGCCATTATACTATTATTTACCCTTTTTGTACCTTTTGTTTCATTTTTACTTCTCAATTTACATATGAATCTTTAACCTTCCTCTATGTAATGGTAATTTACCAGTTTACCCTTTTATCTTTCTTTTTGCTAGCTTAAATCAATTTGATCCTTTCTCTATCTAAATTTTTACTATTCAATCCTTTATTATATGTTTTTCTTATTAATTCTCATGTGATTCTTACTTGAATGTAAAATTATGATTTAATCCCTAGACATTCTTTTTATCACATTTTACCACATTTAATTCCAATTTTAGTTCCCTTTGTTTCCTCCATCTTCTAATTTGTCTTAAGTATAAATTTGGATTCCAATCCTTGTGTGTACCCATAAAATAGAAAACTACATTTTGGTCCCTAAATTTTATTTCATCATCATTGATTTAGTTTGACCTTAATTTTACCCCTTTTTTTCCTCCTTTGTCTATTATGCTATACTGAATGTAAAATTTATATTTTCGCCCCTATACTTTATCTTGAGATGGCAATCTACAATTTTGTATCTAACTTTTAATTTCTTCATATTTGACCTTGTTTGACTTTCATTTTAACTCTTCTTATTTCTTTTGACTTTTATTACTTTTTTTAAGTGAAAAAAATTACATTTTGGTCTTTATATTTCTTCATAAAGTAGTAAAATACATTTTTGTCCTTAAACTTTTCTTTTTCTTTCTAACTTGCCTTATTCGACTCTAAATTAATATATTTTTTACCTTTTTTAACTTTTATTTCACTTTAAATGGTAAATTTCTATTTTAGTCCTTATCTTTAACTCATAAAATGGCAAATTACATTTTAATCCCTAACTTTATCAAAATTATAATTTTACCCTTTTCACTTATTTAATTAATTTAAACTTTTTCATCTCCTTTTTAATGCCAAATTACACTTTTAACCTCGTTTTCTTACGTAATTACATTTTTACCCCTTTTAGCCCAATTAACTTTGTTTTTTAACTTTTTCATTATTTAATCACAAATTTAATATCTTTTACACATAAATTGACATTCAATCCTTAATTTATGAAAAATTATCATTTTACCCCTAGTAATGCCTACTCGAACCGAATATACAGGATGAGGACTCCAATACCACCAATGTACTTATGGGACTGGATTGCTTACCATAACCCTGCATCCCTAAGTTCAGATTACTTATCGTAATCTTGCATCCTTGATCCATGTGTGTGTCAAAATGTACTCATAGGACCAGATTACTTACTGTAACCCTACGTTTCCGAGACCATATTACTTACCATAACCCTGCATCCTAAATCCATATATGTGTCGGTAATCCAAATACAATGTTAAATCAAATCTTATAGTTCTATCATGGTATAAATCCCTATGGCTAGCCATTATATCTACAGTCATAGATTACTCATTGAGGTATTTATTTTGTTGCATTAAACCATATTTTCATAAACTTTTCATACTAATCCATTATGTAACAATTAATATACAACATTGTGATACTCCAACATGCTTATTGTTACATATTCATCATGTATGTATGTACTAATACATAAAAATAATTAAAGCATGTCATTTTCACCATATTTAGCATTATGCCACATTGAGTTTATACACTCATCATGTGATTCTTTAATCAATTGCATGCCATAAATGATTTTAATGTTATATTAAATATTTATATAGTGATACATATTCATTACACATTATAATTTCCAAGTTACCTTAACTTTCATCATTATGTTCAATTATGTAACTTTAGATTTACTAATTACTTTCACTTTTAATCACTTATACTACCTTCTTTATATTTAATATTAGGAATTTAAAGCTTAATTTGTCATAAATCTTCAAATTATCACAAGTTATATTTAGGTACCCCATTCGGCCTATATAATTTCCCTTACTTCCACTTGGTTTTTTTTACTAATTCACATCCTCTACACTTTAATTCATCATTCTAACATATTACCTTGAATTATTTCACATTTATACCTAAGTTCATACAGTAACATAATGTAAAATTTAAAGGAATTTCTACTAAATAAATGACATTGAGTGTAATAAGCATCCACTAACCTCAAATAACCTTAGAATTCCTTATTCTTTCTTTTCTTCACCTTTTTTCCCCTTGCCTTTGTCTCTCCTTTATTGTTCTTTGAATTCTGGTGGGTTTTCTCTCATATAATTTCTTCCACTTTCAAGATTCTTTTTACTTTAATCAAATTTCTAGGGTTTAGGGAAGAGTCTCTAGTATGTGAGAGTGAAATTTGAGCTTATGTGTTGGTGTGTATTGAAAGAAATGAAGAAAAGATGAAGAATGGGAGAGAAAAGTGTGAGTTTGATTTTTTCTAAGGGAGGAGAGGGAGGAGGATGAATTTAAGGGAGAATTTTAGACACCTCTAGAGACCTCTAGGTCGTCTACTAACCCACCAAAATTGGAGTCAAAATTCCTTCATTTACCTTTACAATTTATTCCTTATTTTTATGCCATTTATCACCCTTTCATGGATTTATACACATCTTCTACCATAGTACTTCACAAATCTTATTATAACTCATTCCCTAATGCCAATTATGTCCTTGGATAAATTAAATGTGACAATTAAGCCCCTTAATTAATCTAACCCTGATTTTTGACCATTTTTCTGAAATTAATGTTTCACTTGTCAGAATATTCTAAAATTTTTCCCCATATGCACTAATACATATAGAAATATGTGATTAAAATTTCAAATCATTCTAACATTGTTTTGGTATACTTCTAGCACTAGAAGAAAATCAGTCAGTCCGAAACCAGAAATTTTAAAACTATTGGAAAAAATTATTTTTGACTTCTAAATACTAATTTAAACTATATTTAATAGATTTAAAAAGTTTGGTGATTTTTAGAGGTCATTTTTTATTTTTAAAATTTCGATCAAACTTTAGTCAACCAAGCTTACGATACTAAGTAAAAACTTCTTCGTCTGTTTTAAGAGCCTATTTAAACTAATTTCTTCTCAAATTGTACCACCAGACTCCATTTGATACATATTTTTATATTTTAAAGTTAAGTCTAACTGCTTGCCAGATCACCCATCCTCAGATTACCCTGACCCGAGACGTTTAACCTTTATACGCTTTCAAATTTATCTATTCTATCCAACTTCGATTACTCTAAAAACCGCCCTAGAGTTATTTTTCATGCTCTACAATGTACCATGTATGTCAAATGGAAATTTAGAGTACTACATTAGCGGTAATGATGGCTAGTGTGTTGTTGAAATTATCTTTTTATACAGAAGGCAGTCACATTTTTAGCCGAAATGCTACCTAAAATTTGATAAAATTATCATAAAATGTGTAATGTGTATTATACCTCTTTTATTATGTATGAATGTTAGAATACACAATGATGGGTTTAGATTGATATGTATTATATTGTAGGGCTTAATGCATATTTTCATGCAGGTTAGCTATTGATATTTAAACTAATATTATTAGCTTGCTTATGAATCAAGTTATCAATAAAAACTAAAATGTAACATTTTTGTAGGATGCCTCACAGAACTGCATGGATGAACCCACCTTAGCCTATGCGTACTTACATGAAACCTGCACAAGCTACCAGATACCGAGCTTTGTTATGAGTTTAGTACAAATCGAGCTGGTTTATATCCAATTAGTTTTATAGGACTTTGGGCTATTATAGGAGGTCAATCAACTCTTAACTAGTGCACAATGGATAGAGTGCTTTGCTCCAGCCTACGAGACCTACCCAGATGTCTCTATAAAGGTCTTAGCCATCTTACAGTATGGTAGCTACTCCAGATCAGACATAAAGGAGGGAGTAGTCTAGTTTTGGGCACTAGGCATACATTACAGCATCACCCATTATAGATTTGCCTAGGCTATAGATCTTACTATTTGGGTACATACGGTCCCATCACCTAGGTTTATAGATCGGGACAAATATAAGGTGGTGACTCTACCGGGGGCCATTTATCGATTTGACATTATAAAGAGCACCATGCTTACCTCCCAAGTTTATAGATATATTCAAAGGGTCTTATCTCCCTTATACTTAGGATGTATGGGAAGTTCGAGGGTGATCAACTTTATAGATGTCACCAGCTTATGGGGTATGCAGGATGATAGATGTGTAGACATGACACATGAGATCATTACCTCTTTAGTTAGGGTTTCCACATAGTCAACCATATAAATTTGTGTTAGAGGTGTCATCACTTGACTGCTACTTTCATTAGGGGCAGATGAGAGCATGTTCGGCAATCCAATCCTTAAAGGCATATATATCAACTTGAAGGTAACACTCACTATGAAGATGGTGGAGACTATCAATGGGTGAGAGGGGAAGTATAGATTGCTGACCATCCCTAAAACTAGATAAAGGTGCAGCATCAATCTTATCATACCAGGTGCACCTATAAAGGGAGATGGGCAGGATCAACCACCACAGGAGGCACCAGTAGCTCTATAGGCATCCCCAACATAGCCACCTCAGTAGAAAGATCGAGAAAAATAGGTGTATAAGTCACAAGAGCCATAGGGGGCAGAGGATGATTCAGACTACTAGTTGGACATGCAGATAGATTTTCAAGACCTTCTAAATGGATCATCATAGGTGCCAATGCATATCAGCTCACATATTAGATGCCAACAATCTTCAGTTTGAAGGATGGTGAGATTATTACCCTGTGGGCCTCTCGGAGCATCTACATCTATAACTCTTTTGCCATTTATTCTATCATCACCAGCTCGTCCAAAGGCATCTCTACCTGCACCACTAGCACCTACACCTTCGACTCTTCCATCTGATGATATTTCTAAAAGACTGGCAGCGCTAGAGAAGGCTAGCAGAAGCTAGGATTTGACATTACAAACAATACTTATAGCAGTGCAATTTCTTCATGCATTACCAACAACTATGTAGACCTTACAGATGGAGGTATAAGGTCTCGAAGCTAATATGGTGGCCACAGGTCAGAGGTTTGATGACTCTTTATAGGTAGTGGATGACTCTTTCACTTAGATTAGGAAGTAGGGAGCTCATATTAAGGGAGAGGTTCCCCGAGGTAGGTAGACAGTGATGGAGACTGATGAGCAGCTGAGGAGTTAAATAGGGTACTTAAAGTGTTACCTGATGAGGTATCTCAAGAAGCATTCCAGAGAAGTCATTGAGGTTGGCCAGGGGTCAAAACAGCTTGCATATGTGATAGCATAGGTTTTTGCAACCTTTGATAATAGCACAGCCTGTGTTCTATTTCAGGTTCAAGCCAGATGAGGAGCAGCCACCTACAACACCACAAGCCATGACACCAGCCAGACCTCTCAGGCCTTCAGCATTTAGATCACCTCTTAAACCATCCTATTGTAGAGGACCAACACCTGCACAATAAACCTATTATTTTTTATTCAAGGAGTTTTAAAACTTTG
The DNA here is from genome assembly GCA_037975025.1 of Excoecaria agallocha. Classification (NCBI taxonomy): domain Eukaryota; kingdom Viridiplantae; phylum Streptophyta; class Magnoliopsida; order Malpighiales; family Euphorbiaceae; genus Excoecaria; species Excoecaria agallocha. Next base: position 64,397,552 of record CM075809.1, on the reverse strand, counting down.
TTAAATATTTTTTATGTATATAAAAATAGAACTTATATCAAATTTATATGTTTATCTCATATTGTAATTTGTTTTATTCATACTTATCATGTTTATTATTCTTAAAAAAAGAGAGAAAAAGAAAGAATACCATGAAATTAATAAAAAACCTATAATTAATAAACCATGACAAGACCAAAATAATAGATACAAGAATAATTATAAAAACAATAAAATCAAAATGAATAATTCAATAAACATGAGGGCTAACAACAAATCATTATCAGAGGTACCTAAAAATCCCATAAAGGGGTATAGATCCCCCACCATAATTAAAGAAAGGACTAAGACACTAATCCTAGTGGCAAGAAGTTGTCTGAATAGGTTAAGATTAAAGAGATACGAAGAGAAGTGAAGATATTTTTGGATTCTGGAGGGGTCTTACTCTTACTTATACTTGAGGGTGTAGGCTCTTTGTGCATTATGCATATCCATATTCCCTAGAAGGTGTGGGAATACTTCAAGCTAAACATATAAAAAGTCATAAGGCTAATATTAACAATGAGAAACTATTGGATACAAGGCAAAAGCTTGATAACAGTGTGAGTTTAAAAATGACACAGGATAGGATCAGGGATGTTGATAGCCTTGATGATGATGGTTTCCCTTACATTGGTACCAATTTGCAGAGTAGTGACATAATCATTAGGAAGTGCACAAAATCTGGCCAAATCTTAGTGACTTCATGGATGTATATTTACCAAAAATGCCTCACATGGAATATATCCCCAGGGGGTAACAACACCTAAATCTCAGTGACTCTACAGAGATGCATAGTTTCTAAAAATGCCTCAGATAGGATATATCCCTAGGGGGCAACTACACCCGCATCTCAGTGCCTCTTTACATATGCATATTTGATAGAAAATCTCACCAGTGTAATATTACTTCAAAAGGAGATAATGAGCCCACCAGAAGAATCAACCAATACAAAGGTTAATCTACAGTTGAGGCCAATCAAATCTTACTCAAATCTCATTTGGTTTTGTAAGCCAAATAGCCGGATACTAATCAGTTGCAACCCAATCATCTCGATTCTGCATGTGCTAGACACTAATCAGATACATCCAAATAACCCCATTCTATATGCCATAGGTACTAATCAGATTTAATTAACTCAACCTGATTTTGCATGCCCCAGATACTAATTAGATCTAGTCAAGTCATCTTGATTTTGTATGCCACATGTGCTAATCAGATGCATTCAAACAACCTGATTCTGCATGCCCCAATGCTGATAAGATTTAATTAACTTATCCTGGTTCTGTATGCTCCAGACAATAATTGAACATTCAATCCTGCATTAACACATTGATAAAATGATGTTAATTATCCAAACTAGGATTAACGCATCGATAAGTTGACAATAACTACCCAGCTAAAAGACTCACTGCCTCAAAAGGTACGTGTTTTTAGTCAACCAAGAGATTCATTACCATAGGTACACATTTTTTTACTTTCACTCAGAATTTTGGCTCACTTTAGCATTAGTGCACTAGCTCTCTGAATTAGGGGCAGCTATAGACACCATGACCTGAGATAGCCTAGATCAAGATTACACGATGATAAGAAAATAATGTATTACCAATGACAGGTTCAGATCTCAAACCTCTGATTGTGAATTTCTTATATTTTCTTAAAGATTCTTATGATTTTTCAAATATTTTCAAGTGTTTTTACAAAAGAAGCATAAAATTCTTGATTTGGTCCTTCGGTGGTGTCAGCACCCATCTGTCTCTTGAGGGGCACCTGTCTATGGCTCCTTCACTCATGCATATGTTGAATTAATGGTATTTTATGAATTTTAAGATTTTAGGCTGAGGAACAGCCATCTCTCAATGCGAGACACCTGTATGTGGCTCGAAATCCATAATTTCCATGTTTTTGGAATCCAAATTAGGAAGATATACTTCAAAAGGGATTAAGTGGATTTTTTCCTCTAGAATTGGAAGTTAGAGTTGGAATCTAACTCCAATTCTAACATAAGTATAAAACCTAAAGTTCTAGGGTTGTTTAAAGGAGGGAATCATTTTTTTTACAAAGAGAAAAACTTTAGGGAATAAGAAAATCAATTTCTTTCTGTCTCTAAAGTTATCATTCTCTAACAATCTCTTTGACTAAAACAAACAAAAATCCATACTATTTTCATTGCTTTTCTAGAAGTAAAGAATCAAATAAGAGTGGAGATCTGGACTACAAAGATTTTAAAGTCAGAATATATTCTCAAGGTAATATTTTAGGCTTTCTCTCTCTATGTTCATTTTCTCTCACTAGAATTTCCATACATGAATCATATGAGAGTTACTGAAATAATTATTTTTAAATGTTACATTTGACTTATTTGCATGCTTAAAAATGCTAAAACATGAATCCAAATTGGATTGGCATGTTAATGGTGTGTTTAGGTTGAGATTCCTTCATTGTTGTAATTTTAGGTTTCTTTATTCTCTTATTCTTTAATTTTATGTTTTTATATGCTTTCATTGAATTTCACATATAATTGATGTTATAACACTATATTGGCATGACTTATCATCTGATAATTGCATAATTTGAGTTAAAATATGTTTTGTATAATTTTTGCATGATTTTAGCTCTAAAATACGCAATTTGCTTCAACTAGTGGTGAAAAATGGGAAAATGACCCAATGGACGCCCATCTATCAAATGACAGACGGGACATTATGGGCTTTCCTTTTATCCCGTCCCTCACTCCAAGTATAGGCATCCATGACTGAATTTTTGGCATATTTTTATATATTTTTATGTATCTTATGTGTTTATATCATTTATGTGATTTTTGTAATGTTTAAGGCATTATTCTGCATCATTTAGTTCTGTATGTAGTGATTTCTTATACTATATAAGTGAATCTATGATTAACTTTGTTATATTTATGGTGATTATTTTATGGTACTAATCTATTTGCCTTTGTTATTATTTTGTGAGTATGTATATTTTTTACCATTTGGAGGATTTTCATGAGGTGCATTTCTTTGGGATTCATATCCATGTCGATTGATGACCTTGGTCATTTCACTCAGTCAATTTGTTTTATTACTTGTTTTATCTTTTATCCTAGTTACATTTTATTTATTTTATGTTACTCATTTATTTGGTATTTCGAATGTATTATTATTCTCGAGATGTAATAGGTAGTAAAAAAATAGTTTTATGCACGTTAAAAATAAAAGACACTAAAATAATTTCAACTAAATAAACTAGATTTTTCTTCAAAACTGTGAGCATAGTCCAACTTTTCATCCAAAACTAAACAAAGGAAATAAAAAGAGTTTTTGTAAATATGAATGAGGAAACCAATGTTCCTAACACAAATAAAGGCCCTGATTTATATATGTAATTTACTTTTCTCGTCAGATGATTTGCTTATGTAATAATTTAATTTATGTATGTAATTTACTTTTCTCATCGAATGATTTGCTTATGTATAATTTAAGTAGGATTTTATTCTTGTAAGTATTTAATTATCGCTTTCTTTGTTTGATTGAAATATTTATTTAATTTTGCTGCTTGTATCATTTGAGAGAGGAGAGTGGATTAATTTTAAAATCTACTTGTAAAATCACACCTAACCGAGATTCCTAATAAGAGTGATATCTCGAATATCGATCTCTATTTGGGCATTAAAAGGTCGAGATTTATTTTTTAACTTTCTATCAGGTGGTAACTCTATGACACCTACCCTTTTAGGCTCATTAGCATATGCTTTTGTGGGTTGACTACTAACCATAAATTTGGCTTGATCCTTTTTTAAGGTGAAGTGGTCAATTCATGATTAAAAGTAAGCCTTCTTCGATCTTAGATCCTAAAAGAAGGCCTCCAAGAACCCAACAAAAAATAAATGATGGCTCCGGTATGCTTCATAGATACCTCTTGGGATCTAGTTGTAATAATCCAAATTTTCATATGACATGTAAAATACATTATAGAGCATGTACATAAACTCCAGGATAGTTTTCAGAGTCATTACAGTAGAATAGTATAGAAAAATTTAGTAGTGTATAAGTGTTAAACTTGTTTGATCCAGGATAGTGGGAAGATGGGTGACCTCCTAGAAAGTTGTAGTTAAGAGTCAAATGAGATCATATGAGTTAAATAGAGTCTAGCGGTACAATTTGAGGAGAAATTGAGTTTAAATAGACCTTCAAATTAGACAAAGAAGAATTTACTCAGTACCGTAAAAAGGGTTGATCAAAAGTTTGACCAAGCTCATAAATATTCCACAAGCCTTTAAAAATTATTTCAATGATATAGATTTATTATAAATATCATAAAAAAGCTTTTAGAGGTAAAAAATAAATTTATAGACAATCCAAAAATTTTAGGTTTCGGACCTGTTGATTTTACCTCTGGAGCTTTAATTATGTCGAAACGATATCAGCATAAGCTAAAATTTTAAAAAAAAGTTCCTGCCTATGATATTGCATGTGAGGAAAAATGTTAGAACATTCTAAAAAGTAGAACATCGATTTCAGAAAAATGGTTAAAAAATTGAGGTCGAATGAATTAGTGGCCTTAATTATCATATTTAATTCATCCAAGGATATAATTGTCATTATGAAATGAGTTATAATAAGATGTGTGAAGAACCATTATAAAAAGTATGTAATACCTAATGAAAACATGACATATGGCATAAAAGTAGGGCATGAGTTGGAAAAGTAAATGGAGGAATTTTGACTCCAATTTTAGTGGGTTAATAAGATGCCTAAAGATGTCTAGAACCATTTACTTTTCTCCTTAAAAATCTACAAACTTTTCCTTCTCCTTTGTCAAAACCAAAATTTGCTCCCTTTCACCCTTCCATTATCTTTTCTTCATTTCTTCTTCCACACACCATATATCTTAAGCTCAAATTCTACCTACATACACTATAAATCATCCTTTACATCGTAGAAATTTAATTGAAGCCAAAGAAGGTTTGAAAGTGGAGGAAATCTAGTAAGAGAAAACCCACCAATTTAGGTAACATCTTGAGTTTTTATTCAAATTAGTTAAAGAAATTGTTATAAACTTGTAAAGCATGATTATTAGAGTTGTTAAGTATCTTTTATGTGCTTGAATTCATGGCTTAAAGTTATAATTTTCTCTCTCTTCAATTAATCCCAAAAAGGAACTAAAAGGGAAGGACAAATGTAAGGAGAAAGATGGTGAAGAGAGAAAAGAATAAGTAATTTCCTCGCTATCTTGAGGTTAGTGGGTACTTATTACACCTAATTTCATTTATATGGTTGAAATTTTCTTAAATTATACATTATGTAACTAGGTAAACTTATGTAGGATTATGAAATAAATTAAGATAACATGTTAAAATGCTGAATTAAGGTGTAAAAAATGTGAATTAGGAAAGAAAACCAAGTGAAAGTAAGAGAACTTGTATAGGCCAAATGGGGTACCTAAGTGTAACTTGTGATAATTTGGAGATTTAGGACATATTAAGCATGTAATTCATAATTTAACATATAAGGAAGATAATAGAAGTAATTAAATTTGAAAATAATTAGTGAACTTAAAGTTACATAATTGAACATAATGATGGAACTTAAGGAAATTTAGAAATTGTAAAGTGTAATGACTATACGTCATTATATAATTGTTTACTATGACATTTGAATCAATTATGGCATGCTATTGATTAAATAATCACATGATAAGTATTTGAACCTAATGTGGCCGAATGCTAAATATAGTGAAAATGGCATGTTTTCATCATTTTTATATGTTACTTTATGCATGCATATCGAATATGTGATGACAAGCATGTTGGGATATCACAGTGTTGTGTATTAATTGTTACATACTGTGATTAGTATGAAAATTTAATGAAAACATGGTTTAGTTTAAAAAAATAAATAGCTCAATGGGTAATCCAGGATTGTAGATATAATGGCTAGCCATAATTATTTATACTGTGATAGAATTATGAGATTTGATCTAACACTGTGTTTAGATTATCGGCACATATATGGATTGATGATGCAGGGTTATGGTAAGTGAACTGGTCCTAGGAATGCAGGGTTACGGTAAGTAATTTGATCCTATGAGTATCTGGTCCTAGGGACGTAAGGTTACGGTAAGTAATATGGTCCCTTAAGTCCATTAGTAGCATTGAAGTCCTCATTCTGCATATTCGATTCGAGAACTTTCATTGGGCATTATTAAGGGTAAATTGTAATTTTGTATAAATTGAGAATTAGATGGTGAATTATATGTAAGAGATGTTAAATATGTGATTAAATAAGGAAAAATATGAAAAATGAAGTAAATAGGGTGAAAAGGGTAAAAATGTAAATATATGGGAAAAATGGGATTAAAAATGTAATTTGTCACTAAAAAGGAGATTAAAAGAGTTAAATTAGTTAAACAAATGAAAAGGGGAAAAAATCATAATTTTGATAAAGTTTAGGGACTAAAATATAATTTGTCATTTTATGGGTCAAAAGTAAGGACTAAAATGGAAATTTACCATTTAAGGTGAAATAAGAGTTAAAGAAACAAAAATGTGTTCAATTGGAGTTGAATATGGAAGGTTAAGAGAAAAATAAGAGTTTAGGGACTGAATGGTAATTTTTTACAATACAAGGAAATAAATAGCTTTAATTAAGGAAATTTAGTAATAAAGGTTAAAATAGTGATTTAAGATAATTAAAGAATAGAAATTTATGGTTATTAAGTGAGAATTTGTACTAAAGAAAAAAATACTAATTTTGTTAAAATTAGTTTATTAGATGAAATTTTGTGTAGTTGTATCCACCAAGGCAATATTATTGCTTAGCACGTGGTTTCTTTTGACTTTATGCAGGGACAGGTAAAGACAGGACAAGCAGAGCATAATAGGTGGCATGTACATAAGGAAGTCTCTTTGCCTATTATGATATGTGTACTTGTGTGTTAAATAGAATTTAATGTATGCAAATTAAGAATGTGATGTAACGAATAACAATACTTATACATGTGATGATATGGATGATAAATGTGTGTATATAAATGTATGTTACACTGATATAGAAGTGCTATACATGTAAATGAAGTATTGGTGGTAGGGGTTGCTATGTGGAAGTGTAAATTTGATCATTGCAGGTTTAGGTAGCAGAAATTACAAGCCATTATATTGCTAAATTTTTATCAAATAAATAGTGATTGTTTGACCTTAAAATGAACATAAGAAAATATGAATGCATATAGGGTGTCACACTAGTGACCCAAGTCTTATATCTCATGTGTTTGATATTGTTCGCCAGGATCTAGTGTTTATCCTATTATCCATAATTAATGGCAATTCAGGTTAGAGAAGAGTAACAATGTGATGAGTGAATGAATAATTGTGAGAAAGTGTTAGTGCCTCAATGTAATGTTAGCGTTTATTTTAGCATTGCTAGTGTGATTAATTGAGGTAATGACACTGAAATGTTAATAAGTGAATGAAATTATTTCCATGAGTGTATGTGTGAATTATAATATGACAAAGTATGTTATTCATGAAGAGTTATTATACAATGATAAATGGCATATTGTGTTATTCGTGTGAGACTTCAGTTAGAAGTATATTGCATTATTTTACTCCCTACTGAGCCATTTTTCAGCATAGATGTTCTTCTCATGTAGGTATACAGGCGTAAAGTGTCAATTCTCAAGTCAACATCTGCAGGCCATTAGAAGTAAAGCTTGAACACAAATTTTGGTATATAGTCATTTTTGTATTGTAAAATGTAAATGATACGTAATGTATGTAATGAAAAAATGTTGTAAATATTTTATAAGCATCCTAAGTTAAAATATGTGTTTGTACATGTTACAAAATGAGAACTTGTATGTAACCGAGTAGGATAATTTTACACATTCAAAAGCATGATTAAAAAGATATAATGAACTTGTAACTGAAAGATAATCCAACAAGACAAGTTTATTGTGATTGGCAACATTTTTATATTCCTTTTAGGGGGTGTAAAGGTGTTACAATTTAATTGGTATGAGAGCATAGGTTTAGGTAGTTCTAGACAATAAGATGTTAGAGAATAGATTATATATATATATATATATATATATATATATATATATATATATATATATATATATATATATATATATATATATATATATATATATATATATATATATATATATAGTGTTATGACCTTAATAGAGATGTTGTCTTGTGTAGGGTAAAGATGGAATTAGATCCTAGTGAAGGTGTAGGTAGAATAACTAAAAGTGTAAATCCAGTGCATGATAATTCTCTTACATCTGAGCAACCACCTCCAGTAGGGGGTTTAGATCCTGCTCTAGATAATTTAGTGTTAGTGCAAGGATTAATACAGATAATAAATAGATTGACTGCTCCAAAATCTCCTAATGATCTTATTAGAAAGAGAGGGGTTGAAGAGTTTATGGGTACATCTGTAGATGAGTTAGATGTAGCTAAGTTTTAGTTTGAGAAATTAAAGAGAATATTACAAGAGATTAATTATCTATAGGATCAACAAGTTAAATGTGTAGTGTCCCTATTGCAAGGTTCAACTTATGATTGGTGGAAATTAGTGCTCTAAAATCCTTAACAGCTTACTAAATTGACATGGGACTTCTTCATCCAAGAGTTTGAGAAGAGCTATATTGCCAAAGCTTACAAAGAGGCTAAATGGAAGGAATTTGTGAGCTTAAAGCAAAAGAATATGGCAATAGCCAAATATGAGAAGTTTAGCCAACTTAGTAAGTATGTACCCGATACATTAATGACTAAAGACTTTAAGTGTCGATTTTTAGAAGATGGTCTAAATGAAACCATTCAAGGACATTTGGTACTAATAACTACCATACAAAAAGTGAACTATTATCAGTTTGTTGAGGCTACCTTAAAAGTGGAAGAAATCGAACAAGTGACGCAAAAGAAAGAACAAATGAGAAAAGTGCAAGATAGTAGAGTAACTGACAATAAGAAAGCCCCTGAGGCCCAAGGCAAACAAGCTACTCAGGGTTCATTTTAGAAGTTAGCTCCAATGATTAGTGCTACAACACCACCTAGTGGAGGTAGCACTCCACCAACATGTGAGCCTTATCAAAAGAAATATTGGGGTGTGTGAAGAAAGCATATTAGAGCATGCTTCAAGTGTGGCAACATGGAACATATGCTAGCCAATTGTGCTCAAACCTGAGAGAGTTTAGCCTCACAAGCAAGTGGATTAATGTTAAGGTTTCTAGGGCTACTAAGGGAGGTCAAGGTAGAAAAAGGTGAACACCATCTGAGACTATAGAGAAACCAACTATTTTTAACACTTCAGCTTGAGTGTATGAGATGATCGAAAGGGACAAGGACGGTCCAAAAAGTCTACTTGATATGTTTTATCTAGTGCTATTTTTCATATGATGTTGTTACTTAAAAATAGTGTAATCGTATATTCAATAATGGGAAGAATTTTAAGGATCAAATTCTTTAAGGGGAGAGAAATTTGAGGTCCCAAAGTATACCCTAGTAGTATTAATATGCAATTGAATAAAAGGTTTAAAAGTTTTTGTGTGAAAGAATTGTTAATTATATAATTGGGATGTAATCGATATTAATGTAAAAGTGAAGGGTAATTTCGTAAATTACCAAATTTGGGTAAATGTGCATTATTAAGGAATAAATGAAGACTTGATTGAAATTTAAATTATAAATTATATGCCAAATGTGAGAACTTAAGGATGAGGAGGGAGCAAAGTGTAAGTTCGTAATGGCCAAATAAGTGAAGCAAGCATGTGTCTCTTTCTAAAAAGGTAAAGATAAAGCAAGAAAAAAAAAGGAAATCTACCCTTTTTAGTGAGTTGTCTAGCCATATTATGAATAAAAATTTCCAGCATTTTCCTCTTCTTCCTACCACTTCTTACTCATAAATTTCACCGAAAAAGGGCTTGTATATTTTAGTTAATTCTCTAGCATACTGCGGTAAGTTTTGAATACGAAAAGAGGTTCTCTTCTCCTTCATTATTTATTTAGAATATGTATTTGTTATCTTTGGATGGTAATTGAGTGATATCTCATGGTAGTTATTGGAGAAAACAATAGGAACAAAGGGAAAGAGAAGGAGGAATTCTAAAGGAGCAAATTTGGATCAATTTTGGAGGTATGGGAACTCTACATTTTATGTATGCATTTGTGTTTGAATATTGCACTTGAGATTGTGTTAGATGTGTTTGTAAGATGAAAACATGGATATATGGTTATCTAGTGCATAAAGGTCGGATTTATGAGAACTTTCTTGAGATAGCAAAAACGTAACTTAGGGTTCACTAGACCTAGTCACACTCTTTTATTGATAATTGAAGTTATAAAGACAAAAATTGGATGATTCTAGTTGGGTTAAAAACTATACTCATAGACCTAGATTTCATATGAAGAAGTCTAATCCTAAATCTTCCTACAAGTCAGTCAAATTATAGCTTGAACCTTAGCTATGTCTGCTGCCTTATCACTGGAAGCAATCTATATTGTTTAGTGAATATCTGGAGATTTAATTGCTCAAATGGAACTATTATTGACGTTTTAGAAACTAGAAACATAAAGAAATAATTTGTAAAAGACCTTTTGCTTAAAAATGTAAATTGACAAGTCTAAAATAGCATAAAAATTGAACCCGAAAATTTATCTTTAGGATTTTTGGAGCATAATGGTACCTCACGATCACAACCAATTAGTTACCACCATGACCCCTTTCCAGAACCAAATTTGCACCTATCTTATGGTAAAAAACAATCATTTGTCACCGTGAGCCTCTTTTGTTTCCTTCTATACTTGATTTTTAGGCTCCAAATTGTTACTGAAACTTGCCCAAACTTCCTCTAATACTTTTAAGGTATTTTAGACATAAAAATAGGAAAAAGATGTGACATGAAGATTTATAAGTGCATAATATGCATAATTAATGAACACGAATATTTGCATGCTTAGTGTTATATGTTAAATAATAAGTGATAACCATGTAGAAGTGTATCTTAATTGTGATTGAATTGGATTCATCCGGTGATATTGTTGTATACTTTATTGTATGTATTGACTCTACAATCCTAAATGTATCAAATGTGATATTCTTGTATAATTAAAGACTATTTGTAATGTCTAAATTTCACATTGTAATAGATAGATAGGCATAACTATAAGGGATAGTGATTGCAACTACTAATGTTGGCATCGAAAGCTGTCTAGTGTGGGCACCGAATGGTGTCTAGTGTTGATGCCTCTAGGTATTTAATGACCCGAGATTTATATCTCCTGTGATTGATACTGCTCGCCAGTATCCAATGTTTGTCCCATTATCCACCATTAATGGGAATTCAAGCTTGGGAATAGTAATGATGTGATGAGTGAATGATAGTGAATGAACAATTTTGAGAAAGTGTTAGTGCCTCAATGTAATGTTAGTGTTTCTTTTAGCATTACTAGTGTGATTAATTGGGGTAATGACACTGAAATGTTACTAAGTGCTTGAAATTATTACCATGAATGTATGTGTGAATTATAATGTGACGAAGTATGTTATTCATCAAGAGTTATTATACAATGATAAATGACATGTTATGTTATTCATGTGAGACTTCGACTATAAGTCTATTGCATTATTTTACTTCCCACTGAGCCATTGCTCAGCAGGGGTATTTTTTTGATGTAGGTATATAGGTGTAAAGTGTCGATTCTCAAGTCAACATCTGCAGGCCATTAAGTGTAAAGCTTGAAGATAAATTTTGGTATATAGTCATTTTTGTATTGTAAAATTTAAATGATATGTAATGTATGTATTGATCAAATGTTGTAAATATTTTATAAACATCATAAGTTAAAATATGTGTTTGTACATGTTACAAAATGAGAACTTGTATGTAACTGAGTAGGATAATTTTACACATGAAAAAGCATGATTAAAAAGATATAATGAACTTGTAATTGAAAGATAATCCAACAGGATAAGTTTATTGTGATTGGTAGCATTTTTATATTCCTTCTAAGGGGTGTAAGGATGTCATATGAATGATGATAACTCATATTAAAGTAAAGCATATATCGTGAGGTGGTTAAATTTATAAATGTAGATGGATATATTTTTGTGCATTGATTTCATTGAGGAGTTTGGGAATTATTAAGTATTCATAGGATGTAAATGGAGTTAAAATATGTGATGGATATTGTAAAAGTGTGATTTTTTATTTGTTTCATATGGGGATTGAGACCCATATGGGGAAAATTCTATCTGATTTTCTAATCACAAGTCATAAGCAGCCTGTAGTAACAAATGATCAAGGCTTTAATGGGTTGGATAGCTAATACACATTATCAAAGCAATAGAGAGAAAAATAAAACAGAAAGGATTTGCAAAGGAGCTAGCACCCAGCAATTTTTTGTGTATATTTAAGTGTGAATACTTGTAGAGGGTGCTAGTTCATTGAGTAGCACAAACTATCCAATTCTAGTCTATGATCAACTCATAAAATTTGCAAAGGAAAAAAAATCAGTCATTGCAACCCTTTTATTGAATCAATTGAAATACATGGATCATTGGTGAGTTTCTAAAGTCATTTTTTAATTTTATGGAATATTCTATTATGTTTAGTTTTTTTTTTGTAAAACGATAGAAACTCATCAAAATGATCGCAAAAAATGAAAGCTAGCTGCCCTTTGGAAGTTCCAAACAAAGATACCATTCATCATTAATATAAAAACACATAACAGAGGACCTAAACAGCAGAGGACAATTTAATCCACAACAAAATTTAAAGGACATCTTCATCGGAAAACTCATCATCCCTATAGAGACTAAGGACATCATTAAAAATTATCTCTTGCAGAGCAAGACTGATCCACATCTTTAAAAGGACCCAGATCCCGAATTCCAACATTCCCATTTTTCTAAAATTTCACAGATGGTTTGCTATCAAACTTACCTAACTGAAGCCTATATGTCAATTTGGAAAGAGATCTCATTTTATGTTTGACACCCAATGAATTAAAAGAGTTAAAAGGTGGAGCACTAGATGGAAAGAATAATTTCCTCTGCAAGGCCCAATGAGCCTAAATCATCAAATTATATTTAGTGGGCTAAATGGCCTATACTAATAAGATATACTACATCAATCTTACAATATCAATCATTTTAGAGTGTTTTCTTTTATTTCAAAATATTTGTCATTTGAGAAATTTAAGGAAAAACTAATTTTCTTTTTTTTTTATATTTATCCTTATTAATTGTACTTTAACTTCTTAAATTCTTTTTCTCACCATTCATTATCTCAACTCCTAATTAATTAATTAGGCATAAAAGGATATTTTTGATAAATTATACAAATATATATATATAAACTATTAATTAAGATTATTGATTAGAGTGTATAAATTGTAAATGATAAATATTCTGGAATACAGGTTGTAATAATTAACAATATGAATGGTAATAAAATAGTAATTTTTTTTGTATATTTATTTGGAATCTAAAATTCACTAGTCCGATTAATCCAAATTTATAATGAGCAAGTACACAAAGGGACGCAAAGTGTTATTCGCCATGTGTTTAAATATTTTTCATTTTCAGTACTCGAATTCGAAATCCTTGGATAAAGGAGAAGGAATCAATGCCATCTCATCTGATTTTTTAGGGATACAATGAGAATATATAATTGTAAAAAATTGATAAAAATTATTAAATGATATTTTAATAAATTATGATTAATTTTTTATAGAATTGATGTTAATTAATTATTTCTTTAATATGTGCTACGAGTTAAAAGTTGTCAAATTAAGTGAATATGATCGAATAATTTTTTATTCTTTTCCCAAAACCCGATTTATTTAATTTTGATTAAATATTATAGGCTAAACTTTTTATGTGTCAAAATTGAAAAGTGCACACCATAAGGTATTGAATATATGGAGGTACCAAATCAACACTCTTTTCCACTATGCATGTGCAAATATTTTTAAAAGGCTGAAAATAGAAAATAAAAGAGAAAATTATGTGATTTACCACCTTTTCAACTTTTCTTTTAAAAAATACTCAATTATTTTTACACATTATCATTTCTATATTTTTAGACTTTTAACTTTCAAAAATGCTACTTTTTAGATATATATTTTCTATTTTGCATCTGTACCGGAGAAGACTATCGTTTTCTCTCAAGATGGAGTTTATCTCAAGTAGAGGCAATCTCTGGGCTCGCCACGCTCTAAGTTTCACAATCATAGCAATAGAGCAGCCAAAGAGGATGATCCTCTCTTCACATATGTACACTTTTCTTCACTTCTTGACTCTGACCACCATGATTATGATAAAGCTACCAAATCTTCTCGTCGATTTGGTATAAGATTGAAGAGATTAAAGCTGAATGGTGTCTTGAAGATGGTGGTGCCTAAGGTCGTGGAAGAAGAGAAGAGAGATGTTCGTGAGGTTAAGGTTGATTCAATCTTTTCATGATGAATGTAATAATTAGTTAAAGAATATATATCTGTATTTTTATTGTTGTTTCTAGTTTTTGTTTTTAAGTTAATGAAGGTTTTCTTCAAATAATCATCTTCTTCCTTGGTTTCCTTTCTAAAATCCAATTTCACTATTATTTGTCTCTTATGCAAATCCACTGTGTACTCTCTCAATCCTGCAAAATTTGATTCAATAGAGCAAAATAAACAAAAAACTAAACCTTATGGCTCTATTTGTACATATATGTATGGAAATTTCTCGTAAATGGCATTGTTAGTAAACTACTCTTTTAACTGATCATAGGAATAAGCCCTTTAGTTACATAACTAGAAGTTAAGATTGTAATAGATAATTAATTGAAAAAAGAAGAAGAAGAACACTAAGTCCATTGATAAAGATAGAATTAAAAAAAAAGAATTTGAGAATCATAGTATTTTTTTCATTTGTAAAAGATCATACACTATATTTTTTTATTTGCAGAAAAAAAATACACTATATTTTTTATGTACAAAAGATAATATATTGTATTTTTTATTTGAAAAAGATCATACACTGTATTTTTTATTTGTAGAATAAAATAAACTGTATTTTTATGTACAAAAGATCATACACTGTATTTTTATGTACAAAAGAGCATACACTGTATTTTTGATTTACAAAAAAATAAATTATATTTTTTATGTACAAAAGATCATACACTGTATTTTCTATATACAAAATATCATACATTATATTTTTTAAGTATAAAAGAAAATATAATGTATTTTTTATGCATAAAAGATCATACACTGTATTTTTTATGCACAAAAGATCATGCACTATATTTTTTATGTACAAAAGAATATACACTATATTTTTTTATGTACAAAAGATCATACACTATATTTTTTTATTTACAAAAGAAAATACCGATAGTTGTGAATTATAAGTGCAAATCTAGTATGCTTTATGCATTTATTTGAGTTAGTTTAGTGTTGTTTTAGTTGAATTAAGTTTAAATAATTGAAATTTGTGTTTTGAGGTTTAAATGTGAGTTTTGGTGTTTTTCAAGGCTTATTTGAAGGAAAAAAAGAAGTTAATTGAAGAAAGAAGGAAAGTTGAGGCAAGTGTGCAAAGAGGAAGCAAAAATTCTTAAAGAAGAAAGGAGTCACTCGGCAGAGTGAAATGGTTACTCGACCGAATGCTCATATCACTCTACAAAGTGAAATTTCACTCATCCAAGCAGACAAAGTTGCTCACCCAAATTGATTTTCTCTTTTTCCAACAGAATTTCACTCTCTAGTGATTTTCATCACTCTTCCGAGTGACATAAAGAAAAACACGAAATTAAACTTCCTGAATGGGTAGAAATCAATTTTTATTTGGTTGAGGAAGTTTACAAGAACTCAAACTTCTTATTTGAAGCCTATAAAAAGAGGTTCAAGGCACCAAAGCAAAGGGAGAGAATGAGAGATAGAAAATAAACTCTTAAATACAAGTTTTGCTTAGTTTTACTTTAGGTTCTCTCTAGTTTACTTTATGTTCTTATTCTTTTTATTAATTTTGCTTTAGTTTTTAAGATGAGTAGTGAGTAGTTTCTTTTACTTTTGCTAAAAGATACTTAAATCTTTGACTTTATATTTTAATGACTTAATTTGTGCTTAATGTTATGCAAGTTTGGTTATTTCTTGGTTTTTCGGGCCATTCGAGTTTTTCTTCGAGTTCGGTTTTAGATACACATAACTATTTTCGGGTGGATTCAGCAAGGTTGAAAAAACTGAAAAATTATCGTTAAACCGGTTTAAAAATTCGAGTGCGTACCAACTTTAGCAGCTAACCAGTCCGATTGGATGTGAATGTAGACTTTGATTTTTAAAACTATAATTAATGGATTTCATTTGGATTTAAGTATCTACTTAATCATTTAATTAATGGTTAACCAATTTTAGATGTAATTTTACACACACACACGCATATATATATATATAAAGGTAATTTTCACATATATCTATAGATTGAATTTGAAAAATAAATTACGAACTATTTAAAATTCGAATCAGATTTTCGAGTCAGGTCAAAAATTGACAAGTATAAGAAAGAGTAAATGCGATAATATATACACACACTTTTGGTAGAGCCAAGCTACAAAATAAATGATTTTTTTTAATATCTATGAGCACCTAATCCTATTCATCATGCAGCCATTTGATTATTTATCAACTAATAGTAACACAACAAAAGAAAATTTTATAATAAAATACTTGAAATTATTTTATTTTATTTTTTATCAATGGAACTTCGTCGTCACAATACATTATAAATCAATCAAATGTTTGGACAATTTTATAAATAATATTTTTTAAAAACCTTTATGTTTAAAAAATTATTTGAAAATTTAGAATCTTTCATAAAATTACAACACACAGCTATGGTATCAGAATGGTGAAACCCATGGTCTATAGAAAATTTGTATATGGTCTATAGAAAATTTGTAATAAAATTTTAATAGATTATTGCGGCTTCAATTTTATTATCATGGATGAAATTGCAAAAAATTGCAATAGATTGTTGTGGCTTCAATTTTATTGTCATGGATAAAACTGCAATAGGCTGTAACGGGCTTCAAACCTTACAATGATATTGAATAATTTTTTGCGAATTCAGGCAAAAAATTAATAAAATATATTTTTTATAAATTTCAATTTTTAAATTAAAATTTATCCCAATTTTAACTGCAATTTAACTTAATAAATTTTAAATTTTCTAAATTTTCAATATTTCATTTATAATTCTTTTAACTCATGATTTCATAAACTGAATAAGTCATTTTTAGATTTTAAAGCAAAGGAATTTTTTTTAATAATTGCCACCCAAAAAAAAAAAGATTCTTATACAGCCAAGGCCTAAGAGTTAGAGATATTTTTAAAATTTACTTAAATACAAATAGATTTAATTTTAAAATTTTATAAATTTTATTATAAAATTTTATTTTATTTTTACTTATTTTTAAATGTTTAGATTTTGTAATTAATAAAAATATTATGGAAATATAAAAATAATTAGAGTTACAATTTAATTTATTTAGTTTTTTTTTCAATATTATCTATTTTGGGATATTTTTAGAGTTACTAAATTATTATAGTTTCATGTAGAGTATTGGTAACCCCTATAAGATCAAAGCTATAAGGCTCATTGGCCAAGAAGCCCAAAATAAGAGACCCAAGAAAATCCTACAAGCCAGATAGTCAAACATAACAGTCGAAGCTATCCGATCAGATGTGATCTCTCTCTAATAGACGAAGGTTGTTTGACACACATCACCATCTAATCACCATTACTTACAAGATAGGCCGTACTTGTCGCAGAGTAGGCTAACTATTCAAGAATACTGTTCAAAGCTTCCTAGCTCGATAAATAACAGGTTCAATTCCTAAATCCCACATTGATCTCCCTTTAGATAATAATCTCTCTCTCAAAAAGAGTTTTCCATCCCTTGATAACTTAAGCGTCCGAGTGCTTACGTTTGGCCATGTTGGGCAAGTATCTTTCTGTAGGATTCAACATCCATAAGTCGAAAGGAACCGTGGAACAAAGCGCTTTGATCTCTTTCTATCTTATTTAGGGACCTTTCACTCTTCGATAACAAAATGAGATTTATCAATTGATGCTTTCATTGAGAATTGACGGTTGAGCAAAACCATTTGCTCCTTGCATTCCCAAAAAGAATCTAGACTCAGGATCATAGAGAGAAAGATCATCAAATGAGAACCTGGTATGCTTTTTCTAGAAGCTTAAATACCGCAAGTATATGGTGTACCAGTTATAGTACTTTAGATATCGATCCCACGAGGAAATGTTGATTGAAATTACCCACTATTACTACTTAATTTTAATCTTGTTTACGATGTTCATAAGTGGAAATTAATTCTAACTACTCTAATACATAAATTAATTAAATCCTAGTTAAATATAATCAAAGAAGACAATGAATATAATGAAATTAAATAATCATGCACTTGATACCATTATTTTAATTATAAGTTTTAATCTTATTAGTAAGCCAAGTTGGAATATATTTCTAATCCACTCTCTCGACATGAATTAAATTGCCTAAAACTTGCAATTAAAGTTCTAATTCTCAACTCTCGTTAATGAACTAGTTGATTTTAATTACACATTTTAAGATTAATCACCAACCTATAGCAATTATCTATACATGTGATCTCTCTAACTATGCTTTGATAATGAATTTCCTATTAACTTTTAATAAGACGTTGCTCTCGCTAACTCTCTTATTTATGACCATTTTGTTGACTTTCAGAGAAAGAATTGCACATTTAAGGTCTTCTTCCTTAACCTATAATGATACTAATATAATTTTAATAGCAAATTCTACACTCAAAGATTAACTAAGTAAATGGAAATAGAAAATTTTCATATATAAACAAATGCAAACATAACATTCATGTAGAAGATTACAAGGAAGAAAAATAAAATTTAGAACAAGAAGAAAGGGATCTCTCAACCCTTTTCCCCTCACACAAGATGTCTTCTCCCTTGCTTTTGTCTCCTTCTTCAAGTCATGAAAAATAAAAATTAAGTACTAAAAATTGCTATTGTTCTTAAGATCACAAATTAAAATCCAAAGAAATTCATCCCCAAAAATCTGTTCACTTGGCATATATATGCCTCTCTAAAAGATGTGACTCTTCAAAGATAACTTTCCACAAAAGTTGCCATTGTTTATAAAAATTACATCTCTTCAAAAATTTAACTGCTCATCCGTCCTGTGTCGCGCTCACGACAAGAGACGCTCATGCTTGGCTGGCTTCGCTGGCTGTCACGAGCTTTCCTTCATTGTCGCCCTCGCGACAATGCACGCTTCTGGCTGCTGGCCTGGCTCTCTTTCTTGCTTGCTGTCGTGAGCTCTCCTCCTTGTCGCACTCGTGACAATGTTCTTGCAACAATCATTCCACTCCATCTTCCAATGACTCCTTTAAGCCTTAAATCATTCCCTTCTCCTACAAAACAAATAAAACAACCACACACATACAAAACACATAAAAGCAACAAAATATCGATAAAATACCAAAATAATAAGCACAATACTAAACAAAACTACACATTAAAACACACTAATTATGAGCTTTTCAAGCTCATATCAATTCCCCACACTTGAACTTTTGCTTGTCCTCAAGCAAAAACTCAAAATGCTAGAAACCATCAAAGCTCAAACATTTAAAACATAAAACATGGAATATGGAGTTTATCCTTCTTGAGATTCTCATAAATTAACACATGCAAGGTTTCTTTAACGTATTAATTATTGAGTTAATGTCAACAAATACCAAAACAAAATCTTGGATCTATAAGGTTTATCACTCTCATGCCCCCAATAGGATAAACAAGAGAAAGTAAAGTACAATCATATAAAGCTCTTAAAAACCTTATCTCTTATAACATGTACTCTAACCTAGCAAGTAATACAAAATTGTAGAGTTGTTCTCTCATAATTTGTGCCTTACACCACTCAAGTGTTTAGTGGATAGTGTTTAACTCATATTTCCTCTTATACCACCACATACCATAAGCTTGTATTAAATAAAAATCTCCATCACTAGCATAAAATAATGCACAAAATCAAAAGGGTCTTTAAAGGGTTATAGCTTGGCTTAGGTTAGGGTAGGAACAATTTTGGGTTAAGTAGCTCATTTATGTGAAAAGCATAGCAAATACTCAAACAAGAAAGACTTTGTATTGCAAAAGTTGCACTAAAGCATGATATCTATTTTTACTAATGAAATTTTCATATCCCCTTTACAATGATTCTTCAATTCCCACTAGTTTTCACCTATGCTCAACTTCAACTAGTTGCTTCTCTTACTTTTGTTTTCCTTCTTTTAAAAGCAAACTAGTGTAGTAGTTTTCTTCTTCTCTTTTATATCTTTTTTTTCTCTTTTTTTTCTCTTTTTTTTAAATAAAATACTAGTGGCTTTAAACTTCAGGGATAAAAAAGGATTCATGCTTATAAAATATCAATATTATATCCTACTTATCAAAACATTAGTACATCTTCCACATAAGGGTTCAAAAAGAAAGTTTAATTCATTAGAAATGGGCATAAGGTTAAAAATAAGCTCATGAATAAAATGGTTTAGTCTCAAAATGGCTACCTAAAGTCAAAAAGGGTAGTTGTTTAAGCAAGCTAAAATAGGTTATTTCTAATGCCCTTATCATTTCTCATGCATATTATATACTAAATGTGATTTCAAGAATTATCTAATACAAGTTCTAGAGTAATGAATACAAGAGGAATTCTCTCAACAATAATTTTAATGTGTTTAGGCTTAAAATCTCACCATGGCTATGACAAAACTCTACATCATGCAAAACTCACTATTCTAAAGCGCATACATAAAGAAACTTGGCCTAAAAGAGATGTATACCAAAGTACTTTACCTAAACATGCCTATCTATGGAAGCATAATCATATTAAAACTAAAGATCCTTAATTCTAAGTTAGTAGATGTAGCCAATAGACTCATAATTAACATGCTAAGATTACCTACATATGTTACTAAGCAATAACCTCACAAAGAATAATTCCATAACACAACTTAACATAACATAACAATTAAAAACTAATCCTATATGCAAACTAACAACTAGCTTCCCCATACTTAAAGGACACAATGTCCTCATTGTATAAGGAAAACTCTATAAAAACAACACATACCACACAAACAAACATGCAATACAAAGAAACACAAAAACATAAAAAAAGGAAAAAAAAATAGGAGAGAGAACATTACTAAGATGGTCCACTTAGGGACCTCGGAGGAGAAGGCGTCAAAGGAATGTTTTGATGGAGGAAGAATGAAAGGAGCTTGAGGCTAAGGCTCTTATGACTTTTGTGCATTTGTTTAACAATCTCCTCAAGGGAATCCATCCGAGCCGCCATGCTTTGATTTGCAGCCTCAATGCCATCCAAACGAGACATGACTCGCTGCAATCCAGCATCTTCCTCTTGCGCAGCACCAACACTTGGCTCACCACTATCATCGCATCCAAATCCTAAGTCACTAGCAGGGGCAGCTTCATCTTCATCATCAGCACCATCTGAATCATCAGATACTGCAGCAGTTGATGTTTCAGGTGCTTTCCCTTTCCCCTTGGCACGACTAGTACTCGTTTTTTGCGCAAAACGTGATAAAAACTGCGGAGGCCACCTCTATCTAAAATATGGGAATTACGCAGATAACAGATATCCATTAAAGTCACACGCTCATTTTCCTCCAAAACAAAATTGTCTAAGTCACCTAAATACCCTAAAATGATGCCGGTTACCATGTGACACATGCCTACCGTTTTAGTTTTAGCAATGGACGTATGATATAACCCATCAAAGATAAATTCTATAGAGCATGGTGTTTTATGTGACAACAACAAATCAAGCACAAACAAATCTTTAGTTTGAACCTTTGTGCTCTCAACTCGTCCAAATAAGGCATGGCATAAATATTTATGAAATAAAAACAACCCATTATCCTTAATAAGTCGATTAGAGGCATTTTTGTTATTGAATTCATTTAAGCCAGTGATTTTTGTCCAAATTGGCCGGTGATCAAACACATTGCCATTAAAACATTTTCCCTTCAACGAAAAACCAAACCAATCATGCATCTCTTCAAAGCCAAAAATAAACTCAGTACCTTGGTGTCTAAATTTAAATTGAGTCTTTTTATTGTCTACATATGCCAAGGTGACAAAAAATTTTACAGCCCAGTCCCTCCTAATAGGCAAATTCATAACAGAAATTTTTTTCCATTTCATGTATTTGACATACTTATTAAATTGGGTAGTGAGACCTAAATCCTTAATCAAATCATTGTCTAAATGCAACATGCCCGCATATGATTTTGTGTCAAAAAACTTAAAATTTTTGCCTTCTTCTTCAGAGTATATAGGGAAGGCACACTCAAACCTGGCTTGAAGATACTCCACAGGTGGCGATGACAGAGAACCTAGCTCTACCATAGGGTGTTTATCCTTGCGGTCGATTGACTTTGTGCGTACCATGATAAAATCTTATGTAACCCCCAGCTACAATCTCAAAAATAAAGGAAGACGAAAAAGAAACAAACAGAACCCAGCAAAACTCTCCACAAAAAAACGTAAAAAGAAGAGAGAAGGAGGAGAAAAACCCAAAACCTTGAGAGAAAAACGTAGAAAACTTGTGAACAGCTGAATGAGGGAAGGTGAAGGGTTAGGTTAGGGTTTCAGCTGTATATAGGGGCAGGTGAAAAGGCAGCTAAAAATCTCAGGAATTCAAATCTCGTGTCCTATCGCAACCTCGAGACGTTGTCGCGCTCACGACAAGACACGGTATTTGAACATAGTGAGCTCGCGAAGAATATCATGCTGGCGACATTGCCTAAATGCCTAATCTCCCTATTCATCAGTCGCGATCGCGATGGTGTCGCGCTCACAACAGAACCCTAATGCCCAAATCAAGATGAAACAGTCGCGAGGGCGAACAAGGTGCGCTCTCGACAGAGTCCTGTGATCGGTCCCACTCATCCTTGTCGCGCTCGCGACAAGAATGATACTTCATGACTTAAAAAATTTTAACTTTTTTTAAATAAAAATAGAAAATTATGGACAATAAAAATAAAGAAAACATAAATACCTATAAAATACAAATACAAATAAAAATGTGTAAGTAGTCTAAAGAAAAATAAAAGTATACACTTAAAAACAATAGAAAGTAAAAAAATATATATATGAATAACACTTAAGCCAATTTTAAAAAGATAAAAGATACCTCTTTTCCCTCATATGCTCCATCAAAATAAATTTTACATCGATGCCCATTAACTTTAAACAAGTCTCCTTTATTATTTTTTAGTTCTAGATATCCATGGTCGAAAACTTGAGTTACTTTAAAAGGTCCACTCCATCTAGACCTCAATTTTTCAAGCAATAATTTCAAGCGAGAATTGAAAAGAAGAACCTTATCCCCATTCTTAAAGCTTTTATACTTAATATGAGCATCATGCCATTTCTTTGACCTTTCCTTATATAAACGTGCATTTTCATAAGCAAAAAGACGCAATTCAACAAGTTCATTTAATTGCAAACATCTTTTTAACCCAACATCTTTTACGTCATAATTCAAGGTCTTGATTGCCCAATATGCCCTATGTTCTAACTCAATAGGAAGATGACATGCTTTCTCATACACTAACCTATATGGAGTCATTCCAATAGGTGCTTTAAAAGCAGTCCTATATGCCCATAATGCATCATCAAGCTTATGTGCCCAATCTTTTCTAGAATTAGAAACAGTTTTTTTCTAAAATCCATTTAAGTTCTATATTAGACACCTCTACTTGACCGCTGGTTTGTGGGTGATATGGAGTAGCTACTCTATAGTGGACACCATATTTATGCAATAAAGATGCAAAGGAGCAATCAATGAAATGTGTACCTCCATCACTTATGATAGCCCGTGGCACTCCAAACCATGAAAAGAGTTTCTTCAAAAATGAAATCACCACCCTTGAATCATTGGTTGGTAAAGCTTCAGCTTCAACCCATTTTGAGACATAGTCAACCCCAACCAATATATAAGATTTCCCAAAAGATATAGGAAATGGACCCATAAAGTCTATTCCCCACATATCAAAAATTTCAACCTCTAAAATATTATTCAAGGGCATCTCATCTCTCTTCCCCAAGTTTCCTGCTCTTTGACACTTATCACATCTAGCTACAAAAGTCCTAGCATCATTAAAAAGGGTAGGCCAATAAAATCCACACTCTAGCACCCTAGAAGCAGTTCTTGCTCCACCATTATGCCCCGAATACAATGATGAATGACAATGAGCTAAAATATCCACAGTTTCCTCCTCACTCACACACCTTCTTATAATACCATCCCCACTAATCCTAAATAAATAGGGCTCCTCCCAAAGATAGTTTTTAACATCACTATAAAACTTCTTTTTCTGTTGCCATGTTAATCCATAAGGTATGATTCCTACAGCAAGAAATTTAGCAAAATCTGCAAACCAAGGCACATGCTTATAATTTATTGACATAAGAGATTCATCTAAAAAAGATACATTGATTTCATGACTATCCCCTAGTGGTCCTTCAACATTTTCTAACCTAGATAAGTGATCAGCTACTAAATTTTCAGAGCCTTTCTTATCTTTAATTTCTAGATCAAATTCTTGCAACAAAAGAACCTAACGAATTAACCTAGGTTTAGCATCTTTCTTAGCAAACAAATATCTCAAAGCTGCATGATCTGTATAGATGATGACTTTAGACCCTAACAAATAAGACCTAAACTTATCACATGCATAGACAACAGCCAACATTTCTTTTTCAGTGGTTGTGTAATTCACTTGAGGCGGTGACAAAGTATGACTAGCATAGTAAATCATATGCAAATGCTTACCAATCGTTTGACCTAACACACAACCTATTGCTAAGTCACTTGCATTGCACATAATTTCAAAAGGTAACTCCCAAGTAGGAGAAGTGATTATAGGTGCAGTTGTAAGGGCCTCCTTTAAAGAATTAAAAGCATGCATACAATCATCAGAAAATTCAAAAGGCACTTCCTTAACAAACAAATTAGTTAAAGGCTTAGCTATTAGTGATAAATCCTTAATGAATCGTCTATAGAAACCAGCATGTCCTAAGAATGATCTTATGCCCTTAAGTGTAGTGGGTGGAGGTAATTTCTCAATCAATTCGACCTTTGCTTTATCCACTTCAATGCCCCTACTGGAAATCTTATGGCCAAGAACTATACCCTCTTCAACCATAAAGTGACACTTTTTCCAATTAAGCACTAGGTTAGTTTCCTCACACCTAGCCAACACTCTATCTAAATTATTTAAACATAACTCAAAAGAGTCTCCATAGACTGAAAAATCATCCATGAAAACTTTCATTATATTCTCAATCATATCCCTAAAGATAGAGGTCATGCACCTTTGAAAAGTTGTAGGTGCATTACACAACCCAAAAGGCATACGTCTATAGGCGAAAGTGCCATATGGACAAGTAAAAGTAGTCTTTTTCTGGTCACTAGGGTATATAAAAATCTGAAAATAGCCCGAATACCCATCCAAAAAACAATAATGAGAATGCCCAGCTACCCTTTCCAATATTTGATCAATGAAGGGTAAAGGGAAGTGATCCTTCCTAGTAGCTGAATTTAACTTCCTATAATCAATACAAACCCTCCAAACCATGGTGGTTCTAGTAGGAATCAATTCCCCACTCTCATTCCTAACTACTGTCATACCTCATTTCTTAGGTACACAATGTATTGGGCTCACCCAAGCACTATCCGAAATAGGATAGATAATCCCAGCATCAAGCAATTTTAAGACCTCTTTCTTAACTACCTCTTTCATATTCGAGTTAAGTCTCCTTTGCCTATCTGCCCTAGGTTGACAATCATCTATCATATTAATCTATGTATAACAACATTAGGATTAATTCCTTGTAAATCCAAAATTTTCCAACCTATACTCTTTATTCTCTTTTTAACCACCTCTACTAACAAAGATTCCTAATTACTAGTAAGTTTATTAGACATAATGATAGGTAAAGTATAATTTACACCAAGAAATGCATACCTCAAATGACTAGGTAGCTCTTTCAACTCTACCTTAGGAGGACTTACTATTAAAGGTGGTATAGGTGCATCATTTCGATATAAGCATTCTGGCCTTGCACCCTCTTGCTCTTCCTTCCCACTAGCTTCTTCCTCAATGATCTCCTCATCTACACCTGCTTCATTAAAAACTGCTGCAACACAAGCATTAATGATATCTATTCTCATGCATATATTTTCCTCCATGGGGTATCTTAATGCCCTATCCATGCAATATTCTACACTATCATCCCCCAATCTCAAAATTAATGAACCCTCATAGACATCAACCAATGCCCTACCTATTCTCATAAAAGGTCTCCCTAAAATCAATGGGCATTTCACATCATAAGTAAAATCTAGGATAACAAAATCGGCAGGAAAAATAAATTTGTCAACTTTAACTAACACATCCTCCACTATGCCATATGGTTTTTTAATAGATTGGTCAGCTAATTGTAAAACCATTGAAGTAGGTTTAACATAATCTAACCCCAACTTCTTGAAAATAGATAATGGCATAAGGTTTATGCTAGCCTCCAAATCGCATAAACACTTAGGAAACTCAACATCTCCTAAAATGCATGGAATGGTAAAACTACCATTATCTTTTAGCTTAGTAGGCAAACTATTTGTGATAATAAAACTACATGCCTCAGTCAATTCTATAGTTGAAACATCTTCCCAACTTCTTTTCTTAGCAATTAAATCTTTAAGAAACTTTGCATAATTAGGAATTTGTGTTATAGCCTCAACAAAATTTAAATTTATATGCACATGCTTCAATTTATCAAGAAAAGATTGAAATTACTTATCTTGAGTCTCTTGCTTCAACCGTTGCGAAAATGGTGGTCGTGGTTGAAAAACCTTTGAAATTTTTCTTTGTGCCCCATCTATCGCGCTCGCGACAGAAGGCTGATCTGCTGTAACTCCTTCTCCTGTCGCACTCGCGACACCAAGATCATCTTGCCTTTTACTTTCCTTCACATTACCAAACTTGTTAGTGATAACAAATTCATTAGTGTAAGACTTCCCTGACCTCAAATTTATGGCCTTTAAATGTTATCTTGGGTTGTCCTCCGTATTGCTTGGTAAATTCCCTTGTAATCGCAATGGGAGAGCCTTGGCAATTTGCCCCAATTGAACGTCCAAATTATGAATGGAAGAAGCTTGATTCTTGGTTATTTGTTCAAACTTAGTTTCCATCCTCTTCTGGGCCTCCTCTTGAGCATTAAACTTCATATTTATACCCTCCAAAAATCTATCCATCTTAACTTCCAAGGCACCAAACCTATCTTGAGGTTTTTGAAACCCCACAGCCCTATTTTGGTTGCTACTATTCTCCCAAGAAAAATTCGGATGGTTTCTCCAACTGGTATTGTAAGTATTTGAATATGGGTTTCCTCTACTTTGCCCTTAGATAAAACTAACTTGTTCTTCCGTACTAGCCATACCCAAATTACACCCTTCACTTCCATGGCCTAATTTTTCACATATAGTACATTCAGTTTGTGGAGTTCCTTCCACTCCTAGACTATTAATTTTTTGTGTTAATGCAGCTACTTGGGCTTGCAAAGCCACAACAGAATCTATTGAATGGACCCCCTTAGTATTAGCATTGGAATTAGAATTAGGGTCTCTTACTCTCTCGGTTGGCCACATACAATTATTCATGGACATTTCCTCCAATAACTCAAATGCAGCCTCCGTTGTTGTTCTCATAAGAGATCCCCCAGCTGCAGCATCAATGGTGCCTCGAGTAGTTGGATTCACACCATTATAGAATGTTTGCATCAGCAACTCCCTTGGTAGATTATGGTGTGGGCAACTGCGCTGCAATTCTTTGAACCTTTCCCATGCCTCATACAAAGATTTAGTGTCGTATTGAACAAAAGTGGTGATATCCTTTATAATTTTGACAATTTTTGCTAGGGGAAAATATTTTAATAAAAAGGCTTAGGCTAATTGGTCCCAAGTTGTGATACAACCCCTTGTAAGGGAATTTAACCAAGCTTTTGCTTTGTCCTTCAACGTAAAAGGAAATAGCCTAAGCTTGATTGCATCCGCCGAAACCCCATTAATCTTAAAGGTATCACAAATTTCTAAAAAATTTGCCAAATGAGCATTGGGATCCTCATTTGCCAAACTATAGAATTGTATACTGTTTTGAATCATTTGTAAAAGCGATGGTTTTATTTCAAATTGGTTTGCGTTTACCGTGGGTCTTACCACACCTTGTTGAGCACCACTCAATGCTGGTATGGCAAAGTCCATCAATCGCGGTGGATTCTTCTATTCCAATTCTTCTTCTTATTAGACTTGCGGTTACTCAAAAGAAATCTCTCTATCTCTAAATTTAACGGTTCAAGTTCTTCTTGCAAACTCCTTGTACGCGGCATGAACTGTCAAATCTTGAAAATTCACAACAAAACAAAAACACATTAAATATCGTAATCCAAAATCTTAAATCAAGTTCATAATGTAATAAATCAAACAATCATGTTCCCCGACAACGGCGCCAAAAACTTGGTATGCTTTTTCTAGAAGCTTAAATACCGCAAGTATACGGTATACCAGTTATAGTACTTCAGATATCGATCCCACGAGGAAATATTGATTGAAATTGCCCACTATTACTACTTAATTTTAATCTTGTTTACGATGTTCATAAGTGGAAATTAATTCTAACTACTCTAATACAAAAATTAATTAAATCCAAGTTAAATATAATCAAATAAGACAATGAATATAATGAAATTAAATAATCATGCACTTGATACCATTATTTTAATTATAAGTTTTAATATTATTAGTAAGTCAAGTTGGAATATATTTCTAATCCACTCTCTCGACATGAATTAAATTGCCTAAAACTTGCAATTAAAGTGCTAATTCTCAACTCTTTTTAATAAACTAGTTGATTTTAATTACACATTTTAAGATTAATCACCAACCTATAGCAATTATCTCCACATATGATCTCTCTAACTATGCTTTGATAATAAATTTCCTATTAACTTTTAATAAGACGTTGCTCTCGCTAACTCCCTTATTTATGACCATTTTGTTGATTTTCAGAGAAGGAATTGCACATTTAAGGTCTTCTTCCTTAACCTATAATGATACTAATATAATTTTAATAGCAAATTCTACACTCAAAGATTAACTAAGTAAATGGAAATAGAAAATTGTCATATATAAACAAATGCAAACATAACATTCATGTAGAAGATTACAAGGAAGAAAAATAAAATTTAAAACAAGAAGAAGGGGATCTCTCAACCCTTTTCCCCTCACACAAGATGTCTTCTCCCTTGCTTTTGTCTCCTTCTTCAAGTTATGAAAAATAAAAATTAAGTACTAAAAATTGCTATTATTCTTAAGATCACAAATTAAAATCCAAAGAAATTCATCCCCAAAAATCTGTTCACTTGGCATATATATGCCTCTCTAAAAGATGTGACTCTTCAAAGATAACTTTTCACAAAAGTTGCCATTGTTTATAAAAATTACATCTCTTCAGAAATTTAACTGCTCATCCATCCTGTGTCACGCTCGCGACGCTTGTCGAGCTCGCAACAAGACACGCTCATGCTTGGCTGGCTCCACTGGCTGTCACGAGCTTTCCTTCATTGTCGCCCTCGCAACAATGCACGCTTCTGGCTACTGGCTTGGCTCTCTTCCTCGCTTGCTGTCGCGAGCTCTCCTCCTTGTCGCGCTCGTGACAATGTTCTTGCAACAATCATTCCTCTCTTTCTTCCAATGACTCCTTTAAGCCTTAAATCATTCCCTTCTCCTACAAAACAAATAAAACAACCACACACATATAAAACACATAAAAGCAACAAAATATAGATAAAATAATAAATACAATACTAAACAAAACTACACATTAAAACACACTAATTATGAGCTTTTCAAGCTCATATCAGAACCCTATGATAATCTCCGAGACTACATGGGAATCGTAAAGAGGAAGTCAGCAAGCAAGAACCCCATGAAAGTCTCTGAGACTACACAAAATCATAAAAAGGAAGTCATCAAGCAAAACCCCATAAAAGTCTCCGAGACTACATGGGAATCGTAAAGAGGAAGTCGGTAAGGGAAAATCCTATGGAAGTCTTTGAGACTACATGAGAAATGCCTGGAGGAGAAAAAATGAAATCTGGGACCAAAAGAAAGAAAAAAGCAATATGCCAGGTCCAAAAGGAAGCAAAATGTATTCCTTTTAAGGCAATGCACAATAGGCACATGAAACTTTCAGAAATAGCCTACTAGGAAAAACAATAGGAGAAGAAAATGAGGGTTCTTTCTCTTATTTCCACAAAAGCTAATAGAAAGAGCAAGAGAAGTCTAGATAGAGCATCCTCTTTCATTCTCACATGATGCTTTGCCTTATTGAAAAAAGAAGTGCATGGGGGAAAACTGTTCCTAATGACTCTCAGTGAGATAAAAAAAATAAGTACCAAAAGGCTTAAACTAGTTGGATTAAAAATGATAACACTGACTCAATCTAATCGAAGAAAAATCTCAAGAGGAGGAATTGAATTACAGGAAAAAAAATACCAAGTCTAAAGAAGAATGAAATACCATACCCCAAGTCTAAAGGCAAATGCAACGTCTTTTCTTTGAGACATTACAGAGGCATTGCCATAACAGGAGGTAGAAAGAAATTATAAGAAAAATCCTCTTTCCTACCTCGACATCAAAAGAGGGAGGAAGCATCAAAGGAAAAAAAGATGCAAAGGCTTGCATTGATAAAAAGACTCCAACCGATCAATGAGCTCCTGAATGAAGCATTTGATCCCGATCAGAATGATTGGCAAGGCCATCCTGTGGACTAAGATAACTAGAGCATAGGTGGCCACCTTAGTAAAATTTAAAGCGGAGAAGGCCTTAAAGTCAAAAACGTTCTAAAAATCCCTCTTTCTTAAACAAAAATTTAAGCGTATATAGTTATCCCGATCGAAAGATCGATAAAGATCACAGTTATCCCGATCGAAAGGTCAATAAAAATGTATTGTTATCCCGATCAAAAGATCGATAAAGCTCATAGTTTTCCCGATCGAAATATCAATGAAAATGTATTGTTATCTTGATCGAACTATTGATGAAAGATTTTATAGAGAAATCAATAAAAATTTTACTGAGGGAATCGAATATCCCGACTGCATTACTAGTGGGAAATAATGCTTTGTGTGCTCATCGGTATTAGACACCATTGAGGGCTTCAACAAAAAGAAAATAACATACTTAGCACTCAACCTCTCTAAAAGAGAGAGGGATATAAATAAAATAAGCTGCTTCTAATGCCTTCTCCATCAGATTAGCATGAGAAAAAGGGAGAAGAAAGCATGCTCCTACGACCACAAGCTGTTACTTCAAGATCGCCTCTCATCAAATAAGATGTTACAAACATCTTTCACTTGTGGCACATCAAAACCTAAAAAATGGAATAAGGTTAGCCCCGGCTTGAGAAGATGACAATAAAGAAAGAATTAGAAAAGTAAAGCCTATACCACTTGTGACAATAGGCGATATAGAGCCGAGAAAAATCCAAACAATTAATTCATTTTCCTAAAATGGAGGAGTTTGAAAATAAAAGGGGATCAGGAGGTTTTATGACGAAAAAAATTATTAGCAAAGAAAAGAGACAAAAAGAAGATTGAAGTACGAAAATATACAAAATGAGGCACCTATTTATGTGAAAAAACTCCTTTAATACGCCAAAAAGTCAACCAACCATACCTCACCACATATTAAAAAGAAGCATCACGTCGGTCCTCACATCGAAACATCACTCTTGGTGCCCGTGCTAGCCTTTGATCCAGTAGCAACTATCCAAATAAATGCTTGCCCTTTAGAGAAAAGAAAACGAAAAATGCCTGCTCGATTGGACTAAAAAATTGTAAATTTTCATATTCCTTCTCTTGGGCGATGTTTGGGCCCAAGCAATTCTCATCTCAAAATCCAAAATCGACTTACAGAGAAGCTCAGTATGTGGCAAACAGACACCAGAAGGCAACCGCACACTATCTGATCGGATCGACTTGACCTTTAGTCTCATCAATCCGTTAACACATTATAGAGCCCATACCTCTAAAATTGCTCCACCTCACGTCACTGCTGACCTGTTCTGACACCTTGTAGCCATACTTCAGGCACTTGAGACCACTTCCATACCTCTTATAAATAGTCTAATGTATAGTGACTCCAGCTTCTAGCAGGTACTTGTCAATAGATCAATCACATGGTCTTTATGACCCGATTTATAAAGCCCTTATAGCATGTCAAAGGTATTAATGAAAAGGCCACATGTCAACCCCCATTAAAAAAATATCGTGAATTGAGGCAACAAAAGGGAAAACAAACCATCCCAGTTTAAGCATAGAACGCAGAGTGGCAGCTGTCAAAAATGACAAAATGACACACCTTAGGGAAACCAAAATTCGTCGTGGATGAAAAAATCTAAGTAAACATGTTTCATACTATCCTTATTCCGATCAATGAAATTCTTCATAAAAGCATTTACATCAAGTTTAGTGGCGCATCAGAACTTGGAAAATGGAAGCTATAACACCCTCTATACAATTCCTAAGTCCGTATTATATTATTAATACTTTTGTTACAATTAATTTATTACTCAATTAAATAAAAATCTGGCAAAATGACGGCTTAAAATTCATGCTATCCAAATCTGTAAAATTCAAATTTACACTTCCAATATCATTCCTCCAACTCCCAAAACTCCTATCAACAGTACAACACTTCTATAATTTTATTTCATCACATATCCCACAACCACACATGTATAGTCCATATATCCTTCATTCAGGCACATTCACAAGTTCACTAAACATATTATTACATGCTATTACAGACACATTTTCATAATTTACACATATTTATACAACCCAAAATCAAAATAACTTCTTCTATGTATATACCACGATTTAGTCTTCTTTGTCCAATTTGCTATTTATGTCCCTGCGCGCAGTCACAATAAACTACATGCTAAGCAACATAGTTGCTTAGTGGTGGATGCATTTACATAAAATTTCACTCAAATTGTTTTATTATTTAAGTTAACTAATTATTATTATTAATTAAATTAAATTTCCATAGATTAATAAATTTCAAATTTATTGCCTTTTCGTCCAAACTTTCCTTTAAATATCTCAAAAATTATTTTTTTATTCAATTTCAATAATTCTCCAGTTTAAGTAAAAAATTACAATTATATCCCTATAGTTTGACTTTTCCCAAATTTGACCAATTTTGACTTATGAAGTTGACTTTTCTTCCATTTAATTAATTTAACCTAAAATTTAATCCGGTTGACTTCCTTTGACTTCTATTTTATTTTACGTGTCTCAATTACATTTTAGTCCTTGAAGATTTTTCCTTGGGATGGAAAATTATAGTTTAGTCCTTAAACTTTATTTTATTCATGATTTTACCCTTTTAGGTCAAATGACTATTTTACCCCTTTTAATCATATTTCCCACATTATTTGACCGTTCTACCCCCGATTAATCGTGTAATTATATTTTTGCCCTTTTAACTCTTTTAACCTCATTTTTCGTTCTTTCTCATGTTTATCCACACATATGACATTTTTATTACTGTGATTACCATTTTTACTCAGTTTACATGTGAAATTACAATCTTTGCCCCTAGTTATCATCAGTGGAACATCATGAACAGGATAAGCAGAACAGTAAATCCAGTATGCTAGAGGGATCATACCGCTAGGGTACGATACCATGCTCCAGTATAGTATCATAATGAGCTAACTAAATAGTAAATTAAGTATAGTGACAGTAATAGTAATATCGCGGGGTAAGTGCCCCTATGGCTAGTTATACCATCCTAAAGTCGTGGTTAACTCACTGAACACTAAGGGCTCCATCAAATCTCATTATATATTATGTTTTCCATTGTTATACATATTAATGACATTGTAATAGTTACATTATGCTCCTGTATATGTGCTAAATAAGCTTGTCAAGTATTAAATTCTCACATTTGCATTTAATACCATAAAATGTCAATAAAAACATCTTATTTACTATATGTCATCATTCATCCACTTACCATAATTACATCTACAATTTATTTCCTCTACCAAATTTATATCATATTAAATTTTGTACTCATTTTATGCTATAATATAGTGATATATGCTAAATTTACACAATAATTCCCAAGTTTCATTAACTTTGTTCTTATGTAACTATTACATAGATAGGTTTACATTCTCATTTTTCATTTTAATCAATGCCTTCATTTTCCTTATACCTTGTTTTACTTAATTGTCACTAATTACTCAATTAAACATTAAAACACATTAAGATCACCTATAGTGTTCCATTCGGCCACCAATGCTTCATTTGCTTCCATGTTAATTTCATCACTAAATCATATTTCTTATAACTTAACTTACTATTATATCAAGTAATATTAAGTTATTTAATCATTTTATGCAATTTAACATAGTTACATAATAGGAAAATTAGAGAATTTTAACTATGAATGGTGAAATTAAATGTAATACACATCCACTAACCTCAATTGGGCTTGAAAAATACCTATACTTCTTTATTCTTTCCCTTTCCTTCCTTCCTCTTTTCTTCCTCTTGTTTTTCTTCTTAGGGCCTAATTGAAGAGAGAGAAAATCATGAAGTTAGGTTTTGATTTTGAACAAATTAAAGTTACTACTATGATTTCCTAACCCATTCCCACATGCTCATGCATTTTTCCCTTCAATTTCCACCTAAAACTTATAAAACCAATAAATTACCCTAAATTATTTTTACCTTAAATCACTAGTTTCTTGATTTTCCCTTGATGGGAATCCTTTTTTAAATGAAATAGGATGAAATTTTGAGCATTAGATTGAAATTTCAGCTTAAGATTTAGAGAGAGGAAGCTTGGATGAATTAAAAATGTAGGAGAGGTAAAAAAAAAAGCTAGAATCGGGTTTGAAAAGGGAAAAGGGACCAAACAGTGGAATTTGTAGGAGATTTCCATAATTTAAACCTTTTTTATACTTGTATTTTAGTGGTTAAAAGGAGTGGCCAAGATTTATTCTTTTACTATTGAATCTAATGGCCTAAAATTAAGCCACATGTCACTAGATTACCCACTTGCACACACCCTATCATTATGAGCTTTCTTGTATATAATATTATGAGCTTTCTTGTATATAATCATACCTTCATTTTATTGACCTCTATGTCCCTGTATGTCAAAATTTCCAAATTTGACCCTCCAATTGATCTGATTTCGATTTTGCACCCCGAAATATGAATTTTTATTCCCAATGTCAGATTTTCCTAAATTTTTTTTGAGTTTCCCTACATATTCAATGATATATGATATAAATTTCAGCTCATTCCGACATCTTTTAGATATACTTCTAGCTTCGGCAGTTTGTGCAGCCAGTCCGAAGCCTGAAATTCCAAAACTGTCGAAATTGCTATTTTTTAGTTCTCAGAGTGTCTTTATACTATATATAATATGTGTGTGAAATATGAAGTCCATAGAAGATCTTTGAGGTCCCCAAATGTGTGGTCAAAATTTTGGTCAAACCTACATCGACCTGTTAAATTTTTTTGTTTGCCCTTTTGAAGGCATATTTGATCTCAATTTTTGCTCAAATTATACCACTAGATTTCATTTGATATGTAATTTCATGATTTATCTTTAGCCCACACTGTCCGTTTAGTCACCCATTCCCGAGTTTCTCTGGTTCGGGCACACTTAACATTACACTCTTTTCAAATTTTATATCCTATTCAACCCTAATCGTTTCGAAATATGTCCTAGGATAATTAATTATTTCTACAACATGCCATACACGACAAATGCAAATTTGGGGGTGTTACAGAAGTAATTATGTCATGGTTTGAGAAAAGCTACTTTGAAAAGAGCAGCAAAGACTACAGTAAGCGATACCTTGAGAGACAGAGGATGATCGAAAAGCTATGTTAGAAAAATTCAAAAAAAGTGAAAGATGAATAAATAAGAACTCAAGGGCCGATCGAAAATAATTAGCTAATCAAAGCTGATATCCTGATCAAAGTAATAAGATGCAAGGGATCAAAACCGATCGAACACTCATATGGTTATAAAAATCATCAATCGATTGGAGCAAACTTGCAAAATGGTGCTTTCATGAGATAATTTTAAATGCTATATTATCCCTTTTCATACATTCCAATTTTTCGTAATACGTTGCATAAAGGGGAAGAGCAAAAAAAAATAAAGAAAATTATACATCAAAAATCGAAATTCATGAAAATACAAAGTAAATAGGTAAAGTGCTTCTTCAGACAACAGAACTTTCCATTTGAAAGTACAGTCAAGAACTTCCTCGCCAAAAAAAAATAGCAATAGGCAGAAAAGAGAACAAAGTAACTCTACCAACGCTAAAACCACCTCTATTCGCATCATATTCCCCCTTTCGCCAATTCCCCCTTTTGCTCACATAAATCCAACTGGAAAGGGACATTGCCTGAATTATAGAGGTATGCAGCACAATTCAGAAGGAATAGCACGTGTCATGATTGTTGAAGAATCTCTTTAGCGTTTAATTTTTAATTAGAGAAGGAAAGAGAATCACGTAATAGTCCATTTCGTTAATTTTTAAATAGAGAAAGAAAGAGAATCATGATTGTCAATTCCGCCTGTTAAACTTCTCAGTTAGTCATTTATGTGGTCACAACAATACGTGTAATTAATCTTTAAATCA
Source organism: Excoecaria agallocha (assembly GCA_037975025.1). Lineage (NCBI taxonomy): Eukaryota > Viridiplantae > Streptophyta > Magnoliopsida > Malpighiales > Euphorbiaceae > Excoecaria > Excoecaria agallocha. The sequence continues at coordinate 64,360,645 of CM075809.1, read as the reverse complement.
TTTGACTTTCATTGGTTTACAAAAGAAAAAAATGACAAAAATAAAAACAAACAAGATTAAAAAAAAAAAACTCTTTCGTCATTTTTTTTTGGTCGAAAATTCTCTTTCGTTGGAACTGGATGATGCTAAATTTAGTTAGCCTAGACTAGCCATCTAAAGTGGCAGCAGTAATAATTTATATTTATATTAGGGGTGAGAAAAAGATAAAAAATAATTGCAAAATTAATTAAAAATTGAATTAATTTTGTAGTTAATCGGTAAAACAAATTAATTTAATTTTTTTAACATTTTTTGTTATTAATTTCAATTTTTATTTTTAAGTAACGGTTAATAATTAGTATACGGTTAACGACTCTTATATATATATATATATATATTATTATTTCTTTCTAAAATTTACATAGAATAATATTTAAAATTAAATATGACAATCGGATGGATTAGTTCTTTTCGGATTTGAATTTTTGAGTGGGATCACAATTAGCATAGAAAAATCAGATCAAAATTTGAACTAGGCCTTATCAGATTGAATAAAAAATCGAAGCAGAACAAGTTGAAAATAATTTGATATATTTGATTCTATTTTAAAATAAAAATTTAATTATACTGATTTGATTTTCAATATCAAAAAACGATCAAAATCAAACCAATCACATTCTTAGCAAAATTATATCATTTTGATTCTTAATTTAGAAGGTAGATGGTGACAAACATAAAGTGAAATAATAAGTGTGGCGGCATGTGTGGAATGAGCAATAAAGATTTGAATAAAAAAAGAGATTTAATAATAATAATAATAATAATAATAATAATAATAATAATAATAATAATAAATTTTTCATACTTCAATCAATTAAAATTTATAATTAATTTTTTAATAAAATATAAATAAAAATAATATTAAATAATTTAATTTGTTTATAAATTATAATTATAAATTAATTATAAATTTTAATTAATTCAAATATAAAAAATAATAATACTTAAATTAAATATTTTTAGCGATGAAAATTTCCGTCGTTGAGTCCATCTAGTCATTTCAGCCAACTCAATCCGTTTAAACTAATAAATAAATTGATGGGGTTCTATAATAGAAAGTGAATTTTAAATTCGATGTTAACATTACAAAATTTTGAAATTTGGTACAAATATTAAAAAATATCCTACAGTTGGAGCCTTTTTATGTCATTAATCCTAAAGTTTTTTTAATTATACATAGTATAAATTATATGTTATATATTTAAATATGAATTATCTTTCAAAACAAAAATATGAATTATATATTTAAAATTTAAAATATCAATTATATAAATATATTTAAATTATATATAAATATGTAATAAGAAATACATAAATATATAATATAATTTTTAAAGAAAAAATATAATAATAATATTCATAAATGATATCATAACAAAAAAATTTGAGTCATCGAGATTATTTTTGGGTTGATCTTAATTCTTTTTTTTTAATCGAATTCGTATATATTTTTGGATCAAAATTTGGATTAAGAAAAAAAAAAACCTGATAATTCAAGATAATGAAAGAATATTAATTAAAATGGTCCAGGGAATGGATAATTGATTAGGATGTGATAACGGGATTGGGCGTCACATGAGCTATATAGGCTTTAAGAGTCTTGTATTGACTTCCTACCTCTTTAGATTAACAAAGAGTGTGCAAATAACAGTCATTTTCTATGGATAAGCCATCACATCATTTTATTTTCATATTAGACCAAAAGAAAAGCCGTGACTTTGTGGGGCAGAGAGAGGAATAAGCGAATCTTTGAATTTTCTAAATAAACTGTCATAAACAGTATTCCTAGAATTGCAGATGTAATTCAACTGTAGCCGACGCATGATGTCGTTAATAAAAAAAAAACATCTACACTAGTCAACATAAATATCTGAAATTCCCGACTGTTGAGTCGGCAAAACAGTTGTTTTATACTTATCCAATGTAATATATTCGTATACAATAATAAATTTATATAATATTTTAAAAATTTTTATTATAAAATAAAGAGATAAATTTTTATTGTTTCTATCTCCAATATCCTTTTCATTTTTGGCATTTTTTTAGATCAATTTTTTTCTGAACTTTTAAAAAATAAAAAATAAGAAAAAAAAAACACAAGTGTAGTCAGATGTGTAGCTACCTCTAGTTGAGTGGGATCAAATGACCTAACTCAACTGAAGAAAATATAAAAAAATAATCTTTATTTATTTTTTTTCTAAAAATGATCTCACTAAAATGAACGGAATGGACAAATTTGAATTAGATAATAAATGGACGAATTATAAATAGATCAATATCGAAATAAATTGCACGAATTTAGATCGATCCATATATTTAATGCATATTAGCCTAGATGGATTATTTTGTGATCCAGATAGATCGTAACCCATTTAATCTATTTTTTTAATAAAAATAATTTTTTATGGATTTATAAAATTCTTTTATTAATAAACTAATAGATTTGATAATAATAATATTTAATTTAATATTATATATGATCTTATTAAAAATATAATATAACTAATACGTTGATATATACAGAAAAATAAAATATTTCATTAATAATACATTGATCATCACATCTTTTTTTCCTCTAACAACATTATTAATAATAAGTTAATATAAATTTATAATTCTATTTCATGTTGCATATTTTACTTATACTTATGTATGTGTGAATATTAAATGTAAAATTTATAATATTTGTTTGACTAAGATGACCCACTAAAGTTAATATTTATAATATTTAGTGACTAAAATATTTAAATGACCATATAACAAGATTTAATTGACCCACTAAAATGACCCATTAAAATATTTTGATGATTCCGTAAAAATAATTTGTGCCTTTTTTAATAATAACAATAAGTTAAAGTAAAAAATAATTTGTTGCCATTAGCTTTGTTAGCCTATAGAACTTCCTGTCTAAAATGAGAGTATCTTTGCACAGTTTCCGTTAGTTTAAGGGTATAAAACAATAAAAAGATATTTGATGGATAATTACACCATTTTAAGTAGTTCGTGAGAAAAAAACAATAGATTGCTTTCCGTTTCATATAACTGAAAACATTGTACCACTTTTATTTTTTTGAAATTATATGTGTACTACTTATCTGTCAGTTGTATTTTTTATAATTAAATTTAAAAACTTTGAAAAACAAAATTTAAAAAAATTGTATTTGATGACAGATCGAATGCGAAGTAAGTTTTTTGCAATCACTTGCAAAAAGTAAATAAGGATTGGTGAATTTTCGATAAGAAAGTCTCCGACGATCAAGTCAGAATTTCTGTGTAAAAGAGTAAAAATTTCTGATAAAAAATTAAGTAACCATTTCATGCCTGTTTTTTCTCTTTTTATAGGAAAAACCAGTACCTTTGTAAGAGATAATGGAAGAGTTTTCCGTTATTTTTGGCCATTAACCCATTTTTGACGATTCTCAAGGGAAATGTTGGTAAGTAGCAACTGTCTGTACATCGTGATGGAGCTGTTTTCGGAACACGTTCTTAATCAAGCTGTTGCCCGATTAGAGAGACCAGGTAGCTCGAATCTTTGGTCGGTTTACGGGCCCTCATGGAGCTATGTGTTCGATTAATACTGGACCATTGAACCGGCCTATCAGTTCGGTTGTTATCAGTATTTTACATAATTTCCTATATTTATGAGTTGTTGGTGAATTGTTTTATATCGTATATAAATACTAGAATATATATCTAGATTACTTTTGTAGAAAATTTGGACTGCTGATTGGGCCAAATTTTGGATTGCTGATTAATAAAAAAATAAAAATAAAAAATTGGGGCCAAATCGCCTTGGGGGCCTAGAATTTGCTATCCCAGATAAGATGGGTTCAGCATCATGGGTTCATTTTCTATAACAGAGAAAGGATTGTTGCCCTAAATGTATTTTTAAGGAACTGTTCACATATCCTCTATCTGTATATACGAAAAAGAAATGATGTAATGAAGAGAATTCTGATGTGTAGAAATAGTATTTTGAACTTGAAATCAATACGAACAAATTAGCAATATTTCTTTATTTTTTGAATTGTTCTGTCGGATTAGAAATGAAAAATGTTGTAAATATATATATATATTGCAGACAGTCCAATATAACTTCATAACTTTTGTAACCTTCAAGGTAATTAAACCTGAAAATTCATTCTTAACCTTTCCTTGTTTGCAACTTGGGCTATAAAGTATCTCTGGATTAGGTTCAAAGGCTTCAATAAAGTAAGATAAAATTGGAATAGAGTGGAACAACGTAGGAGTAGAGCAAAGTATACTAAGTTAATAAAAGTATGGTATTTACTTTAAACTTGTATATAAAAAAACTAAAAACTCGTAAAATTTTATCTTCAATTCCTAAACTTTTAACCTCACCCTTTAACTAACTCATTCATTACATGCTAATCATAATTAATCTGAAATGGTATTAATTTGTACTCAAAAATCTCAATTCTACGACTTTCAGCACATTCAGGGCAATTCCTACAGCAGTAAGATTCTGTGATGGAACACATAACAAATTTGAATATTTTTAATATTCGAACCATTCATTCATATTTATATCAAGACATCCTACCTAAAACTTGGAACAGAACAAAACCCAAACCTATTATTAACCTTTCAATTAGACCCATTCGTTTAATTTGGACACCCAAACTAATAGTGTTAGGAGTAAAAATGGACCCAAACTAATAGTGTTAGGAGTAAAAATGAACCATGTATTAACAATTTTATCAATCAATCCATTGATTTCGATTAACTGCTATATCAATTTTGATTTTTAATATAAATTTTTAAATCAATTTATCAATTAACTATTAAAACTGCCAATTTTTAAAAATAAAAATCATAAACCTAAATTTTCAAATCGATTAGCTTAAAAATCGATTTAATTTTGAATTGATTTTTTAGTTAACTAAAATTTCAATTTTTTTGCTTACCCCTAAATAGTCCCATGATGAGGTTTCTAATTGAAACAGTGGTTATATAGTTTACCGTTCAATTGGTTCATCTTAGATTCACAATTAAACTGAGGGAGGGTACTATCTGACATTTCGATGATAGTTTAAGGTTGATTTGTCCTAATTTTTAGGCCGGAAGTCCAATTGAAATCTGGTGAACGGTAGATGGATTTTGGTAATTCAACATTAAAAGTTAAATAACCTCCATCTTTTACTATGCAAGGAATGAATATCGTAAACAAGAAAGAATTATTCTCTTACAAAAATTAAAATACATATAACATCGGTTAGAAGAGGAAAGAAATATTTACATCCCTACAAATTAGCTCCCTAATTCTGGGCTCAGTCCACCATTCAAGTGTGATTAATCACTGATACATTCATGTCAATAAAACTCAACCATTCATCTAATTCCAAAACAAAATTGAGGTAAAATCAATTAAAAGTTTAGAATCTAGAAATTAGTATATATAGTACTCCTTCCATTCCAAAAAAATAGTTCCACTCTTTATGTTTTTTTTTTTTTTTTTAATCTGTCCCAAATTACAATTCACTTACTAGATCCTACATTTAACTTTTAACTTGTGAATTATCTTCTTGGCATGTGACTCACTCATTTTCCTTTTATTTCATGCTCATATTTTTGTTTGTATAATACCCTTATTTAATTTTTTAATAATCAAAATGAATTTTCATTCAATTTTTTATGCACTTCCCGAAATAAAACTTGGATATTTAATACCCAATTTCATTGGGCAATTAAGAAAGTGATTAATATTAGCCACATCAAAGGCCCAAAGTTAGATTCTGTTTCATTTGTCCAATTGATTTATGGCAATTTACATTTTTAATATTATACTAATACTAATCATTATTTTGATTTTTACAACAATAATTATATATGATATAAAATTATGCTTTATAATAATAAAACCTAACTTTTATTAATCAGTGTGAAAATAGAAAGGGGGCTATTATTTTGGAATGGATTGAGTAATGCTAAACATGAATATTCACAAATAAAAGAGATGTATTCATTTTTATCACTTCCAAATTCCGAAAAATGTGAATGTAGAGCATAAAAGCACACCAATTTCCTTTAAAAATTATAGTATAGACAATTTCACCTTGTTAGGGAGAACCGATGAAGATGTTAATAAAGGCCACCACGCTCATAATAGTTGCACCCACAAGACAAATTTGTAATACTTTCAACCTCTTCCTTGCACCAAGCAAAATGAACTGGCATAGAGCTGCCTCTAAGATAGATTCACCATCCAAAAAGTATACCTAAAATATTCAAAAAACTTAAATGAGGATTAAATATAATAGATTTTCACATTGTTAATGACAATTCCAATGACATTTCAAATCACCCTGAAGGCCTATGCACTAGTTCCCATTAATCGCAATAAACGAAATTAACCCTAAAATTTCTAAAATTGAAGTTTAAACAATGTTTTCTAGGAAAACTGAGATAAATTCAACAGTTTGAAAAGAAAAAACCAAGACATACACGTTACACAAGTTCAAGGGTGATCGATGATCTTTAATAATTTTTTATGCATTTTTCAGATTGCAGGTCTCGTAAATAAGTCACAGTTGCATAAATCGCTCAATGATATCACTGAAAGGAGTCGATCAATAGAACAAACAAAAAACGTGCTTTGTGTATTGTGTATTGAGTCTCAAGTATATACGAACAGTGCTCTCCTTAAAAAATTGGGACACAATGATGTTGCAACACACACAAACGCATATCCATTTTGATCCCTGTTGAGCATCAGCCACTAGCAAACAACTCGCCAACCACAAATTAAAGATCGATGATCCAATGTGGTTTGTGCTTGACATTTGGGGTAATAGTGATTTAGAAACTAGGAACTCCAAGCTTGTTTATGCACAATACATAAACTAGACTGCCTTAAATAACAGTCTCAGGCCCATTTGTATGAGAGTTTATTTATCAAATTTACATGCACAAAAGCCATGATGGATTGATCGAGCTCCTTCTTTCAAACAAAGTTTTTGTTATTTTCAAGAACTCCCTAAACTAATATATGCATTTTTGCTTGAGCAAAAATTAATCAAATGGGAAGAAATTTACCGGCAAGCTGTTGAGGAGAGCTATTGTAAGGGAAACTTGAAATGTGCACACTAAGCTCTTTTCCAGAACTTTCGGAAGCAATGCACTAAAACCAAATGCCCAACGACGTAGATAAGAAGTCAACTGAATTGAATATGCCATAGATATCACATCACCAACAAAGACAAACATTCCACCGCAGTTTTCTACTGGATCTGCAGATTCTGATAGTGGAAAAGTGTTTCTTGGCTGCAAGCATTCTGGAGAATAAGGGCTTGAATAGGTGATCTCAACCCATATTGACCCAGGAAATTGAATGGGGCTTAAACAAGATTCATCCTAGAGACAATGTCAAAAATTTATCAGTTGCAGTTTACTGCATACTAATTCATTATCTTCCTATAAAACCAGACACATAAAGGGATATTCACTTTTCATGGAGCGGCTGCTTTTATGCATCAAATATGTAACTTCTTAGTTGCAACCCTATATTTAATATTATTGATCCAAAAAATGGCATTCAGCAGATGTGATCAACAGCTAAACTTTGCTTTGGATAGCAATTAACATTTTGAAAATTGAAACATATACCTGGGAACACGAACAGTTGCTTCCATTGGTTGTTTCTGCAACCCATCCATGACTACATTTATTAAGTTTCACAACATCCCTAGCATTCAAGCAGGGCCTATTCTCTGCGCTATTTCGATAACCATCTCCAGTACTGACATCATCTAGTTCACTAGAATGAGAGCACTTAATGGATACGAATCCCATGAGATCATGAGGGCAAGCAGATTGATTGTTTCCCAAATTAATCTTCTTGCTTTCTTCTAACAAAGAGATAGGGACACAATAACCCTTTCCGCTAAGGGCCAAACCTTCAGAATTTTCCAAATGCTTTGAACTTTGAAGTGCATTTCCATGTAATAGAGCAGCCATCTCCCTCCATTCTTGTTCAGTATGGATTCGTTTACCGTCCACCGACACAATTACATCACCAGGAGACAAATAACCGGACAAAGGTGAAGTAGAAGGCACTTCCAAAACCTATTCATCATAATCAATATAAATTACACAAGTGAGGAGGGAAAAACATCAAATTTGTAAAGTAAATATGAGTTAACAAGCATTTGGCATACCATTGGGCTTTCAATATGAATGTAGAAGGGAGACAAGATTGAGGGAAGGAGGAACAATGCCAGTGCACAAACTGCACAACACTATGAAATCATGGAGACATTGGCATCAGTGATGAACAAGAAATTGCAAATTATATTTGAAAAAACAGCCGAATCCTGGCCAAAGAAAGTTCTTATGCATAAAATTCTATCTAGAATGTAATTTAACAAGGTTTGCCTCTCACTGTTTAACAGCAATTTTTTTTTCTTCCTTTTTGTTGGTGGCTGTTACATAATAGTAATCCCAGATATGTTACTATTAAACACTAAAGTAATGGTAGTAACAGTTACCATATAACAACATGGAATCCACATTCTTCAGAGGGTTTTGAAGCATTCTTAGTTTGCTGCCTTGTTATTTGATGCCTCCTCTAATTTTCATCATCTAAAATCCTTTCAAAACCTTTTACACTTCAAAATTCTCAAATCAAGGCACTAGATACTCTTTTCAGTGTTAAGAGGTTAGATTTTATTTTCAATCCTCTAGGCTTATATTATGTGTTACGGATGCTTACTTTAGCTGATTGACGACAACGGTTATAAATTGTTCACTAAAAGTTCATATGGTGTATTTATACTCATTAGATAGTTTGATTCTTAGAATTATTACTAGTTAATGTGTTTTAAATTCTTTTTCAAATTTGCATAACAAGAAGATGCAACCGTAGTTTTATGGCCTCCAGCCTCATTTCTAACCATAATTTTGAATTCAATATCTAGGTAATCACCAAACAATAGGTACATAAAAAATACAAACTTACCACAGCATTATGCCAAATGCCAGCACAGTACACACGAAGGGCAGCAAACTGCTGTAACATCTGCAGCCACTCACTATTGAAAGCTACCAGAGCACCAGGGAAAACAATTGCAGCGAATATAGCTATGTATTCCATCTGTATGCCCTCACTGCTTTTCATTGTAAACGTGCCTACAGTACCAACCATGAGAATCTAGCCTTCTGCAAATTCAGTTCTAAGATTTGAGATTCATAAATTAATCCCATTGAATCACTACTTATTTATCACCCACATAAAGCAATAGAAGCACTGAACAATTCTAAAAATTAGACTTAAAACAGATGGTCAGGTTGCATTGTAACCATTTTAATAGTAACTTATACAGACTTTGTCCATCACTAACAGTTACTCATACCAGATAAGATATTTTCCAAAGTCGCAATAATGATAAAATCAACCAATTTAGCTTACATTAAAATATATATATATATATAAGCAGCAACCGAGGAAAAAAAATAAAAAACTAATGCTTTTAGAATGGATTCTTGGACATGATTACTTAGGCTGTTAAAAATTGGTATAACTATCCAAACCAATACACTCATCCCAATTAAATCCATTTCATTAGAATGACATTGAATTCTCACAACCCATTATTATTATTATTATTATTATTATTATTATATATATGGTGTTAGGATTAAATCCTAACAGTAGTTTGAGGAAGGAATTCTTAGAATTAATTCCAGAATTTACAGATAAGAAAGAATAGAAAAGAAGAAGAGAGAAATGAGTAAGACAAAAGAAAGATTTGGGGAGAGAAAATAGAGAGAGGAGAGAGGAGAATATTCAGTAATAATTAATAATGATTGTGGTTCCAAAAGGGACGGTAAAAACTTATAGAAAATAGGAATGACAGCAGTACTACAGCTGTATTACCTCATTTCCTCCCAGAATAACAAAATCCTGATGCTAACTAAAATTCAGGAAGTGAAATAACAAGGCATATTTCTTAACTAACTTTAACAGAATAAACTAACATTTTTATTGACATTTTTACCTCTCCTAGTATACTTAACAATACCCTCCCCTTGAGAAACTTCTTGTCTCCAAGAAGTATAGAAGTCTGGAAACTGGTGTTGTATGTAATTAGCATCTTCCCAAGTGGAATCAATGGAGGGTAACCCTTGCCACTTGATGAGGAGTTGCCGAATATGATTAGAACCAGCGAGAATGGTTCTAGCATTCAAGACCCTTTCTGGCAGCAGGGTGAACTCACCATTATGGAATGAGGGTAGGGATGAGACGGGTAGGATGTTGTCGCCAATTTTCTGCTTCAGGAGGGACTCATGAAAAACTGGGTGAATTTTACATGTAGGGGGAAGGTCCAACTTGTAGGCAACTGCACCAACCTTAGCCAAGACTTTAAAAGGTCCATCATATCTTGCTGTCAACTTGAGAGACTTGTGGATAGCCAATGTGAGTTATCTATAAGGTTGGATCTTGAGATGCACCATGTCACCAACCTGGAATTATCTTTCAGTCCGCTTCTTGTCAGCATACTGTTTCATTTTGTTCTTAAAGGTAGACAATTGCTTCTTAAGGAAGGAGTTCATTGGTTCCCTAGTCTGCATTTAGTCCTCAACTGCTACTACAGAGGCTGGAAGTGTGGGTGCAGCAGGTAGAGAGGGAATTTGGCCATACACTGCTTGGTAAGGGCTCATCTTAATAGCTGAATGGTACCCAGTGTTGTACCAGTACTCAGCTAGGCTGAGTCACTGGTTTGGCTTGTGGAAACTCATGCAGCGTAGATAACACTCTAGGCTCCTATTTAGCCTTTCAGTCTGCCCATCTGATTGGGGACGGTAAGCTGTAGTGAAGAAAAGTTTGACCCCCAACAGCTTCATCAGCTCTTGCCAAAAACCCCTAGTAAATATCCTGTCTCGATCAGTTACAATGGTGGAAGGCATCCCATGTAGTTTGAACACATTGTCTAGGAATGCTTGTGCAACAGTTCCAGCATTAAAGGAGTGGGCTAGGGGAATGAAATGTCCCATCTTAGAAAATCTGTCGACCACTACTAGGATGGTGTCATGGCCTCCCGACCTGGGTAATTTTTCTATGAAGTCCATGACAATATCAACCCAAGCTTGACTAGGGATGGGCAATGGTTGCAGCAGTCCAGGGGAGGCTACAGAATTTGATTTACACCTCTAGCAAATAATCACATATAGAGACCCATTCCACAACCTGCTTTTGCATAGCAGGCCAATAAAAACCTTGCTAGAGCCTTGCTAATGTGCCTCTAATGCCCGAGTGACCACCAAATGGGGAATCATGGCAAATTGTGAGCAGCTGCTGTCTGAGGGTGGTGCTGGACCCAATATACAGCCTCCCTTTATAACGGATGAGGCCCCCATGCAAGGAGTGGTTGGGTAAACTGTGTGGTGTTATTGCCAACTGCTGGATGATGACTGTGGCCTTGTCATCCCCCGCATAGGAATGCATAACTTCATCAATCCAGCTGGGAGTGGTGACTGAGAGAGCATGGCAGTGAGGGAGAGGTTGACCTTCATACTGCCTTGATAGAGCATCATCCACCCTGTTGTGAATGCTATAGTCTAGCCCTAGGAGTTTAGTGATTCCCTTCACTTAGATATAATTATGCAGCCTTTGGTCCAACAAGTGTTTAATACTTTCATGATCTGTTTTGATGATGAAAGGACCCTGTTCTAGGTAGTGTCGCCACTTGGTGACTGCAAAAATGATGGCTAGAAGTTACGTCTCATAAGCAGACAATTGCTGGTTCCTAGGGCAGAGGGGTTTACATATAAAGGCAGGTGGCTTGTTGTGTTCTAATAGAACAGCCCCTAGGCCTATGTTGCTTGCATCACATTCCAGTGTAAATGGTTCATTGAAGTTAGGTAAGGCTAAGATAGGAGCTTGTGTCATGAGGTTCTTCAGCTGCTCAAAAGCTGATTGGGCTTCAGGTCCCCAATGAAATTCGTCCTTAAGTAGAGCAGTCAATGGTTGACACACTGTACCATACCCCTTAATAAACCTCATATAATAGCCAGTTTAACCCCAAAAATCCCCGAAGCCCTTTCAAATTGCTAGGAATTGGCCAGTTGTGCATGGCTTCAACCTTACTTGGGTCGGTAAAAACCCCTACTGCTGAGATAATGTGCCCTAGGTAAGAAACCTGCCCCTGATCTATTTCACACTTGGACTCTTTAGCATTCAGCTGATGGGCTCTAAGCAAGTCAAGGATTAGCTAGAGGTGTTATAGGTGGACTGTCTCATTTGGGCTGTAAATGAGTATGTCATCAAAGAATACTAGAATAAATTTTCTCAAATAGGGTTTAAAGATTGTGTTCATGAGAGATTGGAAGGTGGCAGAAACGTTGGTAAGCCCAAAGGGCATGACCAAGAACTCATAGTGTCCGGAGTGTGTTTTAAAAGTTGTCTTGTTAACATCAATGTCCCTCATCCTAATTTGGTAATATCCAGACCTCAAATCCAGCTTAGTAAAGTAGGTTGCCTCGTGCGATTCATCCATTAGGTCCTCCACGAAAGGAATGGGGTATTTGTCCTTGACTGTTACCTTGTTCAACTCGAGGTAGTCAATGCAAAACCTCCAAGTCACATCTTTTTTCTTGACAAGCAGCACTGGGGAAGCAAAGGGACTGGTGCTAGGTCTAATAATAGAATTTGCTAACATTTCATCCATTAACCATTCTATTTCATTCTTTTGATGGTGAGAGTACCTATAGGGCCCTATATTGACAGGTTGAGTGTTGGCTTTGAGGGGTATAGAGTGGTCATGTGATCTCTTGGGTGGGCGTGAGGTTGGGATACTAAACATATCCTCATACTGAGATAGTAGTTGCTGGATTGCTTTGGGAATAGGTTTTTGAGGACAAGTGGCAGGAGCTGGTGAGTGATGTACTAAAACAAGAAATAACTTAAAGGTGAACACCCTCCACCCATGCTGCACCAATTTAGACACAAATTTGGCAAACAACATTTTGAGAGAAACCTGTTCCGTGAGCCCTTGTAACACAAAGGGCTACCCCTCTTTAAGCATGGTCATGGCAGGCTTATCAAAGTCAAGGCTTACGGTGTTGTACCCTTCCATCCAATCCACCCCTAGGATGACATCATAGTCTCCTAGATCAAATACGCTGAAATGGAACTTGAAATTGCTCCCTTGCATATTCCAGGAATAGCCCAGACACTTATCCTAAACCGGAATTCTTCTTCCATCTGCCACAGTAACAGTGATAGGAGAAACTATCACTGTTTTGGCAACCTCAACTCCTTAACCAGTGTGGAGTCTATAAAACTATGGGTACTCCAACTGTCTATGAGTAACATAATGGTTTTACCTTGCATAGCATTTATGGAGATTTGGATCTGCCCTGAAGGTTCTTCCTCTCCATCTGCAAAGGGTTCTTCAACCTCTTGCCATTCTTCCCCATCTCCTGCCCCTTCCAGTTCTTGAGCTTGTATGGCTAATAACTTCTTTTCACTGCATCTATACCTTGGAAAATACTTGTCACCACACTTATAACAACTTCCAAGGTTCCTTCGTGTATTGGGTGGTTGGGTTTGGCCTTGGGAATTTATGTTTGGGGTAGGATTGGTGAATTTGGGGTTGTATTGGTTGTTTGGATTGTATGGGTTGTGTGGTGTTTGGGAGTTGCTGTAGGATCTGTTTTGGGTGAAGGGTTTAGGATATAATTTGGGTCTAGTTGCTTCAATGTGTCTCTCTTGGAGCTTAGCTTGGGTAATAGCAGTGTATAAATCCCCAGGACCAAACATTCTTACTACATTCTTAATCTCTTCCTTCAGTCCCCCTATGAAGCTACTGATGTAGTAGGAATCAGTATGTTGAGGGTATAACTTCTCCATTTTCAACTTAAGAACTTCAAATCTCTCCTAGTAAGCTTCCACATATGTGGTTTGCTTTAATTTCTCCCCTACTATATCTAATTCCCCTCCTCAGAACCTGGATTGTAGAGCCTCAGTAAATTCCTCCCAAGTTACCCCTTCTCTACCTTTTCCCCAATTAAGGTACCAGGCTTCAACCTTTCCCACAAAAAACAGGCTGACAAGAGTTAACTTCCTATCACTTTGAATATCATAAATCTGGAAATACCTTCTACATTTGCTGATCCAGGAACCAGCAACCCCTCCTTCAAAAGAAGGTAACTCACATTTGAGGAGGAGCTTAGTGAAATAAGGTCTCCCTAATCCCCCTAGTTTTGTCCCTTACCTATCTACTGGTTTGGGTAACAATCCTCTTTCTCCTTCAGGGATTTGAGTAGGGTTTTGGGTATCTTTTCCCCTAGCACTACTGCTAGTAGGTGATGAATGGTGAATTGGAGAGGCAGAAGTTGGTGGATTACCTTGAATGAGCTGGGCCAGGAAGGCTACAGACCTCTGGTTTTCAAGTCGGAGCTCTTCATACTGGTTTTGGTACCTCTTTTGGTAGGCTCTCAAGTTGAACTGCTCCTGTTGCATCTCCTGTAGTTGAGCCCCTGGAGATCCAAACATGGCTTCTTGTTCTTCCAACTTAGCACTCAGGGTATGTAGGTATTCTGTCATTTCTTCCACGGTTACTGTGGATTCCTTTGTCCCTCCTTTGGCCTTCTTTGCTGCAGTGTTCTTGCTCATAGTCTCAGTGAATCGTAACCAATCTCTGATACCAGTTCTTAGAATTAAATCCTAACAGTAGTTTGAGAAAGAAATTCTGAGAATTAATCCTAGAATTTACAGATGAGAAAGAATAGAAAAGAAGAAAAAGAGAGAAAAAAGTAAGACAAAAGAAAGATTTTGGGAGAGAAAAGAGAGGAGAATATTCAATAATAATTGATAATGATTGTGGTCCCAAAAGGGACAGTACAAACTTATAAAAAATAGGAATGACAACTGTACTATAGTTGTATTACCTCATTTCCTTCTAGAATAATAGAATTCTGGTGCTAACTAAAATTCTGAAAATGAAATAACCAGGCATATTTCTTAACTAACTTTAACAAAATAAACTACCCTTTTAATTGACATTTTTACCCCTCCTAGTATACTTAACATATGAATTATACTATAATCCAACCGATATACCATTTTTAATAATAAACCCAGACCCAATCCATTTTCCTCTGCATTCTCATTCAAAAGTTTTTTTCTCAAGCAACACCCCCCTTTTTCCTCCTCTCTATTCAGTTCAACCAACAGCCCCCCACTCCCACTTTACCATCACCGTCTGATTCTCAATTAATTATCTAATTGAATCTAATTGAAAGTTTTCTCAAAGTTCTGGGTTTAGCGAAATTGTATGTCTGTGTTTATCAAGATAAGTACCAATTCATTATTAGTGAGATGGTGAAATTTAAGTTGCCTCTCTTCTCTCTAGTCACATATGCTTCAATGGGCACATGATTCACACAGCTCAATTCAGCTTCTATTATTACTATGACAAAAAGAATAACTATTGTCCATCTCATTAAAATAGGAAATAAGAATTTTGGAAAAAGAAAGTCCACTTCTCATGTAGCTCTTGTAGTATGGTATTAGTTGTACCCATGGAAGAAAACAAAGAAAAGAGAAAGGGGAATTCCGGGGGGGGGGGGGGGGGGGGGGGGCGGGGGGCCTTATTTCTGGGTTTTTAAATTTTTGCAATCATTCATATGTAGGTACTGCAAAAGAAAAAGTAAAACCGATAATGAACAAAATCAGGTTACTGTTTTTTCATGTTGTGGGGTCAGTTTGAATATATGTTTTTAAATAATCATGCTTAAATTTGTGTTGTTGGCATTTCTGTCAGGTGTACTATTGAGATCAAGTTGTTGCAGTTGGTGTTGGCATTTGGTCATTTTAGTAAAAGGTGTGCATTATTACTTAAAGAAATAGTAGATGCAGAATTTGCATAGCATTGTTTTATCTTGTTTTTTATTAGCATGGTTTAGCATTTTACATGTGTAGGTGCTGATTTTTTGCTCAGAAATATTAATTTTATTATTAAATGGTTTTGTAAAGCAAACTTTGCTAGGCTTATTCAAAGATTTTCTTATTTGGGTTGTGCATAGAACTAAAAAATCTTGTTATCTAGATGGCCAATTAAAGATGCCTTTCCATTTGAAAATGCCTGTAAAGCATAAATGTATTGGAAATTCTAGTATTCTTAGCTTTTTTTTTTTTTTATGAAAATCTAGTATTTCTTTACTTTCTAAAATTAAGTTTTCACTTGAATCACAAATCAATGTCAAATGGAGATGGTCAAGTATTTAGCTTATGCAATAACTAGATCATGTTCTATGCACAGGTAGCACCTCTTTCAAGTAGCATAAATTGACCTGCTCCAAGAAAAGTAATGTTACAATAACATGAATATACTTTATGCTTCACATGAATGATTTTCCAATCTTTTTTTTTTTTTTGAAGTAGGAGCTAGTAAGAATTATTTGACCATCTCTAAATGGTTTATCTATAGTATGTTTCAACTGTGCCTAAACTTTAGATGGAAGTTCCTAGTTCTAATTCTTGCTTATCTTGCACCTCACAAGCTACTCTTATAAGCTTGACAAAAACCAAAAGAGTACAGAGAAGTCCAAAGATGAAGAAATGGTTTTACAACTGCAGAATTTTAGTGTTGAGCAAATGAGAATAAAATTTGCAAAAATGATAATTGATAACTATCCTGGCAACCTCTATTACTCGGACTCGCCATTTTGCCCTGCTGTACCAGTATCGACATGACACGACACAAAATCTTTGTCCGACACAAACCTAAGAAGTTGGACATGGCAGCTCTCATAGCTTCGAAAGATTAGAGAGAAGCAGAAAAATCCAGAAAAAAAAAATTACTCACCGATAAGAACAACTGACGATGCAAGCGAATCTAGCAAGAGGACGGCGAACCACGACAAGAGATTAACGAATGGCGGCGAACGGAAAATCGAACTGCGGCAGGAAAATGGCGAACGGCACATATTTGAAGAGAGAAGATCAGAAAATGAATCAGTACATCTTTGTAAAAAGAAGATCAGAAAATGAAGATGGAGAGTGGGGAAATGAAAAAATGCCATCCACAAAATAGAATTACAGTACTTTAAAGAAGAAACAGGTCATGGGCCTAAGTCAAAGTTGGAATATGAAAAATTAAATAGGCCCAACTTGCAATTCATTAACGGCAGAACATTGAAATTGAAAATTTAACATTGAAATTGAGAATTTTTAATGACCAAGGAAAATGAAAGGCTGTTTTAACATTTACTGTTCTGCTTCTTCTAAATTCTAACAATACACTATACAGAGACGCAATAAAAAAAAATAAAAAGCAAAGGTGCAATGGATTCTTCCCAATCCAGTAACCTAAGAAAAGCAACCTCTAGACCAAAAAGCCAAAATGTTAGTTTTGATGATAAGCCATTATAGAATCATGTAACTATTTTATCAATTTCAAAGGGAGGCGGAGGAGACAGAGTGTGGACATGCAACTACTGCAGCAAGAAAATCACAAGTTCGTTCACAAAAGTGAAGGCTCATTTGCTGAAAATTTCAAATCAAGGTGTTGAAATTTGCAAGGTAATTTCTAATGATATTTTACAAACTTTAAAAAAAGAGAATGAACAGGCTGAGCTACAAAAAGAAAAATAAGTATTTAATAGTAGGAGAAAAATAGAATATGTTTCACTTCCACCTGGTTCAGATTTGTTACAACACAAAAAAAAAAGAAAAGGTAGAAAAGGCTTTTAATGTTATAGAAAGAGATGAGGCTGACAAGGAAGTATCTAGGATGTTTTACACCGGAGGAGTACCATTCAATTTTGCAAGAAATCTTCATTTTATAAGATATAGTCAAATATTAACTAATAGCAACTTGAGTGGTTATGTACCTCCCACGTACAATAGACTTCGAACCAGTTTACTTGCCCAAGAGAGAACTCATATAAATTTCTTACTTCAACCCATTAGAGATTCTTGGAAAAAGAAAGGGGCTTCATATGTTCTGATGGATGGGGAGATCGACAAAAACGTCCATTAATTAACATTATGGTAGCATCTCATTTAGGGCCAATGTTTGTAAAAGCAATTGATACCAGTGTCAACATCAAAGATGCTGAATTTGTGGCAAAGATATTTATAGAAGCAGTAAAGCAAATTGGTAAAGAAAATGTGGTTCAGATTGTGACTGACAATGCTACAAATTTCAAAGCTGCTGGTCTTATAATTGAAGCAAAATATCCCCATACATTTTGAACTCCATGAGTAGTGCATAGCTTGAATTTGGCTTTGAAAAGTATGTGTGAACAAACTAAAATCATTGCATTATTCGCAATGCAAATGGATTAAAGAATTGTTAAATGACATCCAAGAGACAAGGAATTTCATCATGAATCATGGCATGACACTGTCAATTTTTTGCAGGTAAAAATTTTATAGTATTTCCCTTAACATAAAATGCTTCTTTTATTTTTTTAATTATTTTTTTATTGCCTACCATTCCTAGTATAAATTTTTAATTTTCCATATTGTTCAATAGATATTCCAAATTGAAGTTATTGAAAGTTGCTGAAACAAGATTTGCTTCCTCAATTGTAATGGCCAAAAGATTGAGAGAAGTAAAAACATCACTTGAACAAATGGTAATGGATCCAGATTGGAAGGCTTTTAGAGCCAATGGGAAGTCTCCTATTGAAATCAAGGCAATGGATGTGAAAGAATGCATTGTAAGTGATCGGTGGTGGGACAAAATAGATCATTTTTTAAGCTTGACCAAACCCATAGTTGATATGCTGAGAGCCGCTGATAAAGATGCTCCAGTGTTACATTTGATCTATGATATGTGGGATACAATGATTGAGAGTGTGAAGGCTATCATTTTTGCACATGAAGGGGAAGACATGCTAATAGGACAATCCGATTTTTTTGATGTCATCCATGATATTTTAGAGAGTCGTTGGAATAAAAGCAATACACCTCTCCATTGTATGGCACACTCATTAGTGCCTAAGTACTATGCTGAAAATTGACTTCAAGGTAAAAGTAATGATGCCTCACGACAAGCACCAAATGAGGATGAAGAGATATCTTTGAATAGAGACAAATGCTTTAGAAGACTTTTTTTCTAATGATGATGATTTTCAAAAAGTGTTGAAAGAGTATGAAACATTTTCTAGTTCATCAGATTATTTCAACCAACCACATGTGATGGCTGCAAGAGTAGATGAAGATCCAATTTCTTGGTGGGCTAATTATGGTGCATCTACTCCTTTACTCCAATCTCTAGCATACAAGTTATTATCACAACCAGCATCATCTTCATGCTGTGAAAGGAACTGGAGCACATATTCATTTATTCAAAATGTCAAAAGGAATCAATTGACAGCTCAAAGGATCTAGTATATATCCACTCTAACCTTCGTTTGCTTTCAAGGAAAAATGATAACTACACTAAAGACACTTTGAAATATTGGGGTATAAGAAGGGATAACTTTTTAGTGAAAGGAAATGATTGGTTTGATGTTGCTAACTTATCTATTGATGATCCAGATTTGGAGACAGTGATCTTGGATGAGGAGGAAGACGAGGAGATGGAATTATCTACATAATTGTTATTGATTTTATGTTTGATGTGGTTATATTTTGGATATTAGTTACTGCTTTATCGTGGTTGGCTTTGATTATATTTTTGGATATTGAATGTTTATCTAGATTTATTATTATAATATTACATAATTTATATCATTTATAGCTTTAATTTAATTTTTTTATATAACGTATCCACGTACCTGTATCTAAAATCGGATCCGTATCTATATACTTGTATTTTAAATTTGGATCCGTATCCACGTATCTTCTATTTAAAAAATTTACGAGCCCGACACATGGATATCTATCCGTATCCGACACCCGTACCCAAGTCCGAGCAACATAGCCGACAACTAACTTGAGCGTCGGAGCATTAATGCCTAGTCCGACTGAGCTAGTCTTCCTTTTTGTAGGTTCTCAAAACCGCCTATCCGATAGGACATCAATCGTCCAATCCCCATGCCGTTCAGGTGAACTTTTCCTTTTCCGACTAACATTCTCCTCTCATTTTCTCATATTTTGACGTTTATCAATAATGGTTGATGACTTGTCACTTAGCATTGTAGAAGGAGGATTTAAGAAATTTCTCACTATTTCAAAACTAAGATTGCAATTCTTTTTGGTATAACTATTGCAAGAGATTGTTTGAAGATATATTCAATGGAGAAGCAGAAGCTAAAAAGTATCCTTAAGTTACAATGTGTATACCAATACATGGACAACAAAGCAATATTTAGATTATTCGTGCTGCACATTGGATCGATAGTGTGTTATGACCACAAGTTTGTGATCGAGTCACCAGAAAATTGATACAAAAATTAGAACCAGAATAAAGGTCTTTGCCTTTACTTCAATTCCTACCCTTGCATATGATTGTATGAACCTTACAACTCATTAAAAAGAGTCACACACCTTGAAACTCTTAGAGAGTTGCCTACCTTTAATTTGCTAGAATTTTAACTTATTTTATTAACTAAATTTGTCTCTATAAATAGATATTATATTCTAGATTGGAATCCTTTTCCAACTAGGAAATTAATCTAAGTAGAAATCCTTTCTAACTAGAAAACTAGTAAAAATAAAGCACTAATTGAAACCAAATCCTATTAAAACTAAAATATTATTACTAAAACTAAATAAATACTATAATAAAATATTTAATTAGAACCTTAACATTACTCCGTCCTCAAAAATATAACTTGTCCTCAAGCTCAAAATGACCATAAGTCACCTTTAACCTAACCAAATTCCTAATGAATTGTAGGACTAGCTTCATTATCTGCCATATCCAACCAAATATTGTTTTACATTGATGGGTTGCCGTATAGATTCATCACAATTATAACGTAATCCTTTTGCTCTATGTTCAACTAATTCTGCCTGGGTCAATTTTTTTATAAAGGTGACTGGTGTGAAAAATGCTTCAGTCCCTATCTTAATGCCTTGCCCCATCTCTTTTCGAAGATTGATAATCTTACAAGTGTGATGTTTTTGTTCAAATGCCCTTGCAAGACTCATTGTAGGTAATAAATCTGGCAACTTGAGTAATTGGACATCCATTTGAATGGAATCATCTAACCCAGCAATGAATAAACCTGCGTGTAGATATTCAAGTACTATTTCATTTGCACATGCCAACTTTTCCTAAAAGGACCAAATCGTTGGAAACAATACTTTTGGAAATCTATCCAATTCATCAATCCCTTTGCCTGTTTTAATTGATAATACCATAACTATGCTTCCCCTAGCATGTAAAAACCAGCCAAGCCAACCTTGTACACCTCATTGGTGTATTGATTCTCAAAACATTTTTCACATTGTTGAGCACAAATTAATGGGTATTTAGCTTCATCATAAGTGGGAAAATCCAATTTGCTGAATCCAGGAACTATAGTGTGTTGCTGAACCAGTTGCTGGATTGTTTTGTTCTGCTGCCACATGATTTGTTGCAATTCCCCTTTTTGCACAATAACAACCACCCTGTCTCCAGTTGCCGCAATTGCATTGCCAGCTTCATTGCCATCTGCCATCAGCTTATGGTTGTTGTGTCCTAACCGCTGCGATTAGTCTTGAAGAATTTGGGCAAGCCTATCAACTAGCCACTGCTCCATAGCTGAAATCTTGGAATCAATTATGGATTATGTGATGGAACGTTCTTCCTGTAATCTAGAGTTAATGTTGTCAACCATCGTGATTGGCTTCGATACCAAATTGTTATGGTCCTGAGTTTACGATTGAGTACCGAACGGTTGACACAGAAATCAAAAGCAAATAAAATCTTTGCCCTTACTTCGGTTTCTACCCTTGCCTATGATTGTATGAACCTTGCAACTCGTTAAAAGGAGTCACACACCTTGGAACTCCAAGGGAGTTACCTACCTTTAATTTGCTAGAATTTTAACTTATTTTATTAACTAAATTTGTTCTATAAATAGAGATTATATTCTAGATAGGAATCCTTTTCTAACTAGAAAACTATTAAAAATAAATCACTACTTAAAACCAAATCCTATTATAACTAAAATACTATTACTAAAAATAAATACTACTATAATACAACATTTAATTAGAACCGTAACATAGTGATTAAAAATTGCATAAGAATATATTAAATTTCTATCGAGTTCTAATCATAAAGGATTGACAATACATAGCACTGTTAAGGCATGTTTATTAGAATTGAGAATTGATCATATCTTTATTTTCACTGTTGATAATGCTAGTTCCAATGATAATGCCATTAAATATTTGAAAAGTAAAACTAAACAGAGATACTATTTTAGGGCATGAGTATTTTCATATTAGGTATTGTACACACATTTTGGATTTGATAGTTAAGATGGTTTAGATGATTTGAACGAGTCAATTATTAAAATTTGCAATGCAATTAGATATGTAAGATCATCAAGATCTAAATAGAAAGTAAAAGCATTTTGTTGTTAAATGTTGAAACTAGATGGACTTAAAAAAAATATTAGAGGTAGCTAAGAAGTTTGACAAAGTTTCTAGGTTTCTTTTGTATTTTGATAGGATTGGAAATGGAATTGAGAAGGATGGGAATAAAATGGATATAAATGAAAATGAAAATGAAAATGAAAAAAAAAATGGAATAAAAAAAGAAAAAAGAAAAGAGAATGGAGTCATCAAACCACCTAAAGATTGGAAAAAAGCAAAGATGTTTTATCAAATTTTTAGAACTCTTCTGCAATGTAACATTAAAGTTTTCAAGGTCATTATTGGTGACATCTAATGCATTTTTTCTTAAGATAATGTATTACAAACTATGCTTCATAAGTTGAATTTCAATGATAATGTGGATAATTTGAATCTTTTGTTATATGTTGTTATTTATTTTGGACCCTCATTATTAAATTAAATATGTGAAGTTTTGCCCTAAGAAAAGTTATGAAAGAGAGAACTAAAGAGATGTTGGACAATGTGCAAACAATTTAAGTTGATTATATAACTACTAACATGAATGCATCTCAAAACTCAGTTAACACCAAGCACCTAAGGAATGATTTAAAGCACCAAGCAGATATGTATAATTAACTTAATTACAACGCACACAAATTCTGGTCATGCAAACACCTCAAACACCCATAGCTTCATAGTGGAAACAAGTTTCTCCAAATCTAGCAATGAGTTAAATCTACTTCTCTCTAAACTAAATTTTAGATTTGGAGATGACCTGCTGCATCCTTCTTTATTATTATTATTATTATTATTATTATTATTATTATTCA
This sequence comes from Excoecaria agallocha, assembly GCA_037975025.1. Classification (NCBI taxonomy): domain Eukaryota; kingdom Viridiplantae; phylum Streptophyta; class Magnoliopsida; order Malpighiales; family Euphorbiaceae; genus Excoecaria; species Excoecaria agallocha. Next base: position 64,337,308 of record CM075809.1, on the reverse strand, counting down.
ATAGAAGCATTCTTTGTTTGACGTTAAGAAATTGCAACAGAAATAATTTTGCAAGATGAAAAACTCGAAAAAGGCTAATACAGAAAAATAAAAAGCAAAAGACGAAGTGACCTGGCGGCAGCAATAGCATGTCCCAATTCATGCACCGATACAGAAATCAAAGTTGAAAGTAATAAATAAGCAGCATCAACAAGCGAGGGACTCAACGCAAATATCTGCATAAGGAGAAAATAATGACTTTACCAAATAAGAATCTGATCGAATCACATTAAGATCAATAGCTTATATGTTAAAAGCTCAGCATCGAAATTAAAACCCGTGGAGAAAATCCAAACACGAAGGAACTGAGAGCATATTTTCGCTCTGTACTTCCACCAAAAATATGCAGAACAATGCCAAATTCCCAAACAACAATCTGCATGTTGAAAAAAGGAATATAAAAAATCATAAACTTGAGAATAACAGAGAAGGAAAAGAAAGGGTGATTTCAGATGAAAAGAACACTACCATAGTGGTTGTAAACAGCGCGATTAGGCTAAAACCGACCCCAATCGAGAACCATAGTTTGAAAAATGTGGCATGCCTCCTTCCAAATCGAAAAAGTGGAACATTCAAGGCTGAGATTTTGTAATCGCAATACCAGCAGGAGATGGTGTTCGATGGATGTCGGCTCCGAGATTCGGAAGTTTGGACGGGTAGTAGACTCTGAGTTTGTCCCCTTCCAAACCTCCTGATTTGCCTCTCCTCCATCGTCGCCGCAGCTGCCGTTCAATCGATCGGTTACAGCGAATATAGATCCTCCGTACGTCAATTCACGGTTTAATTAACGGGTGTTCTAGGGGATGTGGGACTTGTTTGGATAGGGAGAATCGCCTTCGGGAACATAATTTTTCAGGTAGTATGTAATCCATAATTTTTATTCATAATTTAAAAATTATAAAAATATGTAATTTTTAGAATCATCAATAGACTGATTATGTACAAGATGTGGCAAATTGGCAGATTTAGATTGAGCCCGAAAGAGCATGTCATAAATGGGTTAAAAAATATAAGTTATAAATAGATTAATATTCAAATATATTGCACGAATTTATATCGATCTATAAATTTAATATATATTTATTTATTTTTTGTTTGTTTATTCATCATTATTTTATTTTTTTATCAAAATTATTTTAAAAATTTCTAAATATAATTAAGATGTTTTTAAAATTTTGAGTCAATCGAAGTTTATTTGGATAGATTTCAGAGAATCGAAATATTTTAGATCAATCCGAAAATTCTAAATTTTAAAAATGTTCAAACTTTTATTTTTTAATTCTAAAAATTAATATTCATTATTTTAAGATATTTTATGTGATCGAAATAATTTTTGAAAGTCCGTTGAATATTTTTAAGCTGGTCAAAATTAGTTTGACCCATTTTTGATTCTCTGTCTTATTTTTATTTTTTATTTTTGAAGGACTATTTGATATCATTTTCAACTCAAATTATACTACTGGACTCTTAATGATTTGTACTTTCTAATAGCAATATAAAATTTTTCTAGGCATCGGTGGGCTTCGATGATATTATTCATCCTCGGTATCACTATTCACCATCCAAATTAGTAGTGATTTTAAGGCGTTACAGGCGACGATAATAGAAGGAACATATAATTTTGAGAGAGAAAAGAGGAAAAAACAAACTGAGTGAAAGGAAAGATCCATTGGGCACCTTGTATCAGATCCAATGGGTTAGAAAATTAAATGAGACGTTTTTGAGTTAATCCAATAGGCATTTTTATGGGTTGCATTGGATTTAAATCAATTTTTTAAACGAATTTGGGCAGAGCTTTGGGGCTAGGATAATTTTGTCAGGCCTATGTATGATTGTTACTTTTTTTTTTAATTTTATATTATTTACCTTTTATTATGTCATTTGATAATTAAAATTAATTTTTATCGATCTTAATTAATTACTTTTTTAAATTATTTTATGCACACATTGTCATTCTACAGTGCACAACCATTCTTAATCTAACATAAAGTTTACTTCTCTTCTTCTTTTTTTAAATATAATTTTATTTTTAATTTATACTTTTTAATTTTCAAATTAGGTTCACTTCACATTTTACATGATATAATTCTTTAAGATATAGTTTTATATTTTTTTCTGTATTCTCTATTCCTTTTGTATATTATATATTTTATATATGTGTTATTTTTATAAGAAATTGAAACCATTTTATTTTTATAAAAATTGCTAGAAGTTTTTATGGAACTATAAAAAAATGTTAGAACTATCTAAAACTTAAATATAAAATTTTATGATATTCCAAAATTGTTTTAGTATTATTTTTTGTTATATTTTATTTTGTTATTTGTGTTAATTCACATAAGATTTTGTTTTATTTATGTTAATTTTACTTGTGCTAAAATTAATTTTATTATAGATGATTAATCAAAATAATAAATTGATATTGCAAGCAACCATGATGACAACATATGTAGTTTGTTTGGTCCTAATTTGATTTTGTTGGATTTTGACAGGAAAAATAAAAATAAAAATGCAGCAAAAAATAGAAATCCACCAAAATCCATGCAATCAAATTGATTGAATAGGAAGGATGTAACAATTACCAAGCTCTTGAAGCGTAGGAAATCGATTGTTTAGGTGTTGCCTTCACCGAAACGGACACCTTTTACCTGTATCCACACGTGAATATGATGAACAGAATTGCCCAAGATGCTAGCTCCGTTCCTTGGAAGCTAAGGTTTGATCTTCTGTTCTTTCTCAAAATTACAGAAAAAATGAAATTTTTCTTTACATTCAAGGATGATTGTTACCACTCTAATTTAGTATGCTTAATTAGGGTTTAAACTATACATATCACTATATAAAATAATTAACCTAACCCTAATTTAGAGAGAGAAAATTTTGGGCCCAAAAGTTATATTTCTTATTTAAAATAAGAATTATAATATTAATATTAATATTAATTTTTTATATATATTTATTTCGAATTTTAATTTTTCACAAAATAAAATTCGAAACACCCGAATTAACCCTTAGACCATTTATCACATTTAATGTGTGCAATCCAATAGGTTCATATTATGTTGGCAGTGGATGTCAATCCCATTATAGGCCTACAAGTCATAAGTGACCTATAGTAAGACATTATGACTACCCAAATAATACGAATATCGATAATTTTATTTTAACCTAATAGAACATGTTATAATCCACTATAAGAAAATATCCATTTAGCAACAAAAATTGTCAAATTTCCATTGCTAATAAAAAATAGCAACGAAACCGGTGGTTGCAAAATTGATGGTTGCTATTTTTTAGCAATAGAAAATTTTTTCCGTTGCTAAATTTATATTTTCGTTGCTAAATTCAACCAATATAAGATTCGATAAATTGGTCAAATTACCAATGGAATAACATTTTCGTTTCTAAATTTTACAATGAAAATGAAATTTCGTTGCTAATTTAGCAACGAAAAAAAATTCCATTGCTAAATAACCAACTTAATGCAATTCAGTTTTGAATTAGAAATAGAAATTTATTTCTGTTGCTAAAATAGTAACGAAAATGAATTTTGTTGCTATTTTTGCAACGACATTTGGTTTTCGTTGGTAATTTTTGTCCCAAAATTTTTTCACCATCTACTAACGTCTTATTTTACAACAGTATAAGTATTTCATTGCAAATTTTTGTGGCTATATTTTGGTGCTAAAAGTTTCCTCCATTGTTAGTGACGGGAGACAACCATTTTTATTTCCATTGCTAAATCTAAAAATTTCAACCAATTTTAGCAACGAAATTTATTTTTCATTGCTAAATTAGCAACAAAAATAATTTTGTTGCTATTTTGATATTTTATTATAGTGATCCCTTTATTGCATGATATCTTGTTTGAATATAAATCATGGTACATGTTAAACTTATATAGTCCAAACATATAATTTCTCGATCACTAAGTCGACTTAAGGATCTAATAAATATCTCTTTTATCTTGATTATTCACTATCCTCTGCATTATTCTCATCAAGTTCCATCATAACCTTTATTATTATCCAATTAAAGATAATGTTTGATTATGTCGAAACATAATGTACTCATATAGGATACTTTGATAGTCTCAAATCTAAGGATCGATAATATAACTTTAATGTCATCACTAATGATATTAATTCATGTAGTATCTCATAGCGAGTCTATCTAATACCCTGTTCTCTAATAAGTACTTATAAGTTTAATTTATATCATCATATATAATCATCCCATGATTATTAATTAAACTCATACTAGTCTTTATTTATCATTTTTTCTTTAATGATAAATGACTAAGGATAATTAAAATAATATTAAATTATTATTTACAAACATTATTATAATTTAACATGCCAACAATATAATAATATGAAAAAAATTCAATTTTGTAAAATGAAATGTGACATTACATAAAGAACTAAATATTTAGTCTAGGGCATAACCACTAATAGATTTTGCATTTATATACATGAACTTGAAAAAGACAATAGTACAATTAGACATAATGTAAGAGTTTAATAAGAACAAAGTTAGAGATAATCTAACGAGCCATCTATTTTCATTAGAATTTTGTCATAGCATTATAGAGAGGATGATTTTAGACCTACAATTCAGATAACAATGGAATCATAATATACCTACATCAAATGCTCAATTTGCAGCACTTATTTATTTTAGTAAAAGGTGTGAAGTATCTAACTCGGAGGAACTAATGGGCACTGTGGCAATTAATGTGGATAAAAAATGGCCAATGTGCTTACTAACCTCTATAATAGGCCACATATTTTAGAAAGTGAAATTTGAAAATTGGTGTCGTTGTTAGACTTGAGTCCCAATTTATATAAGAAGCTTGTACATTTCTTTTTTGAAATGGAGATAAGTTGAGAAGTTTGCTTGAAATGCCATCAGAATGACGAAAAAATTATTTGTTAATGATGTTGTCATCTAACAAGTAAAATATTAAAGAGGTGGGAATTATTTTATATTAAAATATGTTTGGATGATTTAAGTTGTAACACCCATAATCTAAACATTGGTTTGAGAATCAGAATGTCACAATATCAACTTATCTTAAATATATTATTCCTTAAACTCCTTATAATTTAGTTTGTAATTTTTTTTATTTTCATAATTATTTTTTCGCATGTAAAATTCTTAGATTGGTGGAAAAGTTACTATTCATTTAGCAAAATTTTTGACAACATAACAGCTACCCTCTATCCTAGCCCTCCTACAAATTTAAATATTACACTTCCAATAATACAAACAACCCAACCAACCACCAATATCCAACACATGCCAATCCACATCCACAATGATTTCCACACACACACATATATGTGTGTGTGTGTGTGTGTGTATGTATACATATACATATGTATACATATATATATGTATATGTATACATATACATAAACATACATACATATATATATATATATATATATATATATATGTGTGTGTGTGTGTGTGTGTGTATACATATACATACACATATATGTGTGTATATGTATACATATGTATATATATATATATATATATATATAATATATACACATATGTATATGTATACATATACATATACATATATATATATATATATATATATATATATATATATATGTCTGTGTGTGTGTATACATATACATATGTATACATATACACACATATATGTGTATGTATATGCGCACACACACACACACACACACACATATATATATCTTATCTTTAATAGATAGCGGAGCATATCAAAATTGTATTCAAGAAGGTTTAATCCCAACTAAATATTATGAAAAAACTTCTGAAAGATTAGATACCACTAATGGATCAAAGTTAATAATTAATCATAAATTATCAAGAGTTAAGATTTGCAATAAAGGATATTATTTTAAAACTCAGTGTTAGTCAAAAACTTAAATTCTGGAGTTATATTAGGAACACCCTTTACTACAATGTTATATCATTTTCAGGTAGAAGATAATGGTATTAAGATAAAAATTTTAGATACATAAATTCTTTTCGAATTTGCATTTTTCATAGTATCTAGAGATATTAGTCATGTAAGAAAAAATATTCAAGAAATTAATTTGTTAAAAAATAAACTAAAACAAATTAAATTTCTCATGAAGTAAATGGAAGGAAAAAGAATAAAAGAACAATTAGATAATCCAGAGATAAAAGAAAAAATCAAAGAATTTGAAAATATCTTTTCAAAAGAAATTTGTGCACCAGTACATAATGCTTTTTGGAATAGAAAATAACGTGTAGTAAAATTACCTTACATAAAAGACTTTGATGAAAAGAAAATTTTAACAAAATCTCAAGCTATCAAAATGACACCAAATTTAGAACAAAAAATTCGAAAAGAAATACAAGATTTAAAAGATAAAGGATTAATAAGAGATTCTAAGTCCCCTTGGTCATGTTCAGCATTTTATATAATGAATCACTACAAGAAAAATGCAATTTAGCAATGGAAAATAGCAACGAAAAATACCAATAAATACCAATTTTCCGTTGCTAAAAGAAAATAGCAACGAAAACTTCCGTTGCTAATCCAGCGGTTGCTATTTTTAGTAATGGAACTTCTATTCCGTTGCTAAATTCAACCAACTCATTTTAGTGATTTGGTAAATTTTAGCAACGGAAACTCTATTTTCATTGCTAAATTTAGCAACGGAATTGCTAGCAACGGAAAATAAATTCCGTTGTTAATTTGAGGAAAGGCAATCAAAATTTACATAAATTTCCATCGATAATTATCATATCATCAAAATTTTGAGGATCTGAATAAAATTTTAATTTAAATCTAAATTGATTAGTCATTTAAAAAAAATATAATGCAATTAACTTAATTATAACATATTATAATCCATAGTCTAAATAAAAATCCATTGAAACATAACATAAACTCAGTATCGAAACCTAAATAATATAGTAAAATCCATAAAAACCAATATATAGAAATACAACTCAAAATCAATACCAATACCTAAATATTAAAAATATAAACTATGTAGTCGGTGAAGGCGGACGATCTGGCTGTTGAGAGGTGTTCTTGTTTTTCAACTCTTTCACCTCATTCTTCCGTTGGATTACAGTATCGAGCAACATACTGACAGTATTCTCAAGCTGAACGACTCTCTCAGAAGGTTCAGAACGCCTACTACAAGCAGCTGTGGATGATGTAGAGGAATGCGAATGAAATGTATTTGCAATAGATCCTAAGCCAAAAATCCTTCCTCGATTATTCTTACCACCAACTACATCAAGAAATATCCGACTCTCATCCACATTTTCAGAGTTTTGTCACTGTTGAGTGAGAGTATCTTGTAATTGGTCCTATAATTACAATAGTTACAATGAATAAACTATATTTCATTAAATAATTAATATACAAATATAAATTTAGCATACATTGAGTTGTCTGCAACGGGCATTAACAAATGTTTGATTATCATGCTTTTTTTGTATGGGTGTACATAAAAACTTCAGGATATGTTGGCCTCTTACCTAAGGACTTTTCCTGCATAATCAAATAAACTAAAGTTTATAAAAAATTGAGCAGAATTTCCTTTAAATTTATGACATTTACCTCATGTGAAATGAAAAACTTATCTAAAAAACGCATCATTATCAAATATTATCATTATCCAACAGTTATCAAACATTATCATTATCAAACATCATCATTATCCAACATCATCATTGTCGAACATTATGAAACATTATCATTGTCCAACATTATGAAACATTATCATTCTAAATTTCCTAAAATTCAAATACTTACCAGTTTATCTACATGCTCATGATGGCTCAAAGTTCCTCCAGTGTGCACCGCTAAACTCTCTCCATCTGAACTTGTAATATCCCACATCGGTTGGTAAGGTGAACGAAGTAGTCCTTATAAGGCTATGGATACCTTACCCTCGTGGACGCGTTTTGGGTAATTTTCCCAGGAACAAAATCGTGAGGGCCTCGGCCCAAAGCAGACAATATTCATAAGCGGCTATCTGGGGACGTTACAGAACATCCCCGTCTATTTGAAGAATTTCTCTCTGAAATGGCAATTGCTTCAGGTGATGCCCAGTATTCCTGCCAACGACCCCATATTTCTTCAGAAATAAAAGAAGGGCGTTCACCACTCTTGTGTAATTTAGCAACAAATTCTTTATATCGTTGACGAGCACGCTTTTCCCAAACTTGATAAATGACACCATTAAATTTTGCATCCCAAAAAAATTCTTTCTGAAAAAGAACATAATTTAATTAATGTAAAATACAATAGATATGACATTAATCTATGAAATCAGCTATTTCATCACAAATAATGCAATTTATTTTTTTTTACCTCAAACTCTTGATAGTAAAAATCTTTTGTCTGCAGAGAGAGATTCTTCCATACATAACCTTTAATTTCTATCCTCTCTTTGAACTTGGATCTAATTTTTCTTGAGCAAATACCTGATGGAATAAACCTATTAATATGAACAAAATTAGATCAATTTTAAATTAGATATCCATAGCAACATATATAAACTAATGTTATATTATAATACAAAATTAGATCAATACTCACATATCATTGATAATTTTAATGTAAATTCTTCCATCAACTCCCTTCGCACCAGGTTGAAAGCCTTCTTCTTCATCCTCGGCATCTACCGTCGGTTCATTTATCAGTATAGATTCAAAGTTTGGTGCTGATATATTTGGATTGTTGGATGCTGAATCACTTGGTAGATTAGGAGAGCCATTGGGGTTTGTAGTAGATGAAGGTGATGCATGATATGGCTGTTGAGAATCTGAATGTAGACCTAGACCTATAGACCCCACAGGTTGAGAAGGGTACACTTGTGCACCGTCATCTTTATCCGATGTTAATCTAAGCCTGGGCGGTAACAGATTATTCTTTCTTTTGGGTGGCATGTGTCGTACCTGAAACTCAAAAAACTTTATCATTTTTCTTGTAATAGAACAATTTAATTACATCATATATAATAATAATTAATTGATGCAATAATAACATATTTGGATTATGATATAATAAAATAAAACATACTCAAATTAATCGCTGTCATCACTTAATTGCACATCAAATTCATCCTCTATTTCAGAATATTCAGAATTAAAGTCTGGCTCATCTTCAGAAATTGGTCCATCTATGGATTCCTCATCATCTCCAATTAAAATTTTAACAAATTCATTATTTGGATCATTTAAATGTTCATTCTCAAAACATGCATTTATTTCATAGGCACCTGGTTCTTCTTCCTGAAATGCTTCACTTTCATTTATCTTGCTTTCTCCTTTTGACTGTCCTTCAAAAATACCTCTTGGTTTTGCTTTACAGACTGCCAACCTATCTTACTTATCCCGTCTTAAACTTGGATAAGGGACATAATATACCTGCGTCGCTTGCATTGCCAACACGAAAGGTTCAAATTGTGTAAATCTTCTCCGTTGGTTGATTTTAATGAGATTATATCGGTTATGTACTTTTACTCCAACATTAGGAGTAGGATCAAACCATTCACACATAAAAAGTACACAACGTTTTATTCGATAATGCGGGGTATTTAATTTCAAGTATGTCAATAATTTTGCCAAAATAATCCATCAGTTTCCCTTGTATGCAAACGCCGCTATTTGCTATTGCCATGCTATGCCCATAATTTCTGTATGAAATTTGTATCCATTAATGAAATAGACTAGATATGATTTAGTAGTTCACAAAGGTCCTTTCGCAAGGTCACATATGAGCCTGTTTTCTATTCTATTTTCAAAAGCCTACATAATTAAAAAAAGGAATCCTAATCAATAAATATATTAATTTGTAAGTTTAACAGTACTTTATTAAAATATTCCTCGTATTGCAAGTTAAAAACTTACATAATTTGCAGACCAAAGCGGAAAGTTTCTTTCCACATCTTTCTTGATGTCATCTTGTGATTTTTTCGGCATTAACTCACTTAACAATTCCTCGTATTCCCTAAAAACATTAAAAATTATCTTAGCTATAAATTCTTTCATCCAAGAATAAGAACTTAACCAATTTCAAATATAACTTAAACTTACTGCACGAAAGGTTGAATTTCTTGGCAATTCAATAAAATGTAACCATAGGCAGCCTCCATTTCTTTGTCTATCAACATTTTTTTTGTTGATCGTCCATGTGTTCGGCCAGGATATGTAAAAATAGATAAGTTATCATCATCAATCCGTGCACCCCCATCGTCATTATGAGGAACTTTTCTTTCTCAAGTGATCACATGCGGCTTAAAATAATGTGAACAAAATGTACTTGCTTCCTCTACTAAATACGCATTGCATATAGAGCCTTCAACTCTGGCCTTATTTTTAACATTTTTCTTTAAGTGATGCAAATTCCTACATCACAAATAAGATAATTATTTAATCTACTCATTTGATATAAATATATGTCAGTTTTAGCTCAAAAGTGTATTTAATTACCTCTCAAATGGATACATCCATCGGTATTGAACTGGACCTGTAAGTTTAGCCTCATGTATTAAATGTATAGGTAGATGCTCCATACAATCAAAGAAGCTGGGAGGAAAAATACTCTCTAACTTGCACAAGGTAACCGGTATGTCCATTTCTAATCTTTCCATATCAGACATTTGAATTTCAGATGAAGTTAAGCTTTTGAAAAACAAACTTAATTCTATTATAGCTTTCCAAACATTGTTCGGTAAGAGCTCCCGAAATGCAATTGAAATTAGTCTATGCATAAATACATGACAATCATGACTTTTCATTCCAAATAATTTGTACTTCCTCATATCAACACACCTTGCCAAGTTTGAAACATATCCATCTGGAAATTTAAGCCTTTTCAACCATCCACACAAAACTTGCTTTTGTTTTTTGTCCAAAGTGTAAGATGCTTTTGGATATTTACCTACATTTGGATATTTATCTAACTCACTTCTTCTACAAAAAATTTTCATATCAGCTCTTGATTTTTCATTGTCCTTTGTCCTCCTTCAATATTCATGATTGTGTTGAAAATATTTTTAAAAATATTTTTTTCAATATGCATCACATCTAGATTATGTTTTATCAAATTAGTTTTCCAATATGGCAAATCCCAAAATATACTCTGTTTTCTCCAATCGAAGTTATGACTTATGGTCCTATTAACCTCTTCAGCTTCAAGGTCTGTGACTTTCAGAAGCCCTAACTCATCAATCTTCTGTAATATATCTTCACCAGATTTAGTTGGAGGTGGAGGTTTTTGTACCATTATATTCTAAATGAATTTATGTTTATTGCGCCTAAATGGGTGATCTAAAGGAAGAAATTTCCTATGATTGTCAAACCATGATGTTTTACCCCCGTTGGGAAGATGAAATGCATCAGAATCATCGCCACAGTAAAGGCAAGCCAATTTCCCTGCTGTGCTCTATTCAGACACCATAGTATAGGCAGGAAAATCACTAATAGTCCACATCAATGCTGCTTTCATCTGAAAATTTTGTTTAAGGGACACATCGTATGTTTCAACACCAAATTCCCACAGATAATTCAATTCAGATATCAATGGTTGTAAGAATACATCAATTTTATGCTTGGGATTTTTAGGTCCTGGCACAATCACTGTCAAGAACATATATGCTTGGTCCATACACATCCATGGAGGTAAATTATAAGGAGTAATTATGATTGGCCATGAGGAATATTGTTGCCCCGATTGACGAAAAGGTTGAAACCCATTTATGGATAATCCCAACCTGACATTTCGACTTTCTACTGCAAACTCAGTATGTGTGTCATTGAAATGTTTTCATGCGAGCGCATCTGATGGATGGGCCATACTTCCATCATTTTGTTCATGTTCATTATGCCATCTCATGTGAGCTATAGTAACTTCAGAAGCATACGGTCTTTGCAGCCTCGGAGTTAGCGGAAAATAATACATCCACTTCCAAGGAACTAATTTTTGCTTCCTAGTACGCGTTCTTGGCTTGAACCTAGGTTGGCTATAGTATTTTCACTCTTCTAATTCCACATCTTCTCCCCAAAACAACATACATCCCAACCTGTAACAATCTATTCGTTCAACGGGCAAACCAAGACCCCAAATAAGCTTCTTTATTTCATAAAAATTCTCAACCATTTTATGCTCAGGAGGCAATGAATCATTGTACCATGTAAGAATATTATCTAAACCTTGTTCAGAAATATGACCTTCAGATTTTATGTTCAATATTCGGGCAATGGCAGACAACTGAGTCATTTTCTCACAGGTTGGCCATAATTCTTGGTCAGCTGACTCTAGCAAGTCAAAAAATCTTTTTGCATTTGGGTTTGGTTCCTCTTCAATATTCTGCATATTTTCTTGAAAGGAATAACCAGCTGCATCATAAACCATTTGTGCGTAAAGATTTTCATTTACATCCACATTATTTCCTCAATTACCAGCTCCCCATGCAAATCCATTTATATTTCCTGGTGAATATACTTGATTACCCCTAGAGGTGCTACAAATTATTGGCTTCCCATGTCGTGTCCATTCAAAATAATTTGGAACAAACCCCTTTTTTAACAAATGTAGATGTACTTCATTAGTAGGGAGGAAATGAATATGTTTGCACTTTTTACATGGACATCTAATTTTTGGACCATCCATATATGCAGTCTGCAAACTTGCATATTCAATGTATGATTGAACGCCCTCGACAAACTCAATATTAATGCAACCATCTAGCATTAATCGCCTATACATTCAAGATCTATCAACATTACTCATACTTGCGTAATTGTTATTCAAATAAGATAATTTCATAATTAGATGTCTATCGGTTAAAAACATCATGGCATAAAATTAAGTTGCATCAAGGTACGTGGCACTCGACCATGATAACCGAGTTATCCTTTAGAAACCAGTAGCCTGCAAGTTGAATCGTTTCAGCCTATATACCTTGATACAACAGTGACACAAAATAAGTTTATTTATTCCTATTGCATGTAAGTTTATTTATACCAAAAAACATGTGATATTCCTATTGCATGTAAGTTTATTTATACCAAAAACATCCCTAGTCATTGTAACATCCTAAAAAATCATAAGTGTTCAAAAGAGGTTAGTCATGGAAATATAAATGTTGATTTGTAGGAAAAAAGAAGAAATTAAATTAAAAGTTAATAAAGGACTTTATTAAATAAAATTAAAATTTAAGGATTTTATTTAAAAGAACAAATTAAAGTCCATATAAAATGATCACATCAAGAGAAATTAAATGAAATGAAAATGAACACTAGGTACATACCTCTCACCAAATAGTTTCACTTACTTTTAGTTACTTGAATTGTCTTAATGGAAGGAGCTTTCTACCAATTTCAGACTTCTCAATGATCTATTTTGTAAAGGACATAGCCCTGAAATGGATAATATTAAAATTAGATTAGGTACACCAATATGTGTTTTTCAATTTTATTATTAGATTGTTATGTTTACAAAATAATTATAATATGTATCATAATTTGTTATGAAATAAATCCATTAATCTATTTAAAAAATATTAGCTACAGAACTTAATCCAATATTAGTGATGAATTTCCTAAATAAATCTAATTCATAATTTGGATTCCATAATAACATTCAGACCATTTTCAGAATTTTTTTGCGATACAAAGCTAATGGCTAAATCAAATTGCAGTGTGGGGGGACTATGAACTACAATGAAGAAATCTATACATTCAGTTGAAACAGATCATTAATAATAAGTATTAACTAATATCATGATGCTCCATTCACATTCACATTCACATTCACAAACATTATCACATTTTTATTAAGTCTTAAGACAGTCATCCCATCTCTCTCTCAAAGAGGATAAATCCATCATAAAGCTCCAGCAAACTTTGAATAAATCATGAATCAGTTCTCTTCCATTTATTGGCCATATATATGAATGCCAACTAGATCTATGCAGATCAATGACATTATATCTGAGATATTAAAGGTTCTATGCCATATAGGTTAACACAACATATCTTTAAAGTATCTATGAATACTTGTGAGTTAAAAGATGATGAAAAGCACATGAAAAACTTTTGGACCTGCAAAATCTCAAAATTGTTTAACAATTGATAATTGGTTTGGCCATTGTAATTTACGTGTCATATTACTAGATTTCATGTTGAAATGCTGCCATTTCGATTGATTTTTTTATTTTCTTCCATTTTTAAGTCTTTTGTTTTAACTCTTCTTTGGTACATCTTATATTCTATATTTTTTTCACCATTATTGATTATTCTCTTAATGGTTTTGTACCTATTTGTACAGGTTGTCTCAATCAAGGGCAAAGTGGGTGTGCAGCATCTAGATGATGCACAACAAAGTAAGAACTTCACTTTTAAATGCCATAGAGATGGCAATAAGATATACTCGGTTAACTCCTTAAATTTCCATTCAATAAGTTTTTATATCGTTATCCTCTAGTGTCCTTTTCATATATTAAATTTGCTTAATAGAATGGTCTTCAATATAAAATTTTAGTGTTAGTAGTGGTAACTATACATAGAATTATAATACTTATCTTATTTTATGGACTAGCTAAGTCATTTGGTGAAATAATTCTACAAATTATTTGTTAGTAGTTGTTTAATTATTCATGTGTAAAGTCAGTTACAAATATATCATAATTGACAATTGACAACATCAGCTTTTGTGAAGATTAGTTACCTGTAAATTGAGATAAGTTCAATCTCCCAAGATCAGTAATCAAACATTAGTACCTGTAAATTGAGATAAGTTCAATCTCCCAAGATTAGTAATCAAGCATTACTACCTGTAAATTGAGATAAGTTGGAACATATACAATTTTTTTTACCAAATTGGTAATACTGATAAAAATGAATCAACAAAATCAAAGTATCAGTTTGTAAGAAAAATAAAACACGTTACTTTGCCAAAAAAGCTAAACATTTGAGTTTATAGGGGAAATGGGTTTCAAGAAATGAAAATATAAGTGATTAAAACCAAGTCAGTGTAAGAAAGCAAGTTATTTCAAAGAAGCAATTTCTTTCTTTTTTTACAGAGTATAGACAACAAAAATTACCAGCTAAAAGAAAAAAATGATGAATTGAAGAACTAGTATAGCATTAAACATGCAAAATGTGGATTAGCATTAAATCTTTAGTGATACGGTTGAACAAAGAAAGGAGCATGAATAAATCCCAAAATTCTCACAAAATTACAGCGAGGTATGGAAAATAGATTGAAGAGAAATTGGTGAAAGCAAGCTTCGAAATAGAAAGACGAAAGCTGAAATAAAAGCATAAAAATGGTGAAGATTAGCTCAGTACACAGATTGAAGAGAAGAGGGCTTATTAAAATCTGGAGCTGCCATCGCTCAGATTTGTAGAGAGACAGAGAGGAAGAGAGGGAAAGTGAAAAAATTGATCAAACTTATCAAAAGAAAATGAAGCAAATACCTTGATTATGTTATGATAATCCAGCGATCAACAAAGGATCTGCAAATTGAAAAGGGAAATCTGTTTCTTATTTGCGAGATAGAGAGGGGGATTATTAAGGCGTAAATGAAAATAAAACGCAGAAAGTGGGGCTTTTTATACCTAGGGTTATGTGAAATAGCAACGGAATAGTTTCGGTTGCTAAATAAATTGGGTGCTAAAATAGCAACGGAATTTTGTTTCCGTTGCTATTTAGCAACGGAATTAATTTCCGTTGCTAGTTTTCATCCCAAAATTTCCCTTTATCAAGTGCGATATATTTAGCAACGACATTTGATTTCCATTACTAAATTAGCAACGAAAAAATTCCGTTGCTAAATATGGCAGCACTTGATGGAGGGAAATTTTGGGATGAAAAATAGCAACGAAAATTAATTCCTTTGCTAAATAGCAACGGAAACAAAATTTCGTTGCTATTTTAGCAACGGAAAAAAACTTCCGTTGCTATTTTAGCAACGAAATTTAATTTTCGATGCTATTTTTAATTCCAAATTTTCCCGCCGTCTAGTGCCGCCATATTTAGCAACGGAAATGAGTTTTCGTTGCTAATTTCCGTTGCTTAAATTTGGCGCAAAAATCTCCCACATTTTTTTAGCAATGGAGTACAACCATTTGTATTCCGTTGCTAATTCAATAAAACTTCAACCAATTTTAGCAATGGAATTATTTTTCCATTGCTAATTAGCAACAAAATTTGATTTCCGTTGCTAAATTAGCAACGAAATCGATTCCGTTGCTATTTTGCTATTTTCTTGTAGTGAATGCAGCAGAAATAGAAAGAGGTACACCTAGATTAGTAATAAAGTATAAACCTTTAAATGCAGTTTTATAATGGATAAGATACCTTATACCATACAAAAGAGATTTATTAAAAAAATTATACTATGCAAATATTTTTTTCTAAATTTGATATGAAATTAGAATTTTGGTAAATACAAGTAGGTGAAGAAGATATAAGACAGGATTTAATGTTCCATTTGGATATTATGAATGGAAAGTTATTCCATTTGATTTAAAAAATACTCCTTCAAAGTTTCAAAATATTATGAATAATATTTTAAGACCAATACATGAATTTTCAATAATATCTATTGACGATGTATTAATTTTTTCAAATTCAATAAATCAACATATCAAACATTTAAAAAGATTTTTCCACTTAATTCACCAGAATGGATTAGTAGTTTTCGCACCAAAGATACAACTTTTCAAAACTAAAGTTAGATTTTGAGGACATGATATAGATCAAGGCACCATAAAACCAATAAATAGAAGTTTAGAATTTTCTAGTAAATTTCCAAATGAAATAAAAAATAAGAAAAAGTTACAAAGATTTTTTGGATGTTTGAATTATGTTCATGATTTTTTCAAGGATTTGGAAAAATTATGTAAACCTTTATATAATAGGTTAAAAAAGAAACCTGAACCATGGACAGAAAAACATACTAGTATAGTTAAAGAAATTAAAGAAAAAATCAAAAGTTTACCATGTTTAAATATATCGCATCCAGAAGCCTTTTTAATAATTGAAACAGATGCTAGTGATATAGGTTATGGTTGTATTTCAAAACAAAAACGAAAAGAAACAAACAAAGAAGAACTAGTAAGATTTTATTAAGGAAGTTGGAGTCAAACTCAAAAGAACTATTCTACTATCAAAAAAGAAATTTTAAGTATTGTTTTATGCATAAAAAAGTTTGAAGACGATTTATACATGAAAATATTTTTGCTGCGCATTGATTGTTTATCAGCAAAATATATTTTAGAAAAGGATGTCAAAATTTTAATTTCAAAATAGATTTTTGCAAGATGGCAAGCATTACTTAGCAACTTTGATTTTGAAATTGAATTCATCAAGGAAAAAAATAATAGTTTACCTAATTTTCTTTCTCGTGAATTCTTACAGGGCAAATGAATCATAATAAGAAAGTTTTGACAAAAACTACATTATCAACAGGAAATTCATTATCATCAGGAAATTTTCAACAAAATCCTCATATTAGGACCATATCTAGACCCTTATTTCCTATAGCACCTTCTTTTCCTCCACTTCAAAGACCTCAAACTTTTCACCTTCTGCACCTCCTCGACCATACTCACCAGCTCTAGCTTTTCCTTCTTATCTCATTTCACCTATAATACATTCTCCTTCTACTAAGACTTTTCACCTTATCATTTGAATCAGAAAAGATTATTTATTAAAGTCTTAGAACCAAAAGAACTTAATATATCAAAGAGTCAAAGTTTTTATAGGTTCATTGATCGTGTTTTCCCCAATAGTTGGCATTTTCATGAGGAAGACCAAAGTAAAACAAGAGAGTATTATGAAGCCATACTAGTAGATACTGAATCAGTAAAAATAGAATATAACTATGATGAGAGAGATAAGAATAGGATTACTTATAGTAAAGTTAAGATTATCCATGTTATTACTTAATTAGAATGGGGATCACTGCCATTCAATTGAAGACACTATCAGGATTTCCTCCTAGATTGGTATATAGCTATTATGATTATCAAAAAGCATGGTATCGATTATTTTACTTAAGAAATTTTGAACATTCGTGGTTCTTTTACTTTTCACATAAATTTGGTGGTGTTCTCCCAAATTGGTTCATCAGATGGTTTGGTTACTTTGACTTAATCACTGAAGCAGCTCCATTCCAAATTAAGGAAGCTTTTGTCAAATTTACAACTTACTACAACCTAGGAGCTCCAGATAATCTTTTAAAATAGTGCAATGTTCAAGATTCCACGGATTGCTTCATGGACCTATCACATTTTTTAACAAATTAATCAGTTACCAATTCTTTATTAAGAATTTCGAGTAAAATGATGAGACAATTTTGATGTCAAGAAGGCCGCTAAATAAACATTTATCAATTATTTAGAGAAACCAACATCTACAGCTTCATCGTCAAATTTTTCAATAGGATTTATTACCGATAAAAATTAAATTATCAATTTATTATCTTCAGCATCCACAGAAGAAGAATTCAATTCTATTATCAATCAAATTTTAATTGAAAGGAAAAACTCATCAGAAAGCAGTACTCCTCCTCCTCGTCGTGTATTTGAAGATTCTCAATACCTATTTTCAGATGTAGAATTATAAATAGTATGTTATAAAATATAAATGTAAAGCAAAAGTATTGTAAAAGTAATGTACATAAAGTAAAGATGCAAATGAAAAAACAAACGTAAAAAAACAAAAGCATTAATGTGGAAAAAGATAAAAAGTCAAGAAAAGTAGGCCATTTCATATCCTTAGCAAAAGCTTTACTCCCGGCACTTTACTAAAACTTCTAAAAGTTTCTAAAGTTAAGCTTTTAGGTGAATAGTTTTTCAATAGTATTTTTAATATTTCAAATTTTATTTTAAACCTACCTTTCTCATTTATCTTATCCTTTCACCTGACACCATTTACTATTTCAAAAAGTAAGCCTTTATTATCCATTTCAACTTTTATTGTAATGACTATACTAGATAATCCTAATTGCTGTTACTAATTACATTCATTAATCCCATTAATACTATGACTTATCTGTTAATGATGCATATATGAGCATACATACATTCATACTGTCATATGTTGATGATCATTCTTTACATAACTTTATAATTTCATGCCTTTAAATACAAATACATTGGATGTAACCAAAAGAGATGCAAAAGTTATTTCATGCATCAAAATGCTAATTCTAATATGATGTCGGCTTGGGAGATTGTTGGCTTTGTCCCTGAACAAAGTTTCTACCCTACGAACCTACACGGCTAAACACCCGTGCTAAGCTAAAAAGCTTAGTGGGGAACAACTAATAACATACTGATAATTACTTGCAGTAGTTATCAACAAGCATACAATAACAATAATATACAATGTATTATTTGGATTAATAAAGATATAATTGTATCCTTTAATTAGAACAGTAACAGATTTCATACTGTATATGTATATCATTATTTGCATAAATGGCTTGCGTACAATCCTGTGGGTGTGGATAACGGGTGCAATGGATATCCGAAGGTATCAAATCAGAAGGATACCCAAAGGTATCTAAACAGAAGGATACCTGAAGGTATCTAAACAGAAGTCTCATGTAGAGACAAACAGAAGACTCATAAGAGTCAAACAAAAGCAGTTGCGACAGGAACCCTATAGGCATGCCTATCTATCCACATCCAAGTTTTTTTTCTGTTTAAGTGCAGGCATAAGTCAATCATCTTTCATATCCTATGAACTTATTTTAACATATTCCATTATAGCATTAATAAATGCAAAGCACTGTAATATCATACATTGTTATCTCATAGTAAAAACAATCATATACTGTCATTGCAAGGAAGTAATTCATGCTTGTTCCATTTTAAGGTAATAAGACTTACCTTTCAATTATTAAGTAATTCTTGCAATTAAAGGGATTCCTTGCTGTATGCTTGCAATTTAGAAGATACATTTACTATATGACTGTAATCTAGGATGATTTATAAGCTTAGGGAGGGCTTAGACAAGTCTGTACCTCAAAAGAAATCAAAGAAAATACAGTTTTCAAAATACAGGGGAGGGTCACAGTTACTAACAATTCCTAGTAACCTTGAGCCTAGACTTGTGATAAGGGTCACGGTTACTACCAATTTCCTAGTAATCGTGAGCTATGATGCTCTTTGGTTCTGGACTAAAATAATGGACTACCTCACGGTTACCAACAATTTCGTAGTAACCGTGAAGTAGGGTGATGAACTCGGGTCACAGTTACTATGAATTCCTTAGTAACTGTGAGATAGCATGGGTTTTGTTTCTGGACCAAAAGTTCATTTTCCTACAGTTACTAAGCCTAGGGTAGTAACCGTGAAGAAATGCTACGAGACTGGGTCACGGTTACTATGAAACCTTGGTAACCGTGATCTAGAAAATACTTTTGGTCTGGATTGAAAATTTAGGGACCTCACGGTTACTATGAAATTCATGGTAACCGTGAGCTCTAAACCGCCTCGAGACCGATTTCCAATCTCGACTTCTAAACCCATTTTTAACTTGAAAAACAACAAAGTTTTGCAAAATGGCCTTCAACAAAGTTGTAGGCCTATGTTTCTAGTTTTCAAAACATCAAAAATCATTTTAATAGGACCTATAAAACTCCAGTTATTCAAGAAAAACCACAGACTGTTCATGAAGGCAAAAATCACATCCACAATCAGGTTTCAATATCGATTTTCACTATCATGCAGTGAAAATCAGGTTTTGGTCTCTTTTAACAAAATCAAGGCATGCAAGTCTAGTTTCTATACCAACTAGAATTTCATTATTTAAACAACTATAACTAAAGATATGAGCAAAAGTGTACAGACTGGTCAAATGATCTTTAAAACAGATTTTCATATTTTCAACCAAACTTGCATGTTTTTGACTCTAAACCCTTCTAAGCTTTAAATCATCCATATAACACATGAGAGAGACATTCAAGATCTCTCTCATAACAAATCATAAAACATACACACATATATAACTTAAGTTCCCATACCTTGTTTTAACTCCACCTTTCTCTTTAACCTTGGAGAGTTTCCTCTCCCTTTTTCTTGCTGGATTCTCCTTCTATAAACATAAGACACTTCTATGAAAACCAGCAAGCTAACCCATGAACCATACACATAAAAGAATAATAAAGTTAGCATACCACTAAATCCAAGTAATCTTTCTCTTTTCTTTTTTTTTACTCCAATTCAAAGAAATCTAGAGAGAGGATGAGAGAGAGTTTAGGGTTTGGGAGAGAGAGAAGATGAAGATGGAGAGTGAAGACCAAGGGTTGGCCGGCCACTTCTCGACCAAAAAAATATTTCCCTCCCACTCCCACTTGATTGGCCCAAATGTCAATTAAACATTAAAATTGCCAATTGGTCCTTTAACTTTCCTTTATTTCTAGTAATACCCCACATCTTACTCTTTAACTTTTCAATTAGGTCCTTTTATATGCATTTACTCTTAATTAGGCATAAACACTAATACTTAATTAGTGATAATTCTTCTAGGGTGTACTGAGGGGCATTACAACTCTCTCCCCCTAAAAGAATTTCGTCCTCGAAATTCATACCTGTACTGAAGAGCTGAGGGTATTGAGCCCGTATAGCTGCTTTAGGTTCCCAAATCGCTTCTTGTACTCCATGGTGTTTCCATAGCACTTTGACTAGGGGAACATCTTTGCTCCTTAACTGTTTAACTTCCCTGGCTAGAATCTGTTTAGGCTCTTCATCATACGTATAATCAGTTCTGACATTGATATCTTGCACTGGTATGATGTGTGACTCATCAGATCGATATCGCCGGAGCATCGAAACATGAAAAACACTATGCAACTTTGATAGTTCACTAGGAAGATCCAGTCGATAGGCTACCGGTCCAATTCGTTCTAAGATTCTGTAAGGACCAATAAACTGAGGACTGAGCTTTCCTTTCTTTTCGAACCGTAGTACTTTTCTCCATGGGAATACCTTTAGAAACACTTTATCATCAACCTGATATTCAATATCCTTTCTTTTCAGATCCGCATACAATTTCTGTCTATCGCTGGCTTCTTTCAATCGTTGCTTGACAAGTTGAATCTTTTCTTCGGTATCATTAATAATGTCAGGACCTGTCAACTTGCTTTCAGCTAACTCCATCCAACAGGAAGGAGTTCTACATTTCTCACCATAGAGAGCTTCATAAGGTGGCATATTAATGCTAGTTTGATAGCCATTGTTGTATGCAAACTCCATCAAAGTCACATATTTGTCCCAACTCCCGGGAAAATCTAAAATGCAGCCTCTTAACATGTCTTCTAACACCTGTATGATTCTCTCCGACTGCCCATCAGTTTGAGGATGAAAAGCAGTACTAAGAAGGAGCTTTATGCCTAAGGCTTGTTGTAGACTTTTCCAAAATCTGGAAGTGAACCTCGGATCCCGATCTGAAACAATTGAGATTGGTACCCTATGCAATCTAACAATCTTGTCTATATACAATTCAGCTAACTTATCCATTGAGTAATTGGTTTGAACCGGTATAAAATGAGCCACCTTTGTCAATCTGTCTACTATGATCCACACTGCATCACGTCTTCTTTGAGTAGTGGGTAGACCTGTAACAAAATCTATAGTGACATTGTCCCACTTTCACTGAGGAATGGGAAGAGGATTCAGCAATCCTGAAGGAAGTTGATGCTCTGCTTTCACTTGCTGACATGTTAGGCATTTGGAAACATACTCAGTCACACCTTTCTTCATTCCCGGCCACCAATAGAATTGTTTCAAATCTCTGTACATTTTGTTGCTACTAGGATGCATGGTGAATATTGTACTATGGGCTTCTTGTAATAAAGCCTCCTTCAGTTCTTCAACATCTGGCACACACAAATGATTCCGATAGTAAAGACCACCATCAATTCCAATAGAATATTCTATCGGACCTCCTGTATAAACTGATTGAGACAATTGTTGCAGCTTTACATCATCTGCCTAAGCATCTATAATTGTCTGTCTTAGATTAGGGTGAGCTCGCAATTGAGCTAACAAAGCCCCATCGGATGCAAACTTCCATCTATAACCTTGTAATAACAAGGTTTCCATCATCTTCTGGCTCAAAGCATCAGCTACCACATTAGCCTTTCCTGGGTGGTAGTCGATTATACAATCGTAGTCTTTAAATAATTCGAGCCATCCGCGCTGTCTTAAATTAAGATCTCGCTGAGTAAGCAAGTATTTAAGACTCTTATGATCTGTATAGATTCTACACTTCTCACCATAAAGGTAATGTCGCCATATCTTTAAAGCAAACACAACTGCGGCCAATTCTAAATCATGAGTCGGATAATTTTGTTCATGAGGCTTTAACTATCTTGATGCATAAGCCACTACTTTACCCTCTTGCATCAACACACACCCCAATCCATTCCTAGATGCATCACTATACATAGCATATTCCTTACCCGCTATTGGTTGGGTAAGAACCGGAGCTTCAGTTAACATCTTCTTTAACTGATCAAAACTGGCTTGACAATGGTCTGTCCACTCAAATCTAGCTTCTTTCCGAAGTAACTTAGTGAGTGGAGAGGCAATGACTGAAAAACCTTTCACAAACCGCCTATAATAGCCGGCTAAGCCCAAGAAACTTCGGACTTCTGGCACATTTCTAGGCGGTCTCTAATTTACTATAGCCTCAATCTTTCTAGGGTCCACCTTGATGCCTTCTGAAGGCACCACGTGCCCAAGAAAAGAAACTTCTTTAAGCCAGAACTCACATTTGCTTAACTTGACATAAAGCTGTTGTTCTCTCAAAGTCTGTAACACTATTCTCAAATGTTCTGCATGTTCCAATTCATCATGAGAATAAACCAGAATGTCATCTATAAACACCATGACAAACTGATGTAAATAGGGTCTGAACACCCTATTCATCAAATCCATGAAGGCTACAGGTGCATTAGTCAACCCGAAAGGCATTACTAAGAATTCGTAATGATCATATCGAGTTCTAAAGGCAATCTTCTGCACATCCATGTCTTTGACCCAAAGTTGATAGTATCCCGACCTCAAGTCAATTTTAGAAAACACTCTTGCACCCCATAACTGATCAAAAAGATCCTCAATCCGAGGTAAAGGATACTTGTTCTTCACTGTCACTTTGTTAAGCTGTCTGTAGTCGATGCACATTCTCGAAGTGCCATCCTTCTTTTTAACAAATAACACCGGTGCACCCCAAGGTGACACACTAAGCTTAATGAAGCCTTTATCTAATAATTCTTGTAACTGAACCTTTTACTATGAAATTCATGGTAACCGTGAACCCTAAACCGCCTCGAGACTGATTTCCAATCTCGACTTCTAAACCCATTTTTAACCTGAAAAATAACAAATTTTTGGCAAAATGGCCTTCAACAAAGTTGTAGGCCTATGTTTTTAGTTTTCAAAACATCAAAAATCATTTTAATAGGACTTGTAAAACTCTAGTTATTCAAGAAAAACCATAGACTGTTCATGAAGGCAAAAATCACATCCACAATCAGGTTTCAATATTGATTTTCACTATCATGCAGTGAAAATCAGGTTTTGATCTCTTCTAACAAAATCAAGGCATACAAGTCTAGTTTCTATACCAACTGAAATTTCATTATTTGAACAACTATAACTCAAGATATGAGCAAAAGTGTACAGACTAGTCAAATGATCTTTAAAACAGATTTTCATATTTTCAACCAAACTTGCATGTTTTTTACTCTAAACCCTTCTAAGCTTTAAATCATCCATATAACACATGAGAGAGACATTCAAGATCTCTCTCATAACAAATCATAAAACATACACACATATATAACCTAAGTTCCCATACCTTGTTTTAACTCCACCTTTCTCTTCAACCTTGGAGAGTTTCCTTTCCCTTTTTCTTGCTGGATTCTCCTTCTATAAGCATAAGACACTTCTATGAAAACCAGCAAGCTAACCCATGAACCATACACATAAAAGAATAATAAAGTTAGCTTACCACTAAATCCAAGTAATCTTTCTCCTTTCTTTTTTTTACTCCAATTCAAAGAAATCTAGAGAGAGAGAGGATGAGAGAGAGTTTAGGGTTTAGGAGAGAGAGAAGATAAAGATGGAGAGTGAAGACCAAGGGTTGGCTGACCACTTCTCCACAAAAAAAATATCTCCCTCCCACTCCCACTTGATTGGCCCAAATGTCAATTAAACATTAAAATTGCCAATTGGTTCTTTAACTTTCCTTTATTTCTAGTAATACCCCACATCTTACTCTTTAACTTTTCAATTAGGTCCTTTTACATGCATTTACTCTTAATTAGGCATAAACACTAATACTTAATTAGTGATAATTCTTCTAGGGTGTACTGAGGGGCATTACATTTATCATTTAAAAAATACACGTTTTATAAAAGTAAATAGTATTTCTCTTATCAATAACATTATTACGAAGCCTTATCAAGAGTATTATTCCAAGATAGGTGTTATCTTCTGCAGCCGACCTTATCTTCAAGCAATTATCACAAGGATGGATCATCAACTTTTTTCAAGTATATAAGAAGGCATTTTCATTAGTTACAAGCACGAGTTAGAAAGACGAGTTAGACAAGTAATTTATATGAGAGTTTTTTTTTGGCAAAAAAGATTCCCAACCTTTAAAAGCAAAACTACTCAAAATTAAAGAGAAAAATAAAAAACCCCTTGTAATATCAACTTCCCTTTGTAATAAAACCTTAGATTTGTAACTTATATTTTCAATAGCTTGTTTTTTTATGTTTGCTTTTTCATTTACATCTTTACTTTATGTACATTACATTTACAATGCTTTTGCTTTACATTTATATTTTATAACATATGATTTATAATTCTACATCTACAAATGGGTTTTGAGAATCTTCAAATGCACGATGAGGAGGAGGAGTACTACTTTTTGATGAGTTTGCCCTTTGAGTTGAAATTTGATTAATAATATAATTGAATTCTTCTTTTATGGATGCTGAAGATAATAAATTGATAATTTAATTTTTATCGGTAATAAATCCTGTTGAAAAAGTTAACGATGAAGCTATAGATGTTGGATG
This sequence comes from Excoecaria agallocha, assembly GCA_037975025.1. Lineage (NCBI taxonomy): Eukaryota > Viridiplantae > Streptophyta > Magnoliopsida > Malpighiales > Euphorbiaceae > Excoecaria > Excoecaria agallocha. The sequence goes on along the minus strand of CM075809.1, from coordinate 64,311,170 downwards.
CTCTAAATAATTAATAACTGCTTGTCTATCAGCGTTTTTGACATAAAACTACACCACAAATTTTACTCGAAATTCTCGATAAAGAATTGGTAACTGATTAATCTATTTAGAAATGTGATAGATCCACAAAACAATCCATGGAACCTTGAACATTGGATAATATTTTAAAAGATTATCTGGAGCACCTGGGTTGCAGTAAGTTGTAAATTTGACAAAAGCTTCCCTAATTTGGAATAAAGCTGCTTCAATGATTAAGCCAACGTAACTAAACCATTTGATGAACCAATTCAGAAGAATGCCACCAAATTTATGTGAAAAGTAAAAGAACCACGAATGTTGAAAATTTCTTAAGTAGAATGCTCGATACCATGCTTCTTGATAATCATAATAGCTATATACCAATATGGAAGGAAATCTTGATAGTGTCTTCAATTGATAGGGCTTTAATTCCCATTTTAATTGAGCAATAACATGGGCAATCTGAACTTGACTATAAGTAATCCTATTCTTATCTCTCTCATCATAGTTATGTTCTATCTTTATTGATTCAGTATCTACTAGTATGACTTCATAATACTCTCTTATTTTACTCTAGTCTTCCTCAAAAAAATACCAACTATTAGGGAAAATATGATCAATTAACCTATACAAACTTTGACTCTTTGATATATTAAGTTCTTCTGATTCTAATACCTTAATAAATAATCTTTTCTAATCCAAATGACAAGGTGAAAAAGTCTTTGTAGAAGGAGAGTGTATTATAGGAGAAATAGAAGAAGAAGAAGCTAAAGCTGATGAGTATGGTCGATGAGGTGCAAAAGGTAAAAAAGTTTGAGGTCTTTGAAGCAGAAGAAAAGAAGGTGATACGAGAAATAAGGGTCTGGATATGGTCCTAATAGGAGCATTCTGTTGAAAATTTTCTGATGATAATGAATTTCTTGTTGATAATGTAGTTTTTATTAAAACTTTCTTATTAGAACTTATTTGCCTTGTAAGAATTCATGACAAAAAAAATCAGGTAAATTATTATTTTTCCCTTGATGAATTCAATTTCAAAATCAAAGTTGCTAAGTAAAACTTGCCATCTTGCAAAAATCTTTTTCGAAATTAAATTTTTTACATCTTTTTCTAAAATATATTTTGCTGATAAACAATCAATGCGTAGCAAAAACTTTTTCATGTATAAATCATCTTTAAACTTTTTTATACATAAAACAATACTTAAAATTTCTTTTTTGATAATATAATAGTTCTTTTGAGTTTAACTCCAGATTCCTGAATAAAATCTTACTAGTTCTTCTTTGTTTGTTTCGTTTTGTTTTTGTTTTAAAATACCACCACAACCTATATCACTAGCATCTGTTTCAATTATTAAAAAGGCTTCTGGATGCGGTATATTTAAACATGGTAAGCTTTTAATTTTTTCTTTAATTGCCTTAACTATACTAGTATGTTTTTTGGTCTATGGTTTAGGTTTTTTTTTCAACCTATTATATAACGGTTTACATAATTTTCCTAAATCTTTGAAAAAATCATGAACATAATTTAAACATCCTAAAAAGCTTTGTAACAGTTTCTTATCTTTTTTTTCGTTAGAAAATTTACTAGTAAATTCTAAACTTCTATTTATTGATTTTATAGTGCCTTGATTTATATCATGTCCTAAGAATCTAACTTTAGTTTGGAAAAGTTACATCTTTGGTGTGGAAACTAATAGTCCATTCTATTGAATTAAGTTGAAAAATCTTTTTAAATGTTTGATATGTTGACTTATTGAATTTTTAATTTTAAATATCTAGTATTATCTAGCGAAGTTGAATTAGATAATTAGAGTCTTTCTTAGAAAATTATTCTAATTAAGATATCCAACTGAGTATATTTAATTAAGATAAATTTAAAAAGAAATTTGAAATTGTGCTTAGAGTGATGAAATGTTGGTCGGCCCTGAAGGCTTAACATTGGTCAGCCTTTGGAAGCCGAGATGGTGTGTTGGTGGTCTCGATAAGCTGGGTGGTCCCGTGATTCGCACATGTTTCACTCTTAACTTCTCTTTGAGTTTAGCTTGATTAAATATATTTGGATGGATATATTAAGTAGAATATTTTTTACTAAAGATTCTAGATCTGGTTCAACTAGCAAAGGTAATATTAGAGAGTTAGATGAAATGAATTTCGTAGAGGTAAATATTGAAAAAGTAGAGAATGATTTGTTTGATTGGACTATACTTAAACAAGATATTCAAACAATATATTCAATAGGCACTTTTGAATTTTTCCATGATTATTCGATTAAAAAAATAAAATAGACAATAGCTATTAATCAAGAACATAAAACTATTCAATTATTATCAGAAAAGGCAATAAATGAACATAAGAAGAAAAAATGTAGAATTTTGCATATAGGATTAATAAATATAGCAATAAAACCTTTATTCAGATTAGGATTAAATACTCTTATTTTAATGTGTTTAAGAGATGCTAGACATGTTAATTTTTTTAATTCTTTACTTACTATGGCTGAAACAAATTTAGCAAACAGACCTTTATATTTTAATTATTTTCCAAGATTTACTATTAGTCTATATGATTCGAATATATTAGATACTTTAACTTTAACTGTTGAAACAAAGAATTTAATTTTTAAGGAAAATATTCTCTTTTCACTAAAACTTCTTCACCTTATCTTTTGAATCAAAAAATATTATTTATTAAAGTATTAGAATCAGAAGAACTTAATATATCAGAGAGTTACAGTTTTTATAGGTTAGTTGATCATGTTTTCCCCAACTGTTGGCATTTTTATAAGGAAGACCAGAGTAAAACATGAGAGTATTATGAAGCCATACTAGTAGATACTGAATTAGTAGAGATAGAACATAACTACAATGAGAGAGATAAGAATAGGATTATTTATAGTAAAATTAAGATTATCCATGTTATTACTCAATCAAGATGGGGATCATGGCTATATCAATTGAAGACACTATCAAAATTTCCTCCCTAATTGGTATATAGTTATTATGATTATAAAGAAGCTTGGTATGGAGCATTATACTTAAGAAATTTTCAACATCCGTGGTTCTTTTACTTTTCACATAAATTTGGCGGTGTTCTCCCAAATTGGTTCATCAAATGGTTTAATTACTTTGGCTTAATCACTGAAGCAACTCCATTCCAGATTAGGGAGGCTTTTATCAAATTTACAACTTATTGCAATCCAAGTGCTCTAAATAATCTTTTAAAATATTATGTAATGTTCAAGATTCCATGGATTATTTCATGGACCTATCACATTTCTAAACAGATTAATCATTTACCAATTCTTTATCGAAAATTTTGAATTAAATGGTGGTTTGATGTCAAAAAGGCCGATAGATAAGCAATTATCAAATATTTAGAACAACCAACATTTACAACTTTATCGTCAACTTTTCCAACAAAATTTATTGTCGACAAAAATCAAATTATCAATTTATTATCTTCAACATCCATAAAAGAAGAATTCAATTCTATTACAACTAAAAGAGCAAACTTATTAGAAGGCAGTACTCCTCCTCCTCGTCCTGCATTTGACGATTCTCAAGATCCATTTGTAGATGTAAAATTATAAATAGTATGTTAAAAAATATAAATGTAAAGCAAAAACATTGTAAATGTAATGTACTAAAAGTAAAGATGCAAATGAAAAAACAAATGTAAAAAAGGGCATTAATCTGGAAAAAGACAAAAAGTCAAGAAAAGTAGGCCATTTCATATCTTTAGCAAAAGCTTTACTCCCGGCACTTTACTAAAACTTTTAAAAGTTTCTAAAGTTAATTTTTTTGGTGAATAGTTTTTCATTTGTATTTTTACTATTTCAAACTTTATTTTAAACCAACCTTTCCCATTTATCGTATCCTTTCACCCGACACCATTTACTATTTCAAAAAGTAAGCCTTTATTATCCATTTCAACTTTCATCATTTCAAAAATACATATTTTTGAATATAAATAGTATTTCTCTTATCAATAACATTATTATGAAGCAGATATTCATCAAGATTTATCTCGAAGCCTTATCAAGAGCATTATTCCAAGATAGGTGTTATTTTCAGCGACCGACCTTATCTTCAAACAATTATCACAAAGATTAATCATCAAATTTTTTCAAGTATATAAGAAGGCATTTTCATCAGTTACAAGCACAAGTTAGAAAGACAAGTTAGATGGGTTGGACAAGTAATTCATACAAGTGTTTTTAGATGAGAGTTTTTGGGGTAAAGCCTTCAAGAGCAAAATATTCAAAATTAGAGAGAAGAATTAAAAAAAACCCATAGTAATATCAACCTCATTTTGTAATAGGACCATAGATTTAAACCTTATATTTTCAAAAGGCTGTTCATTTACTCTTATCACCTTATCAGAAAACTTCTTATATATTATCATCAGATTATAATTCATCAAGTATTTTCTTTTAAATATATCTTAGTATATAGATAAATTTTTAAATGGTTTATATGCTATTGATTTTGATAATGATCAAGATATGTTTTTATTAAAAAGAGAATTAATTAGTTTGAAAGATTATTTAATTAAAAAGCATGAAGATTTTCATCTAAGTGAATTTTGCAATTATCAAGATTTTCACGACAAAATAAATTTGATTGATATTTTAATTGATTTTATTCCTAGTATTCCTGCAGATTGTTTTCCAGATTTATAAAATATTTTAATTAATGAATAGAGAACAAAAAAGACATAAATTATTAGAAGGATATGAAAAAAATTGGAATGTTAGACAAAAGATCTGTGAATTTAATTATTAGATAGCTAGATTAAAAGTTTATCTTATAGTTTATCATCATTTATTTCATGAAATTAATATGTGTCACTGTAGATATTTTTAAATTAATATAATATTAGTTAATTTAATGTTGGAATTGTTTGATCTAATTATAAGTACATATGGATTATTTAAAGAGAAATTTAAAAGGTTACATAATGAAATAAGAAAATTACAATTAGAAATAAAAGAAATAAATTCTAGAAAAGAATTAATAAATCAATTTCCACATAAATATAGTTTAGCATTATATTACAATCAACAAATATATAATAGAAATTATCAAATAGAAAGGTTAAAAAATATATTAAAATTGATACCTTTAGGTTAATAATATGGAAAATATAGTAAAAATAGAAAATTTAAATTTACCTCCTTTTTCAGATTATTATACTATTGTAGAAAATATTAAATATATGATCAATAAAAATAAACATCTAATTTGGAGATTAAAAATAATAAAAAATCAATACCTATATGTTAATTATATAAATATATAAATTATAATTGTTCTAATTTAATTAATTTAACTTTATTAATTCTCTAAACTAGGTTTAATCCCAACTAAATATTATGAAAAAACTTATGAAAGATTAGGTATTGTTAATAGATCAAAGTTAATAATTAATTATAAATTATCAAGAGTTAAGATTTGCAATAAAGTATATTGTTTTAAATATATCTTGATGTATAGATAAATTTTAAATGGTTTATGTATTATTGATTTTGATAATGATCAAGATATGTTTTTACTTAAAAGAAAATTAATTAGTTCTAAAAATTATTTAATTGAAATGCATGAAATTTTACACTGTTTTCATTCAAATGAATTTTGTAATTGTCAAGATTTTCATAGGAAAATAAATGTAAAATTAACTGATTTTGTTTCTGGTATTCTTACAAATTGTTTTTTAAATTTATAAAATATTTAAAATATAATGGATAGAGAATAAAAAAGGAAAAAACTCCTAGAAGGTTATCAAAAGATATATAATGTCAAAAGAAAAATTATAGAATCTATGAATCATATTGGTAAATTAAAAATCCATCTTATAGTTTATCATCATTTATTTCATGAAATTAATATGTGTGACTGTAGAGATTTTCAAATTAATATAATATTAGTTAATTTAATTGTTAAATAGGTTACATTCAAACCTGAAAAATATGCTTTAATGCTATATTATAATCAACAAATATATAATAGAAATTATGAGATAAAATGGTTAGAAAATATATTATAATTGATATCTTTAGGTTAATAATATGAAAAATATTAAAAATAAATTTAAAAATATAAATAGGTTGATAAATGAGTTAAAAAAATAAAAATTATTGAACCCAGATTAATAGAATTAGAAGAAAATATAGTAAAAATAGAAATTTTAAATTTAACTGATTTTTCATATTATTATACTATTGTAAAAAATATTAAATATATGATCAATAGAAATAAATATTTAATTATAAAATTAGAAAATAATAAAAAAATCAATACCTATATGTTAATTATATAAATATATAAAGTATAACTGTTCTAATTTAATTAATTATAAAGTATAACAGTTCTAATTTAATTAATTTAACTTAATTTTCCATCCCCAAACTAAGTGGTAGACTCGATCCTGAGTTTTTGGTATCAGAGTCTAGGCCTCTTCTTTTTAAGCCCGAGGGGATAGGATGTATGAGTGTACCTTGGTTAAATTTTGAGCCTTAATTTCTTTGAAAATTTACTCAGAGTGAATTTGTATTAGCATTAGTAGAACTATATTAGAAACAAGAAATTGTCCTAGATATATTAAAAGAAGTATTATCTAGCGAAGTTGAATTGGATAATTAGAGTCTTTCTTAGAAAATTATTCTAATCAAGATATCCAACTGATTATACTTAATTAAGATAAATTTAAAGAGAATTTTGAGACTATGCTTGGAGCGATGAAATGTTGGTCAGCCCTGAAGGCTTAGCATTGGTCAGCCTTTGTAAGCCGAGATGGCGTGTTGGCGGTCCCGATAAGCTATGTGGTCTCGTGATTCACATATGTTTCATTCTTAACTTCTCTTTGAGTTTAGCTTGATTAAATATATTTGAATGGATAGATTAAGTAGAATATTATCTACTAAAGATTTTATATCTGGTTTAACTAGCGAAGATAATATTAGAGAATTAGATGAAATGAATTTCATAGAGGTAAATATTGAAAAAGTAGAGAATGATTTGTTTGATTGGACTATACCTAAACAAGATATTTGAACAATATATTCAATAGCCACTTTTGAATTTTTTCATAATTATTCTATTAAACAAACAGAATAGATAATAGATATTAATCAAGAACGTGAAATTATTGAATTGTTATCAGAAAAGGCAATAAATGAATATAAGAAGAAAAAATATAGATTTTTGCATATAGGATCAGTAAAGATAGAAATAAAACCTTTATTCAGACTAGGATTAGATAATCCTGTTTTAATGTGCTTAAAAGATATTAGACATGTTAATTTTTCTAATTCTTTACTTGCTATGGCTAAAAAAAAAAAATTAGCAAATGAACCTGTATATTTTAATTGTTTTTTAGGATTAACTATTAGTCTATATGATTCGAATATATTAGATACATTAACTGTTAAAACAAAGAATTTAAATTTTAAGAAAAATTTTAGAGCAATTATAGTGATATATAGAATATATTATAAAGCAATGTCCATGACCATAGATCCTAAAACTAGAAAATCTTTTAAAATAAATGAAACTTTATTATTTAAAGCAAATAAAGCCCATTCTAATATTCAAATTCCAAAATGGCTTAGATGGGATGAGATTACTAGATCAGGAAATTGGAAACTAAAAGAGGTGTGCGAACCTAAACCAATTAATATTAATAATCAATTTTCAAGAATATTAGAACATAGTGATGGATCAGTTCAAATAGATTTTTCCTCATATAATAATCAATCGAGTAGTTCTTCTATATATTCAAACAATAGACATTCAATACCTAGATCATTATCTGTAAAAAAATTTAGAATTAAGAGAAGTAGATTTTAATACAAGTATTCTAAGACCATTATATACTGAAGAAAAAGAAAGTGAATATTCGGTTAGCCCAACTAGATCTCAAATGGAAGCTTTTTCTCAAATTAATTAATAATTTAAAGATGACTAATTTTCAGATAAATAAATAATTCTTAAGAAATGATTTAAAAGCAAAAAGCAGAAAGTTGAATGGTATTTTAATAACTATTCTATAGATGAATAAAGTAATTTTAGAAGTTTATGGAATAAAGATATGAGAGATAAATAAGTTAATAGTCTTTTATTTTTGTGGTTTGAAAATTATTGTTATTATAATAACATAGACTATTCGTTTCAAAAAGAAATTATTGTATCTTCAAAAATAGATAAAAAATGGAACATTTTAGAAGAAAAATCAATAGTATCTATACATCCACCATTAGACTGTATTCAAGTAAAAAATACAGAAAAAACTTATTTTGCTGAACCATTTAAATAAATAAAAGCTGAAAATAAAGATGTAGGAAAAGATTTACAACATGTAATATTACAAAATAAATGTTCAAATCAAATATTAGATATTATAGCTAATCAATTAAATAAGGTAAAGGAAATAGTACAAACACCTAAGTCACAAACAGAAATAGGCCAGACGTCAAAAAGAGAAGTAGAAAATCCGCCTATAAAATTAAAAACAGCGTTTTTTAAACCTTTCGAATTTTCACCAGGAACAATCATTAAGCTAAAAGATGAAGAGCCTGTATCAAGAAAAATAGAAGAAAAATTAGTAAAGCTTAATATTAAGGATAAATAGATTATGACTATAGATGAAGAAACTATGTCAGAGATAGAAACTACATCAGTAATAGAAAATTTAGAAGAACAGTTTAAGCCAAATAATGAGGATGAATTTTCGATTAAAAAATTACATTTTAATACGTATACACCTAGACCAAAAACTTGAAACTATTATCCTAGACCTATCCCCCTGATACTCAATATGAAGAAACTAAATATCAATTAGAATACGATGGCAGATCTTTATACGAATGGAATATAGATGGTTTATCATAATATCAAATATTAAATTTATTACAAAAAATGACTATGGCAACTAGTGCTTATAAATCAAAAGAAAATAATTAAACTGCAATATCTCAGATGTTAATATCAGGATTTACTGGATAATTAAAAGATTGGTGGGATCATTATGTAATAGGTCTAGATAAAAATTTTATATTAATAGCATGCAAAAGGAGTATCAAGGTAGAAAATAATGTTCAGATAGAAACAGAACAAGATGACATAATAAGTACTTTAATATTTGCTATTACTAAAAATTTTATAGGAGATCATCGTTTATATTAAGAAAGAAGTTCAGAAATTCTTCAAAACTTAACTTATCCTAAATTACAAGATTTTAGATGGTATAAGGATTTGTAATGACTAGATCAGATTGTAATAATATTTATTAGAAAGAAAGATTTTTAGCAGGATTACCTAAGTTATTTGCAAAAAGAGTAAGGAGTAGACTATAAAGAGATAATAATGGTACAATACTTTATAATGATTTAACTTATGGACAACTAATAAATATAGTTAATATAGAAGGATTATCAATTTAAACTGATTTAAAATTAAAAGCAAAATTAAAGAGAGATAGTGTAGTAGGAAGAAAAGAATTAGGTTCATTTTGTGAACAGTATGGATATCAACAGATTAGAGCTCCATCAACTACCAAAAGGAAATCAAAATCTAAGAAAATACATATATAAAAGAAAAAGATATAAGCCAAAATGAAATTATAATCAGAAAAAGCCTATTAAGAAAAAATCAAAATATAGAAAGTTTAGACCTAAGACTAGTAAAAAAGATATAGTAATTTGTTATAAATGTGGCAGGCAATGACATTATTCAAGAGACTGTAAGATAAAGAAATGTATAAATAATCTAGATATCTCAGAAGAATTAAAAAGGGCAAGAGCCAAAATTATAGTTACAGAAAATTCTAGTAGTGATGAAGAAATTACTAATTATTTAGAAAATGATTTAAATGCAATAAGTGAAAAATATGAAACTAATAGTGAAGATAGGAATTTCGATTCAAAATCTTGTAGTTACTTATGACCTTATCAATGTAATAATATAAATATAATAAATAATAAAAAAAATTTATTAGACATTATTGATAAAATATATGATCCAAAAATAAAAAAAATAATTATCTATTTAGATTAAAAGAAATAATAAGTACAAAAGAAAAAAGAGATTTTACATGTTATCATTTAGCTGAAGTATATAAAAAAATTGAAATTAAAAAAGAATCAACTATTCAAGATCTTTAGGAAGAAATTAAAATACTGAAACAAGAAGTAAGTATATTAAAAGGAAAAGTTCAGAGTTTAGAAGAAGAAAGTTTCAAAGTTAGTCTTAGTAATTCGGTAAAAGAAGATAAAAAATTAAAAGGAATAGTATCCTCCAGTATTGCTATTAGAGACACACAAGATAAATACATAAATAGTTTATCTCAAGTAAATTATCAAAAGTGGTATGTAAAATTAGATATAGTTGTTAATGACGATTTTCATTTAACTACCTTAGCTTTAATAGATAGCGGAGCATATCAAAATTGTATTTAGAAAGGTTTAATCCCAACTAAATATTATGAAAAAACTTATGAAATATTAGGTACCGCTAATGGATCAAAGTTAATAATTAATTATAAATTATCAAAAGTTAAGATTTGCAATAAAGGATATTGTTTTAAAACTCATTTAGTGTTATCAAAAACTTAAATTCTGGAGTTATATTAGGAACACCCTTTATTACAATTTTATATCCTTTTCAGGTAGGAGATAATGATATTAAGACAAAAATATTCGATAAAGAAATTCTTTTTGAATTTGTATTTCCTATAGTATCTAGAGATATTATCCATGTAAGAAAAAATATTCAAGAAATCAATTTGTTAAAAAATAAACAAAAAAAATTAAATTTCTCATAAAAGAAATAAAAGGAAAAAGAATAAAAGAACAATTAGATAGTCTAGAGATAAAAGAAAAAATCAAAGAATTTGAAAATATCTTTTCCAAAAAAATTTTTGCACCAGCACCTAATGCTTTTTGGAATAGAAAACAATATGTAGTAAAATTACCTTACATAAAAGACTTTGGTGAAAAGAAAATTCCAATAAAATCTCAAGCTATCAAAATGACACCAGATTTAGAAAAAATTTATTTAAAATAAATACAAGATTTAAAAGATAAAGGATTAATAAGAGATTCTAAGTCCCTTTGGTCATATTCAGCATTTTATGTTATGAAATGTAGCAGAAATAGAAAGAGGTACACCAAGATTAGTAATAAATTATAAATCTTTAAATGCAGTTTTACAATGAATAAGATACCATATACCATACAAAAGAGATTTATTAAAAAAATTATACGATGCAAATATTTTTTTTTAAATTTGATATGAAATTAGGATTTTGGCAAATACAAGTAGATGAAGAAGATAGGTATAAGACACGATTTAATGTTCCATTTGAACATTATGTATGGAATGTTATGCCATTTAGTTTAAAAAAATGCTCCTTCAGAGTTTCAAAATATTGTGAATGATATTTTAAGACCAATACATGAATTTTCAATAGTATATATTGATGATGTATTAATTTTTTCAAATTCAATAAGTCAACATATCAAACATTTAAAAATATTTTTTCACTTAATTCGTCAGAATAGATTAGTAGGTTCCACACCAAAGATGCAACTTTTCCAAACGAAAATTTGATTCTTAGGACATGATATATATCAAGGCACTATAAAATGAATAAATAAAAGTTTAGAATTTACCAGTAAATTTCCAAACGAAATAAAAGATAAGAAACAATTACAAAGATTCTTAGGATGTTTGAATTATGTTCATGATTTTTTCAAGGATTTGGAAAAATTATGTAAACCTTTATATAATAGGTTAAAAAAGAAACCCGAACCGTGGACAGAAAAACATACTAGATAGTTAAAGAAATTAAAGGAAAAAATTAAAAGTTTACCATGTTTAAATATACCGCATCCAAAAGCCTTTTTAATAATTGAAACAGATGCTAGTGATATAGGTTATAGTGGTATTTAAAAACAAAAACGAAAAGAAACAAACAAAGAAGAACTAGTAAGATTTTATTCAAGAAGTTGGAGTCAAACTCAAAAGAACTATTCTACTATCAAAAAAGAAATTTTAAGTATTATTTTATGCATAAAAAGTTTGAAGGATATTTGTACATGAAAAGATTTTTGCTATGCATTGATTGTTTATCAACAAAATATATTTTAGAAAAAGATATCAAAAATTTAATTTCAAAACAAATTTTTGCAATATCGCAAGCATTAATTAGCAACATTGATTTTGAAATTGAATTCATCAAGGGAAAAAAATAATAGTTTACGTGATTTTCTTTCTTGTGAATTCTTACTGGGCAAATGAGTTCTAATAAGCAAGTTTTGACAAAAACTACATTATCAATAGGAAATTCATTATCATCAAGAAATTCTCAACAGAATCCTCATGTTAGGACCATATCCAGACCCTTATTTCCTGTATCACATTATTTACCTCCACTTTAAAGACCTCAAACTTTTTCACGTTTTGCACCTCCTCGACCATACTCATCAGCTTTAGCTTGTCCTTCTTCTCCTCTTTCTCCTATAGTACATTCTCCTTCTATTAAAACTTTTTCACCTTATCATTTGAATAAGAAAAAGATTATTTATTAAAGTCTTAGAACTGGAATAACTTAATATATCAAAAAGTTAAAGTTTTTATAGGTTAATTAATTATATTTTCCCCAACAGTTGGCATTTTTATGAGGAATATCAAAGTAAAACAAGAGAGTATTATGACGCCATACTAGTAGATACTGAATCAGTAAAGATAAAACATAACTACGATGAGAGGGATAAGAATAAGATTACTTATAGTAAGGTTAAGATTATCCATGTTATTACTCAATCGAAATGGGGATCAAGGCCCAATCAATTGAAGATTCTATCAGGATTACCTCCCATATTGGTTATAACTTTTATGATTATCAAGAAGCATGGTATCGAGCATTCTACTTAAGGAATATTCAATATTCGTGGTTCTTTTACTTTTCACATAAATTTGGTGGCGTTCCCCCGAATTGGTTCATCAGATGGTTTAGTTACTTTAGCTTAATTACTGAAGCAGCTTCATTCCAAATTAGGAAGGCTTTTGTCAAATTTACAACTTACTACAACCCAAGTGCTCCAGATAATCTTTTAAAATATTGTGCAATGTTCAAGGTTCCTTGAATTGCTTCGTGGACCTATCACATTTCTGACTAGATTAATCAGTTACTAATTCTTTATTGAGAATTTCGAGTAAAATGATGGGATAGTTTTGATATCAATAAGGCCGATAGACAAGCAGTTATCAATTATTTAGAGTAACCAACATCTATAGCTTCATGGTCAACTTTTTTAATAGGATTTATTGTCGATTAAAATCCAATTGTCAATTTATTATCTTCAACATCCACAGAAGAAGAATTCAATTCTACTATCAATCGAATTTCAATTGAAAGGGCAAACTCATCAAAAGGTAGTACTCCTCTTGGTTGTGCATTTGAAGATTTTTAAGACCCATTTGCAGATGTAGAATTATAAATCGTATGTTATAAAATATAAATGTAAAGCAAAAGCATTGTATATGTAATGTACATAAAGTAAAGATGCAAATGAAAAAGCAAATATAAAAAAGGAGCATTAATGTGGAAAAGGATAAAAACTCAAGAAAAGTCAAAAGTCAAGAAAAGTAGGCTACTACATATCTTTAGCAAAAGCTTTACTCCCGGCACTTTACTAAAACTTTTAAAAGTTTCTAAAGTTAAGTTTTTAGGTGAATAGCTTTCAATAGTATTTTTACTATTTCAAACTTTATTTTAAACCTACCTTTCCCATTTATCTTATCCTTTCACCCGACACCATTTACTTTTTCAAAAAGTAAGCCTTTATTATCCATTTCAACCTTTATCATTTCAAAAATACATGTTTTCAAAAGTAAATAATATTTCTCTTATCAATAACATTATTACGAAGCAAATATTCATCAAGATTTATCTCGAAACCTTATCAAGAGTATTATTCCAAGACAGGTGTTATTTGTAGCAGCCAATATTATCTTCAAGCAATTATCACAAGGATTGATCATAAACCTTTTTTTTAAGTATATAAGAAGGCATTTTCATCAGTTACAAGCACGAGTTGTTTGAACGAGTTGAAAGATGAGTGTTTTAGAGGAGTTGGATAAGTAATTTATACGAGTGTTTTTAAATGAGAGTTTTTGGGGCAAAACCTTCAAGAGCAAAATATTCAAAATTAGAGAGAAGAATAAAAAATCCATTGTAATATCAACCTAATTTTGTAATAAGACCTTAGATTTGAACCTTATATTTTCAAAAGCCTGTTCATGTACTCCTATCACCTTATCAGAAACTTCTTGTATATTATCATCAGATTATAAATTCATCAGGTATTTTCTTTTAAATATGTCTTGGTGTATAGATAAATTTTGAAATGGTTTATGTGCTATTGATTTTGATAATGATCAAGATATGTTTTTATTAAAAAGAGAATTAATTAGTTTGAAAGATTATTTAATTAAAAAGCATGAATATTTTCATATAAGTGAATTTTGCAATTGTCAAGATTTTCATAAGAAAATAAATTTGATTGATATTTTAATTGATTTTGTTCCTAGTATTCCTGCAGATCATTCTACAGATTTATAAAATATTTTAAATAATGAATAGAGAACAAAAAAGATAGAAATAATTAGAAGGATATGAAAAAATTTGGAATGTTAGACAAAAGATCTATGGATTTAATAATCAAATAGCTAGATTAAAAGTTTATCTTATAGTTTATTATCATTTATTTCATGAAATTAATATGTGTCACTATAGAGATTTTCAAATTAATATAATATTATTTAATTTCATGTTAGAATTGTTTCATCTAATTATAAGTACATATGGATTATCTTAAAGAGAAATTTAAAAGGTTACGTAATGAAATAAGAACATTACAATTAGAAATAAAAGAAATAAATTCTAGAAAAGAATTAATAAATCAAATTCCAGATAAACATATTTTATTATTATATTATAATCAACAAATATATAATGGAAATTATGAGATAAAATGGTTAGAAAATATATTAAAATTGATACCTTTAGGTTAATAATATGGAAAATATTAAAAAGAAATTTAAAAATATAGATAGGTTGATAAATGAGTTAAAAGAAATAAAAAATCTAGAACCCAGATTAATAGAATTAGAAGAAAATATATTAAAAATAGAAAATTTAAATTTACCTCATTTTTCAGATTATTATACTATTATAGAAAATATTAAATATATGATCAATAAAAATAAACATCTAATTAGAAGATTAGAAAATAATAAAAAATCAATACCTATATGTTAACTATATAAATATATAAATTATAATTGTTCTAATTTAATTAATTTAACTTTATTAATTCCTTAAACTAAGTGGTAGACCCAATCCTCCTTTTTGGTATCGAAGCCATGGCCTCTTCTTTTTGAGTGGGGATAGGATAGTATAAGTGTACCTTAGTTAAATTTTGAGCCTCAGTTTTTTTGGGAATTTACTTAGAGTGAAGTTGTATTAGCATTAGTAGAACTATGTTAGGAATAAGAAATTGTCCTAGATATATTAGAAGAAGTATTATCTAGCGAACTTGGATTGGATAATTAGAGACCTTCTTAGAAAATTATTCTAATTAAGATATCCAACTGAGTATATTTAATTAAGATAAATTTAAAGAGAATTTTGAGGTTGTGCTTGGAGCGTTGAAACTTTTATCAGCCCTGAAGGCTTAGCATTGGTCAGTCTTTGGAAGCCGAGATGGCAAGTTGGTGGTCCCGATAAGCTTGGTGGTCCCGTGATTCACACATGTTTCATTCTTAACTTCTCTTTGAGTTTAGCTTGATTAAATATATTTGAATGGATAGATTAAGTAGAATATTATCTACTAAAGATTTTATATTGGTTCAACTAGCGAAGATAATTTTAGAGAATTAGATTAAATGAATTCTGTAGAGGTAAATATTGAAAAAGTAGAAAATGATTTGTTTGATTGGACTATACCTAAACAAGATATTCGAACAATATATTCAATAGGCACTTTTGAATTTTTCTATGATTATTCTATTAAATAAATTGAATAGACAATACCTATTAATTAAGAACATGAAACTGTTCAATTGTTATCAGAAAAGGCAATAAATTAACATAAGAAGAAAAAAATATAGATTTTTGCATATATGATCAGTACAGTTAGCAATAAAACCTTTATTCAGACTAGGATTAAATACTCTTGTTTTAATGTGCTTAAAAGATGCTAAACATGTTAATTTTCTAATTCTAAATGTAACACCCTTATCTCATAACAATATAACCAGGATTGTTCTGACCAGCCACACGCTAGAATTTTTTTTCTACCAACCTTTTCCTTAAACTTCTAAGTCAACTTTTAAAATCTTAAGGTTATAACTTAATTTCAAAAATTCTTTAAAGATTCGCCAATGACCTATAATTATCTAAATCACTATGCACTTAATAAAATTTTGGCAATATAACGACTGTATATTGTACTAGCCCCCTTGAAACACAAATAATTACACAACCTCTCTGAGGCATAATAATATCAGAATAAATCATTCCATTCAATATCTAACCTGTGTCACATACATATTGCCATCATATACACACCACTTATTTCACAAATCTCAATTCTCTATTATAAACCATTCAACATTATACCAAAATATCAACTCTTACATACATATTTACAATATATAGATGCATAAGTATTAATTTCATGTATATGCATGCTACAAAAATATAAGTCTTATATCTACCAGAAGAAATCCTGCAAGGTGTACTCTTGCTCCCGCTCCTACATACCTGCACGCAGTTATAACTACACGCTGAGCACTTGACATGCCTAGTGATGACTAACAATCTAAATATTTCCTACAATTATCTTACATAGTTCAATTATGCAAAAATTATCATCTTAAAACTTTTAAAGCAAAACTTAAACAAACCATTAACTTTTCTTTTCAAATATCATTTTAATCTTAGTACAATATTATCCATCTAATACTTATTTCTTATTGCATTATACCTTTAATTCAGAACTTTCACCTTTATTCAATTTAGTCCCTTTTATCATTTAATTTCGAATTTAACCTTTTTATGTTTCTTTTTGATCTTTAAGCTATTAATTAAGGTAGTTAACCTCAATTTTCACTTATTTGAGCATTTTTATGTAAAATTATATTTTAGTCCCTGTTGACTATAAAACTTTATTTTTAAGTGGTTTATTTACCAGTTAACTGTTTTACCCTTAATTAAGCAATTTTTTATTTAAATTGCTCACTTTCTACACTTTTGAAAAAAATTACTATTTTACCTCTAAATGTTCTTTTTCTTTCAAATTAGTCCTTTTTCACTTTTAATTATCATTTTTCACTTCGTTTTTTTTCATTTTAATATTTTACTTTCATTTTAACATTTATTCTCATAGTGTACATAAATTCCCTAAAAATTTATATACACATTATTTCACATTTACTACCCATATTTACTTAATTTATGAATTATTTCTCTATAATTAATCAATTTCACTACTTACATACCCATTCCTTAAACTTAAAAATTTCCAAATTAATTCCATAAATCTTTTTAAAATTCATGGACATTAATTATAACATTTATAATCAATTTAGGCTATTATGCATCAACTTCATGCATAAATCACTATAATTCCCTCAAGGGAAATTTCGACCATCACACTTACTTAACATTAAAAATTTTTAAAATTCCTTCTAAACATTCAATTAACATCATACATAGTTCAATTCCAATTTTCTCACATTAATTGCATTATTTAAGCAATTTAGCAATTTTTCCTAAATACATAAAGGAAAATAATTCAATTTAATAGAAAAATTAAGATTTATTAGTCACATACCAATTTGTCTTGCTCAAGGGTGCCTAAACTTCCTTGCCTTTGCCTTTAGCCCTTGCTAGCCTTTCTTCCTCTTCCTCACCTACCATGGCCGGCCAAAGAAGCTTATTAAATCATATTTTTTGTACTTAAATATAGAATTTAAGCTCATAATTAAATTTTACACCTCAAAAAACTATAAGGAAGCACTAAAGAACTAATTAAAATCAATAATAAATCATTACTTACTTAAAATTCTTAACTTTTCCTAACTTGATTTCTTACCTTCCTTTGCTTAAATCACTTAATTGAGGCTACTTGAGTGACCTAGAGGAGTTGTTATATTGAAACTTAATGGAAATTTTGAGTGATTTTGAAGATAATAAAAGAGAGGGAGAAAGAGTGCTATATTCGGCCTTGGGGGAGAGGATGAGAGAGCTGGAATTTTCTGGGTGATTCTCAGAATTTTCCAACTCTTAAATAACTCCCTATTGGGCCCAAAGGTGGGCTAAAGAAATGGGCTTAGCCTAACTAAATTCAAAGGGCCAATTTAGGCCATCTAAAGCCCAATAAAAATTCTCCCACTTTCAACCTTTAAATTAATTCAAAAATAATTCCATCACTCTTATCACATCAAAAATAGGTAACACACAAATTTTTCGTTCAATCGGAGTCCGTTATCGATCCGATTCGATAACTGCCAGTATCATGAAAAATTCAATTTTTACTATCAAAATATTCTACATAAAAATTCATATAGACATGCAAAATCTGAAAATTTTCGAAGTTCATTTACTATTTTAAAAAATTTATACAAAACCAAGTCACCCTTCCTACCAGAAAAATTTACTATATACCTTTTTCGTATTTTTGACCTTTCGAGACCCATTTGACCTCGGTTTCACATCAAATTTCAATCCCGAACTCACCATGACCCATAATTTTCGATGGTCCAATAAAATATTTTTAACTTTCGGGTGTACTTTTCGGTCCGAAAAGCACTATCACCATTGGGAAGTATTATTCACGACTGACCCGGCATTGAGGCCATTACACTTTACTTGTTATTGCTGAAATAAATTTAGCAAATGGACCTGCATATTTTAATTATTTTTTTAGGATTTACTATTAGCCTGTACGATTCAAATATATTAGATACTATAACTTTAACTGTTAAAATGAAGAATTTAAATTTTAAAGAAAATGTTAAAGCAATAGCAGTGATATATGAAATATATTATAAAGTAATGTCCATGACCATAGATCTTAAAACTAGAAAACCTTTTAAAAGAAATAAAACTTTATTATTTGAAGCAAATAGAGCCCATTCTAATATTTAAATTTCAAAACGGCTTAGATGGGATGAGATTACCAGATAAGAAAATTGGAAACTAAAAGAGGTATGTGAACCTAAACCAATTATTATTAATAATCAATTTTCAAGAATATTAGAACATAGTGATGGATCAGTTCAAATATATTCTTCCTGAGATAATAATCAATCGAGTAGTTCTTCTATATATTCAAATAATAGATCTTCAATACCTAAATCTTTATCTGTAAAAAATTTAGAATTAAGAGGAGTAAATTTTAATACAAATATTCCAAGACCATTATATACTGAAGAAAAGAAAAGTGAATATTCGGTTAGCCCAACTAGATCTCAAATGGAAGCTTTTTCTCAAATTAATTAATAATTTAAAGATGACTAGTTTTCAAATAAATAAAGAATTCTTAAGAAATAAATTAAAAGCAGAATATAATAAGCAGAAAGCTGAATGATATTTTAATAACTTTTCTCAAGTTGAATTAAGTAATTTTAGAAGTTTATGGTATAAAGATATGGAAAATAAACAAGTTAATATTCCTTTATTTTTGTGGTTTGAAAATTAATGTTATTATAATAACATAGACTATTCATTTCAAAAAGAAATTAATGTGTCTTTAAAAATAGGTAAACAATGGAACACTTTAAAAGAAAAATCAATAGTATTTATAAATCCTCCGTTAGAGTGTATTCAAGTAAAAAACAAAGAAAAAATGAACCATTTAAAGAAATAAAAGCAGAAAGTAAAGATGTAGGAAAATATTTACAACATGTAATATTACAAAATAATTTTTCAAGTCAAATATTAGATACTATAGCTAATCAATTAAATAGAGTTGAGAAAATAGTACAAACACCTAAGTCACAAATAAAAATAGATCAGATGTCAAAAAGAGTAGTAGAAAATCCACCTATTAAATTAGAAACACCATTGTTTAAACCTTTTGAATTTTGACTAGGAACAATCATTAAGCTAAAAGATAAAGACCATGTATTAAGAAAAATTAGCAAAGCTAAATATTAAGGATGAACAGATTATGACTATAGATGAAGAAACTATGTCAGAGATAGAAACTACATCAGAAGTGGAAAAATCTAGAAGAGCAATTTAAGCCAAATAATGAGGATGAATTTTCGGTTAAAAAAATTACATTTTAATATATATACACCTAAACCAAAAACTCAAAACTATTATCCTAGACCTATACCTCCTGATACTCATTATGAAGAAACTAAATATCAATTAGAATACGATGGTAGATCTTTATACGAATGGAATATAGATAGTTTATCAGAACATCAAATATTAGATTTATTACAAGAAATGACTATGGCAGCTAGTGCCTACAAATCAAAAGGAAATAATGAAACTGTAATATCTCATATGTTAATATCAGGATTTACTGGATAATTAAAAGATTGGTGGGATCATTATGTAACAGACCTAGACAAAAATTTTATATTAACAGCACGTAAAAGGGTTATTAAGGTAGAAAATAATGTTCAGATAGAAATAGAACAAAATGACATAATAAGTACTTTAATATTTGCTATTACAAAAAGTTTTGTAGGAGATCCTCGTTTATATCAAGAAAGAAGTTCATAAATTCTTCAAAACTTAACTTGTCCTAAATTACGAGATTTTAGATGGTATAAGGATTTGTATTGACTAGATCATATTGTAATAATATTTATTAGAAAGAAAGATTTTTAGCAGGATTACCTAAGTTATTTGTAGAAAGAGTAAGGAGTAGACTAAAAAGAGATAATAATGGTATAATACCTTATAATGAATTAACTTATGGATAATTAATAAATATCGTTGACATAGAAGGATTATCAATTTGCACTGATTTAAAATTAAAAGTAAAATTAAAAAGAGATTGTATAATAGGTAGAAAAGAATTAGGTTCATTTTGTGAACAATATGGATATCAACAGATTAGAGCTCCATCAACTACCAAAAGGAAAATAAAACCTAAAAGAAAATACACATATAAAAAAAGATATAATCCAAAATAAAATCATAATCAGAAAAAGCCCATCAAGAAAAAACCAAAATATAGAATGTTTAGACCAAATACTTGTAAAAAAGATATAATAATTTGTTATAAATGTGGCAGGCAAGGACATTATTCAAGAGACTATAGGATAAAGAAACATATAAATAATCTAGATATCTTAGAAGAATTAAAAAGGGAAATAGCTAAAATTATAATTACTGAAAATTCTAGTAGTGATGAAGAAATTACTAATTATTCAGAAAATAATTTTAATGCAATAAGTGAAAAATCTAAAACTAATAGTAAAGATAGTAATTTCGATTCAGAATCTTTTAGTTGCTTAGGACCATGTCAATGTAATAATATAAATATGATAAGTAATGAAAAAGAATTTTTATTAGACATTATTGATAAAATAGATGATCCAGAAATAAAAAAGAATTATCTACTTAGATTAAGAGAAATAATAAGTACAAAAGAAAAAATAGATTTTACATCTTATAATTGAGCTGAAGTATATAAAAAATTTGAAACTAAAAAGGAATCAACTATTCAAGATCTTCAGGAAGAAATTGAAATACTGAGACAAGAAGTAAGTATATTATAAGGAAAAGTTCAGAGTTTAGAAGAATAAAGTTTCAAAATTAGTCTAAGTAATTCAATAAAAGAAGATAAAAAATTAAAAGGAATAGTATTCTCTAGTATTGCTATTAGAGACACACAAGACGAATACATAAATAGTTTATCTCAAGTAAATTATCAAAAATGGTATGTAAAATTAGATGTAGTTGTTAATGATGATTTTCATTTAACTACCTTAACTTTAATAGATAGCGAAGCAGATTAAAATTGTATTTAGGAAGGTTTAATCCCAACTAAATATTATGAAAAAACTTCTGAAAGATTAGGTATCACTAATGGATCAAAGTTAATAATTAATTATAAATTATCAAGAGTTAAGATTTGCAATAAAGGATATTGTTTTAAAACTCATTTAGTGTTAGTCAAAAACTTAAATTCTGGAGTTATATTAGGAACACCCTTTATTACAATGTTATATCCTTTTCAGGTAGGAGATAATGATATTAAGACAAAAATTTTAGATAAAGAAATTCTTTTTAAATATTCATTTCCTATAGTATCTAGAGATATTAGCCATGTAATAAAAAATATTCAAGAAATCAATTTGTTAAAAAATAAACAAAAAAAAATTAAATTTCTCATAAAAGAAATAGAAGGAAAAAGAATAAAAGAATATTTAGATAGTCCAAAGATAAAAGAAAAAATCATAGAATTTGAAAATGTCATCAAAGAATTTGAAAATATCTTTTCAAAAGAAATTTGTGCACTAGTACCTAATGCTTTTTGGAATAGAAAACAACATATAGTAAAATTACCTTAAATAAAAGACTTTGATAAAAAGAAAATTCCAAAAAAATCTCAAGCTATCAAAATGACACCAGATTTAGAAAAATTTTGTCGAAAAGAAATACAAGATTTAAAAGATAAAGGATTGATAAAGGATTCTAAGTCCCCTTGGTCATGTTCAGCATTTTATGTTATAAATGCAGTTTTACAATGGATAAAATACCCTATACCATACAAAAGAGATTTATTAAAGAAGTTATATGATAAAAATATTTTTTCTAAATTTGATATGAAATTAGGATTTTGGCAAATACAAGTAGATGAAGAAGATAGGTATAAGACATGATTTAATGTTCCATTTGGACATTATGAATGGAATGTTATGCCATTTGGTTTAAAAAATGCTCATTCAGAGTTTCAAAATATTATGAATGATATTTTAAGACCAATACATGAATTTTCAATTGTATATATTGATGATATATTAATTTTTTCAAATTCAATAAGTCAACATATCAAACATTTAAAAAGATTTTTTCACTTAATTCACCTGAATGGATTAGTAGTTTTCGCACCAAAGATGCAACTTTTCCAAAGTAAAGTTAGATTCTTAGGACATGATATAGATCAAGCCACTATAAAACCAAAAAATAGAAGTTTAGAATTTACTAGTAAATTTCCTAATGAAATAAAAGATAAGAAACAATTACAAAGATTTTTAGGATGTTTGAATTATGTTTATGATTTTTTCAAAGATTTAGAAAAATTATGTAAACCTTTATATAATAGGTTTTAAAAAGAAACATGAACCATAGACAAAAAAACATACTAGTATAATTAGAGAAATTAAAAAAAATTAAAAGTTTACCATGTTTAAATATACCGCATCCAAAAGCCTTTTTAATAATTGAAACAGATGGTAGTGATATAGGTTATGGTGATATTTAAAAAAATGAAAAGAAACAAACAAAGAAGAACTAGTAAGATTTTATTCAAGAAGTTGGAGTCAAACTCAAACGAACTATTCTACAATAAAAAAAGAAATTTTAAGTATTATTTTATGCATAAAAAAGTTTAAAGATGATTTATACATGAAAAGATTTTTGAATGCATTGAATGTTTATCAGCAAAATATGTTTTAGAAAAAGATGTCAAAAATTTAATTTCAAAATAGATTTTTGCAAGATACCAAGCTTTGCCGAGCAACTTTGATTTTGAAATTGAATTTATCAAGGGAAAAAATAATAGTTTACCTGATTTTCTTTCTTGTGAATTCTTACAAGGCAAATGAGTTATAATAAGAAAATTTTGATAAAAACTACATTATCAACAGGAAATTCTCAACAGAATCCTCCTATTAGGACCATATCTAAATCCTTATTTCCTATATCACCTTCTTCTCCTCCACTTCAAAGACCTCAAACTTTTTCACCTTCTGCAGCTCTTCGACCATACTTATCAGCTTTAGCTTTTCCTTCTTCTCCTATTTCTCCTATAATACATTCTCTTTCTGCTTAAACTTCTTCATCTTATCATTTGAATCAGAAAAGATTATTTATTAAAGTCTTAGAACCAGAAGAACTTAATATATCAAAGAGTTAAAGTTTTTATAGGTTAATTGATCATATTTTTCCCAATAGTTGGCATTTTCACGAGGAAGATCAGAGTAAAATATGAGAATATTATGAAGCCATACTAGTAGATACTGAATCAGTAGAGATAAACCATAACTACAATGAGAGAGATAAGAATATGATTACTTATAGTAAAGTTAAGATTATCCATGATATTATTCAATTGAAGACACTATCAGGATTTCCTCCCAAATTGGTATATAGTTATTATGATTATCAAGAAGCATGGTATCGAGCATTCTACTTAAGAAATTTTTAACATTCGTGGTTCGTTTACTTTTCACATAAATTTGGTGGCTTTCTCTCGAATTGGTTCATCAGATGGCTTAGTTACTTTGGCTTAATCATTGAAGTAGCTCCATTTCAGATTAGGGAAGCTTTTGTCAAATTTACAACTTACTGTAACCTAGGTGCTTCTGACAATCTTTTAAAATATTGTGCAATGTTTAAAGTTCCATGGATTATTTTGTGGACCTATCACATTTCTACATAGATTAATCAGTTACTAATTATTTATTGAGAATTTCTAGTAAAATGGTCGGATAGTTTTGAGTCAAGAAGGCCGATAAATAAGCAATTATCAATTATTTAGAGCAGCCAACATCTACAGCTTCATCGTCAACTTTTCCAACGGGATTTATTGCCGATAAAAATAAAATTATCAATTTATTATCTTCAGCATCCACAGAAAAAAGAATTCAATTCTATTATCAATCGAATTTCAACTGAAAGGTCAAACTCATGAGAAGGCAGTACTCCTGCCCCTCGTCGTGCACTTGAAGATTCTCAAAACTAATTTGTAGATGTAGAATTATAAATTGTATGTTATAAAATATAAATGTAAAGCAAAAGCCATGTAAATGTAATGTACATAAAGTAAAGATGTAAATGAAAAAGCAAATGTAAAAAAAAAAGAGAGAGAGAAAGAAAGCATTAATGTGGAAAAAGACAAAAAGTCAAGAAAAGTCAAAATTCAAGAAAAGTAGGTCATTTCATATCCTTAGCAAAAGCTTTACTCCCGGCACTTTACTAAAACTTTTAAACATTTCTAAAGTTAAGTTTTTAGGTGAATAATTTTTCAATAGTATTTTTACTATTCCAAACTTTATTTTAAACCTACCTTTCCCATTTATCTTATCCTTTCACCCGACACCATTTACTATTTCAAAAAATAAGCCTTTATTATCCATTTCAACTTTCATCATTTCAAAAATACATGTTTTCAAAAGTAAATAGTATTTCTCTTATCAATAACATTATTATAAAGCAGATATTCATCAAGATTTATCTCGAAGTCTTATCAAGAGTATTATTCCAAGACAGGTGTTATCTTCAGCAGCCGACTTTATCTTCAAGCAATTATCACAAGGATTGATCATTAACTTTTTTCAAGTATATAAGAAGGCATTTTCATCAGTTACAAGCACGAGTTGATCGAATGAGTTAGAAAGACGAGTTAGATGAGTTAGACAAGTAATTTATACTAGTGTTTTTAGGCGAGAGTTTTTGGGGCAAAACCTCTAAGAGCAAAATTATTCAAAATTAGAGAGAAATAAAAAACCCCTTGTAATATCAACTTCCTTTTGTAATAGAACTTTAGATTTGAACCTTATATTTTCAAAAGCCTGTTTATGTACTCCTATCACCTCATCAGAAACTTCTTGTATATTATCATCAGATTATAATTCGTTAGGTATTTTCTTTTAAATATGTCTTGGTGTATAGATAAATGTTTAAAGGGTTTATGTGCTATTGATTTTGATAATGATCAAGATATTTTTTTATTAAAAAAGAATTAATTAGTTTGAAAGATTATTTAATTAAAAAGCATGATGATTTTCATCTAAGTGAATTTTGCAATTGTTTAGATTTTCATAAGAAAATAAATTTGATTGATATTTAATTTGATTTTGTTCCTAGTATTCTTGAAGAACATTTTACAGATTTATAAAAAAATTTAAATAATGAATAGACTAAGAGAATATGTAATTGAGCTACATGTTCGAATTACTAATATAATAGAATACGATAGAGAATAAAAATTTCAATTGAAACGAGAAAATAAAATTAAAAGATTTATAGAAATATTTGAATGAACACCAAATTATAATTTGCATCAAAGAATAGAGAGCTTAAAATTTATGATAAAAATAAATAATTTAAGAATACAAATGGTGAAAAATAAAATAAATAGGATACCTTTAGGTTAATAATATGGAAAATATAGTAAAAATATAAAATTTAAATTTACCTCATTTTTCAGATTATTATACTATTGTAGAAAATATTAAATATATGATCACTAGAAATAAACATCTAATTAGGAGATTAGAAAATAATAAAAAATCAATACCCATATGTTAATTATAAAAATATATAAATAATAATTGTTCTAATTTAATTAATTTAACTTTATTAATTCCCTAAACTAAATGGTAGACCAGATCCTGCGTTTATATATATATATATATCAAGAAATGGTCAATTAGATAACAAAATTATTGCCAGTTCGAGTAAAAAGGAAATTTTAAACAGATTCAATAAATGAAGGGCAGAATTGTAAATTGGTGAAATACTAATTAAAAGAAAAAGAGATGACATAAATCTTAACGTAGTTAAAGTGGAGACTTGAATGTTGACTCAGTAAAATATGGGACATGACAGGGTAAAGGTGAAGTTTTATTGTGAATTGAGGTTAATAGTGTTTTAACATCCGATCACTATACGTGCAGTACAATGGTATAAGGGTGATATATACACGCGCACACACACGCACACATATGTGTGTGTGTTTGAGTACATATATACATATATATGTTCATACATATATGTATTTATTTACTATTTTGCCACTATTCCTTCAACTTAATCACATAATTCCATTTTTACCAATTTTATCATTTATTTACAATTTTTTCCTTATAAGACTAATTTATCACCAAATTACAGTTTTATCCTTTTATATTAATTTTTATCCAATAATTATTTTTTTGTCATTAAAATTTCAATTTTATCCATTAATTACGTCTTTGCTCCTAGTAGTTTCCAATGGAAATCTATGAACTACATATGCGAAACTATGATCTCATAGATCCAAAATCTACTGACGTTACCACTTAGGGGTTATACACTTCAAAAGTATTGGAATAACCACTTAGGGGTTATACACTCTGCACAAAACATATTTTTGACTGTCTGACTATGTAGACTGCTATTAGCCTATGACTGCGAGTTGCTAGAACTTGATACCTAGGTGTACATCCCTATAGCTAGCCAATTACATTCTAGATTTTCGATTTCATTACTAAGTATTGAGGGCAAAATAATTTATTTTTCCACTTCATTATGTTATGCTATAATTCTCATTCATTTTCATATTTTCACATCATCTCATGGTATATAACCTATGTACTTCATACAACAATTATAAAAAAAACATTTATTTATCACATTTTGTCACCTTTTATCCAATTATACACATTTATCCCTACATATATAATTCGGCCACTATGTATCCATAACCCTACATATTCTTTTTCTCATAACTTGATTCAATCTTTTTTTAAGACACAAACATCAAATTTACATCATTTATTCATCACAATTTGACTTCTATACATTAATTCTACTACTTACGTAATAGGTTCCAAAGTGAAACATAATCTTTTATGTGTTTAATTCACATTTTAACCTTATAATCTACTTAATTTATCATCCAATTTCACTTTTGTCACATTAATTTCATTTATATTACATAATTATGCAAATCTTAATCTTCCATAATCATGAAAAATTGAAAAACAATAGTTTAAGTAGCCACATACCTTATTTTCCTATGCTTCTTTCTAGTTCTCATTTCCTTTCCCATTTTTTCCTTTAAATTTCCACCAAATATCACATGAAAATCACTGTTTATATTATTCCTTACTAAAATCAAACAATATTATCAATTTCCACTTACTTGGGTATTTCTTATTTTCAAACTTCTTCACTTTTCTTCTCATAAATCACTTGCCAATGGTAGAAATAATGACAAATATTTGATTTTTGGTGGAATTTGGTGTAAAAATTAAGTAAAACTTAAGCTTGGATGAATTAAAAATGGTAAGGGAGAGAGAGTGATGATTTCGGCCATGAAAGGAAGAAGATGAGATTTTGGGTTAAAACATTCTGCAATTTCTCTTCTTATATAAATCTCAAATGAATGGTCACAATTTAATTGTGCACTATTTAATCAAAAAGGTTAAAAATGAGCCATTTGTCATCCTTCTATTAGTTCTAAGGTTTTCTTTATCAAATTTTCATGAAAATTAGTCCAAAGGTTAATATGATCTAAAGGCTATCTTCCCCTCTTACTGTATGCCATCCAACATGATTTAGCTCACTTTTCTAGTTAGATCCTTCAGGCTAAATTTTTCTCACGACCTTTTGAAGACTAACTGAACCATATTTTAGGGATAAGTTAAAGGTTTTAAAGTTTGATATCAAATAGGGTCTCACATTAGGAAAAAATTGAAAACTATTACCTTAAATTCCCTTCATTTGGTCAACTTAAGCACACATGTTATGAAACATGTGTCATGGTGTTCTTTCCTTCCCTTAAAAAAGTGCATACCGTACAAAATACACACACACACACACACACACACACACACATATATATATAACACCATACATAAGCATAAGATTGAGATGCACTGAAGTATCCAACTTTAGTCTACTTATATAAGGACTACTTCTGGCTTTTAGGATAAAATATGATAGTTATGTTTAACTTATAATAGGATTACAGTTAAACTTATTTTGGATATTTATCTAAAATATACAAGCTTATGTATAATCTTGTAATTTCTGCAAGATAACACTTTTATTTTGAATAAGCTCTCGAGTTCACCATATGTTCAAAAATTACCTCATCTTAGTCTTTGTCAACTCATTATCAAAACTAAGGTAAATACCCGTGTGAGTGGGTTATTTTTCTATCCAGCATGCTCAATCCTACAATAAATAAAAGTAAATGTTCACACATAAAATATTCACACTCATGTATTACCAATGATGAACTTTATTATTATTCATAAATAATAATTTTAAGGGATTACATAAATAGTAAAAATTAAATCCTATGCAAACCCTGAGATCTAATGTGTCTTTCAAGTACATCTCTCTATATAGGTTTAGTTAATGGACCGGTAATCATTTTATGTATGGAAATGTACTGTAAGTTCACTTTTCCTTTTAAAATAATATCTTTTTATTTTGATACTTAATATCGATATGATTAGTCCTACTATGAAATTTTGGATCTTTGGTATAAGCTATCGATGACTAACTTCACTAGTTCCTTTAAGGAAGTTACTCTTAAATGGTTCATATAGTATTTTAGCCTAACTGCTTTTTGTACTATAGTTGAGGAAGTAACAAATTCAGCTACCATTATAGATAAGGCTACACATGTTTATTTTTTGCTGCTCTATAAGATGGCATACTTGCTAAGAAAAAATACATAACTTACAGTAGATTTTCTCTCATCCGTATCACCTCCCCAATTAGCATTTATATATTCTCTCAATTGTAGATCCTTTCCTCAATAATAGAGAGAATAATGTATGGTAGCTTTAAGGTATTTAAGTATCCTTTTGACAGCTTTCCAATATGCTTCATCTGGGTTAGACTAATATCTACTTACCATACTTATTACATAGCATATATCAGGTCTAATACAAAATATTACATACATTAGACTACCCACGACACTGGCATATGGAACATTTCTTATATGTTTCATTTCTTCTAACATCTTAGGACATATACTTTTGCTAAGAAACTAATTCCTAACGGTGGGGTTATCTATGGGTTTACAATTTTGCATATTAAATTATTCAAAGACTTTATTGATGTATACCGTTTGTGAAAGAGACAACAACCCTTTTGAATGATCCTCTGAAATCTTAACTTCCTGGATATAATCTACTTGGCCCATATCTTTTATCTCAAAGTTGGATGATAACTAATGTTTGATTTCATTTACATACCCTTTGTCATTTCTAACAATAAGTATGTCATCTACATACAATGCTAAAATGACAAATTTATTTTGAGAGCTTTCTTAGTAAATACGATGGCCTTCATCAATTATATTGAACTCATTCAACATGATCATGTCATGAAATCTTAAATACCATTGTCTTAAAGACTGTTTAAGGCCATAAATTGATCTTTTCAACCGGTAAACCATATTTTTGTTGCCTTTTTTAAATGAAACCTATAGGTTATTCCATATAGATTTCTTCATCTAATTTCCCATTAAGGAAAGTAGCCATCACATCCATTTGATGTAGCTCTAGGTTTAGACTAGCCACTATGGCAAGAATTAACCTTATGGATGTAAATCTCACAATAGGTGAGAAAGTCTCTTCATAGTCAATCCCTTCTTATTATGTAAACCCCTTAATGACTGACCAAGCTTTTTATTTTTCAATACTTCCATTAGTGTTTTGCTTTATTTTGAGAATCCATTTATTCCCAATTGGTTTACGCCCTTCAGTAGATCAACCTATTTCCAAACTTGGTTTGATCTTATGGATGCCATTTCTTCTTTCATTGCTTTAATCTATTTTTTCTTAGTTGGGCATAATGAGCTTCCTTTACATTTTTAAGCTCTTCTTTGTCTTATGGTGTAATAAAAAAAAGGCCTTGTTCAATCCTTCAATCTTAAATATTCGGCGTAGAACACTTTTTCTATTAGTTTTTTATAGTTTGATTCTTGATAAACATATCTCATATATTTTTCGTAATTTGAAATGCTCCAACTAGAGTTAGGAATACTTCCATTCAAGTAAGGATTTCAATGATTGTTGATAAACATAACTCATATATTCATTGTAATTCAAAATGCTCCCACCAAGATTTGGCTCCATACCCCCACTCAAGTCAAGAATGCTCTTACTCAAGTAAGGACCCAAGCACCATACTTCTATTGGAGTTAGGAATACTCCCACTTAAGTAATGATCCTAAGCATTTATGCTCCCACTGAAGTCAAGAATACTCCCACTCAAGTAAAAATCCTGAACATTAAGACCTTTTTCCTTTAATTCCCTCCTACTTGGATAGAGTGATCCTGATGGTTCATCTTCTTGAGTTTCATTAAAAGTGAAGTCTTGATTCACTTTGCCTAACTTTGGATATTCATTCTCTAAGAAAATGGCATCTCATGATTTAAATTCCATCACTGTGCCATTTTTTTGCTCACTATGAAAACATATCCTTTTAATACTTTAGAATATCTTACAAAGATACTCTTTTTACCTCTTAGTCCTAATTTGTCAATTTTACTTGAGATATTATGGACGTAAGTAGCATAAACCTAAGGTCATAAATGGCTTAGGTTAGGTGTCGACTAGTTCATAACTCATAAGGAGTGGATGTGATAGATTTGGAGGGAACACTATTTAGAAAATATGTGGCAATTAATAAATAATCTCCCCAATAAGAGATTGGCAAATTTGCCTTAGGAATCATAGATCTTACTATATCTTAAAGTGTCCTATTTTTCCTTTCTATAACATCTTTTTATTGCAGATTTCTAAGAATAGACAATTGATGCTCAATTTCTTTTTCATCATATAAAGCTTTAAATTATCTAAAAGATATTCCTAAACTCAGTAAGTTTTTAAAGTTTTATATTTTTTTTATCTAATTGATTTTTATTAGATTCATGTAAGTTTTAAAGCAACTTAATGCTTTTAACTTATGAGAAATCAAATAAACATGGCAATTGTAAGGACCACACTAGTATATCCGGATTACTGTTACTTATCTTAATATTTTAATAAACGATACATATAATACTAGCGATATGTTCATCTGTCATACAATTGGTTATATTTTGACTTTATAATTCATACATTATAACAAGTTACATAAACATATACTTTGTTACATCATAAACATATTTTGAGTTAATAGTTACAAAACATGTTCATTACATTATTTTATTAGATTTACATAAATCCAAAAGAGAAAACAATACAATTTAAACATCCTAACTTCTCTTCCTAGCTGGTGTTGGACTTATCCCTGAAGTAACAACATATCTTGGATAAACACTCGTGCTAAGCTATAAAGCTTAGTGGGAAACAATACATATATGAACAACCACTCACGGTGATTATTCTCAGGCACACAATAAACAATAATAATGTCGAGATATTATAATCAACATCCAAGAGTTATAATATAACTCACATAGCATAATTAATCATATAATATTACTATATAAAGATGGATCATAAATAACTAATCACGTGTTCATCAATATTACATATACTGTTCAGCTCATACTGTGAAATGCCTGTTAAAGCCCTATGGGTGTGGATAACGGGTGCTGTGGATACCCGTAGGTATCAAATATCTAAATATTCGAAGGTATTATTCTTGTGGATACCCGAAGGTGTCAAATATATATATATATATATATATATATATATATATATATATATATATATATATATATATATATATATATATATATATATATATATATATATATATATATATATATATATATATATATATATCCAACTGGATCAAGCCTGTGGTCCCAATCAGGGACAAATAAAGACCCAAATAGGGTCAAACCTGTAGCAGCTGCGACTGTAACCCTATAGGCATGCCTATCTATCCACAACCAAGTTATATGTGCAGGCAAATAATCATATTTCTTATGTCATTAGCTCATATTATAGCATTTCTCTATAAAATAGAATAATTCCAAATAATATGATACATTATACAACAATCATTACCATATAATGGTATTGTATCTATCATTCACATTCGAATAACCAAATATAAGCATCACATATTATTTCACAAATATTTCCTTTACTTTTCATTTCAATATATAATTCATGTATATGTAAATTGAATGTTGTACATTCTTGTGTTTATATTCATGTAAACTCGTATTTTAAGGTCTATTATACCCGGTTATAGTAACAACACATGGGGAATAGCCTATTATAGTAGAAAAATGATAAAAATGGGCAAATATAGGGAACAAGCGCTTGTTGTCACGCTCGCGGCAAGTGTCGCGCTCGTGGCAGAGGGCGACGGCCCAAACGACAATGTCTCTACTCACAAAATCCTGTAGACTGGTTAAGAATATCAACTTGTACCTCAATTTAGGCATAACAAATGACTTTTTCTGACAAAGTTATCTCTACAAAGTTTTATCCCTATGTTTCTAGTTTCTAGATCATCAAAAATCACCTCAATCAGAGCTATAGATCTCAAGATATCTCATAAAAACCGCCGACTGCTCCTAGTGACAAGCCAAATTTTCTCTATTCTAAAAATTGATTAAGATTTTGTGATCTTCATAGAAAATGAAGATAAATGATTCTAGTTTCATATCCAACTAGAATTTCTTAATTTTAGTCACAGGAACTCAAGATATCAACCAATAACTCATGACTGGTTAAGTGAACTTTTAAAACAGTTTTCCCCATCATCAACCACACTCCACATTTTCGGTTTCCAGCCAAGTATAACCTCAATTTTTCATGTTATTCACTTACTATAACATCACATACTACTAATCTCAGATCATATGCATAGCAAGCACGCACACACTAAAGGAAAAGTTCCCATACCTTAATAAGCTCCACCACTCTCTCTCTTCCTTATCTTTCCCCTTCATCCTCTCTATCTTTGCTTTCTCCTTATCTTGTTCATCATCTCCACCATCTACAGCTTTTACATAAACCCTCCTTGAAACATCATAAAATGAAGAAGAAGAGAAGAAACACAAAGGACGAAAAGAGAAAAAAATAAAAGAAAATATTTTAAGTCTTTTGGCCAAGAATGGCTGGCCACCAAGATAAAAACCAGATGTTCCTTCTCTCTTAATAACCTTACACTAGTCTAAATCCTATTAGTTGGCTCACAAATATCTTGCCAAAAGTTCATTTTGGTCCCTCTTTCAATTTATGTTTCTTAATTTAACTTCTCACCTTTCCTTTATTACATTTCTACCATAATTCTTTTACTTTGTCTTTTCAATCAAGTCCCTAATTTTCAATTTCCCTTAATTAATCACATAATTAACTTCTGTCTCAAGCAAAATGACCATCTATCTCTCTTAGGGTACCATTAGGGGTATTACAGCAATACCTAGTATAGTCATCTATAAAAGTGATGAAGTAGTAGGCACTATGCCTTGCCCTCATATTCATTGGACCATAAATGTCAAAATGAATTAATTGCAATGGAAATTTGGCTCTAGTTCCTATTTCGAATGGTTTTTTAACCAGTTTTCCTTTTACACAATGCTCACAAGTAGGCAATTCAACCTTATTTAAATCATTTATCAATCCACTTTGGCTAATCAACTCATTTAGTCTTGCTTGATGTGGTTTAATCTAGCATACCATAATTTAATATTAATCTCATAATTATATGAAGAAAAAAAGATAAAAGAAAAACTAGTTTTATTTGAATAGTCAGCATCAACATCCATAACAATAAAATTGTTTGAAATAAAACTAGAACTCTAGTAAATATTATCCAAACATAAGTGTACATTGTCATCCTTAAAATGCAGATTGAAACCAAGTTTCATTAAGGCTAAAATAGAAAGTAAATTCCTAAAAATATTTAGGGCATAAAGTATATCATACAGGAGTAGGGCTTGGCCTTCATGCAAGACTAATCTATATATACAGATCCCTTAAAATACCACTCTAGCGTTATTTTCCACATAAATCTGCTTACCTTCATTTGGGATTTATTGAAATTCAATAAAGGCATCTTGATCCCTTATCACATGATCTGTTGATCTAAATTTACTAATAAATTTCAGTTAGAAACATAGAATTTGATACACAAACTTCACTCACTCTTGAGTCAAAATAGTGTACCTACTTGAACACAATGCAATTTTTTGCATAGTATCCTTTCTGATGGCAATTGAAACATTTCACTTTTGAAATGTTTGCTTTCTTCTTGCTTTTGGACCTATTGATGTTCTATTTCACCTTTTGCTTCTTAGGCTCTTGAGTCTTTTCCTTACCCTTACCTTTGAAGCTTCTTTTCTTATTCTAGTTAGAACTCATTCTTCTAGAATGAGATTGTGCCATGTGCACTTTGACATTGACCTTAATCAATACCAGATAGTCCTCTTTAAGCTCCAAATGTCGAGCGATATCCCTAATGTCTTTATAATGTCCATACAAGTTAGTTGCATCTTTATGTACTTCTAACTTTTGGGTAAGGAACAGATAATGGCTTGGATATATTGTTCATCGGTTAACTTATGACTAGCTTAACTAAGCTTATATCATATTTCTCATCTTTCTCAGATGTTTATGCATTCTATGATCAGACCTTTTTTGATAAGTATCAAATTTGATCATTAATAATCGAAGCTTAGTCAAAGACACACCTTTGAATTTCTCCTATAATGCGATCCATAAATTCATTACATTTTGATACTTATGGAATTACTTAATGATGTCATCATCTATTGCAATTAGCAAGATGATATGAGCTATGGAATTACTCTTTTTCCATACCACATATGCATCTCGGTTCCATCTATATTGGCCTGTGGTGCCATCTTCAGGTTTAACCATAATTGAACTTGAAGTTTCTAAAGCCTCTTGCTCTTTAAGTATAAATTGGATCTTTATACTTTAGATTTCGTAATTGTCACCATTAAGTTTCATATCTTTGTTTAGTTTAGCGATAATAGACTTGGAAGCAATTTAGATCCTCTAATCACAATAGAATAATTGTGCATTATTAAAGGAGATGGGACTTTTCATGAATAAGGTGTTTGGTAAAAGAATATGGTTTTTAGGGTGTTTTTGAAACTAATTGGGAATTTGGTGTCTTTCACATTTCTACAAGGCATGTTTGTAGAAATAGCTAGTGGATTCCATAGTATGAAGGGATATGGGACTTTATTGCCACATAGTTCCTTTGCGAAAATGAGGTGTGGGACCTATCAAAAGGCTAGAAAGTCAACTTGAGTTTTACAAGTTTGAGCTGTGGAAATGTTAGTGGGGCCCATTGTCTGGCTATAATCTTGATGACTTCTATAAGAATGACCGGCTGAAATAAAGTTACTGGGCGCACCAAATAGTGTAGTGCAGATAGTAAATTGCAATAATTGAACTTGCACTTCCTTAAGGAACATATTCAAAATTAGGAAAATAATACAGACCTTTTCCCTTTTCTTTCAGGAAATAATGAAATGCATTGAATGAATTTTCACCCAAAACCAACTATATATATAACATTTATAATAAAAATTAGATGTACACATGAAACTTGAGATTGTGCAATGAGAGAGTTAAAAAATAGTAGGCCAGGTTTTGAGAGTTATTGTGAGGAGAGTGGAAATATTATGTTATAAATTTTAGCGTGTTATTATAGAAAAGTTTATGGTTATTTTTTTGGTTCTATTATCATGATCTGGTAAGAAATTGTATTTAAATTTTTTCAATTTAACGTATTTAATGTTACATTGTATTGTAAGGGAAATTTTTAATTTTTATTTGATTTAAAAAATTGTAGGTGTCAATTAAGGTATGAAGTGAGCAAATTAAAGAAGCCACAACTATCATAGTCTTAGAAGTAAGTATTATTTTACTAATAGTCTATTTATTTATTTGTAAATTTGTATAAGAAAATTTTTAAAAATTTTAAATCAAAATATTATGTTATTATATCATAAATTTTTAAAATTTTGCTAAAATGGTATGAATAAATTTAACATTAGAAAATAATGATTAAAAAATAATAAATTTTAATTTGTAATATAATTTTTTTGTTAATTTTATACAATAAATGGTGCACACCTACTTAGCTTCAAGAGCCACGATGGGTAGAATTGTAAAGAAAATTGTCACCCCAAAATGGAATGATATGTACAATTGCCGAATTGAAAATGGCATAACAATGTTCGATCATATTATTACAATAAATAAAAAAATATCAAATATTATAATAAAAGGATATCTGATTATAGAAGCAAAGATGGTGGATGCACACTGTACGACAATAATAATATTTTATTGGAAGACCATAATTAAAACTTGGAATGGTGAGCATGCAACAAAATATGAGAAATTTGTTATGACATTAGTAAAAGATGTATTAAAAATTACTCGAGAAAATCTATTAAAAATTACAGATATAATTCCTGTTGAGCAAAACATTTATTTTAAGTGGTACAATTAGAATAGATTGCCTAAATATTATGTTCATTGTAATAAAAGTTAAAAATTATGAGCTTGTATTAATGAAAATGTAAGCATATTTTGTACTAATATTGTATGAAAATATTATATAATTTAACCATTTGCGATAATAATGTGTAATGATGTTTTGTAATTTAAGTTTGTGTAATAATAATGTGTAAAAACTAATCAAAATTTTTATTGCATAATTAGTAAAGTCAATATTACCCTACTACATGTGATTTGTATAAAAAGCAGCAATTATTATCTTTTTTGTTATTATTAATTATTTAAGTATTTATAATTTTGAATTTTTTTATTTTTGTTGGAGTTATTTTATACATCAAATGAGATAAATTTTAATTTAGATCTCATTTTATGTTGCTTTATTTTATGAGTACAACATATAAATATGGACAAATATTAATTAAAATTTATATAATTGTATTATA
This sequence comes from Excoecaria agallocha, assembly GCA_037975025.1. Classification (NCBI taxonomy): domain Eukaryota; kingdom Viridiplantae; phylum Streptophyta; class Magnoliopsida; order Malpighiales; family Euphorbiaceae; genus Excoecaria; species Excoecaria agallocha. The sequence goes on along the minus strand of CM075809.1, from coordinate 64,273,243 downwards.
ACTTATAGATAGGCATAAGATGTTAGCCTATACCGACTTTTACTTACACAAGGGAGGAGAAATAAGTTATAGGATTGCTAGTTTTCAATATGAGATATCGAGTCCAAATGCCATTACGAAGAGACTCAAACTTAAAAGTAAGCCAACTCTTGCTGAATTGATGCATAAAATTCAAGTTAAGTGGAACTTACGTATTAGAGATGTGATTTTAAGAATTATATACAAAAGTCCACTGTAAAACTGAGGATCGTTATGTTGGATCTCGATGGATTTGGAAGATGATAGTGACATATATATGATATATGAAAAATTATAAGAATATGATGATTACACCTTGGTTGAATTAATAATTATAGTGGATAAAGGAGGGTTTGGAGCTAATATGTGGAACTAGTGACTAGGGTAGAAATGATAAAATGTATATGGAAAATAATAAGGTAAGTCAACAATTTTTTGCAAATGATATTGTTCCAAGTTAGCCTATACATTCCATCAGTGAACAAGATATTGAATTTTTATTGCAATTAAATTTTTGTCAGCTTGCTTGGGATGAAATACAAAATGTTGATCAAAGCTTTCAAAATCAATTAGTATGTCTCGGTGGAGATACCGGTCCTAGTAAGCCTACCTAGTCTGTAAGTCAACATAGTGGTGACTTGCTTTTAAAAGAGGGTAGTGTTAGTTTTGGACAAGGTTTTCTACATCAATTAGTTAGCCATATGCTTGATGAATCTATGAGATGACTTAGACATTCAGTTAGCCATATGCCTGATGTTTTAATAAGTTAGCCTAGACTATCTATTAGCCAGGTGTTTGATACTTCTATAAGTTAGCCTAAAAGGTCAGTGAGCCATATGCTTGATTATTGTATTAGTTAGCCTAGGCATTCATTGAGCCGAAGGGTTGGTGATTTTTTTGGTAAGTCCATATTTGGCAATAGATCAAGCAGTCATCAAGATGAGAGGAGTTTTGTACAACCAGTTGGTGCTGATGTAAGTCAACCTAGTCAGGTAAGACAATCTCTAAGTCGTTAGGATGGCAATTTACTTGACAATTCCCTATCTGCCAATAGTCCAAATATATCTATGAATAAGGGTCTTTTTAGTAGATATTGGAGCAGATTTTGTAAATAAACTTATAATAGACGTGGGAGATATTGTTCGTTTTGATGATGGGGTGATGTAAACAATAATTACTTTTCACCTGTTGATGATGTTGAGGCTGACACTGCATATTTGAGTGTGAATAGTGTTGACTCCGAATTTGGTAACAATAGTGAGTCTAATGATACACAATACGTCAATCCTTTAGTGTCATTCCATATCAGTGGGGAGTCAAATGAGGCGATCTTTAACTTTCCATTAGAACACTATACTACCATTGACTTTGATGCATCCCAAGTTAATATGCCCTAAGGTGTGCAATTTAATACTTGGGATGGATCCTCTGAGTTATTCATTGGTTTGGTTTTTAATAGCAATAATGACATTAATTCTTGTGTAAAAAAACTCAATCACGAGAAATTTTGAACAAAGTTGTGGAATCCAAGCAAAAATAATGGGTTTTGAGATGCATAAAGGCCAAAATTGGATGCAAATAGAGGTTAAGAGTAGCAAAAAAGGAGAGAAGTCCTTTTTGGACTAACACAAGGTTTCAGGGACCATATTTATACCTTTCTATTGGTAATCTTTCAAGAGATCACAGACAATTAGGATTGTAAATTATTTACAATTGTATCAGGGGGATGGTAAGTAAAAATCCTACCCTTCTTGTTGATGTGATTATTTCTACTACTAAGAAGCAATTTCACCATAAAGTATCGTTTCACTATGAAATATCGTATTATAAGGCCTGGTATACAAAAATGAACACGCTTAAGTCTATATTTGGCAATTATATTGAATCATTTGAGAGATTACCAAGTTTTTCATATGCTTTGTAAAGTTATAATCCAAGAATTGTTTATGAGTTTATGCTGCAAGACACCCATTTCCCCACCATAAAGCAATTTCAAAGGGTTTTTTGAAGTTTCAAACAAGCCATTGATGGTTTAAACTATTGTAAGCTAGTTCTGTTGATAGATGGAACATTCCTAATAGGAAAATTCCAACAAACACTTCTAGTAGCCAGTTCTATCGATCATAACAGCATGTTATTTTCAGTTGCCTTTATTGTTATTGAGTTAAAGAACAAATATATCTAGGCTTGGTTTATAGGTTTAATTAAAACGTATGTTACTCAACAAATTGGGACAACTATTATATCTGATAGGCATGCTAGAATTATGGCAGTGTTTTGAGATGAACAGAGTGGTTGGAAGGAACCTCTTACATTTCACATGATATGTTTGCAACACTTTATCAGTAATTACAACACCCATCATAGAAATCCAACAATCAAAGAATTGTTTTACAATGTCTGTAAGTAAACACTTCTTTACTATTAATTTTTAGATATATTATATTTATTATGTAGTTATTAATCAATATTGATATTTAGGGAATACCTATCAGAAGCATAAGTTCACGAAAAAGATGAATGAAATAAAAGAGCTTGATGAGAACTCATACAACTAGGCAATGCGTATGCCATTGGACCATTGGACATTATCAAAAGATGGTGGATATCAATATGGCCATGCGATAACTAACATAGTAGAAAGTGTTAATAGTGCTCTCAAAGGTGTTTGTATGATGCTGATAATCGTTATCATCAAACATGTCTCGATTGTTTGGTTAAATTTTATAAGCAAAGACGAGGTTTATACAAGATAAAAATGGCTTAAGGATTGCATTTCACACCAAAATTTATTAAATCTATAAACAAGTGCACAATCAGGACTCAAAGGCATATAGTTCTTGATTATGATAGTTGGTACAAATTATTTATAGTTATAGCATGTAGTGCAATGAAAGATAACTCTGAATTGACATTTACATAGTGAGTCTCAACAAGTGCAAATGTGAATTTAGGAAGTTTCAGGGGATGAAAATTCCATGTTCACACACAATTGCAGCATGCATGCATAAATATTTCGATATGTTCTCATTTGTTGATTGGTTTTATAGCATTGTAGAGGCGCTAAAATGCTATGAAAGGGAATCACAAGTGATAGGTTGTCGAGCTTATTGGCCCGAATATTATGGACCAAAATTTATGCCTAATATGGAACTTCAAAGGAAGAAAAGTCAGCCTAAAACAACACGAATCCTTAACATTTTGTCAATTTAGCCTGGATTAAAGGAAATCCTCAAATGGGATGGCTATTGATGGAATCTATACGGGACCAGGAATAGATTGACGTGGATAGTCAATCGACATTTTGTCAATTTGGCCAATAGTACCTAAAATATCTAAGGCCTCTAATTGAATCTCACCTCCCTTAATTGAAGTTAATGACAATGCCAAATGTCTATGGTAAATAAGTTCAACACCATGGGCCTACATGCTTTTAGATGAAATAGTTAATATAAATAAATATATTAATGAAATATTTTAACTAATCAAGCCAAAATGTAATATGTCCATCATACCTATAATCTTATTGTTGCTCCAATAGGGGTAACCACCATCTCCTTCTCAATATATACCACTGCACGTATTACGACCTTATATGCAATGTGCTGTGAGAAAATGAGTACTAACACACCGATACAATCAATTATTTCACTCATTAATAAAATTAGTAAACAGAATTTCAAAATTGTTATCATAATTCTCACTCAAATTGATTGAATGTACTCCATCTACCATAATTAGGGTACTTGAAATGGGATGGTCCATTCCAAATTGCCTGAGATAAATATCCAATTGGTGCCACTCAATGATATGAAAACATACTAAAGGCACAATTGATCGCTAAATGCACTATCCGTTTGTATAAAAGGAAGGCAACAAAATCATCACCCCTTTGTATGACTGCTAATCAATCTAATTAAATGTAGAAATATGGTGAGAAATGTAGTAACAATATTTATATTTTTGTCCACGCAAAAGAATTAATAATTACCTCATCATCACATTAAGTGTCTAAAATAACTCGATACGTATGTACATATCTACTACTATTATTGTTCAAATTTATAAGAAATCACCACCTAGTACAAATTAATTCATCATGTCAATAAATATCTCAATATCAACACTTATAAACAAAAATACCTATATATAATCATAAATAAATAAATAAATAAATAATAAATACCTATATCCATATGACATCGTTTGGTCAAGCACACATCCATGTATAAAAGAAGGTTGGAATAGAGGAAGCATTTCCCATACCCACATCTATAATAACAATCGATAACCACCAACCTCGTAAGCACTTGGACATGTACCATGACAAAGCTCCCTATATAGCAATGCTAAGCATGCCGACCCCCAACTGTAACTCCTATCTTTTTTCTAAATCCTCTAAAAGGGGAAGCCACATCAAATGGATATAATTTTTTACTTATGATGGACATAACAATCCACCGATACATCACAATATCCATGCACGGGTGAAGCATTATAATTGGTACTCAGTAGCATCGAATGGCAAAGAATAAAAGTGTTTGATAACCATGTCATTTTAATCGAATGTCCTTTGAGCACATTTTATGGTGGCATTTATCCTAAAAGTTGCTGGCGAAGAATTCTCCAATCATACTGCAAAAGACCAGTTACTGCACGCCTTTTGATGGGTAAACCGATCAGTATCTCAATATCTTGCAGCGTGATGGTCATTTCACCAACTGCAAGGTGAAATATGTGTGTCTCCAGTCTCCATCTCTTCACAAGTCCAGTCACCAAATTTACATCAACATGCATAGCATCTATTTAAGACACTCCGTAAAATCCAGCAAACCTCAAATATGGTATAATCCTTTGATCAATATTTACATAGTGAGCCTCCATGTTGGCTCTTCGAACAAATAATACGTTATGTGAAACCTTACAAATATACAAAAAAAATTAATTTAAATGTACTTGAATTACATTATTGCATATAAAAAGCTGTATATAAATAAATAAATATATTAATTAATTAGTTAAAATATATTTACATTATTGAACCACACTAGACCTATTCGGTGTTTCCCTTTGAGCGTCAGAAGATCTTTAATGTATGGTCCTGGATTTATGTATTGCTGATTTTGAAAACGATTCATTTTTAAAATGACCTATGTTTAAATATGATAAAAATAATAAATTAATAAAGTCTCATTTTATAATACAGTATAATACGTAATAATTATTAATATAATTATATTATAATACATAAAATACTTAACTGCATAAAATATTAGAACATAATTTTATGTATAAAAAATTAATATATATATTTTAAAAATAAAATTGTAATTAAATAAATTTTAAATTGAAAAATTTTAACAAACAAATAAATAATCTAACAATATAAACAAAATAAACTATTTTAATAGCATATCAATTAAATTAGTTATAACAAATTACATGCAATTTTCACTTTGCAAAATTAAGTATATCTATATATATTATTTGTATTATTCTATAAATATTTTACATTAATAACAAAATTTCTATGTTTACATATAAAAAATAAATATTTACAATTAACAACATATCTTAATATTTTTATAGTCACCAAACTACAAAACAAGTTATATTAATCAATACATCAAATTATACCAACAAACACGTGTATATATATATATATATATATTATTTATTATAACTAGCATTTTATATCAATAATAAAATTTCTATGTTTACATAAGAATAAAATAATAACAAGAATTAACAATATACCTTAATTTTTTTTTGTCACCAAACTACAAAACAAGTTATATTAATCAATAAATCAAATTACACCAACACACATATATATAAATATATATGTATTTCATATTATTCTTTACAACTAACATTTTATATCAATAATTATATGTCTATGTTTACAAAAAAAAATTAATAATAACAACTAATAACATATCTTTATTTTTTTCTAGTCACCAAACTACAAAATAAGTTATATTAATCAATAAATCAAATTACACCAACATACACGGATATAAATGTATATATGTATTTCATATAAAATTTCTAAAATTAGATTAAAAATTACAAAAATTAAAAATAACATTGTCCTTTATTATTTTTCAAGTTACCAAACTACAAAATAAATCAAACCTATCAAAACATCATATTACACCAATTAACACATATATAAATATAAATATTACATATTATTATTTATAAATAATATTTAATTTAATATTAATAATAAAATTTCTATATTTAGATTAAAAATACAAAAATTAACATTAACAATAAACCTCATTTTGTTTCAACTTAACAAAGTATACCTTATTTTGTTTCAACTCAACAAACTAACTAAAAAATAAATTAAATTTACAAATTATTATATTAAACTTCTAAATAAATTTATAAAGCATACATTTTGATAAAAATCAACTTAGTTGTTATATTGATGAAGAGAGTTGTTATCCTTCAAAAAACATTCACTACACTTCACTCTTTAAATGAAAGGCAGCAAAGTGTGTTTTTACACTTTAAGAAATTGGATGAAAGGAAACAAAATGAGGATGAATGCCTCTGTATATATTGAATCATTTACTTTTCACTTTACCCATCTCCTGCTCACTCTACCCAGCTCTTATTCACACGTGACTGTCTGCATGAAGGTGGTTGGAAGACTCCATTTCTGCAAGAGACTATTGCGAGAATGGGATGCATTTTTGCGAGGGTCTGTTACGAAAATTAAGTCCTCTGTATGTGTAAGGCCTCAATATCGGATCAGCCGTGAACAGTACTTTCCAATGATGAATAGTACTTTTCGAGTCCCAAATGACACCCGAAAGTCAAAAATATTTTATTGGACCATCGAAAAGTATTGGTCATGGGGAGTCCAGGATTGAAATTGGGAGTGAAATTGAGGTCAAATGAGCCTCCAAAGGTAAAAAATACGAAACAAGTAGTGAGTCAATTTTCCTGATAGGGAAGAAGACTTGATTTTGCATAAATTATTAAAAATTATAAGCAAACTCCAAAAATTGCCAGATTTTGCATGCCTACATGAATTTTTATGCAGAATATTTTGGTGATAAGAATTGAAATTTTTGGGGATACCGGTAGTTGTCGAATCGGACCAATAAGTTTGAATCAGATCGATAACGAACTCCGATTGAGCCAAAAATTTATGAACTACCTATTTTTGATGTGATAAAAGTGATGGAATTATTTTAAAGTGATTTGAAGGTTGAAAGTGGGAGAAATTTGATTGGGCCTTAAATGGCCTAAATTGGGCCTTTCACTTAATTTGGATTAGGCACATTGATCAAGCCTAAAATTGGACCCATATAGGAGATATATAAGAGGTGAATTTTTTAAGATAACTCTAGAAAAATCCACAGCCTCCTTCATCTCCCTATATGGCCGAACCACTTATCTCTCTCTCTTGATTTCTCTTCAATTTTACTTCAAATCTCCCATAACTTCCAACATAAAAGATGAAGTTCTATCTCTCTAAGTCACCCTTGTGGCCTCAATCAAGTGATTTGAGCAAAGAAAGGCAAGTAATTAAGTGGAGAAAGAAAAAGAGGTAAAATAGAATCTAAGAAATTAATTAATTTTAATTGATTTTCTAGTGTTTTCTTATAGATTTTGAGGTGTAGAAGCTAATTATGAGCTTGGATTTGTCACTTGATAACAAAAAAATAAAGAAAATGAAGCATGTATGGCCGGCCATGATAGGATCAAGTGAAAAGGAAGGAGTTTTCATGGATTAAAGCATGGAAAGGGAGGCTTAGGCACCCATAAGCAAGAAAAAAAATGTAACTGACTACAAAATCCTTTGATTTCCTTTTTATTGTGAATTAATTCCATTTATATAACTTGGTAAAAAATTGTTAAAGTTGTTAATTGATGAAATTGGTTTAGGTTAAATGAATTTGGACATTTGAGAAGATGAAATGAAAGCTTAAATGGAAGAAAGAAAATTTTTAGGAGAGTTTAGTGTGGTGGCCAAAACACTTACTAAGGGAAGATGATGGAAATTTTGCATGAAATTAATATATGTTAGCCTAAATTAATTATAGAGATGATAATTTGTGTCCATGAATTTTTATTGAATAATTGAAATTTATTTTGAAATTTTTGAGCCTATGTAACATGAATGTATATAGTGAAAGTTGTGAAATATTGTGAAATAATTGATGATTTTAGTAGAAAATGATAGTAAATTATAACTAATTCATAAATATATTTTATTGAATTTATTAGAATTTTATTGAAGAATAAATGTGAATATGTATAAAAGAAATTATTGAAGTAGTAATGAATAATTGCATAAAAACATAAAAGAAAGTAAATTAATATGAAATTAATTCACAGTTAACGAAAAAGAAATAAAAAGTCAACCAATGAATTTTTTGGAATAATTAGTAAGCTATGAAGTAACAAAATAATGAATTATTGGTAAATAATTCATAAAATGAGTAAAAATGGTGAAAATTATAAAATAATGTGTATACGAATTTTTGTGGGATTTATATATTTTACTAGAATATTTTTGAAATAAAATATTGATTATGTTTAACTAAAAATATTGAATTATTAAGAAATAATTCAATAAATAATTAAAAGTTAGTAAATTAATGAAAATTTACTTACATTCGTATAAGGAAAATGAAAAAAATCAAAGGATGAATTTTCGGAAAATAAAAAGTAAAGTCAATAAATAACCGTATTAAATTATTACCAAATAATTCATAATTCGAAAAAAATGGTGAATTATTATAAATAATTCACAATCCGTATTAAAAGTAGTTCGAATTTCGAACCACCGCAAATTCAGGATGAAAAAGTATGAAATTGATTAAAAGTCAAAAAGGAATAAAATGAATATAAAAGGATGAAATATTGAATTATTGAGAAATAATTCAATAAGTGCCAAGGAAAGGTGAATTATAATGATATAATTCACAAAGTATGTAAAAAGGTACTGAAAGAATATTTAACTAAGTAGTGAAAAAGACTCTGAAAAGACAGTGTAAAATATTGCAGTGAATTATGAAGACATAATTCACAAACGGTGTAAAAGTACAAAAACAAAATTGAATGATAGAATGTACCGATTTGAAAAAAATATATAATAATAATTGTGAAAATTTAAAAGTCTGAAAAATTTCTGTGAAAAATACCTCTGTTGAATTATTGTAGAATAATTCCCAAAAAGTAGTTAAAAAGGAAAAAGGATAAAGTGACTGAAAATAAAAGATCTGGATAGTTAAAGATCTGACAAGATTGACTGATAAATTATATCGATTCAAAGAAAATAATCTGCAATTGTTTGAAATTTAAAAGTATTTTGAAAGTTCTGTTAAAAGATTAAGAAAATGACTAAATAGTCAAAAGCACTAAAAAGATTGTGATCAACAAAAATATATTGTTTAAGAAAAAGAAGAAATTAAAATGCTCTGAAAGTCTGAAAAGTATTTCGAAATAATTGATTGGTTTTGCCCTTAGTAATAGTCAGGTTGTAACATTCTTGTACAGGATATAAATGGCTAGCCATAGGGACACCTTATACTGCGGTGCAAGTCATGGCTACTTGTTGTGCTATGGACTGGATCTCTGATCACCATGGCATTCTCTGTCTTTGTTCTCTGCTATGTGAAAAATGATTCCTTGGGGGTTACTTCTCTCTCTATTGTGGTCCTGTGGGGTCCACGTCCCGTGTATCCTATCTGAGAATCCTATTTTATTGCATTAGGGGCATATTGAAAAGAATAAATCAGTATTTGTAAAAGTAAATTGAATATAAAGGTTTTTAGTAAAAGAGCTTACTTGAATGAATTAAAAAGTTTCAGGGTAAAAATGTAAGTTTTTACAAAAATTGAAATTAATAAGCAATGATGGAAAGAGATTATTTTACAAGGTAAAATAATAATTTAATTATTAAATAGCCCAAAAATATGCTTCTATAAAAGAAAAGTGATTAGCTCATAATTAGAAATTATGGATTAAAATAATAATATATTATATGAAAAATTCAAACAAAATCTGCTCTAAACTTTAGTAAGCCAAAAGTTAACTGAAGGTAAAATAAGTAAATAGAAGACAATTCTGTAATTAGAAATAAAAAGTGCCAAGTTTACTATAAGTAGGTAAAATAACATTTGTATAGAAAAAGGACGAAATTGAAGATTTATTTGCAAAGCGTTTCTAATTAAGTACATCACTTTGCATTAAATGTTAAAAAAAACTTTGATAATTGGAATCTGACAAGTAATTCGAAAAGTCCAAGTAAAATAAAAGAATAAATAACGAAATTGGAATTTTTGACTATGAAAAGAATAATGTTGCAATTAATGAAGATATAAAACACTAGATTGAAAATCTGCCATTACCGTGGCAATTAATTTTGTAAATTATTTCATCAAAATAAGATTGTACCGAAATAATTAAATGGAGAATTTTACTCGAAAAGTCAAGTCATACGTAAAAGTTAAATAAAAGTAAAAATAAGAAATAAAAAATGTTAATTGTTATCATTGAACGGCAAAAAGAGTATTCTGAATTTAGTGAAAAGTTTAAATCAAAGTAAAAAGTTTACCAAAGTGTTGGTAATGCTCTGAAAAGTCTGTGAAAATGATTAAGAGCAACTTTTGATAAGACAGCATAATAATTGGCATAAATATGATAATTATGCTTAATTTGAAAATTCTAGGATTGGTAGTCACCACTGAGCATATCTAGTGCTCAGTACGTAGTTTTTACTGCGTGCAGGTTCTAAAGATAAGCTGGAGCAGAGTACACAGCGGAGTGAAGCTTGAAGAAAAGTATTGTTTAGACTTTTAAGTATTTTTGGCATGTATATACTCAGCTAAGGATTGTAAGACTCAACTGTATTTTGGATTATTATTTTATTAATGGTAATTTTTTTATGTCAGTAAATGTTTATGATTGGTATGCAATTCATAGAATGTTACATATTTGTTGATTATGATAAATTATTGTGCCTCCCGGAGGTTGTGTATTATTTGTTTTTCAAGGGGTCGTTATCTGGGTAGCCGTTATGCTGCCCGAATTTTTTAATGACTTGTGTTTGCATAAGATTGGTTATCGGTATAAAAAAAATTCAGGCAAATCATATAAGTGCATATCGGAGTGAACTATTTCGTTAAGGTTTCGTAAAGGGCGTTACAGTATGCCTTGCCCTTCGTGCATTTTGCATCAGCCTTTCATGAATTCTACATCAATCGGCTGAAAGCTCCACTGTCATTTTTGTAAAGCCTAGCTACAAAAATGAGGCACCCACACCAAATTCCTAATTAATTTTAAAAACACCATAAAATTTCTCCTATAATGTGATCTACAAAGTCATTACATTTTGATACTTATGGAATTGCTCAGTGATGTCATCATCCATTGCACTTAGCAAGATAATACGAGCTATGGAATTTCTCTTTTTCCATGCCACATATGCATCTCGATCCTTTCTATACTAGGTTGTTGCCATCTTCTAGTTCAACCATAACTAAACTCAAGATTTCTAAGGCCTCTTACTCCTCAAGCATATATTGGATCTTCATACTTTAGATTTTGTAATTGTCACCATTAAGTTTCATGTCTTTGGTTAGTTCAATGACAATAGACTTGGAAGCTATTTGGATCCTCTGATCACAATGGAATAATTGTGCACATTATTAAAGAAGATTGAGCAATTCATGCAATTTACTATGCATTTGAAAAAGTCAATCTAATAAAGTTTTTTATTAGGCTCAAATTCAAAAAGGCTAGTTATAGTATCCAACTACCCTCTAAGTTCTAATGTCTAATCTTATAAGTTAAGTTTTTATGCATAGTAATTTTGAATTATTAGATATTAAGTTCTCAAACTTAAGAGGGGATATTATTGGTTTTGAATAATTAAGTCTTAACTTAATGATTATGCAATCATTTTACTCATAAAATATTACAAGGCAATTAATAATAAAATAAACACATTTATAGTAAATGTTAAATACCAACATAATATCCAAAATAAATGCATTTATTTAATTAAAAAATCCAACAACTTTATAAAAATAAGATAAACTTGTCTTTAAATAGTAATAAGAAAACACAAATCCTAACCAAAAATTCGCTAACAAAAATTGACACTCATGCCAATTATACTGGAAGTCTAATATTTTCTTGAAACTGCCTCGTTGCAGGGAATAATTCTTTGACCATCCTCAACAACTGATAAATAATCCCATTAATCCATTGATGAAGCCATAGACGATGACGCTACATCCACTTCTAAGTACCATCTCAGATTTAGCGTTGCATTTTGTCACTTTGAACAAAAATTGGATAATGGACTTTTTATAAATTCCATTTCTGATGCTCTAGATATCAACCATAAAGTTCCTCTAATCTAAATGGTGATCAAAAGAGTAAATCATTATTTTAATCAAGGTCCTACCAAACCTTCCTTGATTCAATCCACCAAACCAAATGCACTATTACATTTGCTCATGCATGTTAACAATATAATGCAATATTACATCAATATCATCAGCTTGAGCCTTCTTATACATCCTCATGTTGTAGAATTTTTGCATTCTTGCATTAGCCTCTGCCATACCATGAGTATGTGAAATCATGAATATCCTTATTTTCATCTTTTTGTTACACATAACATAAAATAAATGGTTAGTACACTTATGTATATAACTGAAACATATTTCAATCCAAAAATAAGGACAAATCCACAAAAATAATTTTCAAATAAAATTAAAAATTTATAAAGGCTAAAAACACATTTCTACAATTTTTTGAAGTATTTATATTTGGAAAAAAATCCAAATTTTGTTTTCTGATCCTTAAAAAAATTATTGAAAATAACAAAAAAATAAAAAAATTGTAAAAATTAATTTTAAAAAAATTGAGTTGCTTAGGTGGTCGGAGGTGCCTACACATGAACACACATGTTCACGCGCCGACTGAAGGTTTCTGCCATATAGTGTGACCTCATAAGGCCACATGTTGCCATGTCAAACCCTGATCTGACATGTGGTAGACATTAATTGGTCCACTAGGTGCCTAGTAGCACCAAAGTGGGCCCACATGTGCCATGCGGTGTGACCTCAATTAGCCACGTGATAGACCTTAATTAGGCCATGTGTCCCACAATGACACATGTACATGACATGTGGCATCGCCATAGTGGTCCATGTGTTGACCCCTCATTGGTCTACATGTCAGGAAGACACATCATCTGACATGTTATATTGACAAGTGGCACCACCATGGTGGTCCACTTGTCAAGCTCCCATTGGTCCACATGTCAGAATGATATTTCACTCTGACAAGTGGTCTCGCATGGGTAGGAAACGTGCTCTTTAGCATGCGCCCAATGTAGGTGCATGTGCATGGCATACGTTGCCCTTCAGGTGTTCTTTAGAAGCCATATTTTGGCTAATGGGGGTGTTCAGGGTTTTGTGAATCCGATGGTGTGGTCAAAATTTTAAAATATTGACTTCTAATTTAGCGTTACGGACTTTTTCTGAATTTTCAATGTACAAATACACAAAAATAAATAATTAATATATATATATATCAAGAACACAATTAAAAATTACTTTGGTGTTCATACAACCTATTTAGATTTATCAATTTACAAATAAATTATAGATCAATTAAAAACACATGCCAGAATGCAAAAACAAAAGGTCTGATACTAGTGTTAGATAGATATCATGATATATCGAATAAAAGGAAAACCATATTTACCTCTTCTAGTGCAAAAAAAAAAATGAAGTAACGAAAGTGAAATATCTCGTTTTACATTACTGGAAGTGGATTTATCCACCAGCAATGTATGAAGGATAAAAATACGAACCCATGGTCTTCAAACCCTACAGGAGATAAAATATAGAGAGAAAAATTTTGTAGAGTTTCGATATAGAATGCTCTCACTTGTTTATTTCATTCTTTCTATGGCCTATTTATAGAGCCTTTTGCTCTAAAATACGAAACTGATTCCTTAAAGGAAATAAATAGAAAAAGGAAGTTACCTTTTTCAAATAAGAATAAACTAAAATCAAGGAACTGATATTGATCCCTTTCCATACCTGCATAATTTCTTTTTTGATATGGATAACTTCTATATCAAAACAATTTCCATATTGATATGGATCTCTTTTCATATTGGGAGTAATGGGCGTATTCAAACTCTATCAGGTATAAATCTCCATATATTGATGAAGTACTCCTCACCATGTTGTTTAACATAAGCCCCTTTTAGCATTACTTCTAAGTCTAAGAAATATCAAATAGAGAAAATATAGATGGAAATGGATAGAAAATTAGTATACTAATTTTACTCTTTTTTCACTACTTGTGCATCTTGATATATATGAAACTCATATTTACATTTTCCCATTAAAAAGTTAAATAAAATATAATAAATAGAAATCAATATTGAGTTACAAAATAATAAGGTGAAGGTAGTTGAAAGTTTTCGAGTTATAGAAAAAAGTTATTAGGTTTGGAGTTCTACATTAAGACTTTTAGTTAATAAATCCAATAATTAAAAATGCCCTTGATTCAACAAATGTTAAGTTCTAAGTCTCTCATCATTTCTTTTCAAAAAAAAAGTCTCTCATCATTTTTTCTCTATGTAAAAGTGAGGGTGCCTTGAAATTTTGTCATGTCATCCTTTTACTTGGAAGTATATATATCACCTACAAGGTTGCCATATCAACTTTCAAAAATCCTCTTGATTATATATATATATATATATATATATATATATATATATATAGATAATTTCAATAAAATTCATTCGTTATTTTTTTATGGTGTTAAACTTAAGGCTCTTGAAAAAATACAGATAAGGGAAGAATAAAAATTACAAATTTTTAAGTTATGAAGTCAAGAATAATTTATCATTTAAACTTCAATAGAAAATGAAATTGTCTATTAGGGAACGTCATGGTTCATGTCGAGATTGCAAATTTAACATTTAATTAAAAAATAAAAAAGAAGAAGAAGAAGAAGTTAGAAAATTAAAATTATGGAAAATTCATGTGTCAAACCGCCTTAATGGCAGTGATTACGCCCATTTGGCCAAAACAGACATACAACCCATGCCCAAAAGAAGTGAAAGATATGCAGCAATCTGCAACCTGAAATTGGCTTGCAATTTAGGGTTCATAAATTCTTGCGCGAGTAGGTCCACAAGTGCCATATATATTAATATTCCAGCAGAAGCAGAGTTAAGTATTCCTTCCACAATGAGAGCTTTTGCCGTATATTCGTTGTACGTATTTGATATCCCTATCCCATTTCCTATTCCTATTGGGGTTGTCAACGAGAAAAATGCCACCATTATTGCTACTGCTTGCCAATTGAATTGTGCCTGCACTTAAGGTTAACAAGATTACATGTGCATGTCCATGTGCTTTACAAATACTAAATTATTTTTAGTACGTATTGTAATTATATTTTTATGATTTAAAAAAAATCAAATTAGATATAGATATAGAATATATGAAATAGAAATATGATTATGACAACTTATAAAATATTCATTCACATAAAAAATAGAAATATGCATGAAAATTTGCTTTCAAAATATTGAAATCAGTATAAATTTATCATTGAAATGTATTTTTTTGAAATATCCTAAAATTTTTAAAATTGTACATATGTCCTATGAACATTTTTACTGGTGGCTAATATGAAAATATGGTTTATATTTATCTCAAACTATTGAAATGGTCCACATATATCTCTCAAAATATAAAACAAAAGCAAATATGTATCGTTTTTTGTATCTTGTTTTTTTAAAAAAAAAAAAAAAGAAATAAACTTCAGTGAAAATTTTGTACAATTTTCAATAATTTTAGTGCAAGTTTAAATTTTATCATTAAAAAAATAAGAAATTCATTTAAATATTTTAGTGGGATTAATTAAAAAATATAAAATTATATAGTATTTTTCTAATTTTTTTAATTGAGCGAGGACTTTTTTTAAAGAAAAGGTTGAAATTACAATAAATTTTTTTTTTAAATTTTTTTATAGTTGACCCCTACTAAACATGGATCAATTATACCTCTGATTATTGTTAATGTTTTTCTCAAAACTTATTATTAGGGGTGAGCATGGACTAGTTAACAGGTTTATAAAAAAATTTATTAAACAACTCATTAATTTCAATTAATTGTTATATCAATTTTAATTTTTTAATTCAATTTTTGAATTGATTTACCGGTTAATCACTAAAAAATTTTAACATATAAATTTAATAAATTATAAAATTTGTAATATTGTTTTTAATAGTTAAAAATGCTTTAGAAACGAAAAATATAAATTAAATATAATATCCATTAAAAAATAAAAATAAAAATAAAATTTTGATAATAATTATAAGAATTAAATATATCCAATATGAAACTAATAATAGAGTGCTAATTATGCACATATAATGAATAAAAAAATAGTACTAAAAAGATAATTTTAATATTTATTTACTAAAAATATGTATTATAATAATATTTTAGAAAGTTATATATCATAATATTTATAAATTACAAAAATATTGAAAAATATAAGTGTAAAATTTAAAATAAAATTTATAATATATATATATAAATTGATTAACAGTTGGTTAATGGATAACCACCAATTTTTAAAAATAAAAATCGTAAACCTAAATTTTCGATTCGATTAACTTAAAAATCGATTTGGTTTTGGATCGATTTTTTGGCCAACCAAAATTGTTGTTTTCTTTTCTTCTTATTATTCTTATTCTTATAATTATTATTATTATTCGCCAAAGAACAGTAGAAATATTCAACAATTTTTTTACCTGAAGTTAATTATATTGTGTGCTACGTTATATTTTCCAATAAAAGGAAGTACTATAGTAAATTTAATATTATCTTCAATATCTTATAATAAAATAAATTTAGTAATTTTTAAACGGCAAATGGACAGGATTTTGGACATTCTAGTTGATAAATGATCTACCTCTTTCAAGTCAACTTTGAATCGAATTTCGGGTTAGGATAAAAATTGACAAGTAAACTAGATGATATAGGTAAACAATTAAAAACACAAATCATATGATACACAATTATATACAACTAGACTTGGGAATAGGCCGGATTGAGTTGGAATCGGCTCAGCTCTAACAAAATTTTTAATTTTTCTAAGCATTTAAATAGAAAATAATTTTAATGTATAAAAATTTGGATGTTTGACTCATGACCCACCAATTCGAGTCAGTTTCAAATCGATTTATTTGAGTCACGAGTCAGATTAGATTTGACCCTCAATTTTTTGAGTCAAGATCAAAAATTAAAATGTTTAGTTGATATAAATATATAAGCAAAAGCATAGGGTATACAAATAGATACAACTAGATTTGGAGATGGATTGGACTAGGTTAAATTTGGACCGGATATAGTCGGACATTTAGAATTATTTTCAAGATTTAAATACAAAAATAATTTTAATGTATAAAATTTTGGTACAAATCCATCCGAACCAAAATTTTTTTGGGTCATTTTGAATTGATTCAATACGAATTTGAATTTGTCCGTCCAGTTGGATTGTTAGGTCTATATTCAAGCATGATATAAAGTTAGATATGATATTGCGCCTAGACTTTATTATTATTATTATTATTAGCGAAAAAGAAAAAAAAAATAGCGAATAGATGTTGGAGGAAATAAAACATTTAATACTTTCATTTGAAGGAAAAGAAAAAAAAAAACCTGAGAAATGCAACCACCAAGGCCCATTCCTTCAAAAAATTGATGGAAAGTCAGAGCAGCTACAAGTGCCTTTATTGTGTTAGTGCCTTCAGAAGCTCCCAATGATATTCCAATTGCTACCGAATGGATCACAATTCCCAATTCCAAAACCTACGAATAAATATTGTTTTTGAGGAAAATCTACAAATAAAAATATATATACATAATCCAAAACCAACATCACTATATATCTGAATAGTTTATTAGAAGTTATATATTAATAGTTAAATACTAGCTAGATGGTTGTGTGTATGCTCCATGCACTTCACACTATTTGTAAAAAGATGTTAAGATTGAATTGCTTTTTTGTCTAAATAAAATGGGAATAACTAAATTTGGATTTCAATATATTGACGTGCTAACTATTCGGACTTTGGAGTATCTTTTCTTAACAATTAAACTCTAAACTAAAAAATTCATTTAAAATATTTGTACTCAATCAATTCACTATATAGTTACTGGTAAATCTTGAGATTTTGTAAAAAAGAGAGCCGTGAATGGTGAGTAAAGCAATGCCATAGTAAGAAGTTAGTGAGCTTGAGGTGGGATCCGGTAGGGTTTGATAAGAGTGAAATCCTGCAAAAAGAGCCTAACTCAATCAGACCGAACATAAGCACTCCGATAATTAATTTAATTTTAAACTTTTTAGAGTGCTACATAGGATCTATATATTTCTTATGATGATATATTTTGGGAATGAACCTAGTATTTATAAAGATGGAACAAACCATTTGAAAGGTCTGTATCAGTGTCAAAGTAGACATGCGATGATGTGATATTTGATAAATAGCGGATGGGATAATAGCGTGTGTCATGAGCTTCTGACAAGATGAAGCCGTTTTAGTCGATCGGATTGTCCCATTGTGTCGACTTTTGATGTGCCTCTGCAAGTGTGCTTGGGCTGTGAGGTGTTGGACCTCTGCTAGTCGAGCCTTTTAGTGGGTTTGATATTTTTTTCCACGTTGGCCCATTTTTTAAGAAATATTGAGAATTATCAACTATATTTATGCATTTTCAATCACGAGATTTTTTTATTTTTGTTATAAATATTTTATATTTGAATTCAATTTTAAATTTATTAAAAAAATTTTATAAATTGTTTATGATTTTATTAAAAGAATTGTGTAAATACATAAATTTTAAAGTAATATATTTTATTTTAATTTTATGCATCGAAATAATTAAAATTAAAATAAATGGTAACAAAAGTTGTTTAATTTTGCATATCGAAATAATTAGAAATAAAATAAATTGTTTGAATTATGTTGAAATAACGTTAAAGATTGATAAAATTCTATAAATTATTTGTAATTGTATGAAATATGTTGAGATGGGCTCCACAGTTAACCACTAACTTTTCTCTGTAGTGGCTGCATATGTGTGTCACATCAATAGATTCGCACATCTTTGATGGAAATTTTAAAGGACTTAACCATTAAGATATTCAACATTTAGAAATTTAATTCTGAAGAAAAATATTTTAGAATTTGTATTGTTAACAATCTAACATATTGAGTTTTTTTTTTTCGAATGCAGCAACATATTGAGATTAATTATTACTTATTGAGATGAAAAAAATATATAGTAAAAGAAAAGAAAAAGCAAATTTGAGAATAATCTAATTTCTTTAATAAATTAATTTGATACTCAGTTAGTTGAGAAAATAACTTATTAAATAGTATGATATTTTTAATAAATTAATTTGATACTCGGTTAGTGTACAGGATAACCTATTAAATGGTAATATTTTAAAATTAAATTTTTATATTATTTCATAAGTAAATAGATAAATAAAAGCAAATTTGAGAAATTGATTATGAATTAAAAAAAAAAAAAGAGAGTTTGTACCTGTGAAACAACCCGGTGTCTAGAAAGAGTAGAAAACCCAGAATGAAGATCCGAAAGAGAAGCAGAGCCATGAGCATGGCCATGAGAGACATGAGTATGAACATGAACATGACCTTCATGTTTTCCTTGCAGCTCTTCATCTCCTCTAACAGGCAAAGACTTATTATTAAAATGGCAATTTTTATAGTAACTAGTAGCAAAACAATCAATCATCATTGTCATGATTGCAGAAACCATAGCCACAAAGCCTGCAAGAGGGAAATCACCCCATGGCTTGTCTTTGATGCAACAGCTTTTCAAGCTCTCAAATGCATCTGCTAATATATGAACAAAACCAGTTGCTAGAATCACACCTGCTGCAAATGCTTTTATCAGGAAGAAAATATTGTTTTCTGGGTTAAAACATGAGATTTTCTTGCCAACTATTGGAAGACAAACACCAACTCCACTTGCTATTAGAATTGATAAAATAGCAACTAATTTGTATTTGATTGTTTTTGCTTTATCATCAATCTCTGGTATTATATGATCACATGTGCACTCTGCGGATGATAATAGAGGAACCACATCAAGGAAAATAACTAGAAAAATATAGGAAACCATTGCATGATTGCCCATGGAATTAAACAAGAGGTAAAGTGGATGAATGAATACATGATAGGGATTATATATATATATATATAGATACACTAAGTGATATTGGAATCATGTTTAGTGCTCCACTCATTTATAAGTCTTAATATAATTATAAACACATTAAATTAGCATAATATAGATTTTAATTATAATCCCAGTGTAAAAAATCGAAAAATTTGATCCCAATCTTTTAGAATATTTTCAATTCAAACCCTACATTAATTTTTCTGTCCAAAACTAATAAATGTTGAATTGCCAATATTTTGTGGGGCTCATACTTTCAAATAAGCATCAACTCATGTATAGTTGAGACCAACAAAATGCTGCCAATTCAACATTCCGTTATTAGATTTTGAGTAAATAAATTAATGGATAGTTCTAATTGAAATTGTGATGAAAGGTTTGAAGTTTAATTGTTTGATTTCATGCTAAAATCAAATCAACCGAACTATAAGTAAAATTATGTTGTTTACGATTTCATATTATTTTGTATAAAACTCTTAACCTTATTCTTTCTTTTTTTAATATTTGTGTGCCACTTGACTCTCTCATTTGGTAAAAGAAAGAATGAATTAAACTAAAATTTGGATTTGTAATTTGAATAAAAAATTTAGCAAAGAAAGGAGGGAGATACTTCTCTTTTAGGTTTAAAATGGAACAGTTTGATGAAAGAAAAATAGAAAGAGCATGACTTAGTGGTGCCCGAGATGTATGATGCACTACAAAAAAAAAAAAAAAACCGGAATTAACAACCAAATTTAGCGAAGGGAAAAAAAGTCAGTCACTATTTTTGCGATGAGATAGCGACGAAAATAAAAATCAGTCCTCAAAATATGTTTTTTCAACAAGTTGATGTACAAAGTTGATATGTAGAAAATATTAAAGGAATAACTGTGCTAGGCCTTTTGTTATGTTAGGTTGCTTGGTTTATTATTTTATTTGCATCTATAGAATCTAGGCTAGATAATACAAACACATACACACTTATACATACTGTTCTCGAATTATCAGATAATTATTGCAAATATATAATATTTGTAGTGACGGAATAGTGACAGAGAATCCGTCGCAAATATTTTTAGTATGAGGTAAATTTACTGGCGGAAATATACATACCGTCGCTATATTTTCCCATGGAATGATACGTTTTGTAGGCAAATTTGGCTACGGAATACTAATTTTCATCAGTAACATTTCTAATGGAAATTGTAATTCCGTTACCAAATATGGTAAATGATGACAGTTTTTTGATTTGCACCTCCCAACGAAATTAACGACGGAGAGATTTTCAGTCGGTAAATTTACCGATGGAAAATAAATCTCTTACACTATTTTCCATTTGAAATTCAATCGGCAATTTGATTTTCCTATCGAAGTTCACTCAATTTTGTCGTGAATTTTTCTTGTAGTGCGTCATTTTGCAAAGAAAAATTCCACCTCCATACATAATTGTAATAAAATATTTTTTATCATTGCATATTTATTTGATTGTGCCAAAATATTTTTTATCATCAAATATTTATTTAATTATGAAAAAATATTTTTTTATCGTCACAAATTCATTTATTTTTTACCAAATTAAATATCATCACAGAAAAGAAAATATTTAGTTGACACAAATTTATATGCCATTAAAATTTTTTCCATCAAATTTTTTTTTTCAGCAAACAAAGGTGGAAAAATATTTCCTTCATAACGATTGTGGATAAAAAGATAATTTTACCTTCAAAATAATTGTGGAAAAATATCTTTTTTACCGTAACATTTTTATTTAATTGTGACAAAATTAACTTTTGTCACAAAAACAAATAGTTGTGATCAATTTTTACGTTTCTAATAATTTTTCTTTTTGTCTTCAAATCTTTTTTCCTTGAAAAAGTGGTGTAAAATTTTGCCACCATTCGTAATCGTGAAAAAATATTTTTTTTTCATCACAAATTTATTTAATAGTTATAAAATTAAATCTCATTACAAAAATAAAAATTAGGTGCTACGAATTTATATGTCGTCACTAGTTATTAGTTTTGTCATAAAATATTTTTTTCTTCTAAAAAATGTAGAAAAATTTTGCTACCACACATAATTGTGACAAAATTAAATCTCATCATCCAAAAATAAATAGTTGGGATGAATTTATTTGTAACGAATAATTATTTTTTGTCATCAAATGTTTTTTCCTCCATAAAAAAGGCGGGAGATTTTGGTTACCCAAAAACTAGTGATAAAATTAGTTTTTTCTCACAAAAATAATCAATTGGCGATGAAATTTAAGACGTATAGTGAAACAAGACAATTTTATCACAATAAGAGACAATATGTTGACACTTTGAAATTTCATCACCATAATCAATAATTTCTTACAAAAAAATACAATTTCTTGTGGTGCTTATGAATATTTTAATCTTTGATTTTTAATTTGGTGTTAGATTTTTCTTAATTTTTAAATTGTAGATTTTTCTTAATTTTTAAATTGTATGGCAACATGCTCACTTCTAATTTATTAGGGTGGGTATGGACTAATTATACGGTTCAAAACATATATTTTAAGTTCAGTCCATTAATATCGGTCTTTAAAAATTCAAATATGAGTCCAGTCCATCAACAAACGGTTAACCGTTAAATGCGGTTTGCTAACCATTGAAAAGATAAACATAAGTATTGACTTTATGCTCATGAAAAAAATGCATCAATAAAATAAAAATATAAATTTTAGAACTTTTAACAATAAAAATAGAAATAAAATACAAGTCACTAAAATTTAATGTCAACAAAATAAAAAAGATTACATAAATACTCTGCAAGATAATAAAAAAACAATCCAATATTAATTTATCACTCATAATTATTTACAATTGGATGATTATAATTATTAAGGCATAAAATATACTCATATTTATGTAGTAAAATGGCCATTTCAATTAAAATGTGAAAACTACCTCTTTGGACCATATATATATATATATATATATATATATATATATATATATATATATATATATATATATATATATATGAAAATTATATAAGGGCAATTAAATATTAACCACCAGTTTTTCAAATATTAAAATTTAAGTCTAAATTTATTAACCATAATTCAAAAAAAAATTAAAAAAATTCACATCCGAATCCTATTGGACTTGTTAACCAAATAAACTCATTTTCCAAATATTAAGTTCAAGTTCAAATTCATTAATTATAATTTCAAAAAATTAAAATTTACATCCACGTCTAGCTAATTAAACTAGTTAACTGTATAAATCAATTTAAAAACCACCGGCTAACAATTTCATTTTTTTCAGCCCTACTAATTTGCATGAATCAAAGAATAATAATAAAAAAAAAACCCTATTAGCATCATATAATTCCTAAAAGAAAAAAAATAAAATTCAAAGAAGGATATCAAAATATTGAGGAATGCAATTTGTTCAAACTTTGAAAAGAACAAATTAATTATTTAGGAATGTATACGAAATTAATTACTAATTGTCCATCCCTCCCTATATTGATGCATCTACTTTAGTAGAGGAACCACAGACATCTTTATAGGAAGAATTGAACTTGATCAAAGGTGTAGAATGCTTGGTTGTTCTGTTCCTCTACTTTTAGCACTTTCCCTTCCACATAATAATATAAACGCCACCAATATTGGTTCTCTTTTAAAAGACACTATATATGACCAGAAGTCGACCTTTTACTCCCTGGAATAAAGTTAGTTATGTGGCTGGCGATTTTATATGTTTTGCTAGAAAGTCTCCTTTTTTCAACATTATGAAAATATAAATTCTGGTCTTGGTTATTTTCAGCCACTTTTGATGATTCTCTATAAAAGAGAATGATTAGAATATTACTTTCTTCCTAAAGTTAAATGAGTCCAAATTCTCTTAGCTTTGCTTTTTAGTACTATTAAATTTATATTGTTCATTCTTGTAATCTTGCTGGGTTAGAACCAAATTCTTTCAGTAATAAATTACCATATTTTTAGTCAAATTTTAGTTCGAAATCAATGTTATTAAAACCGAATTAGAAATTGAACCGAATGCTCAACTGAATTGTGATTTAAGTGGTTTGATTGCTTTTTTCTTTTCAAAATATATACTATTATTTATGAAAATTATTAAAAAATACCCATAAAAGCCAATGATTTGTGCAAAACATCCATTTTAGCATAGAAAGAAATCATGGCATGATTTATAAATCATTCCCAGACCTTAGACCCGCTAGAAATTATTTCATGAATATTGTAAAAATCAGACTACATATAAAACTGGATAAAATAAAAAGTTAAGAATTAAAGATTTAATTAAAATTAAATTCTGGTTAAAAATACTTATTATGTACTTTTTAATAATGTTTTAATTAATAATTTCTATAATAAAATGTTCAAATGATAATAATTTTCGTAATAATATTATATTAATACAATAATCATTGAGTTTTTCTTTTTTCCTTTTTTTACACATTATATTAGAAAACGTGAATGTACATTCAAAAATGGTATTAATTATCAATTAAATGTAGAGATATTAATTTAATATTTAATTATATTAATTTATTTGTTTTATGTATTAAATAAATAAAATGTTAGGCTTTAATTAGGAAATACATGGAAGCAATTTAATTTATTAAATATATGCATAAAATAAATAAAATGTTAGCCTTTAATTATAAAATACATGGAAGCAATTAGGCAATTATATGTAAAAACAGTAAAAAGGAGGCTATCGTGAGTAAGAAATCAATATATCAAGCAGCAGGTCGCATGTTCGAGCCGTCCAATTGCAAATTTTTCTAATTTTTCCTTCTCCAATTTTAACCGTTTTTGGTCTGTCCGGTTCACGATTCGACCATTTGTTTCATCAATTTTTGGCTGATTATTAATTAGAGAAGTTATTAATGATGAACCAGATTGGTTAGAGATTGATTCACAGTTAATTCGATCGAATCGATCGATCCAGTCCGATTTTTACAGTCATACATTTCATCATCAACATAAAAAGACATCTTACAGTGTATATGAAGAAACCATAATTTTTAGAACTTGACATTATTATGGAAACCACCATGCTAGCCAAACAAATGGAAGAATCAACTAAACATTCAGGCAAAAAGCAAAAGTTTTAACTATTTGGTAGTAGCAGATGTTAGTGTATCCGCGCCCGTGCACCTGTGGGGTGTTAGTGTATCCGCTCCTGCGCACCTACCCTCTGTGACCCTTGCACGCCAGTGCACTTCCTTGCGCTATCCATTGCGCAATCGTATGTATCTGGTCCATGATATTGGATCAATCTTTTCCTTGATTGTTGCCTTCATATTAGCATCCGATCATATCATTCTGATATGATCTACCTTTCTATTTTTAGCTTAATAGTTGTGTATATATTGGTGTACAAATCTATGTTCATAATATACACTAAAAATACATATTTTGGCTCTTTCTTTAACATGGTATCAGAGCCCTGCCTTGAGAAAATTCTTTTCCAGTAACTTCTTGTTCTATTTCTTCTTTTGCTCTTCTTGCTATGGAGAAATCTGACATCTCCAGTCCCATTGGAACCATTTTGGATGGCTCTAATTATACTCTCTGGTCTCAACGAATGAAAAGCTTCTTAATTGGGCGAAAGCTTTGGCGCATCATTGCTGGTGATATTGTTATCCCTATACGTGATGACAATGAAACTGATACTCTGTTTGTAGAACGGCTTGAACATTAGGACAGCAAAATTCATCAAATAGTTACCTGGTTCTGCAACACCTCTATTTCGGCAATTCACATTCAGTTTGCTGATTTTGATACTGCAAAGGCATCTGGGATTTTTTGGCTAATTGGTACAAAACTATTGGTCTTGCACACTATTATCAGCTGCTCTTTACTCTTGTCAGTCTTAAACAAGACTCCAGCCAATTTGTTAATGATTTTCTTGCTGTCATTGAACCTGTCTGGAATCAATTAGCTTAAGCTAAAATCAGTGATGATCATATTCACCTTATCCAAGTTCTAATGACTTTACGACCTGAATATGAGTCTGTTCGTGCTACTTTGTTGCATCAAGATCCATTACCATCATTAGATGTTGTTGTTAAAGGAATATTATTTGAAGAAACACATCTTGGTTTGAACAAATATCCTTCATCAGATGTTGCCCTTGCTATCACTCAGCCCCGTTTTGCATTTGGTTCCTCTTTCTATAATAATTGTAAAAATACTAGCCATTTATTTGCTAATTGTCCTACTATTGAGTGTAGATACTGTTATAAGCGTGGCCACATTTTATAACATTGTCCAACCCGTCCACCATGTCCTTCCAACAATTCTACAAAATCTAAGTCGTTCTCTAAATCTAGTTCCTCTTCTATTACTGCTTTTACTACCCTATTCTGATGAGTCCTCTTCCCCTAGTCTCATTATTAATGATCTTGAAGCTCTCCTCAAACAGATGATATCCTCCAATTCTTTATCTTCCATTGCCTTAGCTGTCACACTAGGTGATTCTTGGCTTCTTGACTCTGTATGTTGTAATCATATGACTTCTCAAATGTCTTCTTATCTAACGCATCTGCTACTAGTTTTTCTTCCTCCCATTCAAACGACTAATGGTAATTGCATGTCTGTTACTCATACTGGAATTGTTGTCATCTCCA
The DNA here is from genome assembly GCA_037975025.1 of Excoecaria agallocha. Lineage (NCBI taxonomy): Eukaryota > Viridiplantae > Streptophyta > Magnoliopsida > Malpighiales > Euphorbiaceae > Excoecaria > Excoecaria agallocha. Next base: position 64,246,319 of record CM075809.1, on the reverse strand, counting down.
ATTTGCATCTTCCTAATACTTATTAAGTTACAAATTTATCCTTAAATTTAGCCTCTGTTGGTCAAGCGTGTGGTCTTACTGTTCTTTTTTCTCCCCATGGTTGTCAGGTTCAGGATCTAAATTGGCATAAATTTATATTAATTTTGCTACTGTGGTATCTACTCAATTTTCGTGTCCAATCAAGATTTTTCGAACTGATAATGCAATGGAATATCAAGATTCTGGTTCTTTCCCAATTTCTCAAACAACAAGGCATCATTGTTCAATGGTCCTTGTCCTTATACCTCCCAACAAAATGGTCGCGTTGAACGTAAACATCGTCATATTTTGGATTCAGTTCGTGCGTAACTTCTTTTAGCATTTTGTCCCTTAAAAATTTTGGGGTGAGGGCTGCCTTTACTTCTATTTACACCATCAATTGGTTGCCCACTCTTGTTCTTCAGAATCTTTCTCCTTTTGAGTGATTATATGGTAAACCACCTAATTACTTGCACATTAAAGTTTTTTGTTGTGCCTGTTTTGTTCTTCTTCACCCGCATGAACATACTAAGCTTGAAACTCGTACTCGTCTTTATTGTTTTCTTGGCTATAGGATAGAATATAAAGGATATCGCTATTGAGATCCTATTTCTGGTCGTCTCATAATCTCTTGCCATGTCACTTTTTGGGAGCATACCATGTTCTTTACTTTGTCCACATTTCATAGTTCTCTTTCCACCTCTCACCATGTTTTTCACAGAACCATCTATAGAGTTATTTCCTTCACCTAGTAAAGATTCTTTGCTCACCTTGGTTCCTCTTCATCCATGCTTGCTCCTGTGCCTGCCACATCTGTCTTCTCTGATGATCCTGATCCTCTTCTTGGTTGCTCTACTCGAGTAAGAGAAATTCCTCATCTTCTTCATAATTATCATTGTTTTTCTGCTATTGCTTCTTTACAAGAACCCAATTCTTATTGTAAAACTAGAATTGGACCCTCTATAGCAGCAAGCAATGGACGAGGAACTTCATAACTTTAGAGAAAACCTATACTTGGGATTTGGTGGACCTTTCCGCCGGAAAATCTCCAATTGGCTGTAAGTGGGTTTACAAGACTAAAAACTCATTTTGATGGTTTTGTTGAATGGTATAAAGCATGTTTAGTTGCTAAAGGCTATACTCAGGAATATGGTACTGATTATGAAGAAACCTTTGCTCCTGTTGCTTGTTTAACCTCTATTCGTAGTCTTTTAGCAGTTGTTGCAGTGAAAAGTTGGCCTCTTCTACAGATGGATGTTAAGAATGCTTTTCTCAATGGCAATTTGGATGAGCAAGTTTATATGCATCCTCCTTCAGGACTACTCTCATCCTCCATCCAAAGTTTGTCTTCTTCGAAGAGCTCTTTATGGTCTGAAGCAAGCTCCCCGGGCCTGGTTTTGCCAAATTCAGCTCAACCATTTCTCGATTTGGTTATGCTCTAGTCCTCATGATTGAGCCCTTATTTATCCGTGATACTGGAAAAGGTATTGTGCTACTGTTACTTTATGTGGATGATATGATTATTATAGGGCATGATTCTATAGCCATTTTTGATTTACAAGATATCTCACTCAATATTTTGATATTAAAAAAGTAGGACCACTCAGTTATTTTCTCGGTATTGAAGTCTCTTATACTTCAAATGGTTAATTTTCTATCACAAGCCAAATATGCTTGTGATTTGCTTTCAAATCTGGTATCATGGATTCAAATAATACTTCAACTCTTTTGGATACCAATGTCAATCTGACTCCGTATGATGGCTCCCCTCTTCCAGATTCTACTTTATATCGACAACTAGTTGGTGGTCTTGTTTATCTTACTGTAACGCATCCTGATATCGCCTATGCTGTTCATGTTGTTTGTCAATTCATGGCTACTCCTCGAACTATCCACTTTATTGCTGTTCTTCGTATTCTCAGATATGTCAAAGGCATTCTTCTCCATGGCCTTCACTTTTTTGCTTATTCATCTTTAGTCTTGTCTGGTTACTCTGATGCTGATTGGGCTGGTGATCTTACTAATCGTGTAACACCCGATAGCCGGACATTGGTCCGAATACCGATGTTACACTACATTGCGGTGGGTCTATAAATTATTATTAAATTATCCATCGATAGCATTCAATATTTTAACCATTAAGTCGTGGGTCCCACATTTTAAAATATCTTATTAATTAATCTATAAAAATTCGGGCAGCATAATAGCTGAAACCCAAATTTTGTCTTCTTGCAATAGTCACAAAAACACTCCCAAAATGTTCACAATATCCAACTCAACCTTCCACAATCTAAATATATACTCCACAAGATCAGCCAAATACAAAACAACAGTCATTTTTCAATAATTTTACATATAACCATACATATATACAGTACATAACATGTGTGTAAGTCTAAAACTATATACAGTCCAAAAACTAGCCATGTTGTCCTACAAGGCAACATCTATATGTACAGTCTACACAAAACCACAAAAATGCTGGATCCTTCTAACACTGATTTCCCTTCTAGCACGAACTCAGTCTCTGTCTCCTGCGTGCAGTACAAAACCACACGCTAAGTACAAAAGTACTTAGTAGTGAACATAAACTTGAAGCCCTATAATTTCACTACAGTTCATTCACATATTCTTCATAGTTGTATTTCATTATAATACAAAAAATTTTTTGATTAATTTCTAAATTTCACTTATATTGACAAAATTACTATTTTACCCTTGCTTGAGAAATTCGTTCTCAATTATAGCTTTTCAAGTTTTTATTCTCAAATTTTATCACTTTAAACTTGAATTTTTACGATAGGGATAAATTTTCAATTTAGTCCCTAAAGTTTCAAAAATGCACTTTTTTCCTAATTTCTTTGTTTAACAGTTCTTTTAAGCTTTTATCCTTATTTTTCAGTAAACTTTTATCCAAACAGTAATTTATTCTTGCTTTTCAAGTTTTACATTTTTACTCATACAATATCTTTAGTCAATACAATATTTTAATACTATTGCTCATACAGTATCTTTTTATGCTTTAGTCAATACAGTATTTTAATTCTCTTGCTCGTATAGTATCTTTTTATACTTTAGTCAATACAATATTTTAATTCTCTTGCCCCTAGTATAGCATGGAAATATATCACTAATTAGGATGAGCGAAACTACGGACCCTATAGGTCCCAGTACTCCGGTAGTATCAATTACACACATATTATTATTTTTTTTCCTTTCTTTCTTTTTCATTTTCCCCAAATACTCCAATATAGACGTGAAACCATATCAAGGTTACCACTATGCAAGTCGCCATGACTTGCTTTCGCGGTTACAGAAATGTCCCTATGGCTAGCCATGTACATCCTAATTTCTGATTTCACACATAATACTAATGACAAAATACAATTACAATTTAATACAATTTACAATAATGCATCATTATCGATTCATGGTAATAGTTAGTCTACATTATTAAAAACAGTCTCAGTATTTTAAATATACCAGTTTTTCAATTAAAATCATACAATTCAATTACCATTATTTTATTTATTACTTTCTTTTTCAATACATGCTCCTTACATGTCATATAAATTAATTATATTCTATTTTGCATTTATTTCGATTTATATCTCAAAATTTCACAAATTTTCTTAAGGTCCCTATTCGGTTACCTTATTCAAATTTCTTTATAAATTATATTTTCTACTCAAATTAATCACACTAAACATAAAATCACCTATTTTTCATTTATTTCAATTTAATTCGAAAAATTTCATTTTAGTCCCTAATTTTTTTAGTTACTGAAATTTTCCCTAAAATTAAACTTGTCTAAATTTTAATTAAATACCATAATTTTACTAATTTATCTTCTAATTGCACAATTTTAAGTCCAATTTCGTAATTAATAATTAACTTAAATTTTTTTCTAATTATATATACAATATATATATTGTGAAATTAAAGGGTTTAAAATTATTCACTTACAAAATCACTCAACAACTTTGTCTTTCCCCTTATTTTTTGTTGGTTTGTTTCCTTCTCTTTGTTCTTCCATTGGAAGCAATTTCATGGCCAAAATCACCATAGATTAAGTCAAATTTTTGCTCAAATAATACTCACAATACTATAATTAACACTTAATTACTCTAATTATCAAATAAAACTAAATTTTTCCCAACTCACCAATTTACCCACTTGAAGAATTAGACTTTATTCACCTTCTTCCACCACCCATAGCAACCAAAGGTGAAGGAAAGCAAGATAAGACAATTTCATTTTAGATGAGGGTTAAGAAATTTTGTGAATTTGGCTTAGAAAACAAAGAACAAATGAAGAAGAAGATGAAGCCACAACAAAAGGAAAAGAAATGGTCTTTTGGTCGGCCAAAACTCAAGAGATAAAGATCTCTTTTACCACATTAATTATACACCCACTTTAGGACAAAAGAAATTAAGTCCTAAGTGGGTATAATGCCATATGTCGCCATTTAATTGGCTAATACACTTTTAGTTATCAATTTTTGATAAAAATTATACAAAAAATTTCTAAAAATGTTAATTAGGCCATGCTTAAAATTTCAGGTCGTTTCAATATCAAATTAGCCTCGAATGTAAATTTTAATCAGTCCGAAAGCTGAATTTTCAAAGTCTTCAAAAAATTCATTTTATCATTCCAAAAATTCATATACATAATTTCTAGTCAATTAGTGTAATCGGAATAATTTTATGAAGTCCAGAAACTATTTTTAAGTTAGTCAAAGTTCCTAGTCAACTATATCGATCCAGTTAATTATTTTATTTTTCCCTTTTTAGAGATCTATTTGACCTCAATTTTAGCCCAAATTATAACACCAGATTCATTATGAATAATACTTTCCAATGGTGAAGAAAAAATTTTATGGACCCGTGGGTCCCGGGTGACACTATTCACCTCGAGAAGTACTATTCACGTGATCGAAAATTCTTGGGGTGTTACATTTCTCCCCTACTAAATAAAAAATTTCATTCTTGAAATTTACCTGGTGAAAACAGTTGCGAATACTACTATCGCATAGTCTCCTCTGGTTTCCAAGTTGCTTCCTCATCGTTATGGCGAGTCCAGAGTACTTTAACCACGGTATCTTCTTATTTCTCAACTGTTTTACTTTCCTATCCAGAATTCTCATCGGTTCCTCATCATAAGATAAATTTGATTCCAGCTGAATGTCTTGTGTTGTGATCATATGCGATGGGTCTGATTGATATCTCCTGAGCATAGACACGTGGAACAAATCATGGATCTTTTGTAACTCTGCTGGTAAATCCAATCTATAAGCCACTGGTCCTATTCTTTTTAAAATCTCATAAGGACCTATAAATATGGGACTCAACTTTTCTTTCCTACCAAACCTCACAATCTTCCTCCACGGAGATACTTTCAAAAATACTTTCTCACCCACTTGATACTCAATATCTTTTCTCTTCAAGTCAGCATAGGATTTCTGTCTATTAGCTGGTGCCTTCAAATTATCTCTAATCAATCGGACCTTATCTTCAGTTTCTTTAATCAGATTAGGTCCAACTAATTTATTCTCACTAAGCTCGGTCCAGCATAATGGAGTCCTACATCTCCTCCCATACAATGCTTCATATGGTGCCATTTTGATACTAAATTGATAAATATTGTTATATGCAAATTCCGTTAAAGGAAGATATTTTTTCCAATTGCCACCAAAATCTAGAACACAACATCTCAACATATCCTCAAACACTTGTATAACTCTTTCAGACTGTCCATCCGTCTGTGGGTAAAAAGCTGTACTAAAATGCAATCTTGTGCCCAATGATGTTTGTAGTCTCTCCCAGAATCTAGCAATAAATCGGGGATCTCGATCTGAAATTATGGAGATAGGAACACCATGCAGTCGAACAATTTCATTAATGTAAATCTCAGCTAACCTCACCAGAGAAAAGTCTGATCTCACAGGTAGAAAGTAGGCAGATTTAGTCAGTCTATTGACTATCACCTAAATAGTATCATGCTGATGTCTGGTGAGTGGCAAACCCGATACAAAATCCATAGTAATCCTATCCCATTTCCATTCCGGTACAAAAATAGGTTGAAGTAATCCAGAAGGAACCTAATGCTCAGCCTTAACTTGTTGACAAATCAAACACTTAGACACAAACTCTACAATCTCCCTCTTCATCCCAAGCCACCAGTAATAAGTCTTCAAATTTTGGTACATTTTAGTACTATCCGGATGCATTGCATAACTGCTACTATATGCCTCAGTCAAAATCTTTTTCTTTAACTCTTCATTAGCAAGTACACACAGTCTTCCCCTAAAATATAAGCTATCATCTGGAGCTATAGTGAACTCAGTATCTCTACTCTCACTGATATCCATCATAGCCTTAGCCAACCTCTTATCATGTAGCTGGATGGCTTTTACTTGTTTTAACAAGTTTGGCTCAAGTTGTAATTCAGCTAGAAGTCCTCCATCAGCCGCTAGGGACAATCTCACACTCATGGCTCTTAAAGCTGTTACATAACATCACTCAGTTACCATTTATACTATATGGAAGGTAAATATATAAAATATTTAATTAACTTATTACCTGCCATATGTTTCCTATTGAGTGCATCGGCTACTACATTGGCTTTACCCGGATGGTAGTCAATGTAACAGTCATAATCTTTAATCAACTCTAGCCAACGCCTCTATCTCAAGTTAAGTTCCTTCTATGTCGGCAGGTATTTCAAACTCTTGTGGTCGGTGAAGATAAAACATTTTTCACCAAAAAGATAATGCCTCCAAATTTTCAATGCAAATACAATTGCTGCCAATTCCAAATCATGAGTGGGATAATTCCTCTCATGAGTCTTCAGCTGCCTAGAAGCATAAGCAACCACTTTACCCTCCTGCATCAAGACACAACCTAACCCATTTCTAGAAGCATTGCTGTAAATTACAAAATCTTTTCCTAACACTGGTTGGGTCAAAACAGGTGCTTCAGTCAACATCTTCTTTAATTGTTCAAAACTCTCTTGATACTTCTTTGACCATACAAATCTAACATTCTTCTGAAGTAATCGGGTCAAAGGAGTAGCAATGGTAGAAAACCCCTTTACAAACCTTCTATAATAACCAGCCAAACCCAAAAAACTTCTAACTTCTGTCACATTTTCAGGAGTTTTCCACTCTAATATCGCCTGTACTTTCTTGGGATCCACTGATATTCCCTATGCAGATACTATATGTCCTAAGAATGCAACTTCTTGAAGCCAAAACTCACACTTACTGAGCTTTGCATAGAGTTGCCGATCCCTTAGAATCTGAAGTACTATCCTGAGATGTCTGTCATGTTCTTCAGGAGTCTTAGAATACACCAGAATATCATCTGTGAAGACTACCACAAACTGGTCCAGGTATGGGTGAAAATTCCGATTCATGAGATCCATAAAAGCCGTTGGTACATTTGTCAATCCAAACGGCATCACTAGGAACTCATAGTGTCCATATCTAGTACGAAAAGCTGTCTTATGCACATCAACCTCCCTAACTCCCAATTGGTAGTATCCCGATCGTAAATCAATCTTAGAGAACATCCTTGCACCTTTCAGCTGGTCAAACAAGTCATCAATGCGAGGCAGTGGATATTTATTCTTGATAGTAACCTTATTCAACTGCCTATAATTGATGCATAACCGCAGAGATCCATCCTTCTTCTTTACAAAGAGTACTGGTGCACCCCAAGGCGAAACACTAAGCCTAATAAATCCTTTCTCTAATAACTCCTGCAACTAAACTTTGAGTTCTTTCAACTCAGTAGGTGCCATTTTGTATGGAGCTATAGATATAGGTGCAGTACCAGGCATCACCTCAATAGAGAATTCTATCTCTCTGTTTGGTGGCAGACCAGGCAATTCATCTGGAAAAATATCTGGGAAGTCACAAACTGTAGGAATGTCACTGATACACAATCCCTCCTTCCTAGTTTCAATCACATAAGCTAAATATACTGCACACCCTTTTCTTATCAACCGATGTGCTACAGTAGCTGAAATCACATTTGATAAGAAATCTGACCGTTCCTCATCTACAGTTATTTTTGTTCCATCCCGGGTCATCAAGGTGATTTGCTTTAACCGATAATCTACTATCGCCTGGTGAGTATAAAGCCAATCCATACCCAGAATAACATCAAATTCTCGAAAAGGAAGGGCTATCAGATTAGTAGGAAAGGTACACTGCCGAATACTGATAGGGCAGTCTCTGTATACTATATCAACTACCACACTGTACCCTAAAGGATTACTAACTTGAATATCATGCTCAAGCTATGCAACAACTAACCCTTTCCCCTATGCAATCTCAGTGCTACTATAAGAATGTGTCGACCTAGGGTCTACCAAAGCATAGATAGAAGTACCAAAGAGAGAAAATTTACCAACAATGACGTTAGGTGCATCCTAATCCTCCCTGGCTCTCACAGCATAATTAAGGGTTGCAGGTCGACTCTCTGCTATACTCTGGCTTCGTCCAGCTCCTCTACCAGCATATGATCCTGAGGCTGCCCCTCTGCCTCTACCTCTCTGTGCTGTGGCTCCAGACCCAGCTGCCTGAGGTCCTGATATAACTATTTGAGCTCTCGGACAATCTCTCACCACATGATCTTTTGATCCACATCTGAGGCAAGCTCCAGTATGCCTCCAACACTCTCCTGAGTGTCTCCTACCGCAGAAATCACATATAGGTATCTCTGATCCTCTACCAACACCAGTGGCTCTAGGTGGGCTAACTACAGATTGAGCTGGGGTACCTATCCTAGCAGTCGATCTCTGACTCTAAGTAGGCACTGGAGGTACTTCTGGTATCTATGAAGAAGGATTTCATGGCTTCTTTCCAGAACCACTAGGGCCGCCAGACTGGGATGGTCTCCTTCTCTGCTGAGATCTAGCTTGTCTACTGGCCTCATCAGTCTGAATGGACTCAACTCGAGAAGCTGCAATTACAAGGGATCCCATATCCATATACTTTTGAGCTGCAATGGACTCCCTGATCTTATTATGGAGACCCTGCTCAAATAACTGACATGTCTTCCGCTGAGTCAAATTATAATCTGTCTTATAAGCCAAAAGACGCTCAAACTCCTACTCATATTCTTGTATAGATCTGTTCCCCTGTCTCAGTCTCCAAAAAGTACTCTCCATAGCCCTCTGATGTACTTTCCCAACATATTTATTTCCAAACTACTGTAAAAAAAATCCCAGGTCACCTGCTCAATGGGGGTATACCGTCGGACTGTCTCCCACCAAGTGAAAGTCGGTCCCTAAAATAATGTAATTTCCCCCTCAAACATGTCCTTTGGCGGACTATGAGTGATTTGAAATAATCTCTTCAACCTATCCAACCACTCCTCAGCTTCCACAGCTGTAGTCTGATCCTTGCCAAAGAAATCCTCTACCCCCAGTTTCTTCAACTGCTCTAGAATAGACCTCCTAGGTGGGGGTGGAGGTGGCTGCTGCTGCTGTGGCTGAGGTGGAGGAGGAGCCTACATCCTTTGGTATAATAAATCTGCCATCATCTGTATGAATTCCTGAGGTGCAGCAGGCGATGGAACTGGTACAGCAGGCGATGGAGTAGGCTGGCCATGATCCTGTAACTCTGCATCACTCATATTCAGAGAGGCTTCACTTTCTCTATCATCAGCCTCAATGCCCGCCTGAGATCCAGAGGCCATCTTTATACTATAAAATAGATACAGGGAATAGATAAACATCAGTTTCTCCAATAAAATCACCTTATAATCAAAACATCTCAGTTTATTGCATGTGCATACATAAAGAATCCAATCACTTAATCAAACTTAACTCCTCATTTCTCTGACCTTAGGACCGCCTAAACCAGCTCTGATACAACTAAATATAATACCTGATAGCCGGATATTAGTCCGAATACTGGTGTCACACTATATTGCGGTGGTCCATAAATTATTATTAAATTATCCATCGGTAGCATTCAATATTTTAACCATTAAGTCGTGGGTCCTACATTTTAAAATATCTTGTTAATTAATCTATAAAAATTCGGGCAACATAACGGCTGAAACCCAAATTCTGCCTTCCTGTAATAGTCACAAAACACTCCCAAAATGTTCACAATATCCAACCCAACCTTCACAATCTAAATATATACTCCATAAGATTAGCCAAATACAAAACGATAGTCATTTTTCAATAATTTTACATATAACCATACATATATACAGTACATAACATATGTGTAAGTCCAAAACTATATACAATCCAAAAACTAGCCATGTTGTCCTACAAGGCAACATCTATATGTACGTCTATACAAAACCATAAAAATGCTGGATCCTTCTAATACTGATTTCCTTCCAGCACGAACTCAGTCTCTGTCTCATGCGTGCAGTACAAAACCAAACGCTAAGTACAAAAGTACTTAATAGTGAACATAAACTTGAAATCCCAGAATTTCACTACAGTTCATTCACATATTCTTCATAGTTTTATTTCATTGTAATACAAAAATTTTTCGATTAATTTCTAAATTTCACTTTTATTGATAAAATTACTATTTTACCCTTGCTTGAGAAATTCGTTCTCAATTATAGTTTCTCAAGTTTTATTTTCAAATTTTGTAATGGCCTCAACACCGGTCTGACCGTGAACAGTAAATTCCGATGGTGAATAGTGCACTCGGACAGTAAAACGGACTCGAAAGTGAAAAATATTTTATTTGACCATCGGGAAGTATTGGTCATGGTGAGTCCGGGGTTGAAATTTGAAGTGAAATTGAGGTCAAATAGACCTCCGAAAGTCAAAAAAACGAAAAAGGTATCGAGTTAATTACACTGGTAGGGAAGGTGACTTGATTTTGCACAAATTTTTAAAAATAGTAAATGAACTCCAAAAATTTTCATATTTTTCAGATCTTCATGAAATTTTATGTAGAATATTTTGGTATAAAGAAACGAATTTTTCGGCGATGTCGACAGTTGTCGAATCGAACCAGTTCGGTTGAATCGGACCAGTAACAGACTCCGATTGAGCCGAAATTTTGTGTACTACCTAATTTGGATGTGATAAGAATTATAAAATTAAAATTGGAGTGATTTGGAGTGAGAAAATGGGAGAAATAATTTTGGGCTTTAAATTAGGTTGTTAATGGGCTTTAACTAATTAACTAAGCCCATTAACCTAATCCAAGCCCACAAAGCCCATAAACCATCATATTTAAAGGGTGGATTTTCTGGAACCAGCCAGCAAAGCATCTCCTTCCTTATCTCTTCCTCTTGGCCGAAACACCCTCCACCATGGTTGCTTGAGTTTTCTTCATTTCTCTCTCCATTTCACACCAAATCAAGCCACCCAATAGTAATTTCTGCCTCTCTAGTTAAGTTTTATGACCTCCTCTCTTCAAATCAAGGAAGAAAATCAAGGAAAATTAGGAGAGAGAATTTAGGGTTTCATTTGAGGTAAGTGAAACCAATAGGTTTAAATTCTTTCTTTGGTGCCTACTTATATTTTTGGGTGCCTAGACTTCATTTATGATGTTATTTTTAGCATTTGAGGTTGAAAAACTAGAGTTCTAATGGCTTAAAAATTTGGTTCACTTAGGAAATCAAGGAGAATTGCAAGCTTCCAAGGCTAAAGGCAAGGAAAAGGAAGCTTAGGCATCCTAGAACAAGAAAAGAAGGTTAGTGGCTAATGAATCTTAATATTTCCTTTGATTTTAGTCATTAAACCTTTATGTAACTTAATGAAAATATGACATAATTGATGTTTAACTTAAAGTAATGATAGAATAATGTTAAGAGACCTTAAATGAGTGTGTTTAAATGCCTAAATGATTTATTGAATAATTGTATGGCATACTTACCTTAATGGCCGAATTGTACCCTAAAGAAAACCTAAGTGTATTTTGTGAATTTTGATGAATTTAAGCTTTTAAATGATATTAGAAATGAAATAATATGCTTAGGAATTTTTATGGAATTTATTGAAATTAAATGAATATTTTAGAAAATATTTTCAATTATGTAAGTGATGGAAATATGCAATTAATATGAAATAAAATGCAATTTGATGAGAAAGTGAATAATTTTGGTGAATTATGGTAGAATAATTCACAATCTATGTGAAAGAATGGAAAGAAATAAATACGAGTATTTTCGAGTAATGAAATAATGAAAAAAATTAAAGTTTGATTGCAATTTTTATGAAATTGTGCCCTTAGAATTAGTCTGGCAGTAAAAGCCTAACTCAGGATATAATTGGCTAGCCATAGGGACATCTGTACTGCGGTGCAAGTCACGGCGACTTGCTTAGTTATGGTAGGATCACTGATCGCCATAGCTTCTGTTTGTACCTGGTATCTGCTACGTGGAAAAATGATCATTGAGATCATTTTTCAGTTTATATGTGGCCCATGGGGGTTTACGTCCCGAGTATCCAGTCTGAGAATTTCTGTCGGTACTGTACTAGGGGCATGAAATGAAATAAAAATGAAAATAAGTTAAAAGAAATGAAAGGAATGATAAAAATGAAGTTTAAAGTGAAAAAAGGGCTTAAATGAAAGAAAATGAAAGTTTAAGGGCAAAATGGTAATTTTGCCAAAATGGGTAATTAATAAGTAATTATAAGTGAGAAATGATTAACAAGGGCAAAATAGTAATTTTGGAGACCTAACGGTGTCAATAAGATAAAATTTATGGTACAGGGACTAAACCATAATTTTACCCAAAAGTAGAGAAGTAAAGAATAAATGATGAATAATGGTGAAACTTGTGTAATGAAAATGAAAATAAATGACTATAATGGCAAAATCGTAAATATTAAGACAAAAAGGACATTTTTGGAATTTAGCACAATTTTGAGGACTAAAAAGGGAAATTAGTCAACGGTTATGAAATAAATGAGAAAAAGTGTAAATAATGTGAAAAACACTGTTTTCACTTGAACGTGATGAAAAATGCTTAATTGTCCTTATTTAGAATTTAAGTGATTAAATAAAGTATATTAAAGAAATAATTATTGCAAAGAAAGTATTAGGATTGTTAGTCACCACTGAGCATAGTTTATGCTCAGCATGTAGTTTTTACTGCATGCAGGTACAGAGCTGGAGGAGCGGTGATGCACGAATTGAAGGAAAAGAAATTTTGTTCTTAAGTAAATTATGTAGATTTTGGCATGTATATAAATGACTAATATGTATAAATATTTGGATATGTAAAGATATGTAAACAGATATGTGTGTGACTGTGATTAGGATCTGTTTTGGATTATTGGATGTTTGATGGAGATTTTGAAGAAATGAAATGATTGTTATAGAAGTGTTGTGCCTCTGAGAGGCTGTGTTTTGTCTGATTTTTCAGTAGGCTAGTTAAAATACGGCCGTTATATTGTCGAAATTTTATTATGTGAATAGTCACCGGGGACAGTTATAAGTCATTGAATACTTAAGTAATTGGTAATATCGAATTTTGGTGTTATTTAAAAGTTAATTAATAAAAAAAAATTTCGGTTTGCGTGCCCTGTTTCGCATGATCGGAGTGATAAGGGTGTTACAATTTTATTGGTATCAGAGCAAAGGTTTAGATGGTTCTAAGATCGGAGTGGGTATTAATTGATTTGTCTGTATATACATGCCAATTATGTTTGGGAAGTGAATGTTTTGGAACTAATGTGCATCTGCTCCTTTTATTTTATAGTGAAAAGATGTCTACTGATCGAGGACAACAATCAGCTGACAGCAGGAGTGAGGCATCGAGTAATATTGGGCGACAAGAGGCCCCACAACAGAACCCTCCTCCTGTAGCATCGCCTCCTTTCCCTCAGCCGGACTTCCTTGATTTGATGGCTGACTACATTCAGCAGAGACTGCAGGCAGCTCCAGCTCTGGTGCCGCCTCAGCCGATAGTAGTACAGATTCAGCTAGCGCTGCCTAGGCGGAGACCTATCTTGGAACAATTAAAGAGATTGGGGGCAGAAGACTTTTCTGGCAGAGAACCTTTGACACCTGCAGTGGCTGAAGAACGGCTATACAAGATAAAGAGATTGTTTGAAATAACCCACAGCCCACTGGAAGAAAAATTTGAAGGTGTTGTAGCATTACTTCAGGGTCCTGCATTCATTTGGCGGGATTCCGTTAGAAGACATACTCCTGCAGATCAGTTAAGTTGGGAGTACTTTGTGGACCAGTTTGAGAAGAAATACATTGGGTCCGAGTATAAGGCCACTATGCAAGAGGCTTTCTGGAGATTAAAATAGGGAAACAAGACAGTGGCAGAGTATGAGAGAGAATTTGAGCAGTTGAGTGCTTACCTGGATGAAGGCCAGGCTACAGAGGAGAAATTATGTTACAGATTTGAAAGAGGACTGCATACTGAGCTTAAACAGATCATTGGAGCTCAGAAGTATCCTACTTTGAGTGCTATGGTGGAAGCAACCATAAAGTTAGAGACGACTCAGGCTGAGCAGGCTGAGAGACAATCCCGATTTCAGCAAAAGAGGAAGCAGGGATAGTTCAGTGGAAAAGGGAAGAAAGCAAAGGGATCTCAGGCATTTCAGGGACAGTCACCTGTAGCAGCAGGTCGAGGTCAGGGTGGTGCATCTCGAGGCAGAGCTCCGACTGTTAGTACTCCTCGGGACCGAGATAATGATTCTGCAGTGGCTTGTGAGCACTGTGGTAAGTTTCACTCTGAAGAGTGAAAATTTCTGACAGGAGCCTGTTTCAGATGTGGATCCAGAGATCATCAGATCAGAGACTGTCCTGCCATGCAGAATACCTCAGTTAATTCACCAGCATCAGGTACAGGATACTCAGCTCCTAGAGGTCGTGGTAGGGGAGCCGCCCCTTACACTTCAGCCTCCAGACCTGTTGGACAGACATCACAGGGTCAGAGGAGAGTATCGGGTCAGACTTATGCTGTCAGAGCACGCGAAGATGAGGACGCTCCAGATGTAATAGTTGGTACGTTTCTCTTGTTATCTGATTCGGTGCATGCATTGATTGATCCAGGTTTCACGCATTCTTATATTAGCACTGCTTTAGCACGGGATCGAGGGATGAAAGAGGAATGCTTGGACCAGGATGTTTTGGTGAGCAATCCTCTGGGGCATAGTGTAGTGGTAGATAAAGTGTACAGACAGTGTTCTATTAGTGCCCAGGGACACATCTTTTTGGCAAACCTGATCGCTTTGCCTTTCCATGAGTTCGACGTGATTCTGGGGATGGATTGGTTATCCGCCCACCAAGCGACTGTCGATTGTAGAAAGAAGAGAGTCACTTTAAAGCTTAGCGATGATCGAGAAGTTACAGTGGTAGGTGTGAGAACTGATTTTCTGTCCGATGTGATATCCGCCACTACTGCTAAAAGGTTGATTAGAAAAGGATGTGTGGCTTACATGTGTTATGTAGTGGAAGCAAAGAAAGTCAGTCCAAAGATGTCAGAAGTACCTACTATCAGGGAGTTTCAGGATGTTTTTCCTGATGAGTTGCCTGGTTTACCACCTGACAGGGAGGTAGAATTTTCTATTGAGGTTGCTCCAGGTACTGTACCTATTTCTATTGCTCCCTATAGGATGGCACCTACAGAGTTAAAAGAATTGAAAATTCAGTTGCAAGAATTGTTAGATAAGGGGTTTATTAGGCCTAGTGTTTCTCCCTGGGGAGCGCCAGTCCTGTTTGTCAAGAAGAAAGATGGTACACTCAGGTTGTGCATTGACTATAGGCAACTGAATAAAGTTACCATTAAGAACAAGTATCCTCTCCCTCGCATCGAAGACTTGTTTGATCAGCTTAAGGGAGCAGGTGTTTTCTCGAAGATTGACTTGAGATCAGGCTATTATCAAATGGGAGTGAAAGAAGTAGATGTGCCGAAGACTGCTTTTCGTACCAGGTATGGCCATTATGAGTTTCTGGTTATGCCTTTTGGGCTTACGAATGCTCCAGCCGCCTTTATGGACTTGATGAATAGGGTTTTTCATCCCTATTTGGACCAGTTTGTAGTAGTTTTTATTGATGACATTCTGGTCTACTCCAAGACGCCGGAAGAACATGATAAGCATCTGAAGCTTGTTCTGCAAGTTCTAAGGGAAAAACAGTTATACGCTAAGTTTAGTAAATGTGATTTCTGGTTAAATGAGGTGTCTTTTCTGGGTCATGTAATTTCGGCAGAAGGTATTAAAGTGGATCCTTCAAAGATTGATGCGATTATCCAATGGAAACCACCCAAGAATGTTACAGAAGTGAGGAGTTTTCTGGGTTTAGCCGGGTATTATAGGAGATTCATTAAAGGTTTTTCTACTATTGCAATACCTTTAACCCGGTTACTACAGAAGAATGTTAGATTTGTGTGGACTGATGCTTGTCAGAAATGTTTTGAAAGACTTAAAAGTATGTTGACTGAAGCTCCAATTCTTACTCAACCTGAATCGGGTAAGGATTTTATGGTCTATAGCGATGCATTCAAGAATGGATTAGGGTGTGTTTTGATGCAGAAAGACAGGGTGATTGCATATGCCTCCCGACAGTTGAAAACACATGAGAAGAACTACCCTACCCATGATCTGGAGTTAGCAGCCATTGTTCTTGCACTGAAAATTTGGAGACATTATTTATATGGCGAGAGATGCTATATCTACTCAGATCATAAGAGTTTAAAATACCTTCTTACTCAGAAAGAGCTTAACCTTAGACAAAGGCGCTGGTTGGAATTGATCAAAGATTATGATTGCTACATCGATTACCACCTAGGAAAAGCTAATGTAGTAGCTGATGCACTTAGCAGGAAATTTATGTCAGGTGATGTGAATACCCTTAAGTAATTAGTACAAGTGATTGTTTTGCTTTAGTAATTGATTGTTTTGTTTGCAGCTCTCCGAGCTATGAATGTCCATTTAAGTTTAGCTTCAGATGGAGCCCTGGTAGCTGAATTGCAAGTAAAGCCTAACTTTGTGCATCAAGTTAAGACTGCTCAGAAGGAAGATGATCGGTTGATGAGCATTAAGAATAGACTTCAGAATGGCAGTGTAGAGAATTACTCCTTGAGTGATGACGGGAGCCTTTATTTTAAGCAAAGGCTTTGTGTTCCAAACCAGGAAGAGTTGAAGAAAGGTATTCTAACTGAAGCACATCATAGCAGTTATGCAATGCATCCTGGAGGCAATAAAATGTATCAAGATTTGAAAGCTTTCTATTGGTGGCCAGGTATGAAGCGAGATGTGACAGAATTTGTAAGTAAATGTTTGATCTGTCAGCAAGTAAAAGCTGAGCACCAAGTTCCTTCAGGGTTGTTGCATCCTTTGTTAGTACCAGAGTGGAAATGGGACCGAGTGACCATGGATTTTGTGACAGGCTTGCCACTGACTTAGAAGAAACATGATGCCATCTGGGTGATTATAGATCGACTTACCAAGTCAGCTCACTTTTTGCCAGTACGGATGGACTATCCTTTGTCTAAACTGGCAGAATTATACATTAATGAGATAGTAAGATTGCATGGAGTGCCATCTTCTATTGTTTCTGACAGGGATCCGAGGTTTACTTCTCGATTCTGGCACAGTTTTCAAGATGCTTTGGGTACGAGGCTTCACTTTAGTACAACCTTTCACCCTCAGACAGATGGCCAGTCTGAGAGAGTGATCCAGGTTTTGGAGGATATGCTCAGATGTTGTATTCTAGAGTTTGGATCCAGTTGGAAAAAGCATTTACCTTTGGCAGAGTTTGCATACAATAACAGTCACCAATCTAGCTTGAAAATGGCACCTTTTGAAGCACTGTATGGTAGGAAGTGCAGAACTCCTCTATGTTGGACCGAATTGAGTGAAAGGAAGTTAGTAGGTTCTGATTTGATCCGTGATTCTGAAGAGAAAGTTCGAGTCATTAAAGGTAGATTGAAAGAAGCTGCGGATCGTCAGAAATCCTATGCTGATTTGAAGAGAAAGACATAGAGTTTCAGGTGGGAGATCGAGTTTTCCTGAAAGTATCTCCGTGGAGAAAGATCTTAAGATTTGGAAAGAAGGGCAAGTTAAGTCCTAGATTTATTGGCCCTTATGAGATACTTCAGCGAGTGGGTCCCGTAGCGTATCGATTAAAGTTGCCTTCTGAACTAGAAAAGATACATGACGTGTTCCACGTGTCTATGCTCCGTAGATACAGATCGGATCCTAGTCACGTGATTACACAGGAAGAGATTCAAGTGGCTGATGACATGACCTATGAAGAGGAACCAGTGAAAATCTTAGCAAGAGAAGTCCGTCAACTCAGAAACAAGCAGGTTCCATTAGTGAAGGTACTATGGCACCATCATAATGTTGAAGAAGCTACTTGGGAACTAGAAGCCACTATGAGATATCAGTATCCCCATCTCTTCAATACAGGTAAATTTCGAGGACGAAATTTATTTTAGTAGGAGAGAATTGTAATGGCCTCAACACCGGTCTGGCCGTGAACAGTAAATTTCGATGGTGAATAGTGCACCCGGGCTGTAAAACGGACCCGAAAGTGAAAAATATTTTATTTGATCATCGGGAAGTATTGGTCATGGTGAGTCTGGGGTTGAAATTTGAAGTGAAATCGAGGTCAAATAGACCTCCGAAAGTCAAAAATACGAAAAATGTATCGAGTCAATTTCCCTAGTAGGGAAGGTGACTTGATTTTGCATAAATTTTTAAAAAAGAAAATGAACTCCAAAAATTGC
The DNA here is from genome assembly GCA_037975025.1 of Excoecaria agallocha. Lineage (NCBI taxonomy): Eukaryota > Viridiplantae > Streptophyta > Magnoliopsida > Malpighiales > Euphorbiaceae > Excoecaria > Excoecaria agallocha. The sequence continues at coordinate 64,227,606 of CM075809.1, read as the reverse complement.
CATATTTTGCAGATCTTCATGAAATTTCATGTAGAATATTTTGGTATAAAGAAATGAATTTTTCGGCGATGTCGACAGTTGTCGAATCGAACCAGTTCGGTTGAATCGGACCAGTAACGGACTCCGATTGAGCCGAAATTTTGTGTACTACCTAATTTGGATGTGATAAGAATTATGGAATTAAAATTGGAGTGATTTGGAGTGAGGAAATGGGAGAAATAATTTTGGACTTTAAATTAGGTTGTTAATGGGCTTTAACTAATTAACTAAGCCCATTAACCTAATCCAAGCCCACAAAGCCCATAAACCATCATATTTAAAGGGTGGATTTTCTGGAACCAGCCAGCAAAGCATCTCCTTCCTTATCTCTTCCTCTTGGCCGAAACACCCTCCACCATGGTTGCTTGAGTTTTCTTCATTTCTCTCTCCATTTCACACCAAATCAAGCCACCCAATAGTAATTTCTGCCTCTCTAGTTAAGTGTTATGACCTCCTCTCTTCAAATCAAGGAAGAAAATCAAGGAAAATTAGGAGAGAGAATTTAGGATTTCATTTGAGGTAAGTGAAACCAATGGGTTTAAATTCTTTCTTTGGTGCCTACTTATGTTTTTGGGTGCCTAGACTTCATTTATGATGTTATTTTTAGCATTTGAGGTTGAAAAACTAGAGTTCTAATGGCTTGAAAATTCGGTTCACTTAGGAAATCAAGGAGAATTGCAAGCTTCCAAGGCTAAAGGCAAGGAAAAGGAAGCTTAGGCATCCTAGAACAAGAAAAAAAGGTTAGTGGCTAATGAATCTTAATATTTCCTTTGATTTTAGTCATTAAACCTTTATGTAACTTAATGAAAATATGACATAATTGATGTTTAACTTAAAGTAATGATAGAATAATGTTAAGAGACCTTAAATGAGTGTATTTAAATGCCTAAATGATTTATTGAATAATTGTATGGCATACTTACCTTGATGGCCGAATTGTACCCTAAAGAAAACCTAAGTGTATTTTGTGAATTTTGATGAATTTAAGCTTTTAAATGATATTAGAAATGAAATAATATGCTTAGGAATTTTTATGGAATTCATTGAAATTAAATGAATATTTTAGAAAATATTTTCAATTATGTAAGTGATGGAAATATGCAATTAATATGAAATAAAATGCAATTTGATGAGAAAGTGAATGATTTTTGTGAATTATGGTAGAATAATTCACAATCTATGTGAAAGAATGGAAAGAAATAAATACGAGTATTTTCGAGTAATAAAATAATGAAAAAAATTAAAGTTTGATTGCAATTTTTATGAAATTGTGCCCTTAGAATTAGTCTGGCAGTAAAAGCCTAGCTCATGATATAATTGGCTAGCCATAGGGACATCTGTACCACGGTGCAAGTCACGGCGACTTGCTTAGTTATGGTAGGATCACTGATCGCCATAGCTTCTGTTTGTACCTGGTATCTGCTACGTGAAAAAATGGTCGTTGAGATCATTTTTCAGTCTATATGTGGCCCATGGGGGTCCACGTCCCGAGTATCCAGTCTGAGAGTTTCTGTCGGTACTGTACTAGGGGCATGAAATGAAATAAAAGTGAAAATAAGTTAAAAGAAATGAAAGGAATGATAAAAATGAAGTTTAAAGTGGAAAAAGGGCTTAAATGAAAGAAAATGAAAGTTTAGGGGCAAAATGGTAATTTTGCCAAAATGGGTAATTAATAAGTAATTATAAGTGAGAAATGATTAACAAGGGCAAAATAGTAATTTTGGAGACCTAACAGTGTCAATAAGATAAAATTTATGGTACATGGACTAAACTATAATTTTACCCAAAAGTAGAGAAGTAAAGAATAAATGATGAATAATGGTGAAACTTGTGTAATGAAAATGAAAATAAATGACTATAATGGAAAAATCGTAAATATTAAGACAAAAAGGACATTTTTGGAATTTAGCACAATTTTGAGGACTAAAAAGGAAAATTAGTCAACAGTTATGAAATAAATGAGAAAAAGTGTAAATAATGTGAAAAATACTGTTTTCACTTGAACGTGATGAAAAATGCTTAATTGTCCTTATTTAGAATTTAAGTGATTAAATAAAGTATATTAAAGAAATAATCATTGCAAAGAAAGTATTAGGATTGTTAGTCACCACTGAGCATAGTTTATGCTCAGCATGTAGTTTTTACTGCATGCAGGTACAGAGCTGGAGGAGCGGTGATGCACGAATTGAAGGAAAAGAAATTTTGTTCTTAAGTAAATTATGTAGATTTTGGCATGTATATAAATGACTAATATGTATAAATATTTGAATATGTAAAGATATGTAAACATATATGTGTGTGACTGTGATTAGGATCTGTTTTGGATTATTGGATGTTTGATGGAGATTTTGAAGAAATGGAATGATTGTTATAGAAGTGTTGTGCCTCTGAGAGGCTGTGTTTTGTCTGATTTTTCAGGAGGCTAGTTAAAATACGGCCGTTATACTGCCGAAATTTTATTATGTGAATAGTAACCCGGGACAGTTATAAGTCATTGAATACTTAAGTAATTGGTAATATCGAATTTTTGTGTTATTTAAAAGTTAATTAATAAAAAAAATTTTCGGTTTGCGTGCCCTGTTTCGCATGATCGGAGTGATAAGGGTGTTACAAATTTTATCACTTTAAACTTAAATTTTTCACTGTAGGGATAAATTTTCACTTTAGTCCTTAAAGTTTCAAAAATGCATTTTTTTCCTAATTTCTTTGTTTATCAGTTCTTTAGGCTTTTATTCTTATTTTTTAGTAAAATTTTGTCCAAACAGTAATTTATTCTTGCTTTTCAAGTTTTACATTTTTACTCATATAATATCTTTAGTCAATATAGTATTTTAATACTATTGCTCATACAATATATTTTTATGCTTTAGTCAATACAATATTTTAATTCTCTTGCTCATACAGTATCTTTTTATGCTTTAGTCAATATAGTATTTTAATTCTCTTGCCCCTAGTATAGCATGGAAATATATCACTAATTAGGATGAGCGAAACTACGGACCCTATAGGTCCCAGTACTCTGGTAGTATCAATTACACACATATTATTATTTTTTCCTTTCTTTCTTTTTCATTTTTCCCAAACACTCCAATACAGATATGGAACCATATCAAGGTTACCACTATGTAAGTCACCATGACTTGCTATCGTGGTTACAGAAATGTCCCTATGGCTAGCCATGTATATCCTAATTTCTGATTTCACACATAATACTAAGGAAAAAATACAATTACAATTTAATACAATTTACAATAATGCATCATTACCGATTCATGGTAATAGTTAGTCTACATTATTAAAAATAGTCTCAGTATTTCAAATATACTAGTTTTTCAATTAAAATCATACAATTCAATTATCATTATTTTATTTATTTATTTTATTTATTACTTTCTTTTTCAATACATGCTCCTTACATGTCATATAAATTAATTATATTTTATTTTGTATTTATTTCGATTTATATCTCAAAATTTCACAAATTTTCTTAAGGTCCCTATTCGGTTACCTTATTTTAATTTCCTTATAAATTATATTTTCTACTCAAATTAATCACACTAAACATAAAATCATCTATTTTTTTATTTATTTCAATTTAATTCAAAAAATTTCATTTTAGTCCCTAATTTTTTTTAGTAACCGGAATTTTTTCTAAAATTAAACTTGTCTAAATTTTAATTAAATACCATAATTTCACTAATTTATCTTCTAATTGCACAATTCTAAGTCCAATTTCATAATTAATTCGTAATTAATAATTAACCTAATTTTTTTTCTAATTATATATACAATATATATATTGTGAAATTAAAGGGTTTAAAATTATTCACTTACAAAATCACTCAACAACTTTGTCTTTCCCCTTATTTTTGGTTGGTTTGCTTCCCTCTCCTTGCTCTTCAATTGGCATCAATTTCATGGCCAAAATCACCATAGATTAAGTCAAAATTTTGCTGAAATAATACTCACAATACTATAATTAACACTTAATTACTCTAATTATCAAATAAAACTAAATTTTCCCCAACTCACCAATTTAACCACTTGAAGAATTGGACTTTATTCACCTTCTTCCACCACCCATAGCAACCAAAGGTGAAGGGAAGCAAGATAAGATAATTTAATTTTAGATGAGGGTTAAGAAATTTTGTGAATTTGGCTTAGAAAACAAAGAACAAATGAAGAAAAAGAGGAAGATGAAGCCACAGCAAAAGGAAAAGAAATGGTCTTTCGGTCGGCCAAAACTCAAGAGATAAAGATCTCTTTTATCACATTAATTATACACCCACTTTAGGACAAAAGAAATTAAGTCCTAAGTGGGTCTAATATCATATGTCACTATTTAATTGGTCAATACACTTTTAGTTGTCAATTTTTGATAAAAATTATACCAAAAATTTTTAAAAATGTTAATTAGGCCGTGCTTAAAATTTTGGATCAATCCGAGGTTGTTTCGATATCAAATTAGCCCCGAATGTAAATTTTAATCAGTCCGAAAGCTGAATTTTTTTAAAGTCTTTAAAAAATTTATTTTATCATTCCAAAAATTCATATACATAATTTATAGTCAATTGGTGTAATCAAAATAATTTTATGAAGTCCAGGGAATATTTTTAAGTTAGTCAAAGTTCCCAGTCAACTATATCGGTCCAGTTAATTATTTTATTTTTCCCTTTTTGGAGACCTATTTGACCTCAATTTTAGCCCAAATTATAACACCAGATTCATTATGAATAATACTTTCCAATGGTGAAGAAAAACTTTTATGGGTCCGGTGGGCCCCGGGTGGCACTATTCACCTTGGAAAGTACTATTCACGTGATCGGAAAATCTTGCGGTATTACAGATCGTTGATCCATAATAGGTTACTGCTTTTTCTTAGGTGACTCATTGATTTTCCGGCGTAGTAAGAAGCAAACCTTCACTTCTTGATGTAGTATCGAAATTTGAGTATCGAGTGCTTGCTGATGCTACTTCGGAATTGCTTTGGCTCCGGTGGTTACTTACCGATATAGGTGTCACATAGTCTTCACCTACAATTCTCCACTGTGACAATCATAGTGCCATTCAGATTGCTTACAATGATGTCTTTTATGAACGCACCAAGCACATTGAAACTAATTGCCATTTTGTTCGCCAACATCTTCAACATAAAACCTTACAACTTCTTCCTATTTCATCAGAAAATCAGCCTACAAATATCTTTACTAAAGTTCATCTTCCTGGATGGTTCCCTCGCTTGCTTGACAAACTCAAGTTGGTCTCCACTATCCCATCTTGAGTTTGAGAGGGCTGTTAGTGTATTGGCGCCCACGTACTTGTGGGGTGTTAGTGTATCTGTGCCCGTGCACCTGCCCTCTGTGACCCTTGCACGCCAGCACACTTCCTTGCACTATTATGTGTATTTGGTCCTTGATGTTGGATCAATCTTTTTCTTGATTGTTGCCTTCATATTAGCATTCGATCATATCATTCTAATATGATTTACCTTTCTATTTTTAGCTTAATAGTTGTGTATATATTGGTGTACAAATCTATGTTCATAATATATACTAAAAATACATATTTTGGCTCTTTCTCTAATAGCAAATAATCAATGGTTGGCAGTCAACAAGCAGTGACGGTAGTGGGTGTAGACTCTCAAATCTGAAGGGTCACTTATTTGGTCCCATGATGAAAATCATTGACTCGGTCAGAGGAGACGTTTTGGCTCCAATTTGAACATCCAAACTTAGTAAAATCCAATGTTATTAAAACTGCATAGGATAAAGAACCATAGAGGCATATATTTTTTGGTTCGATCAGTTTGATAGGGTTTAATCGGGTTATTTTTTTAATAATAATATTATTTTTAAAATTTTCTATAAATATTATGAAAACATAAATATATATAAAAATAAAAATATTTTAAAAACCCATTTATCATCAAAACATTAATCATAAAATAATATTTTCAAGTTATTCACTATTTATAATGAATATTTAAGATAAATATAGTAAAAAATTGCAAATGTTCAAAAATAGTCTTTAATTATAAATTATAAATTTTATTTTATTCATAATAAATTTATTAAAATTGCCTAAATTTCAATTATTTTGTATTTATATTTATATTTCATTTTTCCAGCAAAAAACAATGTTGTATTGATATTTTTGACAAATTTTGGTTTTTTTTTGTTCAAACCAAATTTTCTCTTGTTCTACCTGGTTCTATCCAATTTCAGTTTGATTTTCATCGATTTATACGGTTTTTATCCCGTTCATACCGGTTCTTTATGGTTTTTTATCAGTTCGATTTCTATCATCGAACCAATCGGATCATTATAGGTCCACAGTTAAACTGGTTCGATTGATCGATTCGATTTTAATAACATTAGTAAAATAATGTTTTTAAAACCACATTCATACCCTTAGGCCTTTTAGGTAGGCTCGAAGGCTTTTGTCTCCATTTGACATTTGAGCTTTGACGGGCTGGCTTTTATAAGCATGATGAGCCAGTCATCCTAACCCTGACTGGCCAGTCCTAAAAATACAATCCTCAGCAATGATTCTTGTAGAATCTGTATAAGAATGGATTGTGAATCAAATATTACCTTTCCAATTTCTGATTTTCTCCTATAAATACTAGCACAATTTTATGTGTTAGGGATTAACAATTTTCTCCATTTTACATCTCATCTCTAACAAGATTGGGACTCATATCGAGATAAAAAAAACCTCAACCTTAACATCAAGTTTGAGGTAAAAACCCAAGGAAAGGATCACTTATCTTGGTCCTTATTTTTATAGCTTTTATAGATTTTTTTAGTATAAATAGTGTGGATTCGTAGTATGTGTAAATATGATTTTTGTGATGTGTGTTAACATTGTGTATATATGAATATTCATATGCATATTTGTAGTTTTTCTTTGAATAAAAATAGTCTTTTTACAAGAATAGATGTAAGGATTCCATATTTGTTTATGTATGGGAGTTGATAAATGGAGTTTTTATAAAATAAAAAATGTCATTTTGATCCTTGTTCGCATTAGATCAAATGTTGGGAAAACTAAATAGATAATAAATAAATATTAATGTTGAAATTAATTAAAGCCTTTGGATCAAATAGTACAAAAATAAATTCCAACCATTGGTGAAAAACAATAATAAATAAGAGATATATATATTTTTTATAAAATTGGATCTTGGGAATTGGATTAAATAGGGAAAAATGAACCCTAGCCATAAAATAAATAAAATAAAAATAATTAATTTAAAGAAAAACAATATAGAAAAAGAAAAAGAAAAAGTAGAAGAAAAAGAAACGAGACGAGGTAGAGGGCGGAAGAAATGCACATGAACTTGCATTTAGCCATGAACACTAAAAAAATTTGGTTTTACCGAAAGAGAAGGTACGATTTTTTAAAGGATTACCGGTGGAATACTTCCGTCCATAAAACACATGTAGGTAACAATTAACAGGTGGAAAAATCTGTCGACAAAAGTTATAGATGGATTTTACCAACAGAAATATAAAAAAATTATATCGCTAGTTTTGTAAAAAAATTTGTTGGAGTTTTGACTTTTTACTGACGCATATTTTGTCGATAATTAGTCGGTAATTTTAAAATATTAATTTGTTTAAATAAAGCGACAGATTTATCCATCAGTATTTTGTCGGTAAAATTGAATTATTTATTTTTTTTTTCAAATTTTTTGCAAAAATCATGTATTTCCTGTTTGCAAAAGCAAAAATAAACATGATAAATTCAAAATAAAAAGTCTGAAATTTAAATTTTTAAAAGAAATATTAAATACCAATTTTAATATCCGAAAAATCAGTATATACATAACTAGTGCACAATGTCTTGAAAATACTATACAAAATTATCTAATCATAATTGCTATGCAAGCAATACCAATATCTACAATAGAGTTTACTCCAAAAATAGAGGATACGAGATCTATCTAAAAACATATATTGCGGCTAACTTAAAAGCAAGTTCACTAGAATCCACTGCATAGAAAGCCCCATCTGTTAAAACAATTCGGATATTTTCAACAGGATGCCCAATTAAAGAACCCCTGTACACGGAAAAGCAAACGAATCACAAATTACATTTTCATAATTTGCATCAAACATAAATTAGACCTTAAAAAAAGTCATAAATAAAACTTGAATCTGCACAAAAACATTCAATGTTATGCTTGATCCAATTGTTAAGTGTCAAATACCCATGCAAAGACATTTACATATAAACATAGAAAGAAATAAACATATTCTCTTATGAACATGCATGTGAAGGAATGAGTTAGACCTGAAGCACAATCAACACCAAACACTGCAGCTATTTGCCCAGCATGAGCCGATTGAATGTCCTGTAGAATAAACATGAACAAAAAGGAGAAACTTAAAACATATGTAAAACAATTACAACTAAATGAAGACATCTAACAATTATTTTTGTAAGATGACATTAATGAGCTCCCAAAGTTCATTAATATGAACTATAGCCACACAGATATCAATTTCAGCATATTAAAGGAACGTCAAGGAAATTTGGCACAAATAATGACAATCATTGCACGATGATTATAATTATAAGAAAAATAAAAATTATAAAATACAAAATAATGCATCTGCAGAGATGATAGGGAAAGATGGAAGTTTGAAGAAAGATACAAAATAATAAATAAATTATAAATTAAGGACCCATAAAAGACAAGGTTGCTGCCTTTCTTTATCATGTAAATATCAAATAGTAAATACCAAAAAAAAAAAAAACAATAGTTATCAAACACAACATTATAGCGAAAACTCAGAACATTTTGAAAATATTAATAAGAGCAATGATAAATCAATAAATAAAAATTTAATCAAGAATAGAGTAATAAAGATGAAGAATATGCCACCTTGGATTGCAAATCCAATACAAAAACTTGCTTAATATTCACAAATTACATAATCCAAATCCAAAAATGAAGCACAAAAAAAGAGTGTTGGTGTCAAATGAACAAAAATTTAATCATTGCATGCAACAATAAAGCCTTCAAAATAGATAGATAAAAACCGCCCAAAATTCAAACAAAATCATATAAAAAAAGCAACAATCTTCACTTGGAAATGCCACACAGATGTTTAGTCGACACTTAAAAAGAATGGTACTAAATAGAAAATCAAATACAATATATTGCATTGCAAAGATGTGAAGCATGAAAATATTCTAGTTACAAGGTGACAAATCCAATAGAAAGTAGTGCAGAATCGAGGAACGTCAATCAATAAGGTTCAAAAAATTTAGGTCCTTTTTATTATCAATTAAAACTAATTTATTTTTTTGTCTTTTCTTATTAAAAAAACACTTGGCCACAAGCAAAAGAAATATATGAAAAATGTCCTTTGTAGTTTCTATTATTTTTGCAACAAATATGTTAATCATTTGTACAAGGTAATCAGATAAGTCAAACCTCAATATATCAGACACTCTCAGGATTTGTAGAAGTAAGGGAAAGAAGCTCTGCTGGAAAGAATCCATCCTGCTTTATCTGTAGCCACATAAATATCAATTTCAGTATATCAAAGGAATGTGAAGGAAATCTGGCATCAATAATGACAATCATTGCGCGATGATTATAATTATAAGAAAATCATTGAAATTAATAATGATTGTATTAAATATTCCATTACACTCGGGAGTCCAAGCTGACAAATTTCCTTTTCTTTGATCACATTTGCTAACTCTAGGTAGCCTACAGTCAACTTAATGCAAGGGATAGCATCTTCTATTTGTGTTCCAACCTACGGTAGACACAAACAAGATAAGGGACTGAAGATTTTTGAGAATAAAAACTTTATTAATTAATTTTCTGAGCTTAACAAACCTTAAAAATACAATCTATTTATAATAAAAACAAAAAGAGTCCTAAACCTATTCTAATAAGGACATATATAATCTACTTAGAAAATAAACTTTAATTACGAATAAAATTCTAATCTAACTAGGAAATATAAATTTTAACAAAAAAACTCAAACTAGGAAATCCAACGCTCCCCCTGAACTTGGTGCATAGATATTGCACAGACCCAACTTGAAAAATAAGGTGTGATAAAATAGAACCTGTAGACATTGGGTTCTGAGATAGCTATTGATTAGGGTTACCTAATGAGGAAGCAATTTCTCATCATAAATAGAAAAGTAACATAAGTACTAGGCTTTCTCTCGAGTTTTATATCATCAAAATGCTTTTTGACTCTCTTACGGATTTTAAATGTTTAAAAATATATTTTGGGTATTTTCCTCTTTTTTCTCTGTTAGCGAGGTCAAAATGGGTTTTAGGATTTTAAAAAATAACTCAATGGTCAAAGTTAAAGTCAAAGACTATAAGTCAAAGTTGTAACTCATTTTTGAGTCACTACCTTGATTCATGAGTCAAGGCCATGACTCACTTCCATAAACCATTTTAATGTTTCTGAGCACAAAACAGGGGAAAAGGGAGATAAAAATTTGATTTTGATCCCAATCCAAAAATTAATGTTTTTAAGCGATTTTTATCCCAAGACAATGCTAGGAAATAGATTTCCTAGCCTTTGCCTCTCTCTCTCTCTAAAAAGCTCCCTCTCTCTCTCTCTCTCTCTCTCTCTCGTTTCTTCATTTTTTTTCTTTTTCCCTATTTTTAACTTACAGAGGAAGTGAAAAAATGGGAAAAGGCCAAAAGCACTAGCTTCTTCAATATTTAATGGAACCTACAACTAAAGTAATATTCTTGAGCATCAAAATCAACAAAATTTAGTGTTAGCTTTGGTTTCACAGTAAATATTCAATTTATTATCATTTTCTTTGATTTTTTTTTCTAATTACATGATTTATTAGATTTGAGCTTGTTTTTAGGTTATATATTGTGATTTATGATTATTTCTCTCGTCAAGATGTAAAAATCGGATTAAAACTATGTAAACTGATGTTTAATGCATGTTTAGAGGTTTACTATTCATCATCTTCCTCCTTGTGTTCAATCTTAGAATTCTATATTTTCTTGTTTCAATTTGTGTTTTTAGCATATAAATTTTTCTATTTATGCTTAAAATGAGTTTGGGGGTGTTTTATTGCATAAAAATGAGTTTGGGAGCTTTTTCTTGGCCAAAAATGGCATTTTCCAGCTTCTATTTGCGATCTGGAATGAGTTATGCCCTTGACTCATTTTGAGTCATGTTCGTGGGCCTTGAATCATGATTTATATTCCTAGGCCATGAGTAATTCATGAGTCACGTTCCTAGACTGTGACTCATTTTTGAGTCACACCTTCAGGGTGTGACTTATTTTTGACTCACACCCTCAAGGTGTGACTCGTTTTTTTTTTATCCTTTTCCCCTATTTTGCATGTGACTCACTCCCTTGACCCATTTTCCACTAATTTCTTTTATTTTCATGATTTCTAATATTATTTATTATTTATTTTATTAATTTAATTATTTTTTTTGTATTTATTCATGTATTTATTTGATATTGAATCTATTTGTTATCCACATTAATTTTTGGTTATTTATTTATTATTGATCTTATTAATATTAATATTGTTATTTATCTTATAATTTATACAACATGCTTACTATTAATTATTTACCTAATTATTTGGATTAACTAGTTATTTATTATTTATTATTTTATTTAATTCATTATTAACTCACATTATTATTTTTTGTCCTTTTTAATGCACACAACTCGTTGGCAAGACGAATTGGTTGGAGAATAAGACGGAGTAGACTAGTATAGGATTTATTTTCCTATTTATCATCATTTTGGGCCTGTATTTAATTTCCCTTTAATTTTCCTTTAATTTTCCGAAAATATGTAATAGCTAGTAAAAAATAGCTTTTTACATGCTTTAATTAAAATTACACCAAAACTATTTCTAAATAATTAAATTAGCTTTTTTCTTATAAGATGGACCAATGTCCAGTTTTATTCCAAAAATTATACTAATGAATTTTCTTAAATATGCATGAGGGAACCAATGTACCCAATCTAATAAATGGCTCAATTTATGTATGCTTTTCTTTTGGCATTATTATTCTTTTATTCTTTCATTGCATATAAATATTTTTTTGAATGCTAAATTAAAGGCTCATCAAATAATTTCTACTTTAAATTAATTAATTAGCACGATTCTTTTTCCCAAGTCGTGTGGTTTCAATGCCCTTATTTTTATCCAAAATACACACCAAATTCTTCCTTTTTGTAAATATGCATGTGATGACCAATATCCTCATCCAAATGAACTTAATCAATTCCTTGATTTATGTATGATTTTATTTATACATTTATTATTTTAATGCTTTCTATGCATGCTTTACCGCTTTCCAACATACTTTAGTGTTCCTTTATAATTTTAGCATAATATCTCACATGAGAAAATAGATAAAATACGTCATTAAAACTCATTTATATAATATTAACAAAAGGTATAAATAGAAGTGAAGTCCGAACTATCTCTGATTTTGACTTTATGAGGTTAAAATTCATTTTTTAATATTTTATTAAATGGTGACTCTAAGATACCTGCGTTGTGGTGCCTAGCAGATGCCCTCATAGGTTGATCGCTAATAATGAATAGGGATATTCTGAGATGCTGTCTCATACCTTTTTAAAGGCCGAGGTATTGCAGATTGGGTTAAATCCCTATCCATTATGAAGTGACCGATCTTCAAGAGTTAAATGAACCTTTATCCGATCTTGAGCCCTAAAAATAGGCTTCCGAGAAAATACTGGATGTCTATGAGGTTCGACGTGCATTATAGTGGCGACTCCACTGGGGACCATGAAATTTTAATGTGAAAGTACCTTTGGTTAATTTAATATAAATAAGTTTAGTGATTAATATGTTTTATCCTTTTTTCAAAATAAATTGCATTGCATTCATGCTAAGGCCTTAAAATGATGTTAGGTATTCCTCTATTAACCCCGGTGCATTCCCAAAGCATGACTATACATTCACTCAATGTCAGGAAGTGTTAGGGATGACCACTAGCCCAAGTCTTATACCTTTTGTTATATCAAATGGTGACCCGATTGATCATCACGCTTATAATGAGTTAGACCTATTGGCAAGGACCATGCTTGGGTAGGCCTAAAGCTATATTACTAGATTGAAAACCTATGTAATGGTATAGACACTTCCATTAGGGGACATGTGTTGGGAATAGATCGGTTACATACATCACATGTATAAGGAGAAATTAAAATTTTTTTAACTAATAAATATGATCTTACTATGAATATATAATATAAATATTAATCAGAACAAAGAAAATCATCTTTGATTATTGTTGAACAGTTGATTTTCCTTCTCATCGGGTTGTCGCAAACCATAGTGTCCAAACATGAACACCTCTAATTGTAATCCATACTAGAGAGGGATCAATTAAACCAAAATGCTATGGGAACTCAAGGATGTCGAAAATCCCCTGATGCTAGCAAGGGAAAGTGACAGCTAGGGTAGAAGAAAAAGAGTTAACAAAAACTCTGAATCTAAATCCCTCTAACTTAGGATTTTTTACCTAGATTAAAAATCCTCTTTAAAATTGGATTGTGCTCTTCAAAAATGCCGGAGAAATATTAAATGGGCTACTGGAATTTTACTAATTCACTTAGGCCTAATTAAAATCCAATCCAAGCCCTTTCATAAAGGACCCTACATATAACCCACAAACTAGGCCCTTTAAGCATACACTTAGATTTAATTACCCAAATCAATTCTAAATTAAACCAAATTAAATATGTAGGCTCCATAACACTTATGAAATATATTTAATTTTTTTTATTCCAAAAATTTGGCCTCTAAAGCCTTATGTCTGGGGTTCGACATAGAAGCCTTCCTCCAAAGGGCTTCTGTGCAGAAATCAATTTTTTGGGCCTTTAATTATTTCTTCAATAGACCTATTAATATTATATCAGCCCTATAACATTTATAGTCCAATAATATTTAAATTATGAAATATAATATTTTAATTAGGTTTATTTTGTAGAACATTTTCAAAAAGCTCTGCAAACTTTTCTACTTGTGTATAATTAATTAAACTCTTTAATTAATTATTTTATTATTTATTTTTTTTTCTCCTTGTCATTTTACCATTTTATCCCTTACTCTATACGTGTGTGACCTATTGGGTTCCTGTCCATATTGGTAGTATAATATGTAATTAAGAGTTCCATTCAAAACTCATAAGATTTTAACTTCTTTAAATAATTTTATCAATCCCCTATTGATATTTATGATACACTATTATACAAGTTATGGGCGGCCTCTAGCTAAGCATCATGACCAGTCAAATGTTAGGAAAGTCAAGTGGTTTTGACTATACCCTTCCATAGAAACTGTTACATTGTAATTACTCCTTTCACCACTCTTATCTCAATTAGATTCTGAGTATGGATTTATATCAACTCATATGAACCAAAATATGTATGTTCTGTTAATTTAACCATTATTCCTAAAATGCCCTTTGTGGATCCCTATCCACCTTGGCATATTACTCTGGCTAGAGATTCTCCAAACAAGACAATTGTTAAATCATATGAGATAACTTTCCTTAATAAATTTGAGATGGTGAATCCTTTATTGATTACTCAACTATCTTCATATAGGTCATGATATACCCAACCTCTTAACTGTGTTCACCCTCGAATCGAGGTAAGCAGTTATGGAGTCAAAGTATATCACTTACTATTTAAGATAACTTTGGTGATCTCAAGTCTAAGGATATTTACACCAATGCTATGGAAAGATTCCCAACTGACATAGATCCAATATCCATATGAGCATTCTCTTTATAGGTCTCTAATGAATTTGTTCTTCTAACAAGCATCCATATGTTAGGTTTGATTATCTCCCATAATAACAATTATGAGAACTACTTCTTGAACTATTCAAGAAGCATAACATATGCTAGTTTATTCGCATTAAAAATGTCCTATCTTGTTAATACTATGGCTAGGGATATTTAGATAGTATCACATTTGTGTGCAATAGACATCTCACATCATTAACTCTTTCATGATTGCCTTTACACTGTGTTTATAATATCCAGGACTTCATTAATTAATTTAAGATAAACAAGCACATGCATTTAAACATAGCATTAATAAATGAATCTTGCCTTTTTCATTATTAAAATGAGTTCATATACATGAAACATATCCCTTTTTATATGGGCTCTAAGGCATACTCTGTAACAATGTCCCACTTGCATTAAAGCCAATCACTCATGTGTCTTAAGCCCATATTATTTATATGGTGATCATGCTTGTTCTAGTAAAGTGCCTTAGTGAAAAGGATCCACCACATTATCATCTGTAGGGACCCTTTCTATCTTTACATCATTTTTAGCTATTATCTCCCTTATGAGATGGTAGCGTCTGAGAATATGCTTGGATCATTGATCAGACTGTGGTTCCTTTACTTACGCAATGGCTTCATTGTTGTCATAATATAATGAAATTGAGTCAACAATGCTAGGTACCACTCCTAGTTAAGATATGAACTTTTTGATATATACTACTTCTTTGGTCACCTTTGAAGCAGCAATGTACTTAGCTTATGTTATGGAATCAGCATTTGTTTCATATTTAGAACTCTTCCAACTAACTAATTCTTCTCCCATTATGAACACCAAAACAAACTGTGATTTATAGTCATCTTTGTCAGATTAAAAGCTGGTATCGGTAGACCAACTTACCTCTAAATCACCCTCTTCATTTACCAAGAATATATCCTTAGTCTTTCTCAAGCACTTAAGGATATTCTTGACTGCTGCCCAGTGCTTCTTTCCAAAATTGGATTGGAATCTGCTTGTGACACTCAAAGCAAATGCTACATCTGGACGTGTATATAACATAACATATATGATAGAACCAATCACAGATGCTTATAGTATTCTATTTATGCTCTCTCTATCTTTCAGTATCTGTGGACATATAGACTTAGAAAGGTATTTTCCGTGCACCATGGGTATAAACCCTTTCTTTAAAAGATCCATATTGAACCTTTTCAATACTTTATCTATATATGTACTTCGAGAAAGACCTAGCAGCCTATTGGATCTATCTTTATAAATCCTTATTCCTAGAATATATGATGCTTCTCTAAGGTCTTTCATGGAGAATTGCTTGGATAGCCATATCTTAACTGACTAAAGAAGAGAAATGTCATTTTGCATGATTAATATGTCATCCACATAAAGAAATAGGAAGATAATTGCACTCCTACTGACCCTTTTATATACATAAGGTTCATCTTTATTTTGTGAGAAACCAAACACTTTGATTGTCTTATTGAATCGGATGTTCTAGCTCCTAAAGGCTTGCTTCAATCTATAGATGGATCTTTGAAGCTTTAATGCCTTTTCGCGATTCCCTGATGTGAACCCCTTAGGTTGTGTCATATACACATCCTCAATCAGATTTTCATTTAAAAAAGTTATCTTCACATCCATTTGCTAAATCTTATAA
Organism: Excoecaria agallocha; assembly: GCA_037975025.1. NCBI lineage: Eukaryota > Viridiplantae > Streptophyta > Magnoliopsida > Malpighiales > Euphorbiaceae > Excoecaria > Excoecaria agallocha. The sequence continues at coordinate 64,211,082 of CM075809.1, read as the reverse complement.
TCATAATAAGCAACAATAGCTAAAAGTATTCTTATAGATTTAAGCATCGCTAAAGGAGAAAAGTTTTCATTAAAGTCAATTCCTTCTCTTTGGCGATAGCCTTTTGCTACTAAGCGAGCTTTATATGTAACTACATTACCTTCCATGTTGGTCTTCTTCTTGAAGACCCATTTGCTCCCTATTGGTTTTATCCCTTTAGGTGGTTGAGTTAAAGTCCATACTTTATTCTCAGACAAGGAATCCATTTCAGATTACATAGCCTTAAGACATAAATCACACTCTAAATTGTTCAGAACTTTTTGATAGCTTGTAAGCTTATTATCCTCTACTACAGTTATGTTCCTATCCGAATCAAAGTGAAATCGATATCTCAAGGGGATAGAATACATCTTGGTAAATCTTCTAGGATAATGTGTATAATTAGGTTCAACTGTAATCTCATTATTATGAGATTCAGTCTAGGGTTCAATCGATTGATCTACTTCTATTTATGGGTCTTGAACTTCACCAAGTTTAATTTTACTCCCATTGTCCTCTCGTAGGAGGAACTCTCTTTCTAAAAAGATAACATGCCTTGAAATGAACACCTTTTGTTCTAAGGGATGGTATAAATAATATCCAAATATTTCTTTTGGATATCCCATAAATAAACACTTGTCAAACTTAACATCTAGTTTGTCTGATATTGTCCTCTTCACATAAGCAGGACAACCCTATACCTTCATATGAGAAAGTATGGGTATCTTGTTATTCCATATCTCATATAGAGTAACATCAACTGATTTACTAGGAATTCTATTCAACACATAAATAGTAGTTTCTAGTGCATATCCCTAAAAAAATTTAGGCAAGTTTGCTCGAGTCATCATGGATCGAACCATATCTAATAGTATTCGATTTCTTCTTTCAGATACACCATTATGATGTGGTGTATATGGCGGAGTCCATTGAGATAAGATCCCATTATCTCTAAGATAATCTTGAAACTCTTAACTTAAGTATTCTTTATCTCGATCTGATCTAAGTGTCATAATACTTTTGCCATGTTGTTTCTCTACTTCATTTTTGAATTCTTTGTAATTTTCAAATTCTTTAGATTTATATTCATAAGATAGATATATCTAAACATGGAGTAATCATCTATGAAAGTAATGAAGTAGGAGTAACCTCCTATGGCATGATTAGTCATTGGACCACATACATCTAAATGTATTAAGTCTAATGTCATTGTAGCTCATTCCCCTTTACCAGTAAATGGAGCTTTAGTCATTTTTCCTAATAAACAAGATTCATATGTATCAAATGATTCATAATCAAATGATCCTAAATCACCTGACTTGTGTATTTTAGCCATGCATTTCTTATTTATATGGCCTAAATGACAATGCCATAAATACGAGATTTTTAATTTATCTTGTTTCATTCTCTTGGTATCCACATTATTTACTTTTTTAATTAAATCAAGAACAAATATACCATTCTCAATGATAACTTTAGCATTAAATATATTGTTCTTAAAAATGGAATAACATTTTTCCTTAAAAGAAATGTCATAATCGTTTAATAAATAACTAAAAAATAACACTATTAGATAATGTTGGAACATAATAACAATTATTCAATTCCAGTATCAAGCCACTTGGAAAAAGTAAATGATAAGTCCCTGTAATTGTTGTAGAGATATTTTGTCCAGTAGCTGATTGTAGACATATCTCTGCATTTCTAACTCTTTTACTGCTTTTAAGCCCCTATAGATCATTACACAAATGAGATCCACATCCAGTATCTAATACCCAAGATATTTTTGAAGCAATAGAATAAGTATTAATTTCAATCATATGAATATATAAAGTTGAAGCATTAGCTTGCTTCTTCTCCTTGAGAGAATCTAGATAGGCCTTTCAGTGACGCTTCCAATGACCATCTTTTCCATAGTGGAAATAAGTCCCTTAAGGATTCTCTTTCTTAGTAGCCGTCTTCTTTGAAATCCCACCATGCTTGGGCTATGCCTTGGTCATCTTATTTTTTCTGCTTTTTGCCTTTGGCAGAAGTCACAACCATGAAACTCTTAAGATCCTTCTTAAAGGATCTATAAGCTATTTTGAGCATTTAATTGCATTATCATTTTGGATCTTCCCCGAGCCAAAAGGGAGATCAAAAGGTCAAACCTAGGTAATATGCATGATTCAAACAAATATAGATAATTACATTATCTTCAATCTTTTTGGATCTCTATTCGGCCCATCTTGCTCCTTGTTAGTGGTCTTTATTTCTATTTTTAATTCTAATCTAGGTAATCTAATTACATATTAAAATTTAAAAATAAAATACAAACCAAAAATAAGTGGTCAGGACATAAAAGTCCTCATTGGGCCGAAACATGCATTATGCTTAATCACATTCGGCCTTGTCAATAGCTATCTATCATGCCAATCATATACCCTTATATGCAATTCTAATGCATAAATACAAAGACATATAAATGAATAATAACTTTGTTTCAACTCTTAAAACTTACTTTTGAGTTATTTTAATAATGTGATCAAATTAGGAAACTTTTTACATTTTAAAAACTTTCCATTTTAGGCAACATCTTGTCTTAATTATCAATCAAATTGATTATTAATTGATTATTTAATTACTTAATTAATCATATTCAATAATTAAAGAATCAATTTTGGGCTTAAGAATATGGTAGGTCGAAACCTACATAAAAAATTGTAAAGTGTGTTCACACACAAACTAGTTTTGTGTGTTTTAGGCCATTTAGGATTTGGGAATGAGCTAAACATGTATTAAGCCCACTCCAGCCCTTAAAACACATTAATAAACTCAATTAGAGTTTATTATTTTAATTTAAATTATCTCTTTGGGCCCACCAAGTCATTTACTAATTGAAACCAAGCCCGTAGATTGATCAATTAAGCCCATTAAGTGGTTTTAATGAATTAAATTTAATCTAATTAATTCAAGATCCATTTTAATTAATAAAATTAATTAAAAACAAATTAATATATCATATATATTAGATTTATAATATTATAAGTCATTTAGAACATAAAATCACCAAGAACATGTGAAAAACACACGAAGAACGCCAATTTATCAAGCTTTTCAATTAAACTAGTTTTCTTGCAAAACTTGTTCGATTTTAGTTTTTTTTATCCTATGGAATAATATCATATATCAAAAACATAAATTATCATCAAAATAATTTTAAAGTGGATCAATTAAAATTTGATTTAGAACAGCCCCTTGATTTTACCAAAAAACTTCTCTATGCCTAGAGAATGATTCTTTTCTTTGTATAAAAGAATCATTTTATTCTTCCATTTTATTTGTTTAATCACATACATGTAGAAATAAATATTTCTCATTCATGGATATCAAAATTTGATATTTTAAATTTCATGAAATAAATAACTCAAAAATAAAAATATTTCGCAAAAAATATAAAATTGTATATTCATGGTAAAACTGTGGCTCTGATATCATGTTGGGAATAGATGGTTACATACATCACATGTATAAGTGAAAATTAAAATTTTTTAACCAATATATCTGATCTTACCATGAATATACAATCTAAATATTAATGAGAACAAAGAAAATCGCCTTTGATTGTTGTTAAACAGTTAATTTTCCTTCTCAATGGGGTCGCAAACTACTGTGTCCAAACTTGAACACCTCTATTCATAATCCACACTAGAGTGGGATCAATTGAACAAAAATGTTGTGAGAACTCAAGGAGGCTGAAAATCCCTTGATGATAGTAAGGGAAAGTGGAGGCTGGGGTAGAAGAAAAAGAGTTAACAAAAACTCTTAACCTAAATCCCCTCAAACTTAGGATGTTCTACCTAGGTTAAAAATCCTCTTTAAAATGGGTTTGGGCTCTTTAAAAATGCTGGAGAAATATTAAATGGGCTACTGGAATTTTACTAATTCACTTAGGCCTAATTAAAATCCAATCAAAGCCCTTTCATAAAGCACCATACACATAACCTACAAACTAGACCTTTTATATATACACTTGAATTTAATTACTCTAATCAATTAAAAATTCAATCAAATTAAATATGTAGGCTTCATAACACTTATGAAATACATTTAATTTATTTTAGTCCAAATAATAGGCCTCTAAGGTCTTTAATTAATTATTTTCTTATTTATTTTTCTTCTCCCATAATAATATCAAATATTATTATCCTATAATTTTTCCATTTTATCCCTTACTCTATATGTGTGTGGCCTATTGGGTTCATGTCCATATTGGTAGTATAATATGTAATTAAGAGTTCAATTCAAAACTCATATGATTTAAACTTCTTTAAATCATTTTAGCAATCCCCTATTGATATTTATGATACACTATTATACAAGTCATAAGTGGCCTCTAGCTAAGTATCATGACCACTTAAATGTCAAGAAAGTCAGGTGGTTCTGACTATACCCTTCCATAGAAACAGTTATTATGCAATTACTCATTTCACCACTCTTATCTCAATTAGATTCTGAGTATTTATGTCAACTCATATGAACCTAAATATGTATATTTTATTAATTTAACCATTATTCCTAAAATGTCATTTCTGGATCCCTATCCACCTTGGCATATTATTCTGGCCAGAGATTCTTCGAACAAGGCAATTATAGAATCATGTGAGATAACTTCCCTTAATAAATTTGGGATGGTGAATCCTTTATTGATTACTCAACTATCTTCAAGTAGATCATGATATACCCAACCTCCTAACTATGTTCACCCTTCGATAGAGGTAAGCAGTTATGTAGTCAAAGTATATCACTTACTACTTAAGATAACTTTGGTGATCTCAAGTTTAAGGATATTTGTACCACTGCTATGAAGAGATCCCTCACTGATATAGATCTAATATCCATATGAGGATTCTCTTTGTAGGTCTCTAATGAACTTGTTCTTCTAACAAGCACCCATATGTTAGGTTTGATTATCTCCCATAATCACAGTTATGAGAATTACTGCTTGAACTATTCAAGACGCATAACATGTGCTAGTCTATTGGCATTAACAATGTCCTATCTTGTTAATACTATGACTAGGGATATTTAGATATTATCACATTTGTATGCAATAGACATATCACATCATGAACTCTTTTATGATTGCATTTACACTGTGTTTATAATATCCAGAACTTTATTCATTAATTTAAGATAAACAAACACATGCATTTAAACATAACATTAATAAATGAATGTTGCCTTTTTCATTCATAAAATGAGTCCATATACATGAAACACATCCCTTTCTATATTGGCTCTAGGGTATACTCTCTAACCACATGTACATAATACATTGCTTGTGATATGGACCCTTATGTATTGAATAGATGCCAACAAACTTAAATGTTAGCTCATCAAAAGCTTTCGTACCTCGGTGGCTGCATTTCAGTTTATTCGGATAATTTAAATACATAATGGCCAAAATCCATCCACATATGCTTTCAATAAAATAGAGGCTATGCTATTAGTTTTTAACCACGCATCATGTGCGTTCATTAGGTTTTTCCGTTAACGCTTGAGCTAATCCTACCTAGGAAAGAGACTGCATGACCTCTTATGTGGAAGAGATAAGGTTGAGAGGATTTTTCTTTCTTTTTTATGTGTTTGTTAATGCTGTATATGCATGCATGCATTTCTGATAAAATAACAAAAAAATGGTAATAAAAGAAATATATGCATTTTTTTTGTATGGACTCTTGATGTATGTGCATCTCATCTCATGTGTATAATTTCTGCTAGCACAAATCATTTCATGTAATAAAAAAAACTAAAACATGTAAATCCTGTATGCATAATATTGGCTTATATAAAATATGCATGTGCATACATTTCATTTTGTGCGCAAATAAAAATAACAATATAATATTGTGAAACATGTGCATTTTATATGCAAGTTGCCTTTTCCATGAAAATGTGTGTGTTTCATTTTGTGTGCTATAAAATGCACATTCTGCATTAGCTCACACATCTTTCTTTGTGCATATAATTCTTTCTATGCATTATGTATATATCATGCTTATGCATCACTTGTATATTACAAATCATTGTGTTTCATATTAACATTTGAGTAACACATCATATGCATGCCATTCATGTGGATCACTCTCATGCATCGATGTATGGCATATTCACCATACATAATGTATATAACACATTCATAAGTCATGCATCATACATATTCCATACACCATATGTATATCTAACATGTCTATTTGTCATGTATATTTAATGCATCGCACATTATCACATGTATACATTGTATGCTTTTCCATCCAATACAATGTGTATAGGGCCGACAAGCTCGTGCATCACACATAATATATGTGTCATCCATATGCTTCATTATGCATTGATTCATATCATATGTAAAATGCTCATGCATCATCTTTATCAATGCAATGATTAACCCCTGCATCACATGCATCCCTAACATATTCATTCTTATATGCCATCTTATATGCATCATTACCATGTGAAAAGCGTAGATAATAATAAAATAATAATATGTTAACATAACCATGGCATGAGCATGTATCCAATGTGCATGTACATATTAATATCATAGCATGCATGTGTTGAAATGCTTCATAACATGCACATACACCTATCATGCATGAACTTTATAATGCTTATAATGGCATGTATATATTAACATACATCATAACATGTGCACATAGACATTCTGCATAGCATCTACCATATGCATATTGGCTTGTACATGTAAATATTTATCATCACATGTGCGGGAGTGCACAATGACATGTGCATATATATATCATGCATGTGTATGTTGACATGTGGTATAGTATGAGCATTTAGACATGTATCCTGGCACATATATAGTGACATGTAAACATACATAATAAAATAAACATATTGACATTTGTCATAACTTAAATGTATAAATATTCATCATATTATAACTAGTACAAATGAACATACATGAGTCATTGCATGTACAGTTAAATATCCATCATGTATTACAATATGTACATATTAGCATATGCCATGGCATGCACGGATTAACGTACACTATAACATGTGCATATACACATCTTCCATTACATTGATGTTACACCTATCATCGCATACACTGTAGCAACATACATCCACCTTCGTGAGTATATATTAACATACATTGTAGCATACGTATGTAAGCATCCATCATTATATGTGCACAGTTGACATGTATCATAGCATAAATATATCAGTATGCATCGTAACATGTGTATATTAATCATTGAGTTGTGCCTCATACATGCTGCCATATGCTTATGCATGTAGACATCATCTTTACCTTATGATGGATCATGTACACAAAGCAAGTGACATGCACATCCCAGGTTAAATTGCATGCCATATTAAGTGTATTTCACCATGCTATATATCCTTTTTCTCATGTTGTATGTATACATAAGATGTTTTGTGAACATATGTCTTATCCTCTGTAGATTGTTATACCAAGTGCCAAATGCAACCTATGCCATGAACATACATGTCATATGCCATGTTTCCATGCCATGTAATAATTTTGTATGTATCCCATTCATCATATACCCATATGTTTATAGCATGACATACATCATATACATATGCCATCGCTATTTATGCTCATATATATATATCATGTAATGTCCCATACTATAAATATTTTTGCATGCATCTTATAGTTTCGTGTATGTGATTTTCTACCATACCATGTAATCCATTAATATGCATCATCATGCAATATTTTAGGAACCTTATATCACATCACATACATGCACTGCCATTATGTAATCCATTTTATATACATGTAAGTCATATGTCAAGTGCATGTATTCATATACCATGTCATACCTAGCATATATAAACCATCATGCTTGAAATATGTCATATACATATACATCGTGTGTCATGTACATTCATTCTCATGTTATGCCATATTCTATACACACACATAACCTTTTGTATATCACTTCACATAACCTTGCAGGTAAAGAGAAAGCATACTCTGCTATTCTTATCTTAACAATTCTCTTAGGCCATCATGTGCACCACACTAATTGCAAAGCCAGGAGATTTAATGATTTTTTATGTCAATGTAATGACTGCTGTCATGCCATCATTTTACAAATTTCAGGGAGTGTTCCTAATTTAGTTTATCTTGCTAAGATTCTAACATAATTTTCTTTCACAGATTAGAGGATCATCACTTCCCTAGTGCATTCGAGATGACCATGGCATCATCCTTTTCCCAGTTTCAGGAATTATTTGTAGCTTAATTTATCTTGCTAAATTATATGAAAGGTTTTGACATGACTTTATTTTAATCTATAGGTTTGAGGATTGCTGCCTTTTTAATGCACTCAAAGTGATTGCTTATGTCCTAAGATTCTAACATAATCATTTTTGCCAGTTTTAGATTCGAGGATTGCCTCTCTTTTTTGAATGCAGATATGAGGATTATCACCTCCCTTATACATCTGAGGTGACTGCCACATCATTATCCTTTTTTCAAATACAGGGAGTATTCTCAGTTAAAATAATTTATGCTCTAAATTGAAATCATAGTGCCAGGAAATGTCTAGAGTTTTTGACATAATTGCTTCTTATTAATTTACTTTTAATTTAAAATTTTATATCATCCTATTGATTCTTAACTATGAATGGGTTTGATCTTAATTTGAGAAATTTTCCTTTCATTTAAATATGAGCTAAATAGGAGGTAGGCATGCTTTATCTATTTCTACTAAATTGCATAGAAGGTTTCGCCTATACCATGCAGTTTCTAAATTTTGAGCAACTTAGGCCAATTTTAAAATTAAAGGAAAAACTGTTTGCAATTGAGGTGATTGAGTAAAACTCTCTAAGAGCACTAGAACCTTTTTGATTACCTGTTGAAGTAACCCCAGGATGAGATAGAATCTAGAAAATGATTCAGGAAGCCCTTCCTTGTATAGCTTTCTAAAAAATTTCTCCTACCTAGATTTCATAATCGCTTGTCAGCCTATTAAGCTTTTATTTGAAGCATTCTAAATACATGATCATTTCATTGTTTCACACATTAAAATAGCCATAGTGAAAAATAATTTTTTCTTCCCCTTAAGAAGATGGTTGTTGTGAAAAAATTGATTTCACATTTCAAAAATAGGGAAGATTAATTTCTACCAATCTTGGTATAAATCTTATTCATAAATAATTTAGGTTATTTGATGAAATAAACCTACAAAAAAAGGAAATGAAAAGGGCAAAAAAAAAGAAATAAAAATAAAGAAATAAAAAGGATAAAAGAAAAAAAGAAGAAGAAATGAAAAATGAAAAGAAATAAAAAATAAAAGAAAAAAGAGGGGTTTTCATCACAACAACAAGAATAAAAAAAGTGGAAAAGGAAAAGGAAACCTTAAGCTATTATGTCTCAAACAATCACCAATTAGTTAATTGCCAAAGCAAAATCAAAAAGTCATTGGATAATGGGGAAATGGGTAGAAAATAATCCTTCTACTAGTTCAAAAAACGTAGAGATCATTTTCCTCTAGAGACCTAATCTTTCTTTGATAGCCATCCACTGAAGCCTAACATTACAACTAGTGTAAGACCTCCTGATTCTGGGTTCGGTCTCATCCAACCTGGTGGAGATGACCTTTTGTAAGGTTTGATATGTAAGAAGAGGCATATGGTGTTTCTTGACATTCAAGCAAAAAGCCATGAATGTATTATGCATTCAAGATAATTTTTATCCCTAACTTTGCATCTATAATTTATTTTCAAAAAACAAAAATTATGATTTAGCTTTCAACACATATACACATAATTTGCCTGGTATAATTGTGCTTATCTATTGGTCTAGTAGGCTTTGGTATTGACATGCTTATTATTTTGTTCCCTTATTGAGAATGACTCCTTACTTTCTCTTGTTAAGATTAAGCTAGCTGAGAATGTGGTCCATTCAAATTATTCAAGGATGATTAAAATTCTAGTTTAAAGTATTTAATGAGTCACAATTACCTTAAAATTTAGATGCTTCTTGACAAGCAACTCTTTACACACATAACACATGTAGTACTCGTCACACATTACACATATAGTACTCGTCACACAGTACTCACATATGTGATTATACATACACATGAATTCTGCACATATACTACTTATATATAGTTTTTAGCACATGCTCACATGTATAATTTCTTGCAAGAAAATGTGAATGGACTCCACACATCAAAGTTAATAGCGAGACATTCTCGGATAATTAGATTAGAACAAAATTTCCATAAGAGAAATCATGCAAGAGAAATATGTTCGGAAGTGAGGTCATCTATGCACACCATGCTGGGGGAAATTACAAGAAGATAGCCATCTTACTTAAGGATAAAATCCCCATAGGTGGAGATCATGCAAATCCCTAAAGAGAAAATCCTTCACGAAGCTAGACTATTTATATGTACTCTCGCTAAGGGCAATTAGGTAATATTCTCTATCCTAAAATGTTTAAATTCATAAATTTAAAAATTTAAAAATTTCAAATGTTAAAAAACTCAAATTCCTCAAATGTATAAAAATTCAATAATTTAAAAATCCAAATTCTTCAAATGTAGAAGGATTCTAATATACAAAAACTCAAATTTCTCAAATGTACAAAGCTTCTTTAAATACCCCAAAAGAACTAATGTATAGAGAATAAAAATTCTATAAATACTTAACACACTAAAAATTTTAAGGTCTTGAAATGCTCTCGAATTGTAAAAATTCAAAATATGCTAAAATACAAAATTTTAAATTTTATAAATTCAATATACATTTAAAATTGTAAAAATTCAACGTACACTTAAAACTATACAAAATCAAAATCTACTTAAATTGTGAAAAAGTAAAGTTTACCCAAAGTGTGAATTCACATATTAAAAAGCAAACACCATAGAAAACAAATAAGGTTAAACCAAAAAAAATGAACAAAACCCTTACTGGAAATCTAAGTCTTTTAGTGAGCATCTAAGTCTCTCGGTGAGCATCCAAGGCTCTTAGTGAGCATCTAGATCTATCAGTGAGCATCTAAGTCTCTTAGTGAGCACCTAAGCCTGTCATTAAGCATTAAGCTCGGTATTTTCCAAGTCTTTCAGGATCATTAAGCCTTTCAAAATAGTTTAACTCATAACTTTCAAAGGAAGAAAAAATATAGAACAATAACAAACTCCACATTTCATTAAGGGAGCCCAAAAGAAGAAAGCCTTGTTATGAGATATTCCAAAAATTCAAGCTTTAAAATCCAAAAGCTCTAAAGCCCTAAAGAAAATCCTCTTACGAGGTACCCAAAAAGTCATAAATCTTTAAAATTTCCAAAAAATCCAAGTCTCTTAGTGAGCGCAAACTCTTAAGGCATCTAAATCTCTTAATGAGCATAAATTTGGCCATTACTGTAGATAGTAGGATTTGATAATGAATTTAAAGTCCTCTTTGAGAGGCATTCTTATAAGACCTCTTTGAGAGGTATTCATCAAAGTCCTATTTGAGAGGCATTCAAAGTCTTTATGTGAGCACAAATTCCTTATTGAAAGGCATCAAAATCTTTTTCACAAGTGATAGAGGAAGTAAAGATTATGTAGCACAAGTTTACCAACAAGCCTGTGTGGATGGCCTTGTGACCAAAACTTTTAAAGCCAAAGAGATAGTCACATTCTCCAATCGATCAAGAGCTAAAATATTGACAAGCTGATATTAACTACTCAGTTGATCAAGAGTTAAAATATCGACAAGTTGACAGTAATTACCTAACCAAGGGTTGACACTAATTACCTCAACCGATCAAGAGTTAAAATGTCGATAAGCTAATAGTAACTACTCAATTGATCAAAGGTTAAAACATCGATAAGTTAATGGTAATTACACACCTAATGGTTAACAAATTGATAAGCTGATGGTAACTACCTAATTAGAGACTCATTACCTCGAGAGGTATGTGTTCAATGCAATGGAATGCTTAACATCTCAGGTGCATTTCTATACCTTTTACTATGAACTTTAGCTAACTTAGGCACTAGAATGCTAAGTTCCCTAAAATTTGGGGCAACCGTAGACACTGGGTTACCAAAGGCCACGAGTCAAGGCCGTGACTCATTTTTGAGTCACTCATTTGACTCACGAGTCAAGGTCACAGCTCACTCCCATAAACCATTTTAACATTTCAAAGCAAAAAAATAAGGAAAAAAAGGAGATAAAAATTTGATTTTGATCCTAATACAAAAATTAATATTTTTGAGGGATTTTTATTCCAAAACAAGGACATAAAATGGATTTCCTGGCCCCTGGCTCCCTTTCTATCTCCAAAAAGCTCTCTGCCTCTATCTCTCTCTTCTTTTTCTTCTTTATTTTCAAGTTACAAAGGAAGTTAAAAAATGGGAAAAAGGCCAAAAACACTCATCTTTTCGATTTTTGATGGAATCTACAACTGAAGGTAATATTTTTGAGGCTCAAAATCAATTAAATTTTGTGTTAGATTTAAATTTATAGTAAGTATTCAATTCATTTTCATTTTCTTTATTTTTTTTCCAATTACATGATTTATTAGATTTGAGCTTTTATTTGGTTATTTATTGTGATTTATGATTATTTCTCTCATAAAGATGTAAAAATTGAATTAAAAATTTGTAAATTGAGGTTTAATGCATGTTTGGAGGTTTATTATTCATCATCTTCCTCCTTGTGTTCAATCCTTGAATACTATGTTTTCTTATTTCAATGTGTCTTTTTAGTGTGTAGATCTTGCTATTTATGCTTAAAATGAGTTTGAAGGTGTTTTTTTGCATAAAAATAGCTTAAAATGAGTTTAAGAGCTTTTTCTTGGCCAAAAATGGCATTTTCCAACTTCAGTTCACGATTTGGGTTGAGTCACGCCTTTGACTTGTTTTGAGTCACGTTCCTGGGCCTCAACTTATGAGTCACGTTCTTGGGCCGTGAGTTATTCACGAGTCACATTCCTGGATCGTGACTCATTTTTAAGTCACACCCTTAGGTTATGACTTATGCCTGACTTACACACTCAGTGGGTGACTCATTTTTATGCCTTTTTCCTCCTATTGCATGTGACTCACTTCCTTGACCCATTTTTACTCATTTCGTTTATTTTCACGATTTATAATATTATTTATTATTTATTTTATTAATTTTTTCTATTTATTCATGTATTTATTTAACATTAAATCTATTTATTATCCATATTAATTTTTGCTTATTTATTTATTATTTATCTTATTATTATTAATATTGTTATTTATCATATAATTTATACGAAATGCTTTATATTAATTATTTACCTAATTATTTGGATTAACTAGTTATTTATTGTTTAATTTAATTCATTATTAACTCACATTATTATTTTTTTTATCCTTTTTAATGTACACAACTCATTGGCACGGCGAATTGGGTTGGAGAATAAGGCAGAGTTGATCAGTATATGATTTATGTTCTTATTTATTATCATTTTGGGCCTATATTTAATTTTTCTTTTATTTTTTTGAAAATATGTAATAGTTAGTAAAAAAATAACTTTTTATATGCTTTACTTAAAAATTACACCAAAACTATTTCTACTTAATTAAATTGGATTTTTTCTCATAAAATGGACTGATGTCCACTTTTATTCCAAAAGCCACACTAAGGAATTCTTTTTGAACACTAAATTAAAGGCTAATCAGATAATTTCTACTTTAAATTAATTAATTATTGTGATTCTTTTTCCTAAGCCGATCGGTTTCAATGCCCTTATTTTTATCCAAAATGCATACCAAATTCTTTTTTTTTTGTAAATATGCATACGAGGACTAATGTCCCTTTCCAAATGAACTCAATTAATTCCCTAATTTAAATATACTTTTATTTATACATTGAAAATTTCAATGCATTCTATGCATGCTTTACTGCTTTCTAACATGCTTGAGTGCGCCTTTATTATTTTAGCATAATATCTCATGTGAGAAAATAGATAAAATAATTCATTAAAACTCATTTATATACTATTAACCAAAGGTATAAATAAGAGTGAAGATTGCCATATCTTTAGTTTTGGCTTCAAGAGGTTAGAACTCATTTTTCTAATATTTTATTAGCTGGCAATTCCATGATACCTGCCTTGTGATGCCCAATAGATGCCTTCTTTAGTTGATTGCTAACAATAAATGCGGATACCCCAAGATGCTATCTCATAATTTTTTTTAGGCCTGAGGCATTGTAGGTTGGGTTGAATGCCTATCCATTATGAAGCAGCCAACTTTCACGAGTTAAATGAACCTTCATCCAATCTCAAGCCCTAAAAGTGAGTTTTCGAGAAAATACCAGATGCTTACGAGGTTTGACAAGCATCAGAGAACCTTTGAAATTTCAAGCCATTTTAGAATTTCTGATAAGGTCCTCGTGGTACAAGATTAAATGGCAATAACCTTTGAAAGTTTTTCAAGCTCTATTAATAGGTTGCTCTTTAATTGCTTTTCTCTTGTCCCTCATTTTAGAAACAAACCACATAAAATAAATAGCCTAAATCAAACCAGAGAAGAAGTAGAATCTAGAAATCAGTGAGCCTAGAAATTAAAAAAGTCTAATAAAGCAAGAGACCATGCTGGTTAGAGTCAAAAATTATAAGTGTAGATAGGGGTGTACACGGTTTGGTACAATTCAGAGATTTATAAATCTATGTATTGCCTTGAAATTTTGGATATTTTAAAAATCAAGTATTGGTACAGTTCTATAAAAGTTCGAGACAATTCGGTATAATTCTTTGGTTTTTTCGGTACTAAACAATACAGTGTAGTACAATTCGATACTTCGGATAATTGAATATTTTTAAAATTTTATAAAATAAATTCACACAATAATAAATACAAATAAAATTAAAATATCTTAACAAATATAATTAAAATTTAAGTCAAAATATATTACTTAAAAATAAACATTCAATTGTCTTCCTCTACATTATGCTGATACTGATTTCAAAATCTTGAGTAATATCTAAAAAATACAGATTTTAAATAATTAGATCACCAAAAATATAAACATTAAATAAAAATTTAAAAAAATTGCCCAAAAATAATGATTACCCGATTCATTTTTCTATAAGCCAATTCTGCATGCAACAAAAGCAATCATCATTAACTCAATAAAGAAGAGTTGGTGAACCTAGAGAGGGGTTATGCTTAATTAATTAAATTAAAAGTTGACATTTGGAATAGTTATGTTCTCAGTGATCAATTCTGAATATCCAAATGACATAAAAGAGTACTACCTAAATAACACGGTAGATAAAATAGAATAAAATGAATTAAAAAAAGGAATTTTGGGTTTGGGTTAAGGATGTAGCTGGCTTGCTCAGCATTCATCACTAAGTTGATCAGGGGGAGAGGCAGTGAAGGCAGAGAGGAGCCAGAGAGGGAAAAAGAGTGAATGAAAAGAATCCTAAACCTAATTTCTCAGTATTATTAACTACTTAATTCAAATTTTCACTCCCTTCAAAAATCCAAAATAAAAAAATCCCTCTTAAAATCTTTAAATTTAATTTTTAACCCTAAATTAATTTTTTTATCATTAAAAATAATTTATATTTATCATTGTATATACAAATGAGATTAGGTTTATGAAGATAAATATTTATTGGATATGATGAATTTATGAGTTGAAGGTTTTAACTATATCTCTATTATGGCATATTTTATTTCCACTGCTAGTGCTGTGCCACCCCATGAATATTTAAAGGTTAAGTTATTTTCATGAAATAATTTTTTTTGAAGTGTGGGACATAAAAGCAAATAAAATTAATTATTCATTAAATAAATCATTATTTTTGAAGCTTGCAAGAACTGCATATATCATGTTACAAACGAATAGAGGTTTGTTGATTACGTAACTCGACTGTTGTTCACTTGCTCTTTTTTGTGCCCTTTTACAATTTTCAGAGGGAATGGTTCATCGTTGTCATGCTCTAGAAAAAGATAATCTAAACCTCACCAGCCTACTTATACCATTTGATGCCTTTATAAAACCAAGAAGAGATTGACCCATCGGGTGCTTAGTTACATGGAGCATGGTTTCGCATTTTTTACTTTACATAGGGAGAGTCATGCTTCCTACTTGAAGAATCAGTAGCCATTCAAGATTTACCTTTTACCCCTTAAGATCCTACATTGAGTCTCAAATTGTGAGCTATTTTTTTGAAGGGAAGTTATTAGGGCATTCTCATTGCTAGTGATCCCATATTTGTCAAGATGCTTATAGTCATTATTTTAAAGGTAGTGCATCCCTTGTGGGTTTTCACAATAGCTTTTCTTAGCAGAAAATGTGTCCCATTAGGGATTTTCATTAGATTTAATTCATCCTCTTTAAACCATTAAGACTTAAATCAAACACATGTAAGGGATTTACTAATTACTCATTTATAAAACTAACTCTAGATCTTTAACCTCATCAAGGAAAATGCACAAACAAGAAGAGAACAAGGTTCCTGTAGCAAACTCACATGAACCATTTAGTAAGCCTAATTCCCATACACTACAAAAAAACTGTAAATTAGCGACGGAATTTTTTGTCGCTAAATCCCGCTTTTTCGTCGCTATTTAAAATTAGCGACGCTGCGACGAACAGTCGCTAATAGGCCAGTCACTAATATATTAGCAACGGATTCCAAATTCAATTGCTAATTTAGCGACGAAATATTTCGTCGCAAATTTTAATTTTTTCGTTGCTAATTTATATTCATATTTAGTCGCCGAATTATAATAATAATATTTAGCGACTGAATTTTCCATCGCTAAATACGAATAATAATAATAATATTTAGCGACTGAATTTTTCGTCGCTAAATAAGAATTATAATAATAATATTAATTTAGTGTAAAATTTAGCGACGAAATATTTGTCGCTAATGATTTCCGAAATTATATATTGTACTTATTAGCGACAGTTTTTCTGTTGCAAATCCGTCGCTAAATTATTATTTGAATTTTTTCTTTTGCTGTATTTTATAATTTTAATCCTGTATACAAAGATCGTTATTTATTTATTTTCAACCTGTAAACAGCAATGGTCTTACACATATAAATATATATTGATTCCAAATCAAAATATGTTCCAAAATACACATATATAGATAATAATTTGAGACATTACATAATATTATCATTAATCTGTCATGAAACAATAAAATAACAAATATCATTGTACTATTTAGCACCAACAGTGTCATCTAAATAAAACAATGATCAAACATATAGTGCAGCTAAAATCACTGGGAAGCAGAACCACTACTATGAGCCGATGGATAATCATGTGGATATCTTGTGCATCTGAAGGCGCAACATCATCATGTCCAGGTCCATCAGTAGCAGTATTAGGATGATCAGCAGCTGGTTGTTGAAACCCCAAGTGAGGAAACAATGCTCGAATGGTTTCTGTGACAATTTCCTTGACATCTTCCTTGGTTAAAGTGTTGTACTCGCTACGGCGTGATGCAGCTGAACTGGATCTAACATGAGGGACATATGAGCCCAATCCATATAATTTTCCTCTTTTATTGCGTTGTGCAGCCTCATAAAATAACTCAGTCTCATCTACAGATGATTTCCCTTGTGATCGCTCATCTCGAAGCTGTTCATACCTTTCCTATAGAAAGTAAAAAATTACAACACATAATTTACAAACACGAATCCTTAAATAATTATAAAGGCTAAAACTAATAAATTTTATATTACTTACATGCAATTGCTTACTTCGTTCAGCCACATAAGTTTTTCCATCATGATTTAGAGTGTGTGTGTGAACGAAGGCCTCGGGAAGCGTAGGTGGCCGACCATTATGCTTCTCCTAGATTTGAACAATAATGATTTAGTTTATATTTGACAAGCTTCGATCCATAGGCATATATTCAATTTAAAACAAACAAATATCAAAAAAAGGCCAGCAAAGTCCCATAACCATATGACCAATTAATATCACCGGTCTAAAAAGTAGCAAGCTCCCATATAGGCGTATAAGCAACATTAAAATGCATATCATCAACAACAATAACCAGCATATCATCAACAATAACTAACATATAATCAACAATAACCAACAATAAGCAGCATACCATCAACAATAATCAGCTATTAATTATATTAATAATAGCAAGCTCCCATATAGTCATAGCATCGATAATAACCAATATATCATCAACAATAACTAACAATAACCAGCATATCATCAACAATAACTAGCTATTAAGTATATTAGTGATAGCAAGCTCCCATATAGGCATATCATCATCAATAACTGACATATCATCAACAAAAACCAGTTATTCAGTATATTAGTAATAGCAAGCTCCCATATAGGCATATCATCAAAAGTAACCAGCTATTAGGTATATTAGTAATAACAAGCTTCCATATAGGCATAATATAGTCAACAATAACCAACATCTAATAAACAGAATATTTGATGTTACAGAAATAGAGAGATAATAATATACTAACCATTCGTGACATGTGCTCAGTAATAGAAATTGTACCACCAGTATAAGATCCCGAAGCTTTATCTTGATTAGATCCTCCACAATGGTTAAGCTTTTTTTGCTTGGACACTTCAGTGCATGTAGGGAGATTGAAAATCTGTTTCCATCTAGTCCAAACAGGTTCTGGAAAGCCTATCGGCTTTTCTTTGGACTCCTTTTGACGGTAAACGAAATCCTTGTAACGAATGGCAGCTTTTGTCTCCCTACATCAACAATTGGACATTTACATCATAAAACCTCTCTGGTAGATTAAACTCGGATTTGGCTTGCAACATCCTAGCAACTATAGAAAGCTGGGAATAGTTATCACAACCAGTATACAACCGTGCATTACCAGATTCCAAAAGATCATAAAATTGTTGACATTGTGGATTAGGCCGCTCATCCACTGAATTTATGAAAGGATTCGATGGACCCGGTTGGTTAGGATTCGATGTACCAGGCAGGTTGGGATTCTTAATAGTTTGATCTTCTAGATTAAAATGTTGATGTTGAGTGTCAAATTGCAAATTAGGCCCACATACATCAAATATCATTTGCTGGTACGGATTAATTGCCTCCACATTTGAATTTGTTTCATTGATTAATTCAAAGGGATTTTCATCATAACCCATCACATTTATCTCTCCATGGCAATTTCAAACCAAATAATCTTCAATAAATCCAACACGTAATAGGTGATATCTAACAGTGTCAACGTCAAGGAACGTTCGATTCTTACAGTTTTTGCACGGACATCTAATATGATCACTACTCATTTCTTCAGGATGAGAAATGGCGAATTTAACAAAGGTCTCCATTCCATATATGAAAGAGGAATTAGTCCTTCCCATATTATCTCGCCGATTATACATCCAATTATGGTCTGAGGATTCCATTTAATCTACATGGTTAAATTTGGTGAAAAGAATTAAGTTTTAAGCTCTTGAAGGTCAATCTAACAGTCCTTTAAAGGATGAAAATAGACAAAATTAATTTGATGAGAAGTGAAACATTGCAGATATGAATAAGATTTATACCTATAATGAAATGTCTTATCCGTATTCGTTGTAGTCTTCCACAATTTAAATATTCAAGTTTTAAGACATACATTGAGTTTAGATTTTCAGGTGCATATATATTTTCTGTCAACACTAATTAAATTTTGAACTTTTGTTTTTTCTTCTTAGATGAGATCCTAGGGTTCAAGGTGAAAAGAATTGAATACAGTATCGATAAAGAGAGAGTATGGTTACCTTATGTTGACTGAAATTTATTTATTCCATTAAAATATGTAAATATAAATTCTTAGATGAGATCCTAGGGTTCAAGGTGCATCTAATTTCTGTCAATACTAATTAAATATATCTAATTATATTTAATTATAATTATGAAAGTTACTCTTAAGGAATTGAACTTAAAATATTTTGTCTATTAATACATACAATCAGTTAAGATTTTCAGGTGCATCTATTTTCTGTCAATACTAATTAAATATATCTAATTATATTTAATTATACATACTTGTCAATTACAATTAACAAAAATCATAACTAGTGGAAACAAACATTATGCTATTATCCAGCTCCGGAACAACAATTTTGCTGCAGCTATCCAAAATAAAAATTGAAAAACTAAAAATATGAAGGACAAACAGAAACCTCTCCAGCTTTCACAGTGATAACAAGCGGTGTGAATCCAAACCCAACTGATCCTGCAAGCAGAAACCTCTTTGATGAAAATATAGAAGAGATCACTCAATCAAAGGACGTAATTACATGACTATCAAAAGTTCAAAATCTGTAAACAAGACATTAGTACAAGTTATAATAACATGTCAAACAAAAAATGAACAAAGGAAAACAATTCTCATCCTCTCTAACATACATAAAGCAAAGCAATAGATTTTCTTTTGGATAACTCTCAAGCAATCACGTTTTTCATAAAAAAGAAAAATTAAAAAAAAGTTATAATTTTACCTATTGAAAGAGAAAATGCAGGAGCTTTCAGCATCAAGCAAAAACGATTCTTAAAATTGAAAATTCTAAAATATTCTATTGGAAATTTATTTCTTAGAAACGTGCATTCTGCCTAAAAAGTGAGTAATATAGAATAAGCAAGGGACAGAGAACATACAGAGAATGCTAGCTGCTTGTCCTGGACGGCGCTGAAGGAAGAATTAGGGCAAGTAGCTTGAGAGGAGACAGCGCTGGAAGAATAGGGTTTAGTATTCTTGGTATTTATAGTCAATTGCATTTTGGAGAAGTAAATGGGACACTTCAATTCAATTAACTAAGGGCCCAACCTAAGAGCCCAACCGAAATTGATCCATTTCTATATATATTACTATTAATTTAATTCATATATATATATATATATTATAAAAATTATTTTATAAATATTGTCTATAGAATATTATTAAAATTAAATGATATTCTCAATATTTATTGTCTATATATATATATATATATATATATATATATATATATATATATATATATATACTAAAACAGCAAAGAAAATTTTGGAAAAAATAAAGAAACTAAAAAAGAAATTGGAACATTGGTAAAAAAATGACTAGAAATTAAAAGAAAAATAATTAAACAGGAACATGGATGAAATTATACGCATATCAGGATAAGACTGGAATTCTGAAAAATTCAATAAAAAGGAAAACAACTTCCCTTATTTTTTCTGGTAAGTACTTCAAAAATAAATTAAGATAGAGTGAAAAGTCCTTTTGAAAATTTTGCCCAACACATTTGAAAATAGCTCAAATTAGAAGTCCCTTTTAATTTCCGAAAAGGCTAGCCAAACAACCCCTAAAGGAAAAAGGAATTATTTTTGTATTATATTTGCATTTATTTTAAGTTTGATTGGAATAATTTACTTTTGGATGAATGTATTTATATTAAGGAAAAAGGAAAACTTTTTTTAAACTAAAATAACCTTCATTATTTAAATTATTAACAAAAAAAAAACATTTTATTATAATTAGGAAAGTAAAATTAATCCTTCCCGCCCCAGCCATACGGTTTGTCCACCAATAAGTTCGCAACAAAATTATAATTCCTAATCAATTTGGATGTGATTTTTATGCATTTTTTACTGAAAATTTAATATTATGATCAATTTACCGAATATTAATAAAAAAATGTTTTACATTTTCACATTTGTTTTGATCTTTATTGATATACAAATACAAGCATATATAACTAAAATCAAAATAACCTTTTATCATGTTATTATCAGAGTAACATCAATAACCTTATTATATTAATTATTATTTACAAAATATAATTATAAAATCAATGCCAAGTTTGTTTCACAGTGAAAGACTCAAAATTTGCAACTTCTTCTTTTTCTTAGTATCTGCAAAATACAATTATAAAATAAATGTCAAATTCTTTTCTTCTAGATGAAAAAAATTTTAATTTGCAAATAGACGATATTTCCGACTATTTGTACAAAATTTCATATATCGTACATATTTAATTTTATATTTTATATTATTTTTACGCGGCAAAGCAAGAAATTTTATTTTGGAAGGTAATTTATTGTCTGAGTAAAATTATGCTTGGATCTTCCTTTGTATCATCATGCTTTTTTATTTTTTATTTTTTTATTTATGTTTATGTGCAATTTTTCGAATGGATTATAATGATTTTCTATTTGACAATTCAAACACTTTAGTTGCGTTTGTAGTTCTTATAAAACTTTTTTATAAGAATTTATGGTTTAATTTATGTGTGTAAACCTTTAGCAATTTTATGTATTAAATTTTACTAATATTTATTCAGATGTACTAATTTAGAAGAATTTTTTGATTTTCGGAACCTGATATATAAAAATTAAAAACAGTTCGAAGTTGGAACTTTACGGACTTCAATTTCTACATTTCTGTTCAGTTCAACCGTGAATTATATAAAAATATAATACATATTTATTATAAAAATTATTTTATAATTATTGTCTATAGAATATTATTAAAATTAAATGATATTCTCAATATTTATTGTCTATAGATATATATATATATATATATATATATATATATATATATATATATATATATATATATATATATATATATATATATATATTTATTTATTTATTTATTATAAAAATTATTTTATAATTATTGTCTATAGAATATTATTAAAATTAAATGATATTCTCAATAGTGATTTGTGATTTGCCATGGCTTATATCCTTAGCTTTAGCAGTGTTCCACATTTTACAGTTGAAGAAAAGTGTCCAAATTTCTTATCTAATATAAAGTAATTATATTAAACCACTGACAATATAATTTTTTAGCTTAATTACATATTCTTACAAATTATCAAATGACATATAAAATAACTATATTAACAGTTTCTAATAAAACTAATAAAGATGTTCTCAAATTAAGCTTTTTGATTCCTAGTATTAAAATCATAGAAAAGCAAAATTAATAGGAAAAGTATTTATACTTTAAAAATATTTTAACTACAGCGATACGAGTGGTTTTTGCGGTCGTATTGAAAGATAACATCTTATCTAATGATGTGCAACCCATTTTTAACTTGATAAAAGTATGAACTTAATAAAATGCTTATATTTAAGGCACATTAATTAGCAATATTTATGTACAATAATTTTGAAATATTTCCGATAGAATGAAAAAATTAGGTTCGGAGATCTTTATTTTGGTCTCTTTTTAATCATGATTCTTTATTCATTACTAAATCCAATATTCAATTAGGCCTCAGGTTCCTATTTGGATAAGAGTTCAAAATTATTATGTCACCTTTTTAAATTTGATACAAATAGCGATGAATAATTCTAACTAATAATTTTGTGCTAACAATACAAATTTGTAATTGAAACTATGTCTCGTGGTCTTTCAAAATATTTCATGCTAACTAAGCCCGAATTTCATATTCAATAGTCTTTGAACACTTTCAAAATTGGGATAATTGATAAACAAATCAATTTAATTCCTAATAATTTCATATTTGATTTAAATTTTTTAAAATAAAAGTAAATTACAAATTTTTGTATTATTATTTTAAATGAAATAATAAATTTTATAAATATTTATTTTTATTAATCTTGAACACGCAAATATATAATAATCATAACAATTAGTTTATTATTATGATTAAAAATGTAAATTTTCTAAATAAATAACATTAGATTTTGGTATAATTGATAAAAAATTATTATCAACTTATAAAATAATTTATAATTTTCTGTTACAAAAGAAAATATTCATTTTATATGGTCTATATTGAAATTACTTGAAATTATACATAAATCATGGGAATGAAATTAAAAAACTTATTTTTTAATTTATTAGCGACGGATTAGCGACTAAATATTTCCGTTGCTAATCGTATTACCGTAACAAAATACTAATTAGCGACAGAAATATTTTCGTCGCTAAACTGTTGCAAAAAAGGAGCTAAATTTTCCCGCCAAATTTAGCGACTAAAATTTTAGTCGCTAAAATTTATGGAACTAATTTATTGAATAAAAAATTATAAAAATTAGCGACGAAAAATTTTGTCGCTAATCCGTCGCAATACAAGGCGCGTACACTTCCCGCCAATAATTAGCGACTGTTTATTATTTTCGTCGCTATTTTGTCGCAAAAAAAAAGAAAATATCCTTCTCATGACGGAATTATAAAACAGTCGCTAATTCGTCGCAACATTAGCGACGGAAATTGTGCCGTCTCTAAATTTAGTCGCTAATTGGCAGTTTTTTTTGTTGTGATACCTTGTATTAAGGATTTAAACCTTCCTTCATAACTCTTGATCCATCTCTTAAATGTTATGCGGATTCTTCCTTCCCTTACATATAATGGTAACAAGCATGATTTTCATAATCCCCCATGTCTAGAAATTAAATTAAAGAAAGAAGAAAAGAAGAATTGCAGGAGAGGATGAGCATTACCTTTAAAAGACTAACTCATCAATCCCTAAGCTATGCACATCTCTATCCAAAGCAAGAGAGAAAGAGAGAGAGAGAAAAGATGAGGTTTGATCTCCCCTTTTTGCTTGCCGATCTCCACCACTCATCTCACTTCAAGTCTCTTATCGAAGAAGCTTTTAAAGGAATTAGTGGGGTAAATATCTTCTTAGTTGAATTTCCAAAATTACCCTTATATATTTAAACCCCTATTAACTTAAATTTCTTATACTTTTACCCAAGACTTCTAATTTAATTCAATTGCATCACTAACCATAAATACTTACAATAATAATACCCATATTAAAGACATGTATAATTACCAAAATACCCCTCATGGGACTTGACTTCAATAATGCAAAATAATCTAATTTTACCTTATTTTAGCAATCATCCACATTAATATCCAATAAACCAATTAGGGCGAGGGTTGGGGCCTCACAATTCAAGTCATTAGTTGTAATACTCCTCTTTCTTTTAGCTTAACATGATCTTTTTCTATATTTTGCATTTAGCCTACACTTTTCTAAGGAAATGGATATCGGGCTATACTATGACACTTAAACACTACAAGAAAATTGCAATTTAGCAATGAAAAATTAACAATTTTCGTTGCTAATCAAAAATAGCAACAGAAATTAGCAATGAAAATTTTGGTTGCTAATCTGACGGTTGCTATTTTTAGCAATGAAAATATATTTCCATTGCTAAATTTAGCAACGAAAAATGAATTCCGTTGCTAAATTCAACCAAAGCAAGTTTCGATGAATTGGTCAATTTTAGCAACGAAAAACATATTCCGTTGCTAATTTTAGCAACGGAATTACAATTTTCGTTGCTATTTTTAGCAACGGATTTGGAATTTTCGTTGCTAAAATAGCAACCGATATTACAATTCCGTTGCTATTTTTAGCATGGATAAAAAATTTACAATGGTACCATCCGTCATCATTCCATCGTAAACAATTAGTATAATTTTTTATTTATTACAATAAAAATAGCAGAATGATAGGCGAATCATAAAAACCTAGCAACTTTGTATGAAGCAAAAACAAATTAAACCAACTATTTTGAACATATTGCTATGTATTTAGTTAAAAAGATACATAAAATTTCAAAACCCCAAAATTATATATATTATAGTAACTTACATTAATTAATAACATTTTATCATAATTCTTCTTATAAATGAGAGATTACCGTAAATACATGGAGAAAGAAATAAAATAGAAAAATGCGACTTTATGATATGAGCTCTTTACATTATCTCCTCTTAAGTATTTTCCAGTGCTTCATGCATGAGTTTTTAAGCAGCTTTCCAACCCATTTTCAACTGAGAAAGAGATCAACAACCTACAAAGCAACCCACTATTCAGCAAGTTCTGTTATTTACAAGAAGAATAGAAATATATTTTTTCAGTTGCAAGGGTTTTTCTCAAAATAGCCAAATGTTAATAAGTCCCCAGTTCAGACAAATAGCCAAATTCAACTTATGCCAAATGCAGAAGGGATATGGATGAAATAGCTATAACATTAGTGTCTAAATTTTATATTGTGACTAAACCACAAAACATGTAACCTTAAATTTTACTTAAATAAATCAATATGAAATCACTAATATTCTCTTTACATGATGTAGACGCCATTTCTATTGGCCATTCATTAATTTAGAGAGTTTTAGGAAAATTAAACAAATGCAGTGCAAGAATAAGAAAAATTTACTCATAATATACCAATGCCAAGATGAGTATTCATGCTATAGCATATCTTGCAGTACCAGTCAAATTTTTATTCTCTCCGTAAAAGGCAAAAGCAAAACAAGCCACCATTTTATACATAAGACACCAGAAAATCTTAAAAGGAACCAACTCATGAACAAATTGCATGAAAAAAGAAATTTAATCCACCTAACTCATCAAATTAGAAATCCAGCCCTAGGAAATCTGCAAAAGGAATCTACAGAATAATCTAAAATGGTTCAATGTAATATAATGATCACACAGAACAATGTCATTAATAGATCACACTGGACTAAATTAAAGTATAAGCAAATCCAATTTATTAGTAACTTTTTAATCCTGTTTCGTCCATTAATCCAGCTGACTTGTAAAATTTTAGTATATATCTGAATTTCAGATATCCAATCCATATTCACAACCATATATCATTTAACAATTATAACAATAAAAGTGACCAGGAAATATACATTTATATGTAAACTATATTGAATATGCCATGTAAATCACAAAAAGATAAATCACATTTACATACAAAAGCATATGACTATAACTAATAATTAAAAACAGAAGTTGATATTGGTAGAGTGAATAGTAAACATAACCAAAAGAAGTTGCTCACCTAAAGCATAAGCATGCATGAAATCTTGAAATGTGATGCTCCTTAAATTTTGAGAGAACTGCTCAAGAACCTATGAAGAAGGAAATACATAAGGGCAAAAACTACCCAAGGAAAGAAGAACTTGCAATCACATATTTTAGTGAAACTGCAAGAAGGCTAAATTCCCAAACATTAAAATGGAAGCAGTTTGATAGAACAATTGTGCACTTTATTAAAATGGAAACAGCTGCTCATTAAAATGCCACATCAGAAGTTTAGATATCAAAAGAATAATTAAGCTTTTCTTTCATTAAACTCTTATTTTCCTCTAAATAAACAACTACCTTCAATATTCCATACATGATTAAAAAATATAAATAATAAATAATAAAAACCATTACCATTCTACCAAATAAAGTAGTCATTATCAATACATAGGCTTTCAAGCCTTGCTAGTAACCATTTGAAATAATCATGTTTAAAATTGAAATAGTCATGTTTTTAAGATGATCTTGCATACCATTTCAAATATATATGTATTTATGCATGTGTATGTATGTATACATACATATATATATATATATATATATATATATATATATATATATATATATATATATATATATATATTTATGTATGTACGTATATGTATGTGTATATATATGCATATATACATACATACGAACATAAATACTTATATATGTATGTATATTAATAAGTTGATAAAAATGCTACACTTAACAGAGAACACACATAGACACACCCCAAAAGCAATTAAAACACAAATAAATGAAGAATATTAGTCAAGGAATCAACACGTGAGCTCCAATAAAAAGGGACTCCTAGTAAGAACCACATAACAAATTTGATAAAAATTATGAGAATGCACATCCATGTGATAGCATACCTTTTTTGCTTAATATTTTATTATTGTTTAATTAACTTAAATGAGAGAGAGTAATAAATAAATTGAAAGAAATGACATACCCAAGAAGAGAGTAGCGTTCAAAGGGGTACAAGGCCAATAGGCAATAAAGAATGCAAACTATAAGAACAGAACCCAGAATCCCAATAGGAAGGCTTTTAGAAGGGTTTTGAATTTCTTCAGCCATTGTTGAAGTAGAATCATAGCCAATATAGCTGAAGTAAACTATGGCTGCTCCATTCACTATACCTTTAACACCGTGAGGAGCAATCCCTCCTGGTTTTACCAAGTTTTTACCACTCCCATTGGACAGACCACAAATTATAATGAATCCAAAGAACATCACATGGAAAATTGTCATTATCAGGTCCAACATTAAGCTCTCCTTTGTACTGAAATCTCAAAAAAAAAAATTACTTCCATCACTTTCAAAATCCATTAGAAATTTAATCACTACCAAAAAAAAATAAAGAAAAATTAAACGGTTCAATGCCAACACTAAGCCCTATTGTAATCAAAATCCACTAATAAACCAAATGCCCACTTACTCTTACCAACAAAGATATAGTGACAAAAATTTTCCCTTTACCAACACTTATTATTAAAAATAAAATAGCAATCATTAGTAATATTCGCTACAATTAAATTGTCTAGGCAGATAGCAATTTGTGAAAGATCATGGATGTTTTACCCCACTCACACAGTGCGGTAATTCCCAGTGTAGAAACCATTTTTCACCCCACTCACCATTGCATCAAAGGCAGCACTTCTCATCTCCTCAAACCCTGACCCCACTCACACAGTGCGGTAATTCCCGTGCACTTCTCATCACGGAGCTTAAGAGTTTTTTTAACTTTTTATTATTAAGTTCTCGTACTTAATTTATTTTATTCATACATGTTTTTTTTATCAATTTTAACTTAAGTTGTATTCTTAATTATTATTTTAATTTCAAATTAATAAGAGTATTAATTACAATATATGAAATTAAAATTGAAATGCATATAATAAAAGCGTATAAAATGGAAAAAACTGATCAATTTTATAATTTTTAATATTATAAAATAAAAGTATAAAAATTTAATTATAAAATGTCAAAAATTTAAAGGATTAAAAGAAGAGAAATAGTTTTATTTTAGGCACAATTGATTGGTAGTAAGGTAGGAAAAAAGGCTGCACAAATAAAAAATAAATAGACATGTTCATCTATTGGAAGACCGTCTACAATCAATTAACATTGCAGCTCATGATAAATTAATACCGAATTTGATAATCTACAACATAATTAATTTAGTTATAACAAAATCAATTAAGAAAAAAAATCCCTATATGTATCAATTATAATCAGTTCAAGTGGAACCCAATTAGAGATACAAGTTCTTACACACTTCGAGGAGTAGGTTCCAAAGAGAAGTAATACTTTTGCACACTGCATTTCAGGAAGCATCAGTAATAAAAACATGAGAGAGAAATGGTAAATAACTAAGATTAGATTTGGGAAGTAACTTCTAAAATTTCCATGTATGGACTGTACATTAAATGTAGGTAGATAAAATTTAGTTAGTATGCCCCACTAAAATAGCTCCAAAACAAATATGCATCCAATAATTCCCAGGCAGAGTTTCACAATAACTACACATTTTATTTTTCTTGATCCCTCATATGTAAAAAAGAAACACTTGTCCACACCTACTGTGATTGTATTCACAGTTAATAAGCAATTTAAAGTCACCTTTCATGTTCTAATAAGTCATGTCTTGTGCAAAACATTTAAAGTCACCCAATCACATTTTGACTCTACCAATAATCATCTTGAGAATTGAGACCAAAAAAGGAAGGAGATTAGACTCATCAAGCTCAAGACAATTTCGATTTCTGAATTGAGTAGTAAAAATTAATAAATGGTAAGAAGAAAATACTTGGGAAGGGTAGCAGCTTTTTCTCTCATCTATTTTTAGTGACATTATAGCATATAAAACAGTAACTATTTATACTAATTAAGTGCATTATCCAGAAACCAAAGTGTATTAACTTGCAAGTAATTATCAAGAAAATCATTGCAGGAGATAATTTCAAATAGAAATTTATCAAAATAGCATAAGGCTCAAGTATAGGTCCACTTAGATAGCTGGCTAGCTGTACACCAATGCAAGATAGAATTCTTTTAAATGTTCCAACAAATTCAAGTTGCTTCTGCTTTAAAACGAGTTTAAGATCCAGAAAGCATAATTCCAAAAGTGAAAGTAGTAAATATAAAGACAATTTCAAGATTTGACTATCAATACACAAAATCCTTCCACAGCATTTCAAATGCCCTTTCAAAAATTCAACCCAACTGACCCCTTGTTTCTCAGTGATGAAAAACAAATCCACTATGGTTGCATCCAAATTTTCCAATAACATCCGAAAGGAATCGAGAATTTTAGGTTCTTCATTGTTTGGATTTTTATAATTTAAACATAAGCATTGTTGATCAAATTGAAAACCATAAATTAGAAATATATGAGCTTTATTTAAGAAAAAACAAATAAAAAGTCTATTGACCTTTCAATTGAATGCAACTATCTGTTTCAATAACTTTATTTTAGATTAATTAGCAAATAATTTCTAACAGGCAAAGGCATTTGCAAGAGAGCAGAGAGCTCGAGCAAGAGTTAAAATACCTAAAGATATTGGAGAGGAACAACATTTGTTTGAGGATCGGCAAGCTTAGAGAAAGACTTTTGAAACATGGGCAAAGCTTATGTGGAAGCCACTAGACTTTCCACTTCTCGTTGTTCACTCGAAGAATTGTGCTTTATTGATGATGAAGCTCCCATTTTTGCTACCTACTTTTTGATGATTTTGAGGTTTGTTCAGGCAAAAATTAGACTAACCCAATAAATAAGCATTTTTTGTAAATAAAAAAGAAAATTACCTGTGTTACATTCGATTGATGCTTCTCATTGGGTGAAGCCAATTTACTCTTAGTAGTAGCCCCTAAAACCAAAAAAACCAATTTAAATGCAGTTTGAGTTTATCAATCACAAAAACCTTCAAGAGCAGTTGATAATACTTCGTAAGGATTAGTTATACACAAATCATCATTCTACCACAACACGCTAGGTTAAAAGTCTCTAAACATTTGTGAGTAAAAGAACCGATTTAAAGTTTTACCCAAAAAGGAAAAAATTTCAAAAGCATTTAAAATAAGAAAGCAATGGTTGAAAACAGTTCAATTAAAAATAACAAGCAATGATTGAAAATAGTTCAATGTTTGAAACGAAGCGAGACCTGAGTAAAGAAGAAGGAGGAGTAGGTATGTGCATATTTTAGTGAAAGAAACATAAGGGCAGATCTCATCAAATCTAGATACCCATTTCATCAAATCTAGAAAATATACTCAAGAGGGCAGATTTCACAGTTGAAAAAATCACAAAAATAACCACAATCGAGACATAATTGGTTACCTGAAAACAAAAGAAGGCGATGTGAGGAAGGGGAAGAGAAAAAGGAGCGAGAATCGCGAAGTGGGGAGAGAAGCAAGAAGGAGAGGGAGAGAGAAAAGAAAAAGAAGCAGGACATTTTATACCTAGGGCAACATATAAGCAAATTACTTAAATGCCTATAAAATAGCAACCGAAAATGATTTTCATTGCTAATTTGTTTTTCGTTGCTAAAATAGCAACCGAAATCACATTCCATTACTATACTACAAGAAAATTATTAAAGCTAATTAGCAACAGAAATTAAATTTCGTTACTAATTTAGCAACCGAAAATATTTTTCGTTGCTATTTTTCATTGAAAATGAAAATTAGCAACGGAAATCCAATTCTATTGCTATTTTTAATTAAAAATGAAATTTAGCAACAGACATCAAATTCGGTTGCTAAAATAGCAATGGAAGTGAATCCGTTGCTAAATTTTGTTCCAAAATTTTTTCACCATCTAATGGCACCATATTTAGCAATGGTTATAGATTTTCGTTGCTATTTTTCGTAGCTATATTTTGGCGCTAAAATTTCCCTCCTTTTTAAGCAACGAAATACCACCATATTTTATTTCGTTGCTAAATATAAAAAATTAAACCAAATTTAGCAACGGAATTGAATTTTCGTTGCTAATTAGCAACGAAATACAAATTCCATTGCTAAATTTGCAACGAAAATAATTATGTTGCTATTTTGATATTTTCTTGTAGTGAAAGGTATAACAAGGATACCCGAAGGTATCAAACTATAGATCCAAATGGGGTCAAATCTATACTATGGGCCTAAATGGGGTCGATACTGCGCAATAGACCTAAACGAGTTTGAATCTATGGCAACTGCAATATACCCTTATAGGCATACCTATCTATCCATAACCTAGATATAGACACGACACTGTTAACCTCTTTACTTTTACTTTCTTTACTTTTCTCTTTTTAATCATATATATATATATATATATATATATATATATATATATATATATATATATATATATATATATATATATATATATATATATATATATATATAAACATTATATGTGCATGATATCAATTACATGTTCGAGTATGAGCATCTTGTACTTATAATCAATACAAAGGCATGTAACTCATCGTATGTATATAAAGGTGATACTTATCACCATGCTATCCTGAATCTTCTTATTCAAATTATATATATATATATATATATATATATATATATATATATATATATATATATATATATATCACTTTTCATTAAAGCATACACTATGATTTATGCATGCATATTAAGTATGCTTATGTTTTTCATGATTGCACACTTCACCATTATACTTGTAAGGTATGTTTATAAAAACTGTAATTGCATGAAGCTAAAAATATATCATCATTATATAAATGCATATCTATACAATTTATTATGAACACATTCTTTACATCATTTCACTTAAACCTATTTACTCATGTCCAAATGATCGACATAACATGCACACTCCGTTACATTAGAAAACTAAGTAAAGTTATTCAACAATACACAATGCTCACATTTTACGTCATCTTCCATTCCTATATGTTTATGCTTTACCAATATCTATATGTGTGTGTGTGTGTGTGTGTGTGTGTGTACAATCTCATGTAATTGTACAAATATCTGTAAATATTCCAATACTATGATTATATACAAGCACATGATAGCATAATGGTATAAGAATTTAAGTGTACCTATACTATTTCAAGTAAACAATTTAAGTTATGTATTTCATATGCATGTCATATGAACATTTTACTTTAGGTTTGCTACTAGCTTTACAATATTATGTTATTATTCTTTCGCATATTTATAGAACATTATATGCCATATTTTCATTGTTCAACATGCTCTAGAGTTATTTAATTATACCCTAAAAACATCTCAAGATCAAAGAATCATGTGTGATATACTCTACGTAATTCTTAGGTCATCATTTAAAGGGGAGAAAGAGGGAAAATAAGTATTAATTATAAGGGCATGCTATGTCATGAGCTCGATAGTATAAAGGAGCTCATCCCCTCTGCTTGAAAAATTCAATAACTCAACCCAGCATTTATCTTGCATGCAATCTACAACTCAATTATACTTATTTTCTAGCCATGTACCTTTAAAACTTGTATAATTCCTTACTTTTAAACACCTTTTTAAATCTCAATTTCAACTTATTAATGAGAATTAATCCAATAATTTCGGTATAGTAGAGCAATAAACTCTTGAAGTAAAATGGGAAACTATTCTCTAATTTTCCCACGCTTACCTTTATTTCATTACGCTTACCTTTATTTCATTAAGGCTAAAATTAAGCTTAAACATTCTAACCAAATGCATTTTTGTTCCCTCTCAACTGTACATAATTTGCCTTGAAATTCAAATATCTAATTCTTGAGAATTTATTCCATTATATTTAAGTGCACTTTATAATATTCACATGCAAAGTTCAATGTTCTATTTTTACTATCAACTCTTAAACGTCATCATAATCATTCATAGAATCATACACATGCAGAACCGGATTTAATCATAATTCCATTTCCATAATCCTTGTTTCTATCTTAATAACACATCTATTACACATTATGTCTAAATTAATATATAAAATAATCACATACAAGATGGCAAAAATTCCCAAACCTAAAATGTAACTCTAAATCCTTTTTCAAATTCCTTTTCTCTCTATTTCTTCTTCTTCTTAATCCTTACTTATTGCGCTTCTTGAAAGATCCTTCATCACACTTTCCTCACATGGTTTATGGAAGAAATTTTGAAAGTGTTCTTTAGGTTAAGGAAGCTAGATTTAAAGATAAGAGAAAGACAATGGAAGATTCTAGAGGGAAAAAGAGAGAAAGAAAAGTATTCCTTTTATCTTGTGAAAGAGAGAAAGAAAAGTTTTTCTTTCTTTATCTTTTGGAATGCTAGCCTCAAGTCTCCATTCTACATTTTTATACTAGATTTCTCTAAGGTTTGAGTGGAAGATAAGCTCATTAAAAGATAAATTCCACTTAGGTACTTATTCTCTTCTTATTTTATATTTTTACCCCAACATCCTTTCTTTTATTGTAATTGACCATTAAATCATTCTTTTGTTCCAATTGTACATAATGTAAAATAACTATTTTACCCTTTTTTACATAAAAAAAATTAATTTTGTAGGTCTTAACTTATAATACATCATCTAATTAAGCATAATTAGACCTTTTTACCCTAATAATACCTATGGATTTTCCAAGGGCCTATGTTGGGTCCTAACAATTGTTAATCTAAATATTCCCACTACAACTGATAGTACTCAAAGCACACCTATTACATCTCGAGAGTTTAAGTAAATGATGGCAATGCTCAATACTACTTTGTCTAATCTTGCTCTAACTACTAGTGCTCCGCCTACTGCTTTACCCATCACACCTCCAATTATTGAAATAAAAGATACTTCTGGAGTAGGAAAAGGAGGTGAATCTCATAAGCAAAACTTGGATTTTATAAAATATGACTTAGAAGGGGTGAGTATCAAAAGCAAGAAAACTTCCTTACCAAAGATCATAACCCCAATATGAAGAAATTTGAGTAGAAGTTGATGTCATGCAATATAGCATAGCTATTCTACCTAATTATGCAACACTTTGTTAGTTTTTATGCATGTATTTTGTTTATTTTATTATATTTTGTGTTACCTTTTATGTCTTACTTGTTTTATAGGCTATTTTTGTCTAATTAGATGATTTAAAGCATCATTAAGGGTTTTTGAATGAATAATTAAAGGATAAAGAACTTTAAGAAAGGTTTATGATGACACGTGCAATGGGTGTCGACTCGTTACAATGACTCAATATGTCAACTCGTACCTTGTTGAATTGAGTCATGAAAAAGTATGATGAGTGCCGACTCATGCCATAGCAGGCCAAATCGTTATAGAGCTAGCCTCTATCAACTCACTAATTCAGCACCAGTGTGCTGAGTCATCACCAACATAAAGCATTGCAACCTTTTAAATGCATTTTCATGATCACACCGCTTTTTAAAAAGATATCAATTGGGACACCTTTGGGCCTATAAATACATGAAGTTAACCACATTTAAGGAATTAAAAAATCGCAAAAAACTACCTAAAATAATTCAAAAAGATTATGAGGAAAAAACATATATAAAGGAAGAGAAAACATCAAAAGAGGTCATTCAACATTTAA
The DNA here is from genome assembly GCA_037975025.1 of Excoecaria agallocha. NCBI lineage: Eukaryota > Viridiplantae > Streptophyta > Magnoliopsida > Malpighiales > Euphorbiaceae > Excoecaria > Excoecaria agallocha. The sequence continues at coordinate 64,175,665 of CM075809.1, read as the reverse complement.
GTCCTTTTGTAAAGAAGCATTGAGCAGTCATCAACCATTATTTTCTTCTCTTTCCTTTAAATTATTGCTTGATGCCATTTTCTATCATTGTGTTTTTTCTCTTTAACAATGTGTATTTAGGCTAATTTGTTAATGAGAATTACAAGTATGGATTGATCTTTATTATAATATATTTTTTATTTTAATGTATAAATGATTTAAGTTCAGTTGGATGTTTAATATGTTATGTATGCTTGATCACCAGATATAATGTGTTAATCAAATTTTTCACAATGAGAATTGAGGCATTTTGATGGAAAAGAAATTGAATTTAATTAAAGGTTAGAAATCACTTAGGAAATAAGGGTTTTACTTTGAAGGGTCATAGAATAGGCATAGATCTTCATGGTTTTTATCTATCTCCATAATGACATGAGAGTGCTTGTGGACACTAGATAGGAATGCCATTATTTGACAATGAGAATTGCACTTAGGTATACTAGGCCACATTCTCCAATCATTGGATGCATATGTGTTTATTGAATCTTTTATTGATCAATTCATCTCCTGTCGTTCTAATAACTTCATTAGATTGTATTGTTAGTTAGAAATTAAGATTTATTTATTTAATTTGATGATTTTAGTACTTTAGTGTAACCAATCCATTTAAAGTTACATTTGCCTATCTATATAAGTATTTATTCGATTAATATAAAAGCAACCCTTATACATTAATTCCCAGCATTTGACACCCTAATCACTTTAAGTTTTAGAGAGTAGGGTAATAAAATTTACATCGTAGCAAGTTTTTGGTGTCATTCCAGAGAAATCAAAAAGTGTTTGTTTTTATTAACTTAGGATAGAAAAAGGTTGTCTTAGGCCTTTTTTCTGATTTTCTTTTATAGTGTATTTAGATTGTAGTAGTATTGTTTGCTCTTTTTTTTTACTTATTAACACTAGTGGTAATAATATTTTTCAATTTGATCCTGAAATTGAAAGAAGTCTTCCTACTTTGTGCAGGGATCAAAGACAACAAAAAAAGGAAACCAAAGTTCAAATATTATGGTTGTTTAAGATATGCATACTTAAGGCAACATATCAAGAAGTTTTGGAGGAATTATGGCACCAACAATCGCCAATAATAACTTTGAAATTAAGCCTAACATTATTCATATGGTGCAAAGTAATCAATTTAGAGGTTTTCAAGGAGAGGATGCTTATGCCCACTATGACGGGTGCCGAAGCCATTACTTGTTCCCAGGTTTATTCTCAGAGGCTTGCTTTTAGGGAAGGAGACCGAAAAAGGCTCACTTTTAATCATGAATTGGCTAATTCACCATAAAAATGGATCAAGCCCAATTTATGGTTGATAGTCAACAAACAAAGGCATCTTCTAATGGGCACAAAAAGGTAGGTGTCATGGAGTCACCACTTGATAAGATGTCAGGAAATGAATATCAACCTTTTAAAGACCAAACATATATTGGTGTTTAGGACATCACTCTTATTAGGCATTTTGGTTAGGTGTTTGTTTTTACAAGTGAGTTTTATAATTAATCGACTCTCCTATCTCACATAATGCAAGCAAGAAAATTAAATAAACATCCCAAACAAAAAAATTATTAAATGAGTACTTGAAAGAATAAAATCCTACTTAAATTATTACATAAGCAAATCATCCAACGAGAAAAGTAAATTACATACATAAATTGAGGCATTCATCTAAGTTGGGAACATTGGTTCACTTATGCATATTTCCAAAAAAAAAAAACTCTTTTTATTTCCTTTGTTTAGTTTTGGGTGAAAATTAGACTTTGATCCAAGTTTTGAAGAAAAATTCAATTTATTTAATAGAAATTATTTTAGTGTCTTTTCCTTTTAACGTGCACAAAAAAAAAATCCTTTTTAACTACCTATTACATCCTCGAAATAGTAATACATCCATAATACCAAATAAATGAATAACATAAAATGAAACAAAAATAACAAATAAAATAAGCAATAAAAAAAGAATTGACTGAATAAGATGACCAAAGTCCTCGATCAACTAGGGTACAAGTCCAAATGAAATGCTTCTCACGAAAATTCTCCAAATGGTCAAAAATATAAATACTCACAAAACACCAAAGGTAAACAGATTAGTACCTTAAAAATAATCATAAAAAATATAACAAAGTTAATCATAAATTCATTTATTCATAATAAGAAATAACTAAATATAACTAAATGATATATAACAATGCCTTAAACATTACAAAAAAATTAAATAATAATATAAAAATATAAAATTCATGGAAATACATTAAAAATTCAGCCATTGATGCCTAGAATAGGTGAGAGATGCCCATACATGGAACGAAAGATAGGATAAAAAGAAGGCCTATGACATCATAATAGACGGTCATATGTTGGGTCTTCTTCCCATTTATCACTACTGGTTGAAGTAGAATGCAATTTGTTTGGAGCTAAAATCATTTTAACCCAAATTATGCAATTATCAGACCCTAAGCCTTGCTAATATAGTATTATAACATCAATTATACACGAAATTCAATAAAAATATGTCAAAACATAAAATTATAGAACAAGAGAATAAAATAACTCAAAACTACAACCATAGAGGAATCTCAACCTAAACAAATCATTAACATGCCAATCCAATTTAAATTTACGTTTTAGCATATTTAAGCATCCAAATAAGTCAAATGTTACATTTAAACACAATTATTTTAATAAATCTCATGTGATTCATAAATGGCAATTTTAGTAATGGAAAATAAGCATAGAGAGAAAAAGCTTGAAATATTACCCTTAGAAGATATTCTGACTTTAAAATCTTTATAGTATACATCTCTACTTTGATTTGTCTTCTTTGCATGTAGAAAAATAATGAAAATCATATGTATTCATGTGTTTTAATCAAAGAAATTGATAAAGAATAAGGAACCTTAAAGGGAGGAAGAAATTAATTTTCTTCTTCTCCACAGCCTTTTTTTTCCTCTATAAAACAATGATTCCTCCCCTTTTCAAAACCATAGAATTTTAGGTTTTAAACCTACATTAGAGTTGGATTTGGATTCCAACTCTAACTTCCCAATCTGGATGAAAAAAAAAACCTGAAATTTTAGAAAAGTCCTTTTTGAAATATATCTTCCTATTTTTAAATTTTAGAAATGTGGGAATTCTAGATTTCAAGCCATGAACAGGCACCGTCATTGAGAGGCGATCATCCCTCAGGCCAGAATCTTGGAATTCCTAAAATATCCCCAATTAAAACTGTGTAGGAGAGAAAGAGCCATAAATAAGTGTCCCTTAGGTGACAGACGGGTGTCTGACACTACTGAAGACTCAAATCAAGGATTTTATACATTTTTTGTAAAACACCTAAAAATATTTAGAAAATCATAAAATTCTTTGAGAAAATGTAAAAATTCACAATTAAATCCTCGAGATCCAAACCTATTATTAGTAATATACTATTTTCTCATCATCGGGTAACCCTGATCTAGGCTACCTCAGGTTATGGTGTTTACAGCTACCCCTAATTTTTGGGAGTTGGTGCACTAGTGCTAAAATAAGCCAAAATTCTGAGTAAAAGTAAAAAGATAAATATCCGAGGTAGAGAATCTCTTGGTTGATTAAAGAACAGACCTTCTAAGGTAGTGAGTTTCTTGGCTAGATAGTTATCATTAGCTTATTGATGCATTAACCCTAGTTTAGATAGTTAACATCAATTTATTGATTTGTTAACATTGGTTCGGGTAGTTAAAATATGTTTATCAATATGTTAGCCTAGGATTAACTGTTCGATTAGTACTTAGGGCATGCAAAATCATGATAGGTTGATTAAATCTGATTAGCACTCAGGGTATATATAATATGGTTGTTTGAATGCGCCTGATTAGCACCTAGGACATACAAAATCGAGATAACTTGATTAGATCTGATTAGTGGTTGGGTTATGCAAAATCAAGTCAAGTTAATTGAATTTGATTAGCATCTGGGGCATATAAAATTCGGTTTTTTGAATGTGTCAAATTAGTGCCTAGGGCATACAGAATCAAGATGACTTAATTGGATTTGATTAGCACCTTCATGTTGGCTAATTCTTCTGATAGGCTCATTATCCCCTTTTGAAGCAATATTCCATTAGGGAGATTTCTGACAAATATGCATATATGAAAAGTCACTGAGATATGGGTGCAGTTGCCTATAGGGATATATTCCATCTTAGGAAATTTTTGCAAATATGCATCCATAAAGAGTTAGTAAGAAGTTAGGTGTAGTTGCCCCCTTGAATAAATATTATATCTGAGGAATTTCTGGTGAATATGCATCTATGAGTAGTCATTGAGATGTTAGGTGTGATTATTTATTATATTTTTAGATATGTATGTATGTGTGGTAGTTTGAATGGGGTGTACACGAAATATTTAAATAAAATTGTTTATATTAATGATCGAATTTACATTTAGCGATGGAAAATTTGGTGGCCATTTGTAATCATTAACAGCCGGATTTTCTTTCGTTAAAAGATATAAACAATCCACGAAGGGAAATTTTGATCGTTATAAGTTATGTTTTATAACCAGATTTCCCTTCACTGAAAGTCGAAAACAATTAATGAAGGGAAAAATCGATAGCTAAAAAGGCTTTTTTAACGACCGAAATTCCCTTCGTTAAAAGCAGAATATAATTAGCAAAGGAAAATCCCATCGCTAAAAATTTATATTTGACGTCCAGATTTGTTACGGTCGTTAATACCTTTAACAATCGGATATCAATATGGTCATCTATACTATTAATGACGGGGCTTTTAACGATCGGTGACTATCGGATTTTTCCTACAGTTATAGTATTTTAACGACCAAATTTTAAGTTTTAACTATTGAATTTTCCTTCGTTAAAGAGCATTTTTCTTGTAGTGATTCATATATATATATATATATATATATATATATATATATATATATATATATATATATATATATATATATATATATATATATATATATATATGAAGGGTCCCATGCTTTTATTTTGATTACAAATAAAAAATGTATATTCATGAACATGTGAATGATACCATGCTTACATACACACACACACACACACACACACACACACATATATACATACATACATACATACATACGTACATACATACATACATACATACATATATGTATATGTATATGTATCATATACGTATATGTATGTATGTATGTATGTATGTATGTATGTATGTATGTATGTACGTATATATATCTATATTTGTGTGTACATATACATTACATATATGTATATGTACATATACATATACATATACATACATACATATATATATATATATATATATATATATACACACATATACACATACACGAAATAAAAAGAGAAAAGTAAAGAGGTTTTTAATTTCCTGCGTCAATGTCTAGGTTATGGATAGATAAGCATGTCTATAACGGTAAATTGTAGCTGCCATAATTCGAGCCCATTTGGGTCAAAACATAGTATCGATCCCATTTGGATCACAAAATTGACCCAGCTTAGGTCGTTGCTCGTCCTATTTAGGTTTGCTTAACTGGTTCATAGTATAGGTCTAACCCCATTTGGATCCATAGTTTGATACCTTCATGTATCTTTGTTATACCTTTGGATACTATAGTATCGTCCGTTATCAACTTTTTTTAGAAAAGTTCTGCCTTAATACAAAATATAAGAAAAAAGTCATGTAAGACTAAAAGATAGAGAAACATGATAATTCTTGACTTGATCTATATGTGATCTTTATATGAATCCACATAGTGTATATGGAAAACATGAATTTGAATGAAGTTTTATTTTAGAAATGCAAATACAATATTTTATTATCACATGTAAATATAATATTTTATTATCACATGTTTTCTATATTTATGATCACAAGTTATATGTGCATATGATCACGTGCCATTATTGATGTTTTAGCATTAGTATTATTTGCAAACATACCTTCTTTATAGTGAAATTTTGCATACTTGATATCGATAAATGGTATGTGACTCATTGTATATAAGTACATTCAAATTATGAACTTACTGCTTATATTAATATTTTTGTTTAGTTTACGAGTTGGATATAAACTATTATTTCAATGTATTAGTAAACTAGAATTGTACCCAAGATATATAGGATTGGCATAATGATGTTAATAAATTTAAAACTATTAAAATATACATATGTTACATAAAATAGTAATGTAAATATTTGTATGTCATGGAAATTGTTGATTAAAATAGATGCATATGGACTTAATTAACTAACTTAGTCACTTGTGATTAATTATTGGGAATTTATGATGAATTTAAATTTGAATTACCAAATATGTATGAAAGTTGTGTGAGTCAGTAAGACTAACCAAGAATAACAAATGAAAACATTAAGTTTAATTGATGTATATGGACTTAAGAGCTATAGAAATGTCTCCAAGGCGATAAGTGATAAAACTTAATATACATGTCATTAATCAAGGACTTTTATATATGTTTGTTGATATAATAACTAAGCATGATAAAAATTGTTGCATAATTATATTTCTATAATGTTATCAATGTAGTACCTACTGATGATACTGCCTCATTATATGCTTAATAGATTACTTATATTTGTATATGAATTTGACGACTTCTATAAGAGGTTGTCTTCATGATTTATGTTTTCCACTAAGCTTTATAGCTTAACATGGGTGTTCATCCATGTAGGTTGTCAAGCTAGGGCTCTTTCTCAGGTATATAAGCTACATCTAAAAGGCCAACACAAGTCTTAAAAGAGATTGAAAGTATAAAGTCCTTATTTTGGTTTTTTGTTCATTAAGTTCTTATTTTGTACAAGGAATTATGTAAAGTAAAGATGTATTTGTAATTGATAATTTTGTAATATTTAAAGAGGCACTTTTATAAGTTAAGTTCTAATGGTAAAGTTTACATGTTATGCTCCAACTTCTTATAAGACTTTTGTATAATAAAGAAAATATAAATAACAAAATAGTAATTTATAATCATATTTGAGATATGTATGATGATTAAAATAGGCTATTAGTGAGGGTGTTACAGTTATTTTCAAAGTCTATAGGATGTTTAGTCACTTTTCTAACTATACTTAAGGCTAGGATGGCATGATTCAAGTTTAGTCTTTAAAAACTTAGGTAGCCTTAGGGAAATTGTAGTCATAATATGTATAGGTCACTTTTCAATAATGGATGAGGACACAATAATGTTAAAAAAAAGAAATGAAATGAAATAAAATAAAATAAAATGAAATAAACATCATCTTTTGGGACCAAATTGCAAAATACTTAGAAATTTTATAAGTGTCTAAAAATTCCATAAGAAATATGAGATAATGTGTGAGCTTGCCCTTATCCCAATGGCTATATTTTATTCTTGAATTTCTAAGTTTGAAGATTGTCCATCCTAGTTAAATAGTTTTGTTAGACTATTGACTCTATGTTATTGATTTTGATTTTAATAACTTGAGATAGTACGTTAAATTTATTGAATATGCTTTGCATCTTATCTACTATATTATTGTTGAGCATTAGAAGTTAGTTGTTGGCTATCTTATTTTAAGTACTCATTCATATTTAAGATGATCTTAAAGAAGTTATTTTCATTTTTAGAAGATAAGTATTTTGTTGGCTCTTCCATTTAAGCTTTTGTATCTTTGCTTAAAGAAAAGCAAGGTTTAAGTGTGGATAAATTTGATGTCTTCCAATATAACATAGCCATTCAAAATAATTATGCATCACTTTGTAAGTTTTTTTTACACGTGTTTTATTTATTCTATTATGTTTTGTGTTACCTTTTATGTCTTCCTTGTTCTATAGGATATTTTTGTCTAATTGGATGATTTGAAGCATAATTGAGAGTTTTTGAATCAAGAATTGAAGGAAAAAGGACTTTAAGAAAGGTTTAGAGCTTATCTCGACTCGTGCCATAGGTGCTGACTCATTACAGTGACTCGATGTACCGACTTATGCCTTGTTGAATAGAGTCATAAAAAAGCATAATGAGGGCTAACTTATGCCAGAGCATTCTGACTCGTTACAGAGCCACCCTGTGCCGACTCACCTAACTCATCATCAGTGTGTCAAGTGAACACCATCATGAAGCATTGCAACCTTTCAAATGCCTTTTCATGATTACACCCTTCTCCAAAAAGACATCAATTAGGATACCTTTGGGCCTATAAATACATGAAGTTAACCACATTTTAGGCATGGAAAAACTATAAAAAAAACTACCAAAACAATTCAATAAGATTAGGAGGAAAAAGTATACACCAAGGAAAAGAAAAGATCAAATGAGGTTATTCAATATTCAAGTACTTTTCTGAAGAAGCATTGAGAAGTCATCAATCATTCTTTTGTTCTTTTTCTCTTTAGATTATTGCTTGATGTCATTTCTCTTCATTGTGCTTGTTTGCTTTGAAAATATGTATTTAGGCTAATTTGTTAATTAGAATTACAAGTATGGATTGATCTTTATTATAATATATATTTTGTTTTAATGTTTGAATGATTCAAGTTCAATTGGATGCTTAGTGTGTAATGTGTGCTTAATCACCATATATAATGTGTTAATCAATTTGTTCACAATGAGAACTGGGGCATTTTGATGGAAAAGCAATTGAATTTACTTAAAAGTTAGAAATCACTCAAGAGACAAGAGTTTCACTTTAAGGGGTTAAAGAATAGGCATAGATCTTCATGGTTTTCATCTACCTCCATAATGACATAACAGTGCTTATGGACTCTAGATGGGAATGCCCTTATTTGACAATGAGAATTACATTCAGGGATAATAGGTCATATGCTCCAATCATTGCATGCATATATGTTTACTGAATCTTTTCTTGATCAATTCATCTCTTGTAGTTCTAATAACTTGTTAGAAATTAAGATTATTTTATTTAATTTGATGATTTTAAGACTTTAGTATAACCAATTCATTCAAATTTACATTTGCTTATCCATCTAAGTATCTCTTCAGTTAATCTAAAGCAACTCTTATATATTGATTTCCAACGTTCGACACCCTACTCACTCTATCTAAGTCTTAGAGATTAGGGTAATAAAATTTACTCCGCAATAAAAGTTATAAGCAATTGGCGATCATGTTGAAAATTTGTTTACTTTCAAAAATTTGAATGTGGATGAAATTCTTCTACCCTATTTTGTTTGTAACTCTTTCATATGCTTTACTATTGTAAGATGAAATTAAAGATTTATTTGATTTTAAAAAAACAACTTGCACTCATGGTAATGTGGAAAGAAAAGCAAGAAAATTTATGAGTTATACTAGTTAAATGTGTATAGAGCTTATGATTGGTATACACTATGGAGAAGCTTGAAATTAAAACACATGATACTACCAATTGCACATACTAATAATATACTATATTTCATAGCCCTAAAATAGGAAGAAATATAATCTTATTGGAATTTTATCTTCATAAGAAATATAGTTCTAATAAGTAACATAAGTTTTACATTGAAAAGATTCTACTTTCGCTCTAACAAATATGCAAAATAGCGATGATAAAAGTTCTTGCTAATTGATATTTTTTCGTCACTAAATAAATTTAGTGAGAACATAGTCACGACAATATTTTTGTAACAAAAGTCATCCTCGCATAATTTAGCAAGGACAACAAGTTGTCGCTAAATCTTAGCAAGGACAAGTTTCTTGTTAAATTTTAGCATGGGATTTGTTGTTGCTAAATGTTCTGACAATAATTTTGTCGCTAAATTTTGCAATAGCAATATTCTCGCTAAGTTTTACGAGGACAAAATTTTCGTCGCCATATAATACATTTTCCCACTTATTTAAGGACAAAATATATGTCGCTAATATGCTCTCACAAAATTAACTATGGTTTTTTATAACTAATTTATAGCTAAATAGTTGTTGTCTGGACATGCTAATCTCATGCTAAATTTAAATTATTTTTTTATTAATATGAAAATTTCATTATATAAAAAATAAATTAAAAAAATACAAGTTATATATATATATATATATATATATATATATATATATATATTAATGAAATGATGGTTATTTAAAATTAATTGCATATCATTGTTAATTGTATATCTAAAACTAAAACATGCATATGTAGCTTTTCATTTGTTCGCTCAAGTGCTCCACTCACTGATCCATATCATGTTCAAACTCAATCTGAATCTCAACTAAAAATGCAATTTGCATAGTAGACAATTATTGTAAGTATAAGCTATGAAAACATGGGGAAAATTAATACAAGGCTGTGACGAATTACCAAGCAACTTCCTCGGTTTTCTCAATGGAACAAAGTTAGCTCCAATTGCTAATGCAAATTATAAATCCTCTTGCCTCCACTCCTAGAAAATAAAATCCACCATATTGGTGATTGGCAAGGGAATAATCCTCACTAAATTGGCGAGGACCATTGTCCTAACTAAATTAGTGAGGATTATGTCATCGCTAATTAGTTAAACCTCACATCTAATATGAATTGAGCATTCATGAGAGCATAATCCTCACTAAATTGGCAAAAATAAGTGTCCTAATTAAATTAGTGAGCATTATGTCATCGCTATGTTTAGTGCCAAAAAATTTTGGGCTCCAGGATTAGTGACAACAAGATCTATTTATCACTAAATTGTCAAAATATTTGTTTTTCCACAAGCCCCTACCAATATTCGCAACAGAAATCATTTTCCGTCACAATGTAGTCGCTAATTTTTGTCAATATTCTGTTTTTTTTTTTTTGTAGTGTTTCTACTCAAATTAGGGTGCTTAGCTAATAAACTTAAGTCTCTCTATAAATAGGGGCCTAATTACCATATTCAAGTTATGATGAAGAAAGACCTGCTATTTAATATTTGTCTATTTTTTTCAAATACTTCTACTAACTTAGGCATTGGTAGGTCTTCACTAATGGATGAATTTCAAACAAAATTTATCATTAGCGCTGTTTGTAGGAATATATTTCATTCAAAATTTATCATTGGTGCTTTTTGTCGAGAGTTCTGATTATCCATTGTTCAATTAGTAAAATTCGTTAAATTGAAGTATCCAAATCTTAAAGTTTACTACAACAACGACAATTAACGTTAATTTGTGCTGCATGATCTACACATAAAGCGAAGATAAGTTTCTAACTTTCAATTTTTCTAATATTTTCTATATTCGCATTATGACTTTGCTAATTGCTCATGGCTTATATTATGCTTATTGTAATTTCAATTACCAATGCATCACAAATTCTATATATGATATATATATATATATATATATATTATATGGAAAGGCAATATATATTTATGTTTATAATATTTATTATGGGCACTAACATGAATTATAAGAGTATCTGGCCAATATCAAGACTTAATAAGGTGATGAGATTACAACATATTTAAAGTCTAAAATTTTAAGTTAAATTTTAAGGAGTGATTATCTATTGCAAGATAAGTATATACGCGTCCGTTACTTTTAATATTGTAAATTATAATATTTAAATTATTTTTTCAAAGCATATATGTCAAGTTTTGTATGGCTTATTAGATAGCAACAAGCTAAATTCGCAACGATGGCTCAAAAGCGGCAAGACTCCCAAAATTAACCCAATTATGCGAATAAAACTTGGAACAAGGCTAACACTCTAAAACGTTATGAATTAGGCTCAAAGAAAAATTGAGAATTAGAAAATAAATATTGTAAAATGAGTTTCACTCAGTTCCCTTCGGGAGGACATCTGATAATATTGTCTATTTCATAATTCTAAAATAGGAAGATGTAACACCTTCTCATCTAATCCTACGAAATAAGGCTGAGCATGAATCAATTAACCAGTCCATAAGAAAAAAAAATTTCAATCCATTAAAATCGATTTTTTAAAATATTAACAATTAATCAGTCCATTACAATTGATTAATCAATCCATTGGTTTCGATTTTTCGGACAGATTAATCAATTTTTTTTCGAATTAAGCACCACAATTATATATATATATATATATATATATATATATATATATATATATATATATTAAAAATCCTAAATCTGAAAAACCCTAACCATTTCTTATTCAACCGTTGATTTTTTCAGTTTGAAATAAAAAATCGAAATATATCAAATTTACTAAATTAAATCGTAATTATCAGGTTCGATTAACCAAAAAATAGGTTCGATTTCGATTTTTTGATTAACCGTTTTTTCGATTTATTTTGCTTAACCCTACTACTAAACACTATACATGTCTACATATTTGCTTAATAGTTAAGGGGTAATTGATTATACATGTTTTCTCAATTCAAATTATCTACTTATGTGGCACAATTAAATAACAATATGGATGTTACTTTGCTTTGCTTATCATACTGGCTCATGTTTAAGTTGCATACACAATGTTATAGTACAAAAAAAATCTGAATTGGCGACGTACATTTTTCGTCACTAATAGCGACTATTTTCCAAATCAATTGTGAAAATTCATTTTTTCAATTTGGTAATAAGTTTGGGGACGGAATGATAGAAACAATTAGCATTGTTGGCGTGAAATAATGGCCCCTTCTTTAGCGACTATTTTAGTGACTAAATTTTTTGTCGCTAAAGGTTTTCCAATTGGTGCATTAAATTTAGAAATAGAAATAAAGTTATGGTAAAGTAGTCGCTATTTGAAAAAAAAAATTCTAATAATTTTCCAGATTTAAATACTCTTTTCTCTCTATCTATTTAAAACTTTATTTCTCTCTCTCTCAGTGAGAAAGCACCAAATTGTGAAAACCTCCCAAACAGAAAAATCTAATAATCGATGTTCTCCGATACACTATCTCCATTTTTGATAATCTTCGGTAGCCTAGGCGGCGATAGCATTACTAGTGGCTTCTCCTATGTAAAAGGTAAGTTGACTTCCTGTTTTTGTCCACAAAAATGTAGGGTCCGACGAATATGCAATAGATCTGTTGATATGATGAGCTCATCTTCAAGTTTTTTCTTCTCCGATTAGTTTTCTGGCGACATTGGGCAGGTCAAAAGATAGTGAAATGGAAAGTTTTGCTTCTACTTTCTCTAGCTCTCTAAAGTGCAATAAAGCAACAATAAGGTATGATAGTGATAACCACTGAACCAAAAGGTCGGTTAAGCAGTCCACAGTAATCGAGCATATCGCTTAACCCGAACTTTTGCAAATTGACCAAAGACCTGAATTATTCGGGCTCTCAAACCTGCCCACAGTTCGGTTAAGAACATGTCCCGAAAATACCTCTACCATGATGGACAAATAGTTACCACTAACTCACTTCTTTCTCGAGAATAGCAAAAAATAGGTTAATGGCCAGAAGGAACGGGAGCTTCCTCCCATTATCTCCTGCAAATGCGCCAATCTTTCCTATTAAAAGAGGAAAAATAAGTATGAAATTTGGACACAGTCTTTTACTAGAAATTCACTCTCTTTTACACATAAATCCTTACTTGACCATAGGAGACTCTCTAGTCGAAAATCCACCAGTCCTTTATTTCTTTTTGTAGGTGATCGTAAGGAATTTGCTGCTTATTTGACCTGTCATCATTTGGTGCGGTGAGCATGAAACATGGACCTTTTTCCAGACCTCAACCTAAACACTTCCCAACAGGAAAACAAAACAACCAACCCCACCCTGCTTGGAATGCAATAATTTCTCCCTCAACCCAACGACACCACCTCTGCTTCCCCAGCCATGGTAATCCTGAAAATCACTCCCAGCATTACCCCTCAAATTGCACAATCCCTCATTGTCGCCCTATTAGCCATCATCACTCAAGTGCAACCTCAGCCCCTACTTACACAACACACCAACCTACCTCGGGCTTCGCAGCCTTCTACTTGGGAACCCTTCTCACCAGCCCTACCCCAAAATCCTAACTCCATAATTACCCTAACTACCTAAAATTTTAACCGCCTCTTGGACGATCGAATCCAAAGGCAACAAAATCAAACTACACTGCAATAACAAGGCAGTTTTCGATCACCCCTCTCTTGAGAAATCTTAGCTACCCCATTTTTCAACATTCGACTTCCTCACTTGAAACCTACAGTAGCAACACCGATCCTCGAGCTCATATTGATCAGTTCCAACACACAATGCTGGTGCTCACAGTAGAAGACTTCGCCTTGTGCAAGATATTCCCACAGACCTTAACAGACTCAGCTCAGATCTAGTTTCGCAATCTGGTAGCACATTGTATTGATAATTTCGAGCAGTTCAGTGACATGTTTGTTGTAAAATTCATGGCAGCCATCCGCTCGAACAAGGTGTCCGTAGATTTGAACCTGGTGCAGCAAGAAAAGTGTGAACCTCTGCGGGCCTATATGGAGAGATTTAATGATGTGGCCATAGACATACAAAATCTAAACTTGGAGGTTGCCATCAATGCCTTTATTCGAAACACAAGGTGCCAGGACTTCAGTGACTCCTTGAGTAAAAAGCCCCCAAACGAATTTATCAAGCTAATGTCTAAAGCACACAAGTACATCCGCATGGATGAGGCTCAGCATCTTTGCCACGCATCGCATATATCTTGGACATCTGAAAAAAAGGGAGGTGAAGGAGGAAGAGAGCAGTTCGGGAATGGGGAAACCCAAGCAAAATAAATTTGAAGAAGTACCGTGATGGTACCTGGCATAACCAATCATATGCAATTACTACCCCCCACTCAAATAACCAAATAGATGAAAGATTCACGCCCCTAACTGCCTTTCGTGAATAGATACTAGATTGGATGAAGCAGAATAGATAGGTTAATTGGCCAAGACCCATAAGGAAGACCCGAACAGAGACTAGGGCCTTTACAGTGTTTTTCACAAAGATAAGGGGCATGAGATGGAAGAATGCAGTCAACTTAAGTGGGAGATTGAGCACCTGGTTCAAAAAGGTATCCTGACATGGTTTATCAAATCAGATGAAAGAGGAAAAAGGCAAAGATCGCCTTCCCCTCAGCCTAGCAGAAACAGAGCCAATGGCAATAGGAGGGCACCAGCGGGAGTCATACATGTGATTGTACGTGGTGAGCAACGAGACTAGTCCCAGAAAAGGAAGGCCAATGAGGTCATGCTTGTAAGGACCCAAAATAGGTCCTAGAAGAATTCAAGAGCAATTTCAAATTAGCAAAGTCTAATTAAACATTATTGGATGGATTATCATGTTTTGCTTGACCTTTTGGTACTCTTTTGGCTATATCTCGAGTTATAGAGCACCAAATTATATGATTCTAATTGGGTTTGAAACTAGACATCCATATCTAAATTTCATATGAATAAACCAAGTTTCAAATTTGTCTTTAACTAGGCTATATTTAAACATAAAATTCGAAACAGTCTGCTGCCTAGTCACTAGGAGAAGACCTCAGTGTTAAGTGAATATCTGAAAATATATAAATGATTTTGAGATGATTCTTGATGTTTTAGAAACTATAAACATATTTCAAAAAGTTTTCAGAAGATAAAATTTGCTAAAAATTGCTTTTGGAAGGTCAAAAATTACATACAAGTTGAAATTTGAAAATTGTCTGTGATAGAGGATGCAATAGTCAAGTGATAATATATAGTTTGAGGGCTAAATAAAAAAGGGGATATAAATTTAGAGGACAATGTTTAAATAAAGATTAAGTGGGGTTAATTTTAAAAAGAGATAGAATGTGGGGGGGTTGATTTAATAAAAGTAAAAAGGTGAAAGCACAATTAGTAACATGCAAAAATTGTATAGGAAAAAGTGGGACATGCAAATTGTTGAAGGACTCCAAGGGAATTTTCCCTTCCCACTATATATAGTCATTTTAAATGTTAGAAAGAGAGTCTTTGGGAGTGAGGGACGAAATTCTTGAGAGAAATTTAAGAATTTTCTCTCTTCTCACTCTTTCATTCATTGTTATGCATATCTAAGAAATCCTTGAAGAGAAATGCATGCTTGTTGAATTAAATCAAGACAAATTAGTGTGTAACAATAAGGTAAGATTATTAATTAGTAATTCATCACTTCTTCTTCTTCATCTTCTTGTTTTGGTTGATAATAGATTGAATTAAATGCTGGAAGTTTGTATTAATGGATGAAATTGTTGTGAAAGGAAAAGAAGGAGAAAATTAGGATCTTGAAAGAATAAGATAGTGAGAGAAAAAGGAAAATGTTGAAGAAGATTTGAGTTACATGTCCAGGTTTGGGAACTATTATTTCTTGCATGCATTAATATTGTGTTGATTATGGATTTTATAAGTATATTCACTTGAATTAAGATATTAGACATTAATGTGAAAGTGCTGTCCAGAAATTCGGATTGACCTCCAATGACTATTTTTATCATAAGTGGAGTTTTTGAACTCAGAATTTGATGATTCTAGTTGGTATATAACCGGGACTTCTGTGCCTACAAATGTTATATAAATAAAAATATTGAAATTTTGCCTCTAGGGTCCTCAAAAATGCCCAATATAGTAGCCTTTTTTCATTTGGTGGGTCATTGGAGCAGTAGGTGTTTATTATGTTATAACTCCTGGGATATACATAAAAATGACTTGAAATTTTTATGGAATATAGATAAGATCATAAGTATCAAATTTTAAGAGAAACGTTCCCTGAAAAATTCGTTTACCATGTGAAAAATATTATGCGAAATCGGACAGTGAGCAGTAGAGAATGAGTATGTATAATATGAAGGAACAATTGAAAATACATTGTTAATCACTTAAGGACTCAATTAACAAGTTATCAATCAACAATCTTAATAGGATGAGCATGTTAATGGATAATTATAATATCTATAAAGTAGGAACTAAGGATTTTTAGATTAATTTAACTTAATAAATTAACCTATAGTATGGCATAGATATGTACATATATATAATTTGAGTTAGAGACCTCAAAATGAATTAATTCAAAATTCTATAGTTAAATGATACATAAACCTACAGAATTGTAGAAGGGACCAGGCCTTGATTCTGCCTCTAACCATTTTCTATGATTTAAAGAAAAATCATGTGAACTATAAAAATAGGCTCTGGAACAGCTTGTGATTAAATGGTGATAGCTTTGTTTACAATGATCAGAATTATGTAAAGTTAATTTCTATGAAAAATAGAATCCTAATGGCAAAATTTATATGAAGGAATTGGTACCTAAAAATGTATACAAGCATGTCAAATATTGACTTAAATATTCATAGGGACTGAATGTACTATTAGAGAACAGACCTTAGTAGTTTGGGCATAACTTTTGGTAGAGATGTTAAAATGCTATAAAGTAAAATTCTGGTTAAACTAGAGGCATGAAAGTGTAACTTTGATGAAGAAATTTTGGTCTAAATCCCTTTTAATTTTATGTTATGAATTTTTCTATTTGATAGCACACACTGTTTCGGTTCTATGAACAACCTATAGTCTTTCTTAAATATCTCAAGCTATAAATAAGATATTAATGTGAATTTTGATGCTTTGGAAACTAGAAACATAGGGGAATAAGATTGTATAAGCTCATTTGGCCTAAAAATTACATTTTCCAAATCATAAGTGGCTCACACGTTGGGTCCAGAATGCTGCCCTGTGCAGAATTTTAATGTGTCTTACATTATGGTTTTTCCTATATAGTTAAGTTAAATATGTGTCTATATGAATAAACAATGAATTAGATATGCCAAGTGATATGATTATTAACAAAGGTCTATATATATATATATATATATATTCATATATGTACATAGGTAAAGATATATGATAAAGATATCAAATATTTATATGTGATCAAACTTATGTACATGGTTGTTATGTGCAATTATGCTTTCATGTACATATTTTTAATGATGGAGTAAATGTTTATTTGATGCATGCATGTATACTATGAAGTTAAGAAATGTTTAAATATGATAAATGAAGTTTTTAATGTACGACTATCATATGATTAAATGAATGTAATATATATAAATGTATATATATGTAAACGTCTAAATGATTATACACGATTTTTATTGATCTCTTGGAGATTACTATGATACTTATAGTTTGAAATGTCAATTTTACTTGTATAAAGAACTAATATGATTTGTAGAATATATGTGTATATGTAAACATATATATATACATAGTATGATCTTACATGATTGGGTTCGAAAGATGTTTAGAGTAATGATTTAGAGAATATGTTTAAAGTGAAATGCTTGAATATGTCTTTGCTTAATTGAAATGACATGATTAAGCATTTGTGATGTCACATGTTAGCATGCTAAAATACAGATCTACAGAGCTATAGGCTCAATTATAAAATTCTTATTAAAGTATATAATGGCAATGTTATATGTGACTATGTATACAAGTGTATGCATTATGTGATTGTTACATGAGCAAATTGTATAAATTATTTTATGAATTATGCATATATGTTTATGCACTAGAGAAGATATATATTTGTACATGACTATGCATAGGTGCAAATAGTATAATATAGGTACAATCTTATTATACGAAATAGTTACATGATTGAATAAGATTACAAGCACAAAATAGTAATGCCCAATAGTGAGCATGTTCAAAGGTTTACATAAAGTTATGCATATACATGTATATGATGTCTTGCTCATAGTTATAAAGGAATATATATATATATATATATATATATATATATATGATGAATAGAGCAAAGTAAAGAATAACATTGCTCAATAGCCATACATGAGCATGTACATGATTATTTTATTCATAGTTATACAAAGGTATACATTTGCATATACAAATATGATTGAATAGAGTAAAAGTAAACTAAAGAAAGATAAAGTGAGAGATTATATTTGCCTGCTACTAGAGTTCAATTGTGGATAGATAGGCGCTTATAGGGAAAATTGTAGCTACCATAGTTTGGCCCAATTGGGTCTAAAGTATGTTTGATTCCATTTGGATCATGAACAGCCCTGTTTGGGTTGTTAGGCGACCCTATTTGGGTCTGCTTGACCGGTCTAAAGTATAATTTGGCCCCGTTTGGATCTATAATCCGATATCTTTGGATATCCCCCATTTTGATATCGAAGTGTTTCGATAGTTCCCGTTATCCACTGATAGAACTTAGGCAGGCTAAACTATAAGTACAATACAGACATTAAAGTATAAAGTACAAAGCAAACATCATATAAGAGATAAGGTTATTGCTTGATTACATGTCTGACATGATTTGCTTGTATTGTTTCATAAGTTTAAATAAATAGAGGTTACCAAGTAGCAAATGATATGTATGTTATTTATAGTTGGTTCCAAATAATTGAAATTGCTTAAATGAGTTAAATACATGAAGAATTCTTAGTCGGTATACAATACAAGCAAGTTAAGTTAACTGTTAAGCTTTGCAAATGCTTTTATTGTTTATTACGTGATATTGTTAGATTTGTTAGGATTTTCTAATCCATTGATTATATGTTAAATAAATGTATATATATAAAGTGTGCTGAGTGTGATTACTAATGAAGCAATGGTAATATCGAAATGCTTTAAAAGTTGAAAAAGATACAAGGTAAAGATATAATAGTTTAATAATAATAGTAAGTATTCAAACGAATGAGAATGCATCTCATACATGAAAAATATTTTACATATGTATAGGGAATAGAAGTTATTTGAATACAGTACCATGTTTCTAAGATAGTTAAGTATATCAAAGTGATCACTAAGATCAAATTGTGGGAACTCATAAAGTATAGATAAAGTATATATATATATATATATATATATATATATATATATATATTTGTAAATAAGTTATAGAAATATGACTTAGTTAATAAATGTTTGGCAGTTGATATTGATATATGAATAATACAGTCATCAATGTTTGACAAATAATAATTCAAAGTAATTGGTCAAGAGTAACATATAGAAAATCAGAAAGTAAGCTTGATGTATAGGATTCAAGTATTGAATAAATATTGATAAAGGTATGCAATTGATAAGCAAAGGAAATATCAATAGGTGTTGTTATTGGTTATAAGAATAGCATAAAAGAATATAGCATTGGGAGATTATAGTGAATATTTTTTATAATGATTGGTTTATTTGCTTTAAGATTTGTATATATGGGTTTTCATCTTGATGACCTTTAAAAGGGGTCGTCCACATGTTTTTGTTCCCCACTAAGCTTTATAGCTTAGCACGGGTGTTTCATTCGTGTAGGTTGCAAGTAAGGATTTTTCCCTTGGATGATATCTACAACAGGATGGTCAACACAATAGAGAGATTGAAAGTATAGTCTACTGTTGAATGCATTTTGATTACAAGATTTTTATTTGCTTTGACAAGGATGTGATGTACAGATGATTAATAGATGTAAATATTGTATTGTATAAAAATACTCTTAAGTATACAGTAAAGTGTTAATAGTATAGTTTATATGTCGGATTTATGTTTGAAGTTTAAAAAAAGAAAATATATATTTCGAACATTAAACCTGGCAAGCTTGCTTAATGATACAGGATATAGTGTTTACGAATATGTAGCCGATAAGGGTGTTACAATTAGTGGTATCAGAGCAGTAGGTTTAGTCATTTCTGGGCTATAGGTGATTAGAATTGTTATCATAAGAAGCTTTGGAGTGTTGGCCAATGCAGATGTCCTGGTCTTGATATGGTTAGACTGGAGTGTGATGATTCGATAGAATCTGATAAATAGGATATAAGGATAGTTATATATATGTGGGTGAAGGTATATGATTGAAGTTTCAGAAATGGAGTATGTGGATAATAGTACTTTCTTGGGATCTTAATTTCGGATTGAATAGCACATAATATGTGCATATAAAAGTATACAGGATTATGAAATAGGCGTGTTGATAGAATAAATAGTGATTATTTAATTATGATACATGAGATGGAGTTTTGCTTAGTTGATGAAAGTATCTATAGTTGAAGGTTTTGAGATATTAAGTTGAGGAGTAATTATGATGCTCTATATACCTGTCAGTTTTTCCTTATCAAGTATGGGCAATTGATGAAATATTATACACGAGATGGGGCAAAAACATATACAACACATGAGAAAATGTATTTGTATCTTATTGCATACACGAAAGCCTTATTCACGCATAACATAGCATCAAGCATCATATTACATGTGTAGGCCCCAGCTGATAAAGTAAACTGACATGATATATGCTGAGAATAGTAATGATGTAATTGTTTGATAATATCACTCCTTATGGAGATTGATTTATAAGAGAATCAAATTAAGTCAAAGTAAGTATCAAGAAAAGTTGGTAGAGATAGTACGAAATAAAAGTTTATAATGTTAGACAAAGAAGTATATGAATGATAGTGATATATTCGAGTAAATAATACATGAATGAATTTCGAGAACGAAATTCATTAAGGGGGAGAGATTTTTAAGGACCCAAAATCGGTCCTAGAAGAATTCAAGAGCAATTTCAAATTAGCAAAGTCTAATTAAACATTATTGGATGGATTATCATGTTTTGCTTGACCTTTTGGTACTCTTTTGGCTATATCTCGAGTTATAGAGCACCAAATTATATTATTCTAATTGGGTTTGAAACTAGACATCCATATCTAAATTTCATATGAAGAAACCAAGTTTCAAATTTGTCTTTAACTAGGCTATATTTAAACATAAAATTCGGAATAGTCTGCTGCCTAGTCACTAGGAGCAGACCTCAGTGTTAAGTGAATATATGAAAATATATAAATGATTTTGAGATATTTCTTGATTTTTTAGAAACTAGAAACATATTTAAACAAGTTTGTAGAAGATAACATTTGCTAAAAATTGCTTTTGGAAGGTCAAAAATTACATAAAGGTTGAATTTAGAAAACTGTCTGTGATAGAGGATGCAATAGTCAAGTGATAATATATAGTTTGAGGGCTAAATAAAAAAGGGGATATAAATTTAGAGGCCAATTTTTAAATAAAGATTAAGTGGGGTTAATTTTAAAAAGAGATAGAATGTGGGGTTGATTTAATAAAAGTAAAAAGGTAAAAGCACAATTAGTAACAAAAATTGTATAGGAAAAAGTGGGACATGCAAATTATTGAAGGACTCCAAGGGAATTTTCCCTTCCCCCTATATATAGTCATTTTAAATGTTAGAAAGAGAGTTTTGGGAGTGAGGGATGGCATTCTTGAGAGAAATTTCAGAAATTTTCTCTCTTCTCACTCTTTCATTCATTGTTAAGCATATCTAAGAAATCCTTGAAGAGAAATGCATGCATGTTGAATTAAATCAAGACAAATTAGTGTGTAACAATAAGGTAAGCTTATTAATTAGTAATTCATCTCTTCTTCTTCTTCTTCTTCTTCTTCTTCTTCATCTTCTTGTTTTGGTTGATAATAGGTTGAATTAAATGCTGGAAGTGTGTGTTAATGGATGAAATTGTTGTGAAAGGAAAAGAAGGAGAAAATTAGGATCTTGAAAGAAGAAGATAGTGAGAGAAAAAGGAAAATGTTGAAGAAGATTTGAGTTACATGTCCAGGTTTGGGAACTATTATTTCTTGCATGCATTAATATTGTGTTGATTATGGATTTTATAAGTATATTCACTTGAATTAAGATATTAGACATTAATGTGAAAGTGCTGTCCAGAAATTCGGATTGACCTCCAATGACTATTTTTATCATAAGTGGCGTTTTTGAACTCAGAATTTGATGATTCTAGTTGGGATATAACCGGGACTTCTGTGGCTACAAATGTTATGAAAATAACAATAATGAAATTTTGCCTCTAGGGACCTCAAAAATGCCCAAAACAGTAGCCCTTTTTCATTTGGCGGGTCATTGGAGTAGTAGGTGTTTATTATGTTATAAATCCTGGGATATACATCAAAATGACTTGAAATTTTTATGGCATATAGATAAGATCATAAGTATCAAATTTTAAGAATAAACATTCCCTGAAAAATATCGTTTACCATGTGAAAAATATTATGCAAAATCGGACAGTGAGCAGTAGAGAATGAGTATGTATAATATGAAGGAACAATTGCAAATACATTGTTAATCACTTAAGGACTCAATTAACAAGTTATCAATCAACAAACATAATAGGATGAGTATGTTAATGGATAATTATAATATCTATAAAGTAGGAACTAAGGATTTTTAGAATAATTTAACTTAATAAATTAATCTATAGTATGGCATAGATATGTACATAAATGAAAGTATATAATTTAAGTTAGAGACCTCAAAATGAATCAATTCAAAATTCTATAGTTAAATGAGACATAAACCTACAGAATTGTAGAAGGGACCAGGCCTTGATTCTGCCTCTAACCATTTTCTATAATTTAAAGAAAAATCATGTGAACTGTAAAAATAGGCTCTGGAATAGCTTGTGATTAAATGGTGATAGCTTTGTGTACAATGATCAGAATTATGTAAAGTTAATTTCTATGAAAAATAGAATCCTAATGGCACAATTTATATGAAGGAAGTGGGACCTAAAAATTTATACAAGCATGTCAAATATTGACTTGAAAATTCATAGGGACTGAATGTACTATTAGAGAACAGACCTTAGTAATTTGGGCATAACTTTTGGTAGAGATGTTAAAATGCTATAAAGTAAAATTATGGTTAAACTAGAGGCATGAAAGTGTAACTTTTATGGAGAAATGTTGGTCTAAATCCCTCTTAATTTTATGTTATGAATTTTTCTAATTGACAGTACACACTGTTTCGGTTCTATGAACAGCCTATAGTTTTTCTTAAATATCTCAAGCTATAAATAAGATATTAATGTGAATTTTAATGCTTTGGAAACTAGACACATAGGGGAATAAGATTTTAGAAGCTCATTTGTCCTAAAAATTACGTTTTCCAAAAATCATAAGTGGCTCACAAGTTGGGTTCAGAATGCTGCCCTGTGCAGAATTTTAATGTGTCTTACATTATGGTTTTTCTTATATAGTTAAGTTAAATATGTGTCTATATGAATAAACAATGAATTGAATATGGCATGTGATATGATTATTTACAAAGGTCTATATATATATATATATATATATATATATATATATATATATATATATATATATATATATATATATATATATATATATACATAGGTAAAGATATATGATAAATATATCAAATATTTTTATGTGATCAAACTTATGTACATGGTTGTTATGTGCAATTATGCTTTCATGTACATATTTTTAATGATGGAGTAAATGTTTATTTGATGCATGCATGTATACTATGAAGTTAAGAAATGTTTAAATACGATAAATGAAGGTTTTAATGTACGACTATCATATGATTAAATGAATGTAATATATATAAATGTATATATATGCAAACGTCTAAATGATTATACATGATTTTTATTGATCTCTTGAAGATTACTATGATACTTATAGTTTGAAATGTCAATTTTACTTGTATAAAGAAGTAATTTGATTTGTAGAATATATGTGTATATGTAGACATATATATATATACACATAGTATGATCTTACATGATTGGGTTCTAAAGATGTTTAGAGTAATGATTTAGAGAATATGTTTAAAGTGAAATGCATGAATATGTCTTTGCTTAATTGACATAGGTACAATCTTGTTATACGAAATAGTTACATGATTGAATAAGATTACAAGCACAGAATAGTAATACCCAATAGTGAGCATGTTCAAAGGTTTACATAAAGTTACGCATATACATGTATATGATATCTTGCTCATAGTTATAAAGGAATATATATATATAGATACCTATATGTATATGATGAATAGAGCAAAGTAAAGAATAACATTGCTCAATAGCCATACATGAGCATGTACATGGTTATTTTATTCATAGTTATACAAGGGTATACATTTGCATATACGAATATGATTGAATAGAGTAAATGTAAACTAAAGAAAGATAAAGTGAGAGATTATATTTGCCTACTACTAGAGTTCAATTGTGGATAGATAGGCGCCTATAGGGAAAATTGCAGCTACCATAGTTTGGCCCAATTGGGTCTAAAGTATGTTTGATTCCGTTTGGATCATAAACAGCCCCGTTTGGGTTGTAAGGCGACCCCGTTTGGGTCTGCTTGACCGGTCTAAAGTATAATTTGGCCCCATTTGGGTTTATAGATCCGATATCTTCGGATATCCCCCATTTTGATACCGAAGTGTATCGATAGTTCCTGTTATCCACTGATAGAATTTAGGCAGGCTAAACTATAAGTACAATATAGACATTAAAGTATAAAGTACAAAGCAAGCATCATATAAGAGATAAGGATATTGCTTGATTACATGTCTGACATGATTTGCTTGTATTGTTTCATAAGTTTAAATAAATAAAGGTTACCAAGTAGCAAATGATATGTATGTTATTTATAGTTGGTTCCAAATAATTAAAATTTCTTAAATGAGTTAAATGCATGAAGAATTCTCAGTCGGTGTACAATACAAGCATGCTAAGTTAACTGTTAAGCTTTTCAAATTCTTTTATTGTTTACTATGTGAGATTGTTAGATTTGTTAGGATTTTCTAATCCATTGATTATATGTTAAATAAATGTATATATATAAAGTGTGCTGAGTGTGATTACTGATGAAGCAATGGTAATATCGAAATGCTTTAAAAGTTGAAAAAGATACAAGGTAAAGATATAATAGTTTAATAATAATAGTAAGTATTCAAATGAATGAGAATGCATCTCATACATGGAAAATATTATACATATGTATAGGGAATAGAAGTTATTTGAATACAAGTTTCTAAGATAGTTAAGTATATCAAAGTGATCACTAAGATCAAATTGTGGGAACTCATAAAGTATAGATAAAGTATATATATATATATATATTTGTAAATAAGTTATAGAAATATGACTTAGTTAATAAATGTTTGGCAGTTGATATTGATATATGAATAATACAATCATCAATGTTTGACAAATAATAATTCAATGTAATTGGTCAAGAGTAACATATAGAAAATCAGAAAGTAAGCTTGATGTATAGGTTTCAAGTATTGAATAAATATTGATAAAGGTATGAAATTGATAAGCAAAGGAAATATCAATAGGTGTTTTTATTGGTTATAAGAATAGCATAAGAGAATATAGCATTGGGAGATTATAGTGAATATTTTTTATAATGATTGGTTTATTTGCTTTAAGATGTGTGTATATGGGTTTTCATCTTGATGACCTTTAAAAGGGGTCGTCCATATGTTTTTGTTCCCCATTAAGCTTTATAGCTTAGTACGAGTGTTTCATCCATATAGGTTGCAAGTAAGGATTTTTCCCTTGGATAATATCTGCAGTAGGATGGTCAACACAAGAGAGAGATTGAAAGTATAGTCTACTGTCGAATGCATTTTGATTATAAGATTTTTATTTACTTTGACAAGGATGTGATGTACAGATAATTAATAGATGTAAATATTATATTGTATAAAAATACTCTTAAGTATACAGTAAAGTGTTAATAGTATAGTTTATATGTCGGATTTATGTTTGAAGTTTGAAAAAAGAAAATATATATTTCGAAAATTAAACCTGGCAAGCTTGCTTAATGATACAGGATATAGTGTTTACAACTATGTAGCCGATAAGGGTGTTACAACGTTTGTCAGACAGGGGGCGAACTCAGCCCCATACATGGTTTAATTTTCATCGGCGAATAGGACATATGTTCGGCACCCACACACGAATGCTTTAGTGGTTGAGGCAATTATTCAAGACTTCTTGGTCCAACGAATATTAGTCGACACAGGAAATGCGATCAATCTCATAGCAGCTTAGGCATACAGGGCATTGGGGATGTCAAACCATCAACTTGAGGAAGTCAATGTCCCCTTAATTGGCCTGTTTAGAAGACCTATTCGGGTTTAGGGTCTAGCAACTCTATCTGCACAGCTCAAAGATGATTTGATGGTCTGCGCCTGCCGAGTAGATTTCATGGTGGTCGATATCCCATTGTCTTACAATGTGATATTCGATTGACCTCTATTAGCCAAGGTGGATGCCTATGTTTCGATGAAGAATCTTGTGCTCAAAATCCCCACAGATGATGGAGTGGCAATTTTGAGAGAAAATCAGAAGACAACTTGGGAGACATACTTGACCATGCTCAGAGAGGTCAATCAAGCCTTGCCTTTGGACACAATGGATATACCTGAGTAAAGAGGAATGACGAGCAAAGCCAACAGAGGTGTTACAGGTTGTCGAACTGGAGCTGGGAAAGAAAGTTCAGATATCAGCTGGCAAGATTGGGGTGGAGAAAGAAGCCCTCCGTTCAACACTCCGTGAGTTCGTCGATGTCTTTACCTGGCAAACCTCAGACATTCAAGGGGTAAAAAAGGACTTTATAGTTCATTCAATGAATGTTCGGCCAGAATGTAAGCTAGTAAACTAGAAGAAGAGAAACCATGCACCCGAGAGATAGTTGGCCATTGAATAAGAGACCGCCACTTTGCTAGAGAGCGAGTTCATCAGGGAGATATTTTATTCGGACTGGCTAGCCAATATGGTGCTTGTTAAGAAAAGTAGCGGCAGATGGAGAATGTGTGTTGACTTCATAAACCTAAACAAACGCATACCCGAAGGACTACTATCCACTGCCGAACATTGACATATTGGTGGATTCCACAGTAGAATTCAAAGAGTACGCCTTTCTCGATGCCTCAGTGAGCTATCGTCAGATTTCGATGGCCCCAGCAGATGAAGAGAAAACGGCATTCATCACTCATAGAGAAACTTATTGTTACTGGGTCATGCTTTTTGGATTGAAAAACGCAGGGGCCACTTACCAAAGGTTGATGAATCAGTTGTTCGCTGAGCAGTTAGGGAGGAATATGGAGATTTATATGGATGATATGATAGTCAAGAGCCAAACCTCGGCAGACATGTCTACTGAACTGAAGAAGACTTTTCAGAGACTCAAGGATTTGGGCCTCAAGCTGAACCCTGAAAAACATACCTTTGGGGTTCAGTCAGGAAAATTTCTTGGCTTTATGATATCGAAGTGGGGGATCGAGGTAAATTTGGAGAAAATCAAGGCAATCATGACCATGGATCCACCTAAAATAGTTTGAAAAATTCAAAGATTGAATAGAAGAATCACAGGTTTGGGAAGATTCATATCTTGCTCGGCTAGACAATGTTTGCCATTTTACCAAGCAATCAGGAACCTCAAGAACTTCACTTGGATAGAAGAATGCCAGCAAGCATTCCGGGCCTTGAAGTAGTTTCTTTCAACCTTGCTGCTGCTCAACAGATCACTGGCTGGTGAGATTTTGTACGTTTACTTATTTGTTTTAGCAGGCACAGTAAGTGCGGTCCTAGTCAGAGAAAAAGAGGGCCAAAAATTTCCTATTTATTATACAAGCAAAGTACTTCGAGGTGCCGAGCTCAATTATCCAATCATTGAGCAGCTTACTCTAGCACTTATCACAACAATGGTAAAACTTCATTCATACTTTCAGGTGCACACAATTGTAGTGCGTACAAACTCAAACTTGAGGAAGGTGTTACAGAGGCTAGAGAGTTCGGGGAGATTGACAGAATGGGGGAGTTTGATGTTCAGTATGAGCCACAAACATCCATAAAAGCGCAGGTATTGACAGACTTCATGGCCGAGCTACATGAACCTGCCCCTGAGCCAATAAAAATATCATGGAAATTCTATGTCGATGGGGTCGCAAGCTCGGATGGTGTGGGGGCTGGAGTATTTTTTATGAGCCCGATGATAGTCCATATCTGAGCAATGGCATGCCTGACTTTTCCAGCTTCCAACAACACAGCGAAATATAAAGCCCTATGCTACGGGCTGCAGTTGGATATAGAAGTGAAGCCGGACATCTTAGAGATATTCTTAGATTCCCAACTGGTCGTCGGTCAGCTGAAAGGAAGCTTTGAAGCCAAGAATGGCTATATGATACTATATAAGGAACTGACTTTCGCGTTATTAGCCAAGTTAGAGGAAAAAGGGGGAGCTTGGTCAATCACCCAAATACCCCGAACAGAGAATACAGAGGCATATACTATGGCTAAGAGAGCTTGTCTCAATAGTCCAGTCAATACTGCAGATATCATGTCCACAACAATTTCACGGATAACTTATGAAACTTTTCATATCCAAGTACAAGAGCCAATAGAAGGATGGCGCCTACCTATTTACTAGTACTTGATGTTAGGGACCCTTCCCGAAGACCAAATCTAAGCTCAAAAGGTAGTTCGAAAATCAAGCTTATATGCCGTGATGGATGACAAGCTTTACAGGCGATCTTTTTCCAACCCATGGGCTTTATGTGTGAGCAATGATGAAGGGGATTATATCCTTAGAGAGATTCATGAAGGAATCTGCGGAGCTCATGAAGGTGCACAGGCCATAGCTCAGAAAGCTCTCTTACAGGGATATTATTAGCCAACCATGGAGACTGATGCAAAGGCCCTAGTCCAAAAGTGCGACAAATGCCAAAGATTTGCCAACATTGCACATCAGAGCTCGGCAAAGCAAAAGCCAATCCACAACCCGTGGCCTTTTGTCCAATGAGGGATTGATATACTGGTCCTTTTTCTCCAAGGGAGGGGATAGTAGCGATTTTTGGTGGTGGCAGTAGACCATTTTACCAAGTGGGTGGAAGCCAAACCACTTTCCACCATCACACCGGCAAACATCATCAAGTTCCTAAACAAAAATATCATTACAAGGTTCGGTATCCCACACTCTATTATATCTGACAATGGCAAACAGTTTGATTGTTATGTTTTCAAGAACTTTCGCTCAAAGCTGAAGATCCAATTGAATTTCACTTTAGTCTACCATTCGTAATCCAACGGAATGACCGAGCTGACAAACAAAACTGTCCAATCCGAACTTAAGAAGCGGCTTGAAGGAGCCAAAGGCCTATGGACCGAAGAACTCAATAATGTGTTATGGGCATACCGAACATCACCTCGTGTAGCAACAGGGTTAACACCCTCTGCATTAACGTATGGCACTAAAGTTATTATTCCATGTGAAATTGGAGTACCATGCATCAGAACATCTTCTCCTAACACGGAGAATAGCGTTGGTCTCTCGTACAACTTAAATTGGCTCAAAGAAATTAGGGAGCTCGCACAGATACGGTCTGCAACATATAAATAATGCATGGCGGCTTACCACGATCGCCTGATCAAGCTGAAGTCTTTTTGGGTTGGACAATTGGTACTGAAAAAGGTGGTGTCTACCCAAACAGCAGTAGGAGTAAGCAAACCGGACCCCAACTAGGAAGGACCGTACATTATTCGAGAAGTAAGTTTGGGTGGAGCATACAGACTAGAAGATGTCGCAGGCAAATGGCTCCCGCACTCTTGGAACGGGCTCAACCTCAAGCCATACTACCAATAGCTTGGCATTCTCAGTGTTAGAAGAAACCTTACACTCACTCTCATTTAATTATCCTTAACTTTTGTTTGTCATTATCATTGTCTCTCTAGTTACTATTTTACAATTAAAAGTTGTTGCCATGCAAGTCCTTCATACGTTTCTGCCCGCAGGATGGGAGTTTAATGAATGACACATTCTATGCAAAGTACTTAGAAACTTTATATCAAAATATGTCTGTGTAAAAGGGCTCGGCATTATCGCCAAAATCACCCGATCATCTAAGTAAGTTCGACACACATCGCCAAAAAATTGCTAACTTGAAAGGCTAACTATGCCTATGGGTAAATGCCTGGCATTGTCACCAAAAACGCCTGATCATCTAAGTAAGTTCAACACACATCGCTAAAAAACTTGCTAACTCGGAAGGCTAACTATGCCTATGGATAAAGGCTCGGTATTATTGCCAAAAGCTTTTGATCATCTAAGTAAGTTCGGCACATATCGCCATAAAACTTGCTAACTCGAAAGGCTAACTACACCTGTGGATAAGGGCCCAGCATTGTCGTCAAAAGCGCTCGATCATCTAAGTAAGTTCGGCACACATCGCTAAAAAACTTGCTAACTCGAAAGGCTAACTATGCCTATGGATAAGTGCCTGGCATTGTCGGCAAAAGCAACCGATCATCTAAGTAAGTTTGGCACACATCGCCAAAAAACTTGCTAACTCAGAAGGCTAACTATGCCTATGAATAAGGGCTTAGCATTATCGCCAAAATCGCCCTATGCTATCAGTAAAGTTTGGCATATATCGCCACATAACTTGATAACACAATAAACTAATCATGCCACAACATATTCATGCCCAAAAAAGAGTTTGGCAAATGCTGCCACACAGCTCTTGGTCTATGAGAAAAATGTTCGTGGTTGGTAAATTGTACAACCTCACCCAAAGCAGACATACATCATCCTCAAGCTTATGCCCTCACTTTACTCTAAGTATTTTGACCAAACAGTTCCACGACACATTTAAGTTCGGCATTTACAAAGCCTTTGGAATGGCATATCACATGCAAGGTATGCATCACGTCGTACTCATTATTTACATCCTCCTTTTCTGGGATGTTTCTTTTCTCAATAAATTTAGCTCAGCTACGTAATCAAAGGCTATTCTAATAAACTTGAGAGCACTTACCTTGCCACACACGAATATTTTGATTATTCAAGTATTCTCAGGAGGATAAGCTGAACACAATGACAAACTTAAACACGGGAAGATATGAAAATAGTTTGAATTTTTTCATTAAAATTAATGGGCTGTTACAAGAGGCTAATCCTCATCCAGATACACATCATCCAGGAAGGACAGATCGAGATCGGGATATTTTCCTTTTACAACAAAAGATATTTTGGCGCTAAAGGCCATGCACTTTTTCGCTAACATTTCGGCCTCCTTCTCTTCTTGCTCAACCTCTTTCTTCTCCTATTCGGCCTCTTTAAGCTTTAACTGCTCAACTTCATCCCGGAGAGCAGAATTGGACTCCTTCTCTTGGTTTAGAGCAACCTCTAATTTGGTTACTTTCCTTGAGGCCTGCTCCAAAGCCTTTCGAGCTTTCTCTTCAGTTTCAGCCATTTTCAACTGAAAAGCCCCGAAGTTCGAGTCAGCATATCAATGCTTTACTATAAGATCGTTCATCTTAGCAATAGTGGCACCGAGCAACTAGGACCCCAGCCAAACACAGAAAAGTCAAGCAACAATTGGAGAACCAAAACCACGCAATAATTCAAACTACTTACTTCGGTTTGGTACCTCTTCAAGTGATTGGCCAAGTGGTCGTAGCTCAATGAGGTGAGAGGACCAACCTCCTTCGGCACATATGAGGCAACATGCATGAATGTGTTAAAGTTCAGGTCATTGGAGGAATACTTGTCCCCCTTTACTTCCTAAAAATCGCAGATCTCCGCGACCAGTGAGTGAAGATCTTTTGATTCCTTCTCGATCGAGATATTGGGCACGGAAGGGGAAGCAAGTTCGACCTCAGCAGTCGGGGTACCCATGAAGTCAGCACTTGGAGGCACAGGTTGAACCTTGAGAGGGGGACCCGCACCGCCTCCTTTGCAATGGGAGGTGTGCTAGGAGAGCCTTCGGTGAGTTTTTGCCTTTTTGCCCTCATAATCTCAGCCGCTCGGTTCATTTTCCTCATGACTGCAAGAAAAAAGTAAATTAAAATAATGCATCAGTATCATTGAATAGAGGAATATGGTATGTTACTTTTTCTTTGGCGAGGAAGCGGTCCCAAGCTATCAGAATCTAATAAATTCCTCAAGTCCCACTTGTCCTGGGCCAATTCCCTCCATCGAGTGAGAATTAGCTCCTCTTCATCAGAGAGTCATAAACTACTATCATTACGATTCGTAAACCTCGCCCAAGTTGTTCGTATTGGAAAGTCAGCCTGTACTCGTTCCACAAAGAAAAATCAGTCTTTCCACTTCTTCAGTGACTCTAGGTTCCCGATAAACACCCCATAGCCAGACTGAGCTTGTATGCAATTGTGGTCTTTGGTTCCAACTCGAAGACCGACCATGTGAGTTGCTCGAAACAAGTTTAAAGTTAAGTCTATGCTTTGCTCTACGGCCCAAACCTGAAGAGCTATAAGAGTCCACCAAGCATTAGGGTGGAGCTGCCCTATAGACATGTAAAAATATCTTAGCACGCTCACTTCGAAACTTATTAGAGGCAAATAGATGCTAGCCTCCTACTGTGCCTCGTAAATGGCGGTCTTCCTCTTGTTAGCAAACTCTATATTTGCCCTTTGTGATGAACTAGGCTTGCTGGCATAATAGCCCGGTTCCAACGTTAGTTGGGCTAGAAGGGAACCGAGCACCTCCTCCTGGATCGTCGAGCTGATGCTACCGATCCCGAGCAACCGATGCAGCATTTTCTTTTTGGTGGAGGAGGTAGCAGATTGACCAAATTTAAATGGTCAGCTTGCTTCTTCCGAAGCTGAATTCCTGCTTATACTAGGAACACTACCCATAGAAGCATCTCCACTATCCCTTACCCTTTCACTTGAAGTGGTTGCCGAGCTCATAACGAAGGAATTAAACAAAGAACAAAGAAAATGAGGATGAAGAAGAAGGGAGGGAGGACAAACCTGCTGAATGGGAGTGGTAGCAAAAGGAAAACTGGCAAAGAGGATGAATCTCGGAGTCCAGGTAGTGGGTACATAAACTGTTGTTGCAGAGAGAAAGAAGGGAAAGTGAGGAAATGGCAAAAGCAAAAGTGAAAGCCTGAAAGAAACTGGAGGAAGGTTTATATAGAGGAACTAGGGTGACTTCGAACTGTCCACGTGTCGGCAAATTCGAACCTGAGTTAGGGCATTTAAGGCGGTACTTGATAATCGAAGCACCCTTAGCTGTTACGCACGGTAAATTAGGAAGCCATAATGACCTCCAATAAATACACTAACATAAAAGATGATGTCATCCTGTTAACTCGCAGGTGATCAGATAGTTCTAAAAGTAGGTCTCCCCTGCACTAAAACAAAGCAAGTTTATAGGGCCTTTGACACCAAACTCCAAAAAAAGCTCGGAAGACACTCTGACCTCAAATTGACATAACCAGCTTATTCGTCCCAATCGCCACGAGCTCAAATCTTATGGTGTTGAATAGGCTCATTCAGCATGCACCTTCCAACTGTCGACATAAATGTCGACAACTGGGGGGGACTTATGATAACAATCGAACTAAAAGCTTGGTTAAGCGGTCCACAGTAACCGAGCATATCACTCAATCTAGACTTTTGCAAATCGACCAAAGACCTTAATCATCCGAGCTCTCAAACTAGCCCACAGTTTGATTAAGAATGTGTCCCAAAAAATACGTCTATCATGATGGACAAACAGTTACCACTAACCCACGTCTTCCTCGAGAATAATAGAAGATAGATTAGTGGCCGGAAGGAATGGGAGCTTCCTCCCATTATCTCTTGCAAACATGCCAATCTTTCCTATAAAAGGGAAAAAAATAGGTATAAAATTTTGACATGGCCTTTTACCAGAAATTCACTCTCTTTTACACAGAAATCCTAACTTGATTGTCAGAAACTCGCTAGTCGAAAACCTACCGGTCCTTTGTTTCTTTTTGCAAGTGATCGCAAGAAATTTGCTGCTTATTTGACTTGTCATCAGATAGATTGTGCTTTTCTCTAATGTTTTGATGTCTTTTTGTGTGTTAAGAGAGAGAGTCAAAAAGGAGATATTTTGTGATCTAGGTCTGTTACGAGTAGTGGTTTTTTGTGCTTGATTTAATTGCTTTTGGCTTTGCTCTATTATTTTTTGTGCATAAGTTCAGTTAGGTTTGGAAAAGTAGAATTCTTTACTAAAATATTTTCTCCTTTGAGATAGTTATTTTCTTTTTTTTTCTTTTTTGGTTATAAATTAGAAATTTGTTGGGTAGCAGAAGTCAAGTCCACAACCGATATGATTTTAGCACGAACATGATAGTTATGATGATGGGTTGTGTATATGTCCAGAATTATCTTGATTAGCTTTTTTTTGGGTTATAAATTGGAAATTTGTTAGGTTACGTTTCATCTTTGATTAGCTTTGTTATTGTGAACCAACTACCTATATGGTTGCTAAAGCAA
This sequence comes from Excoecaria agallocha, assembly GCA_037975025.1. NCBI lineage: Eukaryota > Viridiplantae > Streptophyta > Magnoliopsida > Malpighiales > Euphorbiaceae > Excoecaria > Excoecaria agallocha. The sequence goes on along the minus strand of CM075809.1, from coordinate 64,140,680 downwards.
CCTTATCATCCAAACAAAGAAATGCATTTTGTTTTCTTTTGAGTGATTTGATTTTTACCAACTAGCAATTTATCAATGACTTGTGCTTTTTTTTTTTAACAGAAACATGTATTTCTCTAACATTTGCATGTTCACTTCTATTATGGCTTTATAAACCAAATCATATAAAATACTTTCCCATTGCTCATAGAAATGATTAACATGAAAAATATTGGACTTCTGTTCCAGTTTGATATCTTTTAGAAACATCTTTGTGACTAAAATATTTCATGAAACTTTGTAGTTCAAATACTGCAGATTTAGTAATTTTTATTTTATTACAAAATGAAATTAAGAGGCTAGTTCGAGTTATTTTTCAACACAAAATAATATTAAGTTAAATAAATAGAAATTCACCATTAGTTTTTAGTTGGCCATTTTAGCACTCTTGTATGAATTAACCTGTTAATTAGTGGACCTAGAAGCTAACAAATATTAATTTAGAGGGTTTATTCATCTTTAAACTTCCATTAACATGGACATTGACTCCATGATAATGGAGATAGTCTGGGCCAAAACTAGGGTTGTTCATGGGTTGGGTTGGGTTAAAAATAAAAAAAACCCAACACAAACCAATATAGGCGGTTTGAGATGGTTTGGGGCGGTTTTGAGCGGTTTTTTATTGTAAGTTACAATGGTTTGGGGTAGTTTTAAAACGGTTTGAAACAGTTTGAATGCGGTTTGAAGTAAATTAACTACTATATTCATCATTTTTTTTTTCAAAATTTAACTTATAAAATAAAATAATAAACAAAATAATAATTACATTAAATTATAAATTGAACTAAATTTAAAATATTATATACTATATTTAAAACTAATAAATATTAAAATTTATATACAAGTAATATTATCAGTCAAATATTAGCAAAATACTGACGTCAACAGTTGTCCTTGCTATTTCAGCGGATGTGAGCATTGTATCCTGGATCCTTTCATTGACTTTAACTTTTTCAAGAGGATGATAACTTTCATGTCTTGCATAACTAGATGAATCTGGAACAAAATTAGAGTAATCAGCTGCAATAGAAACTTTCCAAAGGCAATGATCATGTTCCACAGATGACCAATGGAATTGTGCAGATCCAAAATATGGATTTCTGTATCTGCAGTTTAAAATAATAAAATAAATTACATTCTTTTACTAAAATAAGAAGTAGCTTATCATAATTCAGAATGGAAAGCCAAATAACAGGGAATCACAGATATTGAGACAAATATGTCCTGATAAGAAATGGTAAACATCTCAACTTATTTACAAACACTAAGAATTTCACGAGCAAAAGAATAATCTCAAAAAGAAATCTACACTTGAATCAATCCTCTTCAACATGATTATTACTTTGAATTAGTAGCAACAATTTGAAAAAAGAAATATATATACCTTCAAGAGATATATATACCTTATGCTAGAACTACCATATGCTTTGCGACTATCAATAGGAGATTTGATCTAGGAACTTGTGATCCCATTTGACGTTGAGCAACAAAACCCATCAGCATAGCATAATTGACAATTGGAATGACCTGAAAATAGGCTGAAAATTTTTTCACACAAAAAGACATTGAAATGAAGTATCCATACAATTGAAAAGGAGACGATGCAAAGGAGAGACAACATAACAAATAGGCTAAGCTAAGTTTGCAGTTTTACACATTGTATTAAAATGACATTGAACTTTAATAAATAAAACAAAACGATTTTTCTCTAAAGCCTAAAATTGAAGACTGAAGAAATTCAAAGAACAAGTTTATATACTCTTAGTCATCCAAATAGTTCCCAGAACAAATTCAGCATAATTAATTACAGGCTCATTTATACTCATAATCTGATTTATGGTTTGCTAACATAGAAAATCAGACAATGCAAAGACTATCACTATAATCTTACACACAATCGTAAGCAGAAGCACTTACTAGACTGTTGTAGTTAAAGCATATGCGATTATCAAGAAGTTTCAAAAGCCCTCAAATTATTCTCTTATTTTTCTCGTCTTTCCTCACTCGATTTGCCATTCCATAGCCTACTACAGTTACAAAAACAAGGGTCATTATCCACCGCAAACAAAGAGAAAATGATAACAAACACTTGAATCAATCTCAATCACATTAAATCATAAACTAAACTCAAAATTAAGTAATCTAAACTTGATCGCCTATAAATTCTAACAAAACAAACTACAGTGTTGAGCCCTGGAGCCTGATATGGAACAATGTATGCAATAATGAGACCTATTATTAAGCCTGAAATTGCAGACAATCCTCATCTTATCCCACAGCAGAAAATTCACATAATTTCACATTAATTATTTACCAGACAATTTGCAAGTTTGATAAAATAAATTATATAAAAGAGATTTTAAAATTCAAAATAATTAAATAAATTTACCAAAACAAACTTTAAGTGAAAAGATCCAAACTCTCTTTCAATACAAAACAGAAAGCGACTCTCCTTAATCCTTACAGTCTGACCAAAGGTCAACTGTTCCTTGCAAAATTCGGCATATAACAAGTGGAAATATCAAATAACCATCCAAAATTCTAAATAGTTTAGAATTAGAAAATGCAAAACAAACCCAACAATATCCAATAAAGACTAGAATTCAAAAACCATTTAAAAAAAAGGTATAAATAAACATATAACTACTAACAAAATGAATAAAAAAAAAGAAAAATAAAAAACTGACCTAAATTTAGGTATGCAATTAAAAAGTTGGATATAAAGTTATAAGCAGAATATAAACAGAGATTGTGGGCTCCAAACTCTGCGTTCCTTAGTCAATGCCAGTCCTTGGTTTGGATTAATAGAAAGAAATTAATAGAGAAAAGAAAAGCATAGAGAAAAAGAGAGAGTGAATTGCAAATCTTTCAAAGAATTGGTAACTAATGGGAATTTGTGTGTACAGCTAACTTAGCTTCCACCTTACTTTCAAAGATTCATTCCAGAGCACAATAGCGAAAGAAAGAAAAGAACAACGAGGATGATCGGTTTCCTAGGGCACGAGACAGATGGAGAGAACGAAGAAGAAGAAGAAGAAATGGTCGGTTTCATCAAATAACCTGACTTAAACTCCCTAACCCGACTTTTGTTTATTAGAAAGATGAAAATAAAAACCAACCCAACCATAAACCCACCTAAACTGTATTTTACTAGTTTGGTCAGTTGAATATGGTCGGTTTGGTTGGTTCAGCCCAAATCTTGAACACTCATAGCCGAAACAAAGTAATTTTTAAATATATATATATATATATATACACTACAATATTATAAATTTAAATTACACAATGTACAAGGCATAATATTTGGCTTTGCAGTTGACATAAAAAATAATAATAATTGGCTTTGTAGGCAAAGTTCATCCCATGTTGATTTTTCAAAATTTCAAGAGTAGCTCAAAATACTAATTTTTAGCTAAATTTCAAATTGAAATCCACCAATCTGGTTAAGGTTCAACTGATGCTACTCTGTTTTGCATGCAAATATTTCAACATCAAGACCTGCTTTCTGATCATTGGATTATTTTACCATATTGCATGTAGCATATTGGTTTCTACAGCATAAGGTCAGTGTTATGATGGCTGCTTGTGATACATTTTGGTCAGGAAAGGTTGAGCCATTGCGCACGCATGCATGTAGACTTCAGGTGCTACTTTATGTCTATTTTAGTTACACCAAGGTTTTCTCAGTATGATACTTCTAATGTGGTTCTTGTTGATACTGCTAGTCGGATGCAAATATGCTTTAAGTTGATAAATTCTAGCTGAGTGGTATTCTCCAGGGATTCTCAACTAAAATGTTTGATTAATGCTTCAGTGCTTACAATTTCTTTCTGAAGAAACAAAAAATATCTATTGATTTTCTCTTCAAAAGGCAGTTACATTATTCTTGAAAACATAAACTAGAGACATGATGGGGTAATGGGAGCGAAACCTGATAGCACCTGTGTTTCATTGATGTATTTCTGCTACCTAAGACTTGCCTAGGATCTCAAGTAGTATAGTTTATGATTGATTGAATTGAGATCCAGCATGGATTTACATAACATATTCATAAATGTATTGTTCATTTATTATACTAATGGTACTGATAAACTTATTATGAATTTTAGGGTAGTGAACCATTAATGAGAGCGCTTTCAAAGCTTATTTACCTCAACAATCCAGATTTGGTGTTATTTGCTAGATAAGCATTAGTTGGAAATGATGTTGTTGATCAGCTATCAAAGTTCAATCAGGTACAATTTTTAACTTGAAACACATAATGTTCTAACTAATGTTGTCTTCTCCAAACTGACGCTTGTTGCTCCTTTGCATAAATTAGCTAACCTATCTACTGGAACAATTTTTGCCTCTAATTTTTAACTTGTTATCTCTTTGTAAAAATACTTGCCTCTAATTTGTTATGATGCATTCAAGACTAGTGAAACAGTTGAATTTTTTAAATGGGCACAATAAGAACATGAAGTCAAGTGTGTTGGTTGCTGCTTATGAAGAATGATGACGATCATATTTAGTTTGACTTATTTTTTTTCTAAGTACTTGATAATTTAATTTAATTTCATGATATTATTATTTTTAATTAATAGTATTTACTTTTATGATATTATATATTTTTATTTAATAGTATTGGAAAATTTTTATTTATATAAATTAAACTATAGATGTAGTAGTAATAATAATAATAATAATAATAATAATAATAATAATAATAATAATAATAATAATAATAATAATAATAATAATAATGATGATGATGATAAGTTAGGAATAGTGATAAAATTAAATTTACAATCTTTTAGCGATGGAATGGCAAGTAGCAACTTGTCGTTAATATAAAAATGACTGAATTTTGGCGATTAATTGTAGAATTTAGAGACGAAAACATCGGTTGCTAATATTTTTTATTCAATGAATGATTGATTTTAGGGGTTAATTAGCAACTGATATTTTTGCTGTAGCGATGGCATGTTCGTCGCTATGTATAGCGATTGTTTTTGGTTTTGGTCGCTAAATATGCCAACGACATACAAATTGTAACATTTAGTCATGCATTAGTCGCTATAAGGAATTATTGATGAATTCTTCAATTAACGGCAGAAAATGTTGTCACTAAATTCTAGTTTTTTGTAGTTTATAATAAAATTACACAAACTAATTTTCATATCTTTAACATGAATAAAAATAATCATATACATATCATAATCAAAATTACATGAACTTAAGCCTATAAGCTCAATGTCTCCATTCATGCGCCTTCAAAATTGTAGTCTATACCTGGAATCGATTACCTTCATCGAAACCTACACAGATAAATACATGTACTAAACTTACTAGTTTAGTGGAGAATTAACATGATGTAGATGACTTCTTACAAAATTCACCAATATTACATCCACATTTAAATATGCAACTATGTATAAAGTAAAATATTGCTAATCACAGTTATGCATATTCAGAACACAATCGTACAATATGTAAGATTAGAATTCTATAACTATATGAATCCCATTTCACCAATCTAATTAATTTACATTCTTAAATTTATTAATTCATATTGATTATACTCATTCATGTGTATTATAGTTACAAGCAAAACTTCAGCTATGCATTGTTGTATTTATACAATCATGCAAAATGCACATATCCAAATCATATATGTTAAAATATTCACATATTACGTTAAAATATACTTTATAACTGTAATCCTTAGCAAACTTTATCACTTCCATGTAGCCTTTGATCATATGTTTACTTTGGCTCAAATATAATCTTTTATATTAGTTTGCACTTATTACTTTAATTATATCGAGATCGCTTTTATACCCTGAATTCACAATAGGTTTGGATAATAGTAAACAAAGGATACCATAAATGATATCAAATACTAGATATTGATTAAATAGTATCAAACATTGGAAACATGATAGTCTCAAAAATACTATATACCGAAAAGGTATCAAAATACTAGACTATATAGTGTCAACACTGGTAGTTGTAATTACTATCTCTTGTAGGCATACCTATATATCCAACTCCAAGATAAACAAGTATAAAATAGTTTTCATATCTCTTTCATTATCATATTTTTATCATTTAAATCTTTAATGTATCAATATATACTTAATTATGATCATATAATCACTATACATGTTTATGTATACATGTCATATGCTTGTAGTTAATGTAAATGTGTAAAATCAATCATATGCATATAATTACCTTACATGTACCTTATTCACATTAATATCTCAATGTATTATCTCATATTACATGTATATTTAATCATCAATTATCTTTAAATAAGTGTTAGACAAGTGCTAAAAACATTAGAGAAAGGTTTTATTAAAGTTCGAGGTCGTTTGGTAAGTAAAACTCGAGTTTAGGTCAAAAATGGGGGTCACAAGGCTGTCAGGAATGGTCTAACAGCTATGAGGGTGCATTTTGGAGTTTTAGAAGTATTTCACACTACTATTAGGGGGGTGCCTCATGGCTATCAGGGGTTCTTTGCCAATCAGGAACCTTTATTTTGTTGAGTATGAAAATAGGACAGATATTGGGGTAATTTTTCTTTACATTTTTTACATGGAAAATGAATTATTTAGGCTTTGGTTTCTTCTTAAAAATTGTTCCCCTATCTTAAGTTTTCATTGAATCAAAAATCATTTAATTTAAATTTATGAATCAGGACATGTACATATAACACTATAAAATTCTCCAAAATAGGGACAGTGTTAGGTCATTGATTTCAAAATCAATTTCGAGAGCTTTAGAGATATAACTAGGTTTTAGTCTCTAATGAAATTTGTAGGTATATGTCTTAAGTTTTATCTTCAATTGAAATCACTCAATTTCAAAATCTATAGACCTAGATATGGTGAAAAGATTAAAAATTATCCAAAGAACTCTTACAACAGCTCAAAAGCAATTTATTTCCAAAAATTCAACTAAATCCTTTGCATGCAATAATTAAGTGATTTAGCTTCAATTCATATCACAAACATCAATTTCACATTCTAAACAATTTATATATCAAATTTTCCTTTATGTCAAATCCACATACACAAGCAAGGACATTAAGATGTTTCCCATACCTAAAAACTGGCCACGTTTTCTTCTAACTTCCTTCTTTACCTTTTTCTTTGCTCCTACTTGTTCCTTCTACTAAAACACAACATATACACATATAAATCTCAATATCAATTCCATAATTCCGTGTCTCCAAATATCATACAAGAAAGAGATGAAAATTGAGCTAAAATCTCACTATAATTACCTTATTATGCTTTGAATTGCACTAGATTTGCTCCTCTCACTTAAATCCCCTTAAACATTCAATTATGTATGCATATGGAGAGAAAATAGTGTAAACTTTTTGGGGTGATTTTGAAAAAAAAAACAAAAAATGGTGCTAGAAATATAGGGTGTTGAAAATCGGCATGCATAGGTGCCGGTATTTGACTCTGTGGACCCCACGTAGTTGACCGGATGGAGTGCCAAAAATCAGCTTGATTTAATGCTGGTATCCAACATGTGGGCCCGGATGAAAACTTGCTTGATATTGTGTCGATTTTTGGCTATGTCAGAACCACCATTTTTTTCCTGTTAAGTGTTATTAACACCGAATGCTATTTACTCTTTCCTTTCTTTCTAGTGACCAAAACCATGACCAACTTCCTTTTTTCTTTTTTTTCTTTTAATAAATTTGTATATAAATATAAAGGCATCAGTTTGTTAAAATATAATATTTATTATATTAGAAATATAAATACAAGGCATCAATTTGTATCTCATATTATTTTTTCTAATATATGTCTAATATAACAAATATTATATTTTAATAAAATTTTTAATGTCCTTATATTGTATTAAAATTAATCATAAAATTTTATAAAATCAATATTTATTATATTATTTTTTCTAATACATTTATTACATACTTAACAATCCATAAATATGCAAAAATTTTAAAAATATATTTATATATTTAATTTAAATTTTAAAAATTAAAATTAAAATATAAATTTTATGTATTTAGCATGCAAAGACAATTTTTCTTTTTTAATTTAGACAAATAGCACACTTCAAATTTTGTAAAACTTTATCAATACATTTTTTTCAAGTATTTCATATTTTCCAACCAATTAAATTAAATTTATACTTAACAATCCATAAATATGCAAAAAAATTTAAATATATATTTATATATTTAATTTAAAATTTAAAAATTAAAATTAAAATATAAATTTTATGTATTTAGCATGCAAAGACAATTTTTTTAATTTAGACAAATAGCACATTTCAAAATTTGTAAAAAAAATTATCAATACATTTTTTTTTCAAATATTTCATATTTTCCAACCAATTAAATTAAATTTATAGACTATAAAATTATAGAGCAGTAAATAATTTGAAAAAATGCAAAATAATTAATTCAAAATAATCATAATTAAATCAAAATAATAAATTAAGCACATTAAGTTCTACGTGAAACCGTATTACATGTGTTATTCATTATTAAAAAATTTTATTATTTGCTTGAGAAAGAAAGGAGGTTGGTCTTGGTCACGAGAAAGAAAGGGAAGAGTAAATAGCTTTTTCAGTTTTTAGTGTTAATAACACTTGACATAAAAAATCAAAAAGAAAAAGATGATTGTTCTAACACAGCCAGAAACTGACTTAATATCAAGCCGGTTTCCATCCCAAGCTACAACCCACATGTTGGATTCCGGCATCAAATGAAGCCGGTTTTTGGCACTCCAACCGGTTAATTATGTGGGGTCTACAGAGTCAAATACCAACACCCATACTTGCTAATTTTAGCACCCCATATTTCTAATTTTTTTTTCCTGTAATATATTTTTCAAATTTTTTTTTAAATCGTCCCAGATTCATAACAACCACAAATTTTTTTGTGTTTTGACTCTTGTGGTGGCCGGCCAACTCTTTCTAATGCATGAGATTTCATGAAATTTCTAAAAGTGTGCATGTTGAGTTTCTATTGGTCCACTTGTTGGACTTATATTTTTATACTTTTACTCTTTAACTCCCTCTTAATTCCACATTTAGCATACATCATATCTCTTTTTTACATATTAATCCATGTCTGAAATGTATTTATGCATGTGTATCACAATTTGAGTAAATTACCGAATTGCCCTTATCTTTCTAATTAGTTCCCTTTATTTCATTACTCTTTAACTTAACCCTTAATGTCCATTTTCTAATTCACCCTAGACACACCATAATACTACAATGGTATATTTCAGGTCTTACAATAACGGAAATTATAATTTCACATGCAATGGGAATACCGAATTTGAAAGGTATGTAAAAGTATGTGAATACCAAATCAGCTCTTTAATTGGATAAGTAGATCAGTTAGATGCGGATGAGAATGGAAATATTGGACTGTCTAAAATTTAAGCTAAACTTTAAGCTTTATGAAGCAATGAACATTCTTATTTTTATTTTCATTTTATTTTTTGAGGATAATGAAGCATTGGACATTTAATTGTAAGAATTTTTAAGTTAAGGGTTAGTTTGAAAATAGCATAGATCCGATTCTTTCATAATTAACTTAAATTTTCAATGTGAAACATTCCTATAAGGATTCCATAATTTCAATTTCTAGTTGAAATTTCATCTGTATTGACTATTATAAAGAGCAATTTTTCAAGGGAAATCTGAGAGTTACAAATTTCACATATATGTGAAGGACAATAATGGAATAGCAGTAGAATGTTTACTCCATTTCATACGATATTTTATTCTACGAACCAAACAAAAAGATAAAAGAATTCAGTTCCTGTACATGAATGTCCCTGAATGTTCTATCTACAAGTGGGTTTCAAGAAATGACATCATTGCTAACCCAACAGCCCAAATGTCGTCGTCCAGCACATGTTCTGCAGGAGAGTGGCTTATACCACCTCGGCAGCGGACAAATAGCATCCCAACCTGTTCAGACACATGCGTCCAACCAGACCATTGCTACATGGGATTAGATTATATGCTACACTAAACGAAGGAATAATTTCATCCTGTTCGAAAAAAAAAAGGATCTTTTTGTCCTACAAAAACATCTCAACTTCTACAATACTACAACTTCAACTCATTTTATTTAGAAAATCATGAATAAGATAAACCATAAATCTGAAGCTGTAGTGTTGACGTGAAAATGCTATGTATAAACTTTCAAAACATGCAACATCGACGCTATACTGCCGCATTCATGACTTACCAGTTAAAGGAACTTTAATAACAATATTTTAAAAATTATTTTCCTTTGATATTTATTTATTTATTTTTTCTCAACTGACTGCTTATGTAGGTCCTTGAAACTAATTCCGAAATTTTACAGTTTACAAGAGTGCACACCTTGGTGAGATGAGACATAGCCATCGCATCATGTCCAGCTCCACTCATTAGTGAGGGAACTTCATCTTGAATTTCTCCAGTCATTCTCTTAAGTGCAGCATTGGCTGCAGACTTCAACTGTGAACTTAGTTCAGAATCACAGATCACTGCTTTTGCATCATGCTGAAACAGACCATATTGGAGAATGTTATCATTTGTTATATTATTAAAACACAAAAGAGCAAAATATAAGTTAATATGGCTATTCTCGCACAGAAAACAAGTTTATATAGGACAAAATTACTATCATTATAGGTCTAATTTTCCATTAGTCACTACCTTACGCTCAATGATGCAAGAAACAGAACGCCGATCACAGATTTGATATATCCTATTAGATAATTCATAAAGTACAGCTTCACGTCCCAAATCATCCATTGCTCGCAAATCCACAGTGAAATTTACCTGCAACCAGGAAGTATATACTAATTGACAATTGCTGAAATTCTAAAAAGTTAATCCTATTCAATTGCTAGGAAAATCAGCAGAACCCCCAAAACAGTTTGTCACCTGCCCTGGAATGACATTACTTGCACTTGGCCAGGTGGATATCTCCCCAATGGTGCAAACAATGGAACTGGAAAGGGCTTTCACAGTGGAATCATTGCACTGACCATCAAAGGACAGAAAATCCTGAGGATATTTGCACAAACTTTCTAACAGAACAATTAATTCAGCAGCTGCTGCCATGGGGTCTTGCCGCAATGACATTGGTACTGTGCCAGCATGCCCTTGAGAACCTTTCACTGTAACCTGTAGTTTGTATTGAATATATATAAAAGATCCCTTTAAATTTGGTCTGACTCACGCTATCTTCTTTTCATTCCCAAAATCAACAATTCGTTCATAATTTTGACTCATCCTTTTCCATAGTACATAAGCTACATGGTCTTTCACACATCCACACACACACGTATGTATGTGTGTGTGTGTGTGTGTGTATACATATATATATATATATATATATATATATATATATATATATATATATATATATATATATATATATATATATATATATATATATATATATAGTTTCTGAACATATTTCATATGTTTACTTCTAGATAATTCATGGAAACTTCTAAAAGTGGAAGGCCATATTGTATATTAAAGAAAAACATATGGGAATTGTCATTTTTTTGCTTTAATATATGTCCAATTCAAAAATCTCAATGACTTACACTCAGTTTTCTCTCCCAGGAGAATTATGTGATCATTATCCAGACAAAACTAGGATAAATAAAAACATTGCCATCAATTTAAAATAAACTAGAATCAGAAAGCTGCTACTGGCAAAGAAAACAGTTGAGGAATCAATCTTCTTTGAAAATTTTAAGCAGCATTTGTTAGAATTAGTACAAGAAATTAAACCCAACAGCATATACTATTTATTCTTTGTTGCAGAATATGAATACCCAATGTTCAAGCAATTCTACAATCTACAATGTTCATCTCTTTGAACCACCACTCAGTAACATCTCTGGTTCAAATACCTGGCTGGGTCAAATCACTCTCAATCTAAACTAGGCCATGACTAGAACAAGATGTGAAGGTAAATTTTCTATGCTTTTGATCTTATATCCCATACCCAGTGATGTTATTTGTCAAGGTGTTAGCTAGCAACCATGACTGCAGTATAGCCAATAAATAGTCATGCATCACTCACTGTTAATCATTCAAGCACAGGCTTCAGTAAAGTTTTCTGTTATAGTGACGGTTCAAACTTGTAAGGAATTAAGCTCTTTCAGAACTAGTTTCCCACTGTTAGAAAGATTTTGTAAATTTTAGAATCTCCTGCTTCCTCATAAAATTTAACATAAAAATTCTTCCTTCTTTGTCCAAGTAGAAAAAAACAAATATAACAATATATAGATATATGTAATGATCAGATATATGGTTCAAAGGACATCATGTACCTTAAGTCGTGTCTGTCCAGCTATGCCTTTAACCACTCCAAGTGGAAATCCAACCCATTCTAGAACAGGTCCTTGTTCAATGTGAACCTGTAGCATTGCAGAACATAAAAACTAAATACAACAGAATAACATAATATTACCAGACTAAATTGGCAAGCTAGAAAAGAATTGTTGCCAAGATAAGTAGTGTAGATTGATATACCTCAATGTAACCCCATACAGACCGTGGATCATACTTGAGTTGTGTCGGAGTTTCTTCAGTAATTTTAATGGAGTTCTCCTTAAGAATATCTTGCACTGTTACACCACTGAACAAGGATTATACATAAATATAACCATAACAAAAATGATAGGAACAGAAATGAACAAATAGATTACTGAAGGAAACCTCCTATCTGATATCTGCAATGCTGAACTGGGTAAAACACCAGCCACAGCAGCACTGCCTAAGAAAGTGGATTGAAATCTGACTCCTTCCTCATCACTAAATGCAATGACCTGCAAGGTTTAGAACAGTAACACAAGACATCATGAGATCAGTAGGTGACTTTGTTTCATACAAATATTCTCAAACTCTAAATTTGAAACTTTTTATAGGGCTTTTTGGACATTTATAGTGCGACCTATTAGAAAATAATATATTGGAAAATAAGAATGCTCCTGGCACCAGCTCTGCTATCATTGAATAGACTGCAATAATATTGTAATGAACTACTCCCACATATTCCTCCCTCACACAGCCAATTGGATCTGCTTTGTCTTTTTACTTCTTTTTTAACAAACCAACCTGGATCTAACATTCTTCCCTATCAGAGGACTTAGATTGCAATGGCTCAATTATTCTCACCATCTAAAATCGATAGTATTTTAATCTTATTTTACTTATCAATAGAAAATAATCATCAAAAATGGCATAAAAAAAAAGGAAAAGAAATGGGTAAAAGACCGATTATAGTTATTTTAAACCCTTATTCCTAATCTACCATGGGGTTAAAGTCTTACAATATGGGCATTCACTAATTCATTTACTTGTTGGTCAGGTAAAAAAATGATTTGATTAATGATACATTTTAGAAGATTTCCCCATCACAAATAATTGTCAACTCCATGAATCCCTCTGTCCGTAGCTTGCCACAATGGGACAGCAACACCAAATTTAAATAATTTCTAGAAACAATATAATAGTTTAATGAATAAAAACACCTGTAACTACAGAGACTACAACTTGAGTAACATTTTCGCACAGAAACTTCACTGACCTCAACTGGCCGTTTTAGTTTATTTAGCATTCCGTTGCTTTTCAACACCTTCAAAGCAGACAATGCTGATATTATGCCTAAAGACCCATCAAAAATCCCACCATCAACAACAGTATCCTACATAGGAAAAAGAACCACATACTGTTAACTATAATGCACCATATGTAACTTGCCAAAAATGAACATAAAAATGTAAACGAGATTAATAAGTAGGTGAAGAAAACATAATAGGATCATACAAAATGAGAACCAATTAATAGAGCCTCAGCACTTGCATTCAATCCTTCTACTCGGCCATGAACATTGCCCATAAAGTCCATCCACCTGGAACTTATTAACATCAGTCAATATTTTCAGAATCACGTTTAATGCACGGAAAGGAAGGTTGCTAACGTTGTTAGACCAGCATCCTCCATCCAACCACAAATAAGATTTCCAGCCTTCAGCGAAGCTGGACTCATGAATGTCCGCTCAAGATAGCCATCAGAATCGCTTACCTATTGATTCAGGCAGTAACAGTATCAACATTGCCAAAATTCAGGAGTCAGTTTGTTATCTTACAACAAAACAGTTAGGTTCCAACTTGAGTTAAAGCAAAACTATCATCCAAGATCAAAACAAAGAAGTATTCTATGAACGGAATTGGCTCATGATAAAGCAACAAAACAACAATTTTAGTACTACATCTTTTATTTTTCTTGGTTCTTTTTTTTTTTTTTTTCCTAACCTTGGCAATTTGATGGCCCTACCAGGAGCATTAGACTTTAATAAAGGCTTTGGAAAAAATTGCCAGAATTTAAAAAATAGAAAAGTTATATATAGTCGTGTTCTTTATCTTTACCTATTATGTCAGCATCATGATCATTCTTTCCTTTTTCATTTAGCAAATGTAATTTTGGGTGAAATGCTTTCAGGATTCAGGCAAAAGTAGGACTGAGAGAAGATTTAAAAATGGAATCGAATATGCCAAAGAGAGGCTTGAAAATGCCAAATGAATCAAGACACTGGATATGAATATGGATGCACCAGAATTCTTGATGCCAAATCAGAATCACATTTGTAGTCATAGTAGAAGACTTTATAGAGGATACGGAACTACAATAAATAGTATGCTAAAAAAGCATCATAACAGCATATTTGAGTAGTAGCTCTGACAATATTAACTCAATGATAAACTTTGAAAAGAAAAATCTTCAATTGGAATTACCTTTCCAAGCTCAATGAGCCTATCTACAGACTCTTCTCTCAGGATTTCTCGATACAACTCATTCCTTGTGCCTTCAGAATCTGATAATTTTTCATACACCTCGAAACGTTAAAAATAGCGATTAGATAATCATAGCAAGAAGAGAACTAAACCAAATAACAGAGAAACAGAAAGAGAACATACCAGAAAAGGAATAGGCAGCAGAAGAAGAGGTTGATGATAAGAGAAAAAACAAGGGAAGGCAATTGAAAATCGAGCGATATAATATTAGGATGTGAAATTCTGAAGGTGTTTTACGATTGCAGAAATGTGGTTTTGAAAGAGAAACAGCCATGGCCAACTGTGATAGCTTCGGCAAAAGCCAAATTGGAAGCTGAAAGCTGAATACTAAATAGCGCAGCCACCGCAACATACCAAAGCCAATCTGTGTTTGATAATTACAAGTGATACAGTATATATGCGTATCCAACGTTAGCTTCCTTTGCGCTTGGTGGATAGCCGCGCGGTTCTGGCTCTCAATTATGTGTACGTCCCATTTTAATATAAATTTTTTTATTTTTCACAAAATTAAAAAAATAATTAAAACATCTTAATTTTATAATAATTTTAAAAAATAACATTTTATTTTAAATAAAATTAGAAAGTAATAAAAAATTTTTAATAAATTTTATAATAAACAGTGATATATATATAAATATATCGTTTAAATTTTAAATATGATATTTTAGATAAAATCAATTAAAAAAAATAATTTCAAAATGGAACCAATAAAAAAAATAAGAAGCTGTGTGGCTCTCCTGTGAATCACACGTCGACCTTTGAACATAAAATTGCATATTTGATTCTGAGATGGACAACAGCTGTCTAAAGAAACAAGAGTTGGCTGGCTGGCTCGCATCAACGGTTCAATAATAATAGTAGTAATAATATTTAAGTCTTGAAAATCAGAAGGAAGAACTTCTAAATTATATTTATTATACTTTTTGGTTTCAAAAAAATAAAGTGTCATAACTAGAGTTAATTTTACATATAGCCAGTGAATTTACGTTTTAAAACGTAAAATTAATTAAATATTTTTCATATTAAATTTATTACTTAACTTGATACTATTTATGCAAAAGTAATTATGATCGATTTCTAATAAAAATCAACATCGAAATTCTGATGTGGCATGCCACGTATACAAAAGTAATTGATATGTATGCACAAGTAGATGCGTGACATACCACGTCAGCATTTCGAAAATGATTTTTACCGAAAATCGATCATCATAATTTTTACACAAAATAATGCAATATTCAATTATAATTTTGATACAAAAAATTATTTAGTTACTCTTACAATATTAAGTGTAAGTTCAATGAATATGGGTGATATTAACCCCTATAAATGTGGTGATTTATAGAAGTGAAATATCGTATTTATAACATTTTTTGTCATAAAAGAAAGAGAGTTTATGTAGCTTTTTTATGAGAGAATAGCAAGGAGTGATTTCTTACATCTTCTATTATGTGTTATTGCGTGAAAATTAAGGAACTATTATGTGTGGAGAAAAATACAGTGAAAATTAAGGAATTATTAATATGTAGGGAAAAATGATTATGGTGTTGAAAAAATACAAATACAGTTGGTAATATTTTGTTTGAAAATGAAATTGAGAATCAAATTAAATACACCGTATCGACCATAAATTTGGGACCATATGATCCATTCTTTAATTGCTCAGGTAAAATGTTTGCCCTTCGCGCAGGGATGCTTATTGCACTAAAGTATGCAAAGCAACGATTGAGTTAATTAAGCAAATAAAAAACATTTTGATTCTGCAATAGAAGAACAAAAATATAATCTCATTAGCAAGCAGTCTTGAATAATTGTTCTGCCACCACTCATCTAAATCCTTTTGAAAATTGATGCAGCAACATTTAAGTGATGCAATGTTTTAAATAAATGGCTCACAAGACACTATTATAGAAAAATTAATCCAATTTTTATTGAAAATAAAAATTTACTTTTTTCTAACTTTTTAAATTTATTAAGACTTTTAAATTTTATTCACTTAGAGAAAATTGCTGCAATTTTCTAGAAAAATTTTTCAAAAAAACAAAGATTATATTTATTTTAGTCAATTTTCTAAAATAGAGAATAAATAATAAATTTGCTAATTTTCAAAAATAAAGAAGGAATTTGAAAACTAACAAAATATATTTTCTAAATTTTCTGAATAATCTTAATACATACACACACATATATATGTGTGTGTATGCGTGCGCATACATACATATGTAAATAGATACGTGCATATACATGTACATGTATATACCTAAGTATATGTCTGTGCATGTATATATAGTACGTGCTTACATACATACATACATACATACATACATACATACATACATACATACATACATATACATGTATACATATAGATATGTATATATATGTATGTACATACATACACATACATACATACATATGCATATGTATGTGTATATATGTGCATCTATACACATACATATGCATATACATATACATATATATGTATGCATGCACACGCGCACACACACACATACACATATGTATGTATGTATGTATGTATGCATCTATCTATCTATCTATCTATCTATCTATCTATCTATCTATCTATCTATCTATCTATCTATCTATCTATCTATCTATCTATCTATCTATCTATCTATCTATCTATCTATCTATCTATCTATCTATCTACATACATATACATATACATATATACACATATATACATATGCATACACATACATATATACACACATATACATATATATACATGTATATGTATGCGTATACATACATACGCATACACATGCACATACATATACATACACATACATATATACACACATATAGATATATATACATGTATGTGTATGTGTATATATACATACACATACACATACACAAACACATACATATATATATGTGTGTGTGTGTGTGTGTGTGTGTGTGTGTGTGTGTACATAGATACACATGTTAGTGTAAGCCCTAGCCCCAATGCATTGTAATAAAACACTTTGAATTAATAAAATGAGGCATTTGTTTTATCCATTGTATTCCTGTGCATATCAATTGATAGAACTGTCCAAGAATGTTGTTTCGGTTTAAGTTATCATGTGTGAGGCACATAGTTGTAAGACCTTGAAACAAATGAGACTTCATTTTAAATATCCCTAGTCAGTCATTGTTATGGGAATAACAATGAATTAAGACTAGTATGCTCTCTCTGATATTATGAGTTCTGTCTTACGGATCATTAGGACAAGAGTGTCAATCAGAGATCATAGATACATGTTAAAGAACATGGTATCTGGATACGATCCGCTCATGAGAACATTACATGGTACAAGTCATAAGTGTTTCTCATATGCATGGTTTGTATCGGAGTTCTTAGACCTGAAATCTCTATGAAACTCTTTATGAATTACTGTGTGCTTTGACATACACCTAACGTGCTCGTAACAGATTGACAAGTACGGGTATGATTGGGTATGCATTGATTCATGTTAGAGAGCATGAGAGAAGTGAAGGAATTACCCCTCTCAATAAGAGAGAAAATATCATCGGCCACTTGATCAGTGAACTGAGAAGTGTATGACCATACCGAGATGAAATAATGAGTAATCATTATTTATCTGAGAGTTCAGTGTCACTGCAATATCAAGAAAGGAATTAATATATATAAGGATGACTAGTTCCATGCCTTATATTAATTCTGATATTTATGGGTAAGGGACTATGCAAAAATTGCATTAGATCACTAAATGCCATATGCATTTTCATTTAATTTGGAATGCTATAATATCTTGCTAGAGAATATATATAGCCTTTGAATTAATTCATTAATTCATTTCCAACATTAAATGGACCTATAGGATCGCACACAAAGCATTGGGCTTAAAATATTTAAATAAAGTATTTGACATTAATTTGGATTTTTAATTAAAGTCAAATTAATGTGTGTAATGGGTTTTAAAATTGCTATTGGACCTTGGTCCATGAGAGAGAGAAATTCATCCCATAAGGTTTAATTTCAATTAATTAAATGTCTTGTATTAATTTAATTAATTGAGTATTAATACCTAAAAGAATAATAATCAAATTAAAACACTTAATTAAGGGATGTCTTAGCCGAAATTCCAAGATAAATATTGAAGGAATTTTGGCACATGTGAATTTCTTTATTAAGTGATTTATTTGGTTAATATGTCTTATGTTTTAATCTTGAATTAATTCAAAAGAATTTAAATCAATATATATCTCTTATTTTAAAGAAGTGATAAAGGCTGAAATTAATTATCTTTAAGTATTTGATTTTAGATTTATCACTTAAAAAATAAAAGGATATATATTGAATGAGAGAGAAAACACAAAACCCTAATTTTCTATGGTTTTTGCGTGAAACTCTCTCTCTCTCTCAAGAATTTCTTTTAGCCAATTTTCACAAGGAGAAAGGATAATTCCTCATTCTCTTGTGATCTTAGGTAGTAATAGCAACCTAAGAGAAGTACAAAATTAAATTTTGTAGCTTCAAACCATAGCCATTACACAATACCTTAAAAGAGAGCTAGCAATCTCGATTTTAAGCGACGGTGCAATTGTGTGTGTGAGAATAGAGGGAGTGGCGTAAAAGGCTGTTCCTTGGCATTGGTGATCAAGATCTAAGGCGGACAAAGTCATCTTAGTTGCTGGTCATCACCAAATTCAAGATTTAAAAGGCATCAAAAGTTGTAAGTTTCAAAAAAAATCCTAAAATTACATGTTTCGATTCTTGTCATGGAATTGTTTGGCATGTATGATCGTTTTTATCATTTTTTCGCTGCGTGATTGCCATGTTCATACCATGTCAAATTCCTTCAACACATACATATATACAGAAAATAAATACTTTAATTTTTAATTTGTTGATAAATGAGTGTTTTTTTTTATTTTATATAGAAAATAAATAATTTATTTTCTAAGAAAATAGAAAACAGAAAACAAGAGACTATTTTCTGTATATAAATACATCCTTAAGTTTTATATTGGTTATATATTTTAAATGGGGTGAGTTAATATATATGACTTTTGAGTTTTTCTAAATATGTCATTTATGACTTACGAGACATTATCTAAAAGTTATGTGGTTAGAATTTCAAAAGTCATTTTAGTAACTATATATATAATCATTATTGGATTTAAACGGGTACATGCATTATATACAAGACAGAAAATTTTAAAATTAAAATCCTTAATTAAATTATCTTGCTATGAAATATACAAAATCCTAACTAAGTTAGATAAAATTCACTTTTGAAGATTGTTAATCAGTTGATAATTTCGAATTGGATTGTCATAAACTACAGTATCCAATGAACACCACCAATGCGTAATCCACACAAGAGAAGAGCTAAAAGAACCTATATTTTGTTGATAGATAGGCCTATAAATTCTCTTAGTGCTAGCTTGTAATACCCAAAAATATACCTTGGAAGATTTTAAGGACTTAATTGGTATTTACGAATTTGTTGTGGGTAGTTAGGTAATGTAAAAGTTTGGAAATTATGTATACATTGGTATTTGGGGGTTAAATTGAGATAAGATTTGGAATTAAAATTTTAATTGTAATTAAATTATTTATTAGGGACTAAAGAGATATTGAGCTAATATTTTATTTGGCTACAAATAGGAATTTAACACTTGAATTTCTAGAAATAACAGAGAGTGGTTAAGGTAAGAATCTGTTCACAGCGGAGGCCGACCATGGGAAAAAAAGAAGAAAAAGAGATAGGAAAAGAGAGAGAGAGGAACCACCATTGCTTGTAAGGCCCCAACATATGCCTTAGAAGAATTTATACATATTTAAATGGTATTATGATGAATAAATGCTTTGTTAGATAATGCTTTGAAGGTTGGGACCTAGAGGAAATTATTTTAAAAGAAAAAAGGCAACATGGTCATTTCATATTAAAATATGCATGTGCATAATTAAAATAAAGCATGACATAGAGGTGTAATTGAAATAAATGAAAGAAAGTTAAGGGTAAAAATAAGAAATATGAGAAGCTGAGGGAGCTAGGTGGGATTTATCAAGGGCCTACAAGTGGACCAATGAGGAGAAGACACTTAGTCTTTCTAGAGTTTTCATGAGAAAAGAAGAAAATTCAAAGATAAAAACCATTATCGTTGGCCAACCTAGAGGACCCAAAATTTAGTCATTTTCTTCCCAAGTAAACCTATTCCACCCATAATCCCTAAATCTCGCCCCTATCCCGAATCTCACCCCCAAAACCCATATTCCCTAAATCTTTCCCCCCAAACCCATAATCCCTAACCCAAAATCCCTATATCATGCCAACCTATTTAGAAATGATGTTCCCAAAAAGAAGAAAACTAAAATCCCTAGCTCGGTTCCTTTGATCTCCTCTCCAAATCCAAATGATTCTAGTGAAATCTCCAAATCGGACATCATTTTTGCCTCTGTTCTGAATAACTCCACCTATACACCAAAAGACAAGCAAAAGTTGTAACAAATCCTTCACTACTTTCACCATTTCTTTTTTATTTTTGGCTATGTAATTCTTTCAATTATAAGGATTGTTGATGATTATGTCTAATGATTTGTTAAAGGCAGTGAATTGGTGACTGGAAATTTGCCTATCTCTTCTATCTTTTTCTCTCTAGATATCATGTTTTATATAATCTTGGTTTTTGTAAATCATGCAGCTTTCTCCTCATAAGAGAGGCATAAGAAATGGACTAAAGGCTCTAAGACCAACTCCAATGATTATTCATTGCAGGTAAGAGTTTTGCTCATAATTTTTGTTTACTAAAACTCCTAGAAATACACACACACACACACACACAATTTCTAAGTTTATATTATATTTTGTTCAGTTTGGTATTTATTTCAATATGACATACAAACCTATTTAGAAATATAATGTATCGATTCGCACTTGTACGATCTATTTAATCAAGTTAGGCAGGTGGTTTCTATCCAAGTTTGCATAGACTTAACTACCCGACGATCTCTCGATTATGGTTATGTTAACTATAACACTCCTTAAGATGGTTAGTGTTTAAAAAGATTATCTTTTGCTTGAGTTTTTGTTAAATGATTATAGGCTGGTTTGATTCTAACTAATTAGTTGGAGGAAAGGATGGAATTTTTGATTTAGATTCTTGAAATGTTTAGAAGCTTAGTTGCTAAAATTTATATAATGATAATTGTAGGTAATAGAAATGATATCCATTTCTCATTCTCTAAGTTTGTAGCTTAACTTTCACTCTTGAAAAAAGGGCAATGGCTGATTTTGTTAAATTACATGCAGTAGCCAGTTATCTCTAAATACACTATTTTATAATGCAGTAACTTGTTGAAAATTTGAGTTAGATAGTTTAAATATGTAGGTTTGGATGTGAAAACTTGGTTAGCATTAAAGAGACTATTCTAAAAACATTAAATTGTCTCTACTTATAATTTTGTATGTTTTTTTTATGATTGGAAGGTCATTTTGTTTGAAGGCTGGATGTTGGGTTTTAAACCTCTTCCAGTGGAAATTGTAAAAGTAGTTGATCCTAGTTATTTCCAACTCAAGAACTCAATAACCTAAACTCCTTTATCTTTTGCTCTATATTATGATGTACAACGCTCCTCGCTGATCACAATAACTGTCTCTATATTTTCGTGCTTGTAATGTTAAGTTGCTAAAAGTGCATATATTTACTTGATTTTTGCTTATCATTTTATACTCTTTTAAGTCAGTTTTAGGGATTTTTCATTTGTTTATTCATTTTGATGACTGTATGAGCAAATTTTGAAGAAGTTATATTTTTTTTGGCTAATTGGAAATGATCTTGAGAAGCAATAAATTTTTGGAGCAAATTTGGATCAAAGAGTTGATGGATGAAAATTATGAAAATTGCCTTGCCCAAGGGAGTTGCTCAGTTGCCCAAGGCTAAAGTGCAAGCCTTGCCCAAGGGAATTGTCCAGTTGCCCAAGGGAGCTGATAGTGGAGTTATGATTTTGGCATAATTCTTATGGGATTTTGACTTAGCTGCCACTTCTACTATAGCTAATATTTAGGAATGTTAAGACCTTAATTTAGGAGATAAAAGGCAGTAATTTTAGGAAGTTTAGATTCTATTTAGTATTTTATTTTATTATTTTTTTAGGTAGCATTAAACTACCTTTATTTTAGGAGTTTTATTAAGAATAAAAGGGGGAGATCATATCTGATTCTTCCTCATTCTAAATTCTAGATTCTAAGTTCTCAAAGTTTTTCTCATTCTATATTTGTAGTTTTGTAACAGCCACGAGTGGTTAAATTATTATTTTTAGTTAAAGATTAATTCAATATTAAGATTTCTTTCACTGTGAGATTGTTGTACTTAATTTTTATTCTTAGTTTCATTCAGTGTTCATGTTATTTATCGTGTTTTAGGAAAATCATATCCCAATTATTATTTGTTAGCTATGCAAAAAGAGCTCATTGTGCATTTAATTAAGTAATATATTGCTAATTGAATTTGCTAAATTTATAATTATTTAGTGAAGAAAAAACAAATAGTGATCAGCATAGCTTCCTCATAAGGGCTGTTATGTTGAGTAAATGCATGATTTGTTCAAAATTGGTGTTGCTTGTGGATTGGTTGGCGTAGGTCAGGTTTGTCTAATTTGTAATGCTATCAATAGATTAAATTATTTCACTTGTTAAAAGGTTATTTATTGGCTAGGAATTAATTACATCTTACTTGGTTAATTCATTAAATACGGAAAGATTAGGTCGGGAGCCTGAAGCCAACGACTATAACTGGTCCATTGTTTTATTTTAAGAATTATTTCTTCATTGATAATTAGTTGATTGAATCCTACGTTGTGAATGTCTTTAACATGAATTTTCCATCCATTGATTTTGTCTTTATTTATTTCTTGTATTTTTATTTTTTTATTTTTGATTTAACTTTTTAGTTTACAAACCCCCCATCATTTATTTTTAGTTTTTTAATTTTCTAGGTATTTAAAGAATTAAAACTTGACCAATTTAAGTGGATTCGACCTTGCTCATCACTAATTACAAGTTAGTTTTAAGTAAAAATTTTATTTTTGGTAGTTTCGACACCCACCAAATTTTGGAGCCTTAATAAGGGATTGGTGTCTGTTAGATTTTATTTTTTTAAATTGCAAGATTTTTATGTTCTTTTGAGTGAACAATTTCACCTCTGACATCCTTGGTTCAGAACTTGGCTACAGAAAATAGGCAACAGTAAGGAGCTTATTACTAAGGGAGTTTTTATGAACATGAAAGATTTTTAGGCCCACCATAATGGAGTTATGTTCATTATGCAAAAAATGACAATTCATAGTGGATGGATCAATCAAACTTTAATTATAGGGGATAGCCTCAAACTTTTCAGAATTTCCAACCTATACAGCCCCCTCAACCAGTTCCTAAGCAAGGTATGATTCTTAAAGATACGGTTTATTATTTATCAACTAAAGAATTTCAATAGTATGTAGAAAAGATAAATTCAAGGGTTTAAAATCTAGAGAAATAAATGATCCAAATAGCAATTTCTTTGAGTAGAATAGATTCCTAAGGATGTTTGCCCTCACAAACCATAGAAAACCTAATGCAAAATATGAGTGCAATCGCCTTGAGAAGTGAACAAGAGCTGGAATAGCCCCTGCCAAATAAATGTGATCAGAAAAGTGAAGATGAAGCTGATAAAGAGGTGGAAATTATGCAAAAAGGATAGTCCAAAGATAGAATTCCAAAATAACCCCTAGCCATTGTCATCCATCCCTCTTTTTCTAAGAGATTAGCCAAGTCCAAAAAGAAAAAGGAAGAGAATGATATTCTTGAGATTTTTTGCAAGAATGAGCTAAATATTCCTTTACTTGATGCAATTAAATGAATACCTCAATATGCTAAATTTCTTAAAGAATTATGAACTAATAAGACAAAGTTAGTTGGTAATGAAAGGGTGAGTATAGGAGAAAATGTCTTTGCTGTGATTCAAAGAAAATTACCTCCAAAATGTAAGGGCTAAGGTATGTTTGCTATCCCTTGTGCTATAGGCAATGTTATGATAAAAAGAGCTATATGTGATTTAGGAGCTTCAATAAATATTATATCATTGTCTATTTGTTCATCTTTGCATATTGGTCCATTAAAAGAGATAAATGTTGTACTTCAACTTGCTAATAAATTTAATGTTTATCCTAAAGGGGTATTGGAGAATATTTTGGTGAAAGTTGATTGGTTAGTCTTTCCTGTTGATTTTTATGTGCTTGACATGAATGATGTTAAATCCTTAAATTATTCAGATATTTTGTTAGAAAGGCTATTTCTCAACACAGTCAAGGTAAAAATTGATGTGTATAAGGGTACACTCACTACGGAGTTTGATGGAGAAATAGTTAAATTTTATGTTTATAATACTAAGAAAAATTCTAGTGATGTGTCTAATTTTTTTTAAAGTGGATGTTATTGAACCTTTAATTGATGAATCTTTTAAATTGGATGATAATTCTAACAATTTGAATTTTTCATATTTTTTGGACTCCATATTTAAAAAGCCTAACAAATTTTAGAATAATTTAGTGATTGACACTAATTTGCAGGAAGTAATGAATGGAAGAACACTAAAATGAGACTCCAGACAAGGTTGAAAGGTGTGAAATTTTAAAAACATATAGCCAAAGATATTAAAGAGAGGCGCTAATGGCAGGCAACCCATTGTCCAGCCTTGCCCAAGGCTGCACTGTTACTATTTAGATTTAAATTTTTATACTTTTAATTTATTTTTTATATTTTACTGCCTTTTACCTAATTTACCTAATTTTTATTTCTATTTTTCCAAGTGAAGTGAGTAGCTAGTTGGTTTTATGGTGGAAAGATAATAAATAAATAAAGTTTCAATTATTTTTGCTTTAAAAAAATCGTAAAGGTTTAAACTTTTTTTGGCATTTCCTTGGAAGGATGGGTTTGCTGGAACTTTTTCAAAGCTTCAATAGCAATTAATGGAGGAAGCCCATTATTTATTGGGTTTAAATATTTTCTTGGATTGGGTATTTAAGTTGATGGGTTATGTTTCTCTTTGGTGGGGCTTATATTTTTAATGGGTTTTAATTTTTTTTTACCTCGTTCAACTTTTGACCCTACCTAATTAATTTCTATTATCACCCAAGTTAACCAAATTTACCTTCACTATGGTCTTTCTTCTTCCTCAAAATAAAAACCTAACAAAATATTTTTGTTATAGACCCCAAGTAGCCATCGTCCCCCAACCACCATGTCGGCCGAACCTGCCTTCACTATCATCACCGACTAACAACTAGCCAAAGTAGTCGAGTCCTTCTTGCTCCCAATCGTAATCAAGAAAATTGAAGCAGAGTACCCTTTTATTTTTTTTTTTATTTTTTTATCCTTTGTACTTTTTCTTTCCCTTTTCTATGTTTCATTTTCATTTCTTGTTTGATTTTTTTTCTTATTATCCTATTATTAAATTTAATTCTTACTCTACATTAGATCATTTGTATAAAAAAATATTTTGAAAAAAAATTAAAAAAAAAAAGAAAATAAAAGGTTGATTTGGTTGGATTAAGTGATTAAAAATGGTGCTTTCAAATTTTGTCTTATTGAATTCTTTTTTTTCAATTATAAAGCATTACTTTTTGACCCAAGTTTCATTTTTCATCACTTTCCATTGTGCTTTTTTTGTCTTTATTTAATTTATTTGTTTATCTTTTCTTTTTTTCTTTTGTTAATTTGTTCTTATTTTATTTAGTTTCCAATTATACTTAACTTAGATTTTAATATGTCTACTTACATGTTTTTTCTAAAAAAATAATAAAAAAATATAGTTTAATTTTTTTCTCTACATTTTTACTTTTTAATTTAGTTAGTTACTTTGTAATTTGTTTTAATCTATTAGTGTGTCGTTGGGTATACTCATGCTCTGATTTCTCTACTCAATAAATCTATATGCATAGTTACAGAAAAATTTGCTAGAAAGAAGAATAGACAAGCCATATGCTATCGCTCTATTTTAGCATTTGCGAGCAGTTTTGCACTTTTTTTTACATACGACAGGCAATACTCTGTTCTTTATTTTTATTTATTTTTTTCACCTTTTGTCCCACGATTAATTTATTTTTTTGCATTGAAGATAATATGAGGAGAAGTGTGGGGGAGGGGTTTTAGATAGAGGTGCTATGTGTTAATTGTTGCGATGGCCTTGTGGTAATGTGTAAGAACTTGCAAAAAAATAGTCTCTAATTTTGTGATCATATTTTGGATAGTAGTTTTAGGTCTTCTTAAGTTGATTTTGTTGAGATATTTTTGTTGATATTTTGTGGGGATTTTTGGCTAGTATATTAAAGTTTTGGTTACAATTAAGTGTTGCTAGAATAACATTTGTCTCATGATTTTCAATGTTTAAAAATTTTTTCTTTTTGGTCCTTTGTACTTAGCATTTTGTTGAATTTCACTATCTTTTCTAGAAGAATTTTTTTTTTATCTAAGATCAATTCCTTACCCATTTAGTTTGACCCTATTGAGTGTTAGGTAGAAAATAAGTCAATTTTTTAATGGTTTACTCTTTTTCATGTCTTATGGTAGCCTCATCATTTTTTTGAATTAGAAATTTCAAGGTTTATTTTAATAGGTGAAATAAAGTTTGCATGGAATTTAATTTGCAATCTTTGTACATTATATATTTGTTAAAAATATTTGAGACATCAAATAAATTTTTATGTGCTTATGGTTTAGGAATCTAGTTGCCAGAATTAAAAAAAAAGAAAAGAGAAAAAAAAGGAGATTAGCAAATAAAATTTTACTCCGCCGTCCATTAAAAATTTGGATATGAGTAGAGCTAGTAGCCATTTGGATTTGTATTATTTGAGTAACTGGGTGTATACGGGTCATAATCGGGTACCCTCACGTAAAAAGGATCTCTACATTGCTTGCAAGCAATTCTAGTCTTCCTTATGATAAAGAAGAAGAAAAAAGAAAATGAAAGCATTAAAAGTAAAAATGATGCCAAAAATAAAAAGTTTTTGTAGTTTGATTCCCTTACTTGTTGAAATTTATGTACGTGTTGTCTCTTTTGGTTTGGCAATTCATCTATATGTATTGATTTAATTTTGAATTAAGGCCTTAAAATTCTTGCATGCTTAAAATATTTTGAACCTTATTGTTTTTGCTTTGAAAAAGATGTTGAGGAACCCATGTTATGATATGAACTTGTAGGAAATCATTTTGAATGCTGTTCTCTGATTTGCCTTGCATTTTAATAAGGTTGAAGCTTTTATGATTGTGTTTTGTTTGAGGATGTGAATATTTCTAAAAGTATTGATTGTATTGTTTAACTGATGCTTGAAGACAAGCATGAGACAAGCGTGGGGGAATTTGTTAAGTTGCTAAAAGTGCATATATTTACTTGATTTTTGCTTATCATTTTGTGCTCTTTTAAGTCAGTTTTAGGGATTTTTCATTTGTTTATTTATTTTGCTGACTATAGGAGAAAATTTTAAAGAAGTTATATGTTTAAGGCTAATTAGAGATGATTTGGAGAAGCAATGAATTTTTGAAGCAAATTTGGAGCAAAAAGTTGATGGATGAAAATTCTGAGAGTTGCCTTGCCCAAGAGAGTTGCTCATTTGCCCAAGGTTAAAGTGCTAGACTTGCCCAAGGGAATTGTCTAGTTGCCCAAGGGAGCTAACAGTGGAGTTACGATTTTGGTATGATTCTTATGCGATTTAGACCTAGCCGCCACTTCTACCCTAGCTAATATTTAGGAATGTTAAAACCTTAATTTAGGAGACAAAAGGCATTAGTTTTAGGAAGTTTAGATTCTATTTAGTATTTTATTTTATTTTTTCATTTTTGGGTAACATTAAACTACCTCTATTTTAGGAGTTTTATTAGGAACAAAAGGGGGAGATCAAATCTGGTTCTTCCTCATTCTGAATTCTAGATTATAAGTTCTTAGAGTTTTTCTCATTCTTTGTTTGTAGTTTTGTAACAACCATGAGTGGTTAAATTATTATTTTCAGTTAAAGATTAATTTAAGGTCAGGATTTTTTTTTCATTGTGAGATTGTTGTGGTTAATTATTATTTTTATTTTCATTTAGTATTTATGTTATTTACCATAGTTTAAGGAAACCATACCCGATTATTGTTTTTTAGGTGTGGAAAAATAGCTCGTTGTGCATTTAATTAAGCAATATATTGCTAATTGGATTTGCTAAATCCGTACTTGTTTAGTGAAGTCAATAACAAGTAGCAATAAGTGTAGCTTCCTTACAAGGGCTATTATGTTGAGTAAATGCATGATTTGGTCTAAATCAATCTTGCTTGTAGATTGGTTAGCTTAGATCGGATCTTTCTAATTCATAATGCTGTCAATAGATTAAATTCTTTCGCTTGTTAAAAGGTTGTTTATTGGCTAGAAATTAATTATAGTTTTACTTGGTTAATTCATTAAATACAAAAAGATTAGATCAGGAGTGCAAAGCCGGTGACTATAACTGGTCCATTGTTTGATTTTGAGAATTATTTCTTCATCGATGATCAGTTGATTGAATCCTGTGCTGCAAATATCTTTAGCTGGAATTTTCCATCTATTGATTTTGTCTTTATTTGTTTTCTATATTTTTATTTTATTGTTTTAATTTTTTTAATTTTTTATTTAATTTTTTGTTTACAAAATCCCTCATCATTTATTTTTAGTTTGTTAATTTTCTAGTTATTTAAAGAATTAAAACTCGACCAATCCCTTTGGATTTAACCCTGCTAATCACTAATTAAAAGTTAGTTTTAAGTAAGAATTTTATTTTTGTTGGTATCAACACCCATCGTTTAATTAAAAGTAGAATCAATATTTGCCTAAATACTCCAGGAATTTGGACAAAAGAACAAGTGGAAGCATGGAAACCAATTATCAATGCTGTTCATGACAAAGGAGCCATTTCCTTTTGTCAACTATGGCATGCATGGAGGGCTTCCAATTATAGTAAGTAAACATTGCCAAAAGAAAGAAATAAGCAGCAAATAAGCATGGATTTTTAACTATGTTTGAACTTGTATAGATTTGCAGCCGAATAGGAAACCTCTAATTTCTTATAATGAAAGTGAATAGCAACTAAGTTAATGATTGATGGCACCACCAAAGCTGAATATCCTTCTCCTTGTTAGCTTAAAACACAAGAGATTCCCCACTTTGTCAATGATTTCACAACTGCTACAAGAAATGCTATTAAAGCAGGTAATGTGACATTAATCTATTCAGGAATCTATTGATTATTGCACATTGAATTATAACTAGGCTTAATTTATATAGATGATACACTTGAACCTTATTTTATAATTCATTTGAACATTTAAATTTTAATAGTATTGTAGTGTTTAAACTATTTTGATACATATCTCACTTGTATTTTATACAGTTGAGTGTTATGATAAGAAGCTAAATAGTTTAAAGTTTAGGTTTTAAATGAATTATAAACATAAGGTCAGGAGCTCGAATATGTATGAAGCCTTTCTGTCCAAATGTTTTGTTTGACTTATATATTAATTTTTGTCCAAACTCAAGAACTCAAATTCATCTGAAATAAATTTGACTAATACTATAATTATCTGATTCTAATGCCCACTACTCACTACCCATTATTCCTTTTTTATCCTTTTCATTTTATTTCATTAATTTCCTCATTGCATTTAACTAAAATTAAATGATATATATAATTTGCTTAAGTTGCTTATTCTTGGACATCTTAAAAAAGAGAGATATCTAATTTTTATTACTTTTTTTTTCTAAACACACACACACACACACACACACACACACACACACACATATATATATATTGTATAATAAGTGGTTATTGATAATGGAATTGTCCAAGTTACATTGTCGAGACCAAGCCAGGAGAAAAGATACATTTTTAGGAAATCAAGTTTTGCAAAGCTTGATCTAATTGCTTTAATGGCTCTAAGATTAGGCATGTTTTCTTGCTGGGATCCAGCTAACAAATTGAGTATTTTTTTCTTATTGGTATCCTATTTTGGGTCTGTTGAAATATCTTAATTTATTAAAACTTTATTTCTTTTATTATTTATTGAACTAAGGCATATATTTTTGATAATGGGAGTTGGAATAAGGTAATTATTGTTAATAACATCAATGGTCAGTGCCTAGTATTTGTATGAGAATTAATGATGACATAAATTTTTGGTCCATGTGCATGAACTTATATCTATTTTAGTGATTGGTTGTATTCAGCATATCTGTTGTCTGCCTGACTTAAAAAACTCTAATTGGTCATGGCAATTTATTTTGATCTTACATGGTTGCTATATCATAACTTATCTCTAATTGATTAATTTTATTTTTCACTAACTAGGTTGTGTTTTAAATTTGTTTGAATTTGAATAGGATTTAGATGGAAGGCTCTTGACCGTAAATAAGGCTGCTCTTCGAGGATCAAAGCCAGAACATCCCCTTCTTGTCTATAAACCTACTTTTAGAATCTATATGGGTAACCTTCCATAAGACATAGACAATGCTTGCTTAGAGTTGGTGTTTAGTGGATATGGTAAGGTAATCGATGCTTGGATGGTTTATGATAGGGAAACTGACTGTTGATGTGGTTTCGGCTTTATAACCATGTCCATTGAAACCGAGTTAAATGATGCTATAGCTACACTTAATGAATGGGTACACAAGAGCGTGATATCCTTATTTTAAAGTTATGTACTTAGATCATCTTAATAGAAGTGTAATTTTAGTTACTAACATCCATTTATGGTCTGACCATATGTGAAATTTGGGAAAATAAATGATTTTGAGTTTTATGCTATTGATTATCTATACTACTGGGAAAAATTGATATGTCACAAGCTTTCTATTTCAATAATAGTTTTATGTTTTGGTTTGGTAAACTATGGATAGGAGGGCAATCAGAGTCAATTTGCTGAGCAAAGTATTAGAATATCTCAATTTTATTTTATCCAAGTATTTGTATAAAACAAAGTCTAATTGACCTACCCTTTTATGGAGTGGACTTTGATTTTTTAATCCAAAGTCTCTTTTTTTCTACTATGTTGTGATAAACATGTTAATTTGGAACAAATTATTAGTATATTGATGTATTATTTTAACTAATATATTGCATATGATAAATTTTTGTGCGTTTTCAATTAATATTAATATAGACAATTCTATTTTATTTAAATTATATATATTTGTGTGTGTTTATTGTTCTATGTATAATAAAATAATTTATTGATTATATAGGATGAAAAGTAATAAATTTAAAAAATTAAATTATTCTATCATTTTACGATAGATTTGTGATAACAAACTATCGCTAATATGTAATAAATTAGAAATTTAAAAATTTTTACCGACAAATTAGAGACTAAAAATTTATCGCCAACTATCACTATTGACACAATATTCATTAGCGATGGATTTAGTGACAAAAATTTTGTTGCTAATAATTATTATTTTATTTGTCGTGACTAATTTTAAAAATCATTTAGCTGTGGTTATGTGCTTTTTTTGGACTAAATTTTCTATCGTGAAATTAGCGACTATTTTATTATTTTGTCGTAAATAATTTAGCGATCGACTTTTTCATAACTATTTGTTGCCCAGTCGCCAAAACATATTTGTGACAGAAAAAGGCCAATTATTGATGAAATTTACCGTTGTGAATCAATAGTTTTTTTATAGTGGCTGTACTCTAAGCCAGTAGGGGAAAAATTAGGGAGATATGCAAAGCAAGTATTACTTAGTAATGATAAGGTTGCTCGAACAAATATAGGTAATAACAAGCTAATTAACTTAGTATATACAAAAGTGACTTATGGGTTAAGGTTTATACAATTGCATGGAAAAGGTTTGGTGGGATAATTATGTAATATCATGTAGGGTTTTAAACATATCATGTATGTTTATCACTAATTTATTGATACTTAACTTTTATAATGCACATATGTGAGTGTTAGTGATGACTTTTGTGAGAGGTCATCCTTATAATTTACGTTCCCCACTAAGCTTTAACATATGTTTTTATCATTGCAAGTACATCAAGCTAGGACTCTACCACAGGGATAAAATCTAGAACAACAAGGCCAACACCAGAGATAGGAAGAGATAAAGTATGAAGTTTATATTTTGATTGTGTCTTATAAATATCATTTTGTACCAAACGAACAATGATGTTAATTGTAACTGAATAGTTTGTAACCTATACTATATAAAGTGTGTATCAATTGTATTATAAAACTTGATGTTGTATATAAGAATAGCTCAAAGATATCATGTTGTTTGTGCAAATGGACTATAATATGTTTAAAGATGTGCATTGTAGTACATATGGTAACATTACAAAGGATAATTAGAATTAGCATTATAGTTTTGGTATCAAAGCAAAGATTTAGGTAGTTTTTGCCAATAATTGTCTAGGAATAAATAGTTATGGAAGATTTTTATATGTGTTGGCCTAATATAGATGTCCTTATTTTGTTTTAGTATAGGCTGAAGGATGGATGGTTTGAAAGAAATTGAAAAAGAGATTAAAGGAATCAGTAACTCTAGGAATTTGAATCTAGTTAACCCTGATCCTTCTATAGTATCTTAAGATAAGATATCGGCAGTAGTAATAGTAGAGGGCTTATTGGAAATGAATTGTAACTTGATTAAATATTTTTAAGAGTTAACCAAACATAAAATGCCAAAAGATGATAAAGAGAAAAATACAACTGAGAGAAAGGGAAGTAAGAGTATAGAAAGGGTGGAAACAAGTAAAAGAAAAAAAAGTATTAGAAAAGCATTCTGCTAGCTCCATATCTAAAAAGAGAGTTCGTATTACACAGTCCACACCAATCCCAAATACATCACAATCTATAAAAGTATTATATGGGCAAGGTAGAGGAGTTCAAGCTCGTAGGTGCCTGTATTGTTCTAAAAATCATTAGGGTGTGTGTAGAGTCATTAAAAGGGCTTGTTTTAGATGTAGGTACCCAAATAATTTTGTCATAAATTGCCTAAAATAGCAAAAGCAAAGTTGCATATCATAGATTAGTGAAAAGAAGTTTAATTTTCTAGTTATATCTGAGAGAGAAGAGGTAGAATATAATGAAGGGGGTCAAACTATGGAATTAACAATCTCGATACGAACTGGTAGGACTGAAGCTCTAATGAAGCAAGACGTCACCAAAAATTCCTGGTACTTTATTTTCTCATCTTTTGATATTTATATATATTGATAGGTTCTGATAACATGAATACATGTATGTATATTTGAGATATTAGATAAAGTGAGAGTTTTAAGGATGGTATGTATAAAATGAGAAATTAGGCTTCCTACTGTTATTTGTATGGGTGTGAAGGGTAGTGTACTTAGTGAGGTGCCATCTTTAGCTTGAATAGAATAAGGTGTGTATGTAACTAGTTGTCAGATTGTAGTATATATGTATGAATAGAGTATATGAAAGTTATATTAATATTATATATGGAAAAAAATTGTCTGAACTTGGCAAACCTATATAAAGTTTATAGAATGTGAAAGCCAAACCAGTTATAGCACTCTATATACTTATCAATGACTCTTTAATTATGTAAGAATTGATTGAGCGTTACATAACATGGGCAAAAAAAAAAACATTTACATTGCATAAGAACATGAATTTGCATACTATTGCGTATATGAAATCATCATTCTTTCATATCATTAAATTGGCATCATTTGACAATATATGAAAAGCATTAAATTATATGCATAGGCCCTAATTGAAAAGGAAACTGACAAGATGTACATTGAGTGCATTAATGATATGATAACGATAGAAGATTACTATCATACAAAAATGAAATTAGATAGAACCCAAATATGATAAAGTAAAGAAAGAAAAATAAGGAGAGATAATATTGGATAAAGTTTGATTATAAAAAAGAATAGAATTATAGGAAGCAAATGATGACATTTAGTGAATTTCGAGGCAAAAATTCTTTGAAGGAAGAGAGAAATGTAAGGGCCCAACATATGCCCGAGAATAATTTATACATATTTAAATGGTATCATGATGGATAAATGCTTGGTTAGATAATGCCTTAAAGGTTGGGACCTAAAGGGAATTATTTTAAGAGAAAAAAGGGGAATATGGTAATTTTATATTAAGATGTGCATATGCATAATTAAAAGAAAGGATGACATAGTAGTGTGATTGAGATAAATGAAAGAAAGTTAGGGGTAGAAATAAGAAATAGGAGAAGATGAGGGTGCTAGGCATGATTCATCAAGGCCTTGCAAGTGGACCAATGAGGAAAAGTCACTTAGCCTTTCTAAAGTTTTAATGAGAAAATAAGAAAATTCAAAGGATAAAAACCATGATGGTCGGCCACCTTAGAGGACCCAAAATTCAAGCATTGTCTTCCCAAGTAAACCTATTCCTCCATACGATAAGAGTTGAATTTAAAGAGGTAAATAAGTGTTTACATGTGTAATTATTCTATGTAGAAGGAGAAATAAGCAAAGGCAAGAAGAAAGAAGTAGAGAGAGGTTGAAGAAGGAGCCTTTGTGATATTGAAAAAGGTACGGGAACTTCTCATCATATTGCATGTGTATGATATGTTTATATGATGTATGGAGTGGAATATTAGATGTTTTAATGAGATAGAAGCATGTAAATTATGCTTAATAGTGTATAAGAACAAAAATATGGGATTTATCCTTAAGATAGCAAAAATCTGTCCTAGGGCTCACTTGACCTAGTTGGACTGTTTTGACTATAACTTGAGTTGTAGATCTAAAAATTGAGAAATTATAGTTGTGATAAAAAGTATACTCATAAACCTAAATTTCTTATGAGAAATCAAAGTCTGGTTCCCCTTCTAAAATTATCAAATATTAGCTTAAACCCTAACTATGTTTGCTGCCTTGTCACTAGAAGTAGGCCATACTATTTGATGAACATTTTAACTTTAAAAGCTCAAATGGAATGATTTTTAATGATTTGAAAACTAAAGACATAGGAGAATAACTTTTTTAAGACCACTTTACTTGGAAATGTCATTTACTATGTCTAAAATATTATAAAAGTTAGACTAAAAAAATCTATCTATAGAATTCTTAGGGCAGAGTGGTGCACACAGTTGATACTATTTAGTCTCCATCGTGTGGACCCTTCTATTTTGATTAGGACTGTTGTACACAGCTAAGACTAATTTTTCTCAACCTTATGCCTCCCTTGTTACAACTTATATTTGATTTTTAGGCCCAAATTGTCACCGAAACTTACTTGAATACGTTTAAAGCATTTTAAACATAAGAATAAGAGAAATATGTGGCATGAAATGTAAGTAGATCATAATGGAGTATTGAAATAAAGTTATAAATAAACATTAACACAAGGCAACATAAACATAGGAGTTAGTCCATCACTTAGCCACACACCAATTTTTTGTATGTAACCAATGTAACTAGAACATGAGAATACCAATGAAGGCATGTATATTTGAACATGTATAATATGCATGAACATATGTGTGTGTGCCTGTATATATATAATAGGCTATGAAACATGTGTGGTGGATGGTATCCCATTGAAATATAGCTCTAGAGTAACTTTATCATACCCTAATTCACAAGACAAGCAGAATCATCGATACCAACATAAACCTATAATAGATCATGCAGAAATAATAATAATAATAATACAAACCTTAATTACATGCCACAACGTAACCAAATCAAACTCCAAAATAAGGAGACATAACATTAATGGCCTTCAATACATTATGAAAACCTCATGGACAACTGCAACCTGCCAAATCTACTCTTCAATGTGGGTCGAGTCACTACAGCTATCGATCCAAAATGGAGCTTATCCTGAGACCTACACAGATAAACAAACCCATGCTAAGCTATAAAGCTTAGTAGGGAAACAAAACTCTATGGACAAACTCCTACAAAATATCATCAATTCATTACAACCCTCACAATTAAGGAAAAAAAACATATGAGTCGGAGTCTTTAACCTTAACAATAAATACTATTCTTACAATAATCTAGAGCATTATGTGAGCTCATCTAGTTCCTAAAGACTTTTTAATTCACTTTTAATATCAAACCTCTTTCTTGTTAAACTAGCAAGTTCATGTACCTCATAATCCTTTATTTATAAATCTAGACATCATCATTATTGATAGTACAAAACTTTAATTTAATGCATTTAATCACATTGGTTACATAAGATATGCATTCAATATTCAATCAAAGTATAAGGGAGTGCATATATCATGGAATATCTATACCCATGAACCATTAACCCTGCCAGTGGTCCATTAGATATAACATCTATAAGAGATACAGTTAGGCATAATTACTTCACATATATCACACAATCTTAAGTATAGAATACATTCATAATGCATAATTCCAGTTTATAATCATATATTCTTTAATGCTATCTTATTATGGTAACTAAATATCACACAACATCATATTATGTCATACACTGTCCTTTAGCTTATGTCAAAATTATCAGTATACGCATATATGTGTAAATATTTAAATATATATTGACTAATAGATTTGCATGTAATTACAAAAATGGCATTACATATTATGATTACCCGACAAAGTCCCAATTTCACATGCATATATTTTATAAATTTCAAAGTACATGAAACTCAGTGTGTATGTTACAGCCCGTATAGTTGTTAGTATATTGTATGCTTTGGGGCCTATCTATTCACCATGGAACCCATCGGTGGAACCAACTAACACCGGCACTCACACAAGAACCTTAAGCCGTTCTGGTTGTTGTGAGATATCACAATTATATAGTACTGAATATAGAATTTCATTTTATTGAAATAGTTTATAGCCAAAAGGAATTTAAGATAAAATAGTATAATAGGCCGTTCATCATGCTTATATTACATAAGTGAAGCAATCGATACATGTATTCTTTATTTTGTGTACATTTCATAATTTTAATAGCCTGCCTAAGTACTAGTTTAAAGGGTGGATAATGGAAGCAATGGATACCAATTGGTATCAACGATGGATACACGAAGGTATCAAACGATGGATATTCGAAGATATCAGACAATGGATATTCGAAGATATCAAACGATGGACGTAAAAGGGCCAAGATATGGTTCTATTAAAGGAACAAACCATGGATCCAAATGGAGCAAACTATGGTAGCTCCAAATGTATCCCTCCAGGCATGCCTATCTAATCCACACTGAACTAAAACCCGCAGGCTTTACCATTTTTAAGAACATTTTTGATTCAACATATTCCTTTTTACTTAGTATAATATTTTTCTTAAAGCCGCAGTTCATATAAGAATGCACATTATTCTTACCATAGGTCAATATTGAGCATGTATAATATGCATAATATGCATGAACATATGTGTGTGTGTCTGTATATATATAATAGGCTATGAAACATGTGTGGTGGATGGTATCCCATTGAAATGTAGCTCTAGAGTAACTCTGTCATACCCTAATTCACAAGACAAGCAGAATCATCGATACCAACATAAACCTATAATAGATCATGCAAAAATAATAATAATAATACAAACCTTAATTACATGCCACAACGTAACCAAATCAAACTCCAAAATAAGGAGACATAACATTAATGGCCTACAATACATTATGAAAACCTCATGGACAACTGCAACCTGCCAAATCTACTCTTCAATGTGGGTCGAGTCACTACAGCTATCGATCTAAAATGGAGCTTATCCTGAGACCTACACAGATAAACAAACCCATGCTAAGCTATAAAGCTTAGTAGGGAAACAAAACTCTATGGACAAACTCCTACAAAATATCATCAATTCATTACAACCCTCACAATTAAGGGAAAAAACATATGAGTCTACAATATTAATTATTTCACAATGAACATACCGAAGGAGTCTTTAACCTTAACAATAAATACTATTCTTACAATAATCTAGAGCATTATATGAGCTCATCTAGTTCCTAAAGACTTTTTAATTCACTTTTGATATCAAACCTGTTTCTTGTTAAACTAGCATAGTTCATGTACCTCATAATCCTTGATTTATAAATCTAGACATCATCATTATTGATAGTACAAAACTTTAATTTAATGCATTTAATCACATTGGTTACATAAGATATGCATTCAATATTCAATCAAAGTATAAGGGAGTGCATATATCATGGAATATCTATACCCATGAACCATTAACCCTGCCAGTGGTCCATTAGAGATAACATCTATAAGAGATACAGTTAGGCATAATTACTTCACATATATCACACAATCTTAAGTATAGAATACATTCATAATGCATAATTCCAGTTTATAATCATATATTCTTTAATGCTATCTTATTATGGTAACTAAATATCACACAACATCATATTATGTCATACACTGTCCTTTAGCTTATTTCAGAATTATCAGTATACGCATATATGTGTAAATATTTATATATATATTGACTAATAGATTTTCATGTAATTACAAAAATGGCATTACATATTATGATTACCCGACAAAGTCTCAATTTCACATGCATACATTTTATAAATTTCAAAGTACATGAAACTCAGTGTGTATGTTACAGCCCGTATAGTTGTTAGTATATTGTATGCTTTGGGGCCTATCTATTCACCATGGAACCCATCGGTGGAACCAACTAACACTGGCACTCACACGACAACCTTAAGCCCTTCTGGTTGTTGTGAGATATCACAATTATATAGTACTGAATA
Organism: Excoecaria agallocha; assembly: GCA_037975025.1. Classification (NCBI taxonomy): domain Eukaryota; kingdom Viridiplantae; phylum Streptophyta; class Magnoliopsida; order Malpighiales; family Euphorbiaceae; genus Excoecaria; species Excoecaria agallocha. Next base: position 64,101,032 of record CM075809.1, on the reverse strand, counting down.
TAGAATTTCATTTTATTGAAATAGTTTATAGCCAAAAGGAATTTAAGATAAAATAGTATAATAGGCCGTTCATCATGCTTATATTACATAAGTGAGGTAATCGATACATGTATTTCTTTATTTTGTGTACATTTCATAATTTTAATAGCCTGCCTAAGTACTAGTTTAAAGGGTGGATAATGGAAGCAATGGATACCAATTGGTATCAACGATGGATGCCCGAAGGTATCAAACGATGGGTATTCGAAGATATCAGACAATGGATATTCGAAGATATCAAACGATGGACGTAAAAGGGCCAAGATATGGTTCTATTAAAGGAACAAACCATTGATCCAAATGGAGCCAACTATGGCAGCTCCAACTGTATCCCTCTAGGCATGCCTATCTAATCCACACTGAACTAAAACCCGCAAGCTTTACCATTTTTAAGAACATTTTTGATTCAACATATTCCTCTTTACTTAGTATAACATTTTTCTTAAAGCCGCAGTTCATATAAGAATGCACATTATTCTTACCATAGGTCAATATTGAGCTTTAGGCTCTAGTACACATGGATGCTAGTCATATGATCACATAGTTGCATCAACATTCATTCATCCATCATAATAGTTGCATGATTATGTAGACAATAATAAAGCATAATCTCGCATTGATCTATCTTGTCATAATTAACATTATACATGATTCCAATAAGGCAATATGAAAGTGTAGTTCTTGCTACTAAAAGTCTTCATAAGGTTATATGCATGTCCATATATATATATATATATATATATATATATATATATATATATATATATATATATATGCAACTTGAATCATGGCATTACATGCTTTTGTTAATCATACTTATTCACATACTTAGTCAGACTACTTATCATAGCATAGTTACATCAACTATAAGATATTGAACTTACGTAACTCATTGATAGTTCTCAATGACGTACCTTGTTGCTGTTTACTGTGAGTAGCCTTTATACAACATCATATTTATTCACATCAATATATATAATCACTTAAACAACACTTACGCCTCTATGATCAATATAATAAGATGAATAAGTTATTTCCATCCTAAGGTCAACACTTATTCCTATTTAACCCCTTGGTTCACTTTTATAGTCTATTAGATCGTAAACAATGGGTTATATACCCTAACATGATCATATATGCATCAATAATTTTACTTGTACTTTTTATCTTATAACATGTTATACCCAGGTATGTTTATGTAAGATTATTTCATCTCAAATGTTAGCACACTGTTTGCGGGCATATGTTTTACATAATAAGACATAGGGCATAAACAAACAAACAAGCATGCTCTTTAACATCAAGCTAATCACTACTCTCCCTTATGACTTGAAGCATAACCAAACTTCTATAGTTTCATAACTAAATATAATACCCCATCTCTTTTAACTTGGAAATGTAACATTGCAACTATCTTATTATTGTTACTAGGCCATATTATAGTTTTTTCATACCACTGTAAAGGAATATCAGTGTATAACATTGAGCAAAACAATTTACTCTGATAGGGTATATACCTTGTACCAAACTATATAGGACACATTAAATATCATATGATTTTAAAGTTACTATATTGCCTCTTTACTCTCATGAGTTCTGAGCTTGATAGACACCAAAACATATTCTAGCCAAAATGATTCATATTAGCTTTGCCCTATATGAGTTCCTCTAAAATAAGCTTCCCAGTGAACCATATTTATTAACTCGGTAGGTTTTATTACTCTAAAATTTCTCACTCTTTCTACACACACACACACATATGTATATGTGTGTGTGTGTGTATATAGGGATTCTCTAATTAAGTGACCATGCCATATATAACATATTGGTGGCTTTAGGTGACTCACAACTTAATTCAATCTACTCCCTTTTATAAAGACATTCATGTCATTCGAATTTCGATAATACCTCATCTTATAGCCATACCTTTCTAAACTATGTCTTTCTAAACTTTAGCATTAGGGAGAATTCACAAATCTATTAGCTCACCAATAATCAAATAACATAACAACTGCCATTTTAATATGCAATCATCATCAACATTACTCATTGCTAGCTTAATTTACCATAATTATGTGGCTTTCTTCATAAGCATATAGACTATACAATATTGTATTTATGATTTATGAGTAATCCATTGTTTGGGAGAATGAGTACAGATGAGTGAAGGGAGTATATGTAGCCATACACTAGGAGAGGAAAAGCCATGCTTGGCCGTGCACTGCAAAAAGAACAAGGGCATTTGGTCGTGCATGAGAAGAACAAAGGCCATGCTTGGCTGTGCACTGTAAGAAAAAAAAGGGTACTTGGCCATGCATAAGAAGAACAAAGGTCATGCTTGGTTGTGCACTGCGAGAAAAACAAGGGCACTTGGCCGTGCATGAGAAGAACAAAGGCTATGCTTGGCCACGCAAGGAAATAAGGAAGGCCATACGTTGCTATGTAGGGAAACCAAAAGCCATGAACGTCCATGCAAGAGAAGAAGAAGAGCTATACATGGCCATGTAAGGGAAGAAGAAGAGCCATATGCGACTGTGCACTAGGTCTCTACTAAAAATCAAAATCTTGCTTATATGGATCAAACACTTAAACTCAAGATCTTAACCTAAAATCTTACAGCAATACTCACTAAGCCATTAAATCTTTCTAACTCCTCTTAGCTTTAACATAACTCAACTAGTCATCCAAAAACTAATGGTTTCATCACTATTCTCAAATGATCCTAATCTTATCAGATCGGTCACTTTCTTATTACAGAGGAAATTATATACCATGCACAATCAACATAATATTTCCATACCTATTATTGAAGCTTTAACTCCTCCTTCAACCCTATTGATCCAAGTCTTTTACTGATGATTTCTTTCGTCCCTTTACACATAGTGGCAATAATAGGATTTCTTAATCCCCCATATCCAAAAATCAATTTGAGGAAAAAAGAGAAGAAAGATCTATAATAAGAGGAATCATTACATTTAATATGCTAACTCACAAACCCTAATCTTTTACCTTCTTCAATCCATAATTCATAACCAGAGAGAGAGAGAGAGATTGCATCTCCTTTCTTTATCCTTAAGTCAATCTCTACCTTCTCCATGAAGCTTTAAATGAGTGAGTGGGTTAAATATCTCACTAAGGGAATTTCAAAAATTACCCTTATAAGCTTTAACCCCTAATAACTTATATTTCCTACACTTTAACCCAAAACTTCTAATTTAATTTAATTATATCCTTCCTTATAATTTAACTATACTCTATAACACATGTGCACAATTACCAAAATACCCCTCATGGGACTTAACTTCAATGAATGCAAAATAATCCAATTTTAACTATTTAACCATAATCCTCATTAATTTATCATAATCTGATTAGGGCTAGGATTGGGGCCTCACAAACTCCAAGATAAGAAACTATATGCATATAATTGGGTTTATAAGCTAGTCATAAAAAGAATGTGAATCTATAACCAATGCTACCTTAACATGATTATTGAGGGATGTTTATGTGCCCATAATTTGGAATGTCAATTCAAGACATTTCTAAAAGAGGGAACGGGACCACAAGAGCATGTAAATATGTATGGACATGCACATGATATGAACATGTATGGATAGGTGTTGGCTTAAGAATGAGAGCGTGTTTGTTATATTCACTCAATTGGACATGTAGCAACAATTTTAAACATAAAAAGGCATAGGGTTTGTAATAAATGAATCATATAGATAGGCATATACGTGAGTGTATATATATGTATTTATGTATATATGTATGTATGTATGTATGTATGTGTATATATATGTGTGTGTGTGTGTGTGGGCGCGTATGTGTCTGTGTGTTAGTCCTTACAAAAGTATAACCATTATACATATATCACATAAGTGTGGATATGAAATATGTGTTCATGAAGATATATGCATATCTAATGTATGTTGTAATTCTATTGTATGCCTTGATCAGAATTAGGAATGTGTGCACAAATAACTTGGATAATGAAATAAATGGTACCATGAGAATAAACGTTCCATTCATATATACATGACAAGTTTTATACTTTTACATTAATTACAAGCATAGAATGTGTACACACAGACATTTAAAGGAATTATGTGCTCACAAATGTGTATATGATTGAGTGATTGGCTTATATTTTTGAAAAGAGAGGAAAGCAAAGAAAGTTAAAGAAAAGAGGTTATAGTTGCCTACTTCATTATCGAGGTTGTGGATAGATAGGCATGCCTATAAGGGTGTATTACAACCGTCATAGTTTCGACCTTATTTGGATCCATAGTATAGTACTGACCCCATTTGGGTCATTAATTGATCTCGTTTGGGTCTATTTGATCGGTCTATAGTAAAGTGCTGACCCTATTTGGGTCCATAATTTGATACCTTCGGGTATCCTTATTGTACATTTGGTTACCATAGTATCGACCGTTATCTATATCCTTAGGAAGGTGTAAGCTTACTAAAGGATATGAGAACAACATTATAAAAGGCAAAATGACAAAGATGATATGATATTTATGTAGTAGATGATAAGGATAATTGCACAGTAAATGGCATACATGAAATTAGTTAAAGTTATCATTTAAACATGTAACCCAATAATGTTATAATATTACAAGTATGCTATTATGATTGCAATTGCATGATGCCCTACATTAAAGTCCATAAATTATATATGAACATGTACAATGGTGTGGTGGCTTATCATCGATGATATTTGAAAATATACATTTTTATTAGTATTATGTTACATATTAGACATCGATGATTAATAAGTGACTCATTGCATGAAAGAATACTATAAGTAAGAACCTACAACTAGCATGTGTAATTTCCATAGATATAGTTATACTTAGGAATCACTTGATTATTTAAAGTTTAGTAAGGTTAACTAAATAAGAGAATTTATAATAAATAACAAAGTTGTATTGTAAGCTAGTAGGGGAAAGAAATTAAGAAGATATGCAAATGCAAGTATTATTCAGTAATGATAAGATTGCTCGAAAAAATATAGGTAATAACAAGCTAATTAACTTATTATATATGAAAGCAACCTAGGGGTTCAGGTTTATACATAGCATGGAAAATGTTTGGTAGGATAATTATGTAATATCATGTATGTTTATCACTAATTTATTGATACTTAACTTTTATAATACACACTTGTAAATGTTAGTGATGACTTCTATGAGAGGTTGTCCTTATAATTTTTGTTTCCCACTAAGCTTTATAACTTAGCATGGGGGGTTATACATGTAGGTACATCAAGCTAGGAGTTTTTCATAGGGATAAGATCTGTAACAATAAGGCCAACACCAGCGATAGGAAGAGACAAAGTATGAAGTTTATATTTTGATTTTGTCCTATAAATATCATTTTATACCAAACAAACCATGATGTTAAGTGTGACTGAATAGTTTGTAACTTGTATTGTATAAAGTGCATATCAATGGTATTATAGAACCTTATGTCGTATATAAGAATAGTTGAATGATATCATCTTATTTGTGCTAATGGAATATAATATGTCTAAAGATGTGCATTGTAGTACGTATGGTAACAGTATAAAGGATAATTAGAATGATCATTACATTACTAGCCAACATATTCCTCATCTTCTATTTCTGTCCCAATTTTTGAGTTTTGCTGGAAATCATTAAGAGGAGCTATGGGAAGTCAATTCAAGAATTAGAGTGGGATGATCTTAGGTGAGATAGAATTTTACCTTTCTTAATACCACTAATCTGCAAGTTATATATATTGAAAGCTAAAATTGATTTTAGAGTGTTAATTGATAGAAATCTCTTTGTTAAGCTGAAGAATAGGGTAAAATTGAAAGGATAGGAGCAAGTCTTGATTTAGAAGTTGGACTACTCCCTTTTTAGTATGTAAGCAAATGATTAATTGTGTCCTTAACCTAAGTTTATTATTGCTAGATTTTAGTTGTTAAAAGGGATTGAGAACTAAGAATGAACTAAAGAATTAATGTCATATAATTTTTCAGCATGTACTTTAAAGTTTGTATGAGTTAAAGTTTTATAATAAATTAGATTTCCTCTTTTATGTTGAGAAATAGGAATGGCCTAGGAAGAATATAGTGCTGGAACTTGTCCAACAAGGAATTAGTAGGAGTTGAGTAAGAATTTCTAAACTTAAGGTAAGAATGGATGTTTGGTTAATTTTAGCTTTCAAACAGCCTTAGGGTGGTGTTCATTTGGAAGTAAATGAGCTGAAAGTAGATGAATTTATGGTTATAGAAGTTGAACTATGTTAAGACATATGTGGTTGAGCACTTGTAAAGTTGTGTCTTAAATGTTTGTGATGAATTATTGTCTATTAATTTGGAAATCAGTATGCAAAGTCAGCAGAAGACCATTCAACCCGACGGTGACAAACTTGGCTCAACAGATCACTGGTCCATTCTTGGTCCAGAAGCTATCAACCCAGCTGAGATGGGTAGTGTCCCAGCCAGGTCACCCCTATTTTGTTTTGAAAATCGATGACATTTTCCTTGTTATCTAATTTTACTTCATTGTGTTTTAAGTTGTATAGATCCATTGGAATACGACTTATATAGCCTACACTAATTATTCATAAATAATTGATATTAAATCCTATTGAGGTTTAAGGTAAGGGTTTTAAAGATATATTTCCTTTTAATAATTTTTGTGAGGGAATTGAATGACATTTAAGTTTGCTTAGAGTATTAAACTCCTAGATTCCTATGTTAATGGTGCTGGATTGAGAATAAAATCAGGAAAACTAGATAGGTTTAGTCAAGAACTTATACCATGAGATTCTATTGTATAATCTTTAACTTTGCTCTTCTCATATTGGAAATTTGAAATCGGGTGAATGGAATAGGAATACTTGAAACTTTCTAGCAAGGAATTATTCTAAAATTTAATAAATAATACCTAAGTTAATTATTATAAATGAAATTATACACTAGGACCTAAATCATGCTAATAGTTATATACATGAAGCATTTATTTTATTTATATCATAAATAAGGGTTGGTTATATACATATTTCTGATGCATTGAGAGATCGCCAACCAAGTTCTCTAACTACTTTGGAAAGCATAACTTAAAGTTTCATGATTAATTTTGAAATTTAATTAAATGATCTTTATACTAAATTCATGTGCTAGTAGCTTAAGCTTGCTATTTGATATAACATTTATATGAAATTATAGCCTAGAATTAACAAATATGATGTGAGAGCGTAACTGAAAACTCTATATTTTTAATGAGTTTGTAAAATGTGTGCATATACACATGCACACACATACACACATATATGTATGTATTCCTTCTATCTGGATTATTATGATTTAAAAGTCTGACACTAGGATGTTTGGGTCTATTTCTGCATGTTTCATTGTTACATAAGTTAGGCATGTCTGAGTCCTAATGTAGTTGCTTTTGTAAGCCATTAGTGTCTTCTGAATTTGGTGTATATCACCTTCTGAATTATGACCTTTGTGGTTTAAAACTTTTTCTATTCTACACTAATTTAGGCTTTCTTCTATTTTGTATATGTTCCTCAAGTGTACAAGTATTCGTAGGCTACTTACATATATAAATCTGTGTACTATTTAGTATGGCTTGTTGGATCATATGCTTATACACTTAAATTACTAGCTCATTGTTTCTACTTTAACACTTGTGGTAGCGTTTGACTTAATATTCTTATATCTGGCACCTTAGAAAATAATAGGATATCTAATAAAGTTTTATCATGACCATTTTCTATTATGACCTGTTAACATTTTGTTCAGGCTCCCTTAATTATAATAGAACTCAAACAACTACTAAAATCAAGATACTCTTAGTATTGTGTTATGTATTTTGGATGTTAATAATTTTTTTTAAATTACTCCTTATTAAGTTTTACTTCTAGGATAGGCTTTACATTTATGCAGGTAATTATGTATTGAGGTAAAAATCTAGAGTTGGGACAACAACAGTCGACCAACTTAGAAATTTAGGATTTAAGCTTATTTTACTCCTTCTTGTATTTACAAAGTGTATTTTGTAAAAACTCACTAATTATTATTATTATTATTATTATTATTATTATTATTATTATTATTATTATTATTATTATTATTATTATTATTATTATTATCTAATAATAGATAATTTGACAACTAATGTTTCAATAGCTTGATTCTTAACTTTTTGTGCCCTTTTGAAAGGTATTAAGGCGTGTCAATTTAGTAGTATCAAAACTTAGGTTTAGGAAATTTTGGCCTAACGAAAGCTTTAGTGATTTGTACCTACATGTGTTAGTTATGGGTTGTGAGGTTTGCCAACTATGGTTTGTCTTGATTTTCTCTTCTATCTTTGTTCCGATATTGGTTATAGTATAGTAGTACTTGAGTATGTGGTTTTCATTAATTTAATTGAACTAAATTCTTTTCTTCTATTCTAATATGTTCCCCATTCTTTGAGAGGTTGTATTTCTAATTCTCTAAGGAGAAATTCTAATTAAGATATTTTATAGTATGGAAATAGTATTGCCTATGTAGTATTTGTCCTTGATATTGCTTGAATTTGACTAATTTTATTTAGAATAGTGGGATATACGATGCAGGTTTGTGGTAAGTGAGATGCCTTGGAAGCTGCTAATAATATCTATGTATATTTAATAATGATGTATTTATTTCTAATGAATCTAACTTTAACATTAAATATGAGATTAGGAAAAAAGAGCAAATGTGGCATTGGAATCCTATTATGTGATATATGTTAAGATTGGATATATGAATTTTTTTTTATTAAGAAGTTACGAAAGAAGTCTATAGTCAAAGATTAATTCATTAAACTAATAATTCATGAAAATGATTTAATTTTGATTATGGAACTTGTTGATAAGAATTATATTGTTAAGGATCATGCTTTTCTAAATTAGTTATTTATGGAGTCCGAATTTTATGGGTTCAGTATCCTATGGATCTTGCTTTAGGTTACTAGTTAGTGTAATCTCAATATTGTGAGACTGTAGGATGCCATGAAGATGTATATTACTATATTAGTTTTGCACTAAATCCTAGTTAAGTAAAGTGAAGGATTTAATATGTTTCCTGTGGAAATTATTTGATCATTTATTAAGGATATTTAGCAAACCTTCTTGAATTTATAGTATTGTGTGGAATAGTGTTAGTTGAATTAAGAGAATTAAAGATTTCATATCTCATTGTAGGAATTTTTGAATAAGGATTTTATGTAATATAACCAATTAATTTGGGTAATACCGTCAGCCTGGTTAATTACATCTAAAGCAGATACTTCAGCGTATATGGACAAGTATAGTTATGGATTTAGTTTTTGGTTTTTCTCATTCTTAAAAATAATGAAATTCATGTAAGAAATGATGGGTTTGCTTAACTAGAGTATCTCTTTTTTTATTAGATAAGGTCATTAATGAGCAATTTAGTAAGTGATTTGTAGGGAAGTAGCCATTTTAATGATGGGCCTTTCTTGGGTGATTTTGATAGTAATTTTTGATAATATAAGGATTCTAATGGAAAATTTAGACCTTTTTAGGTACTTGTTTATTGTACAAATACATTTTACTTAAAGAAAACTAGTTATGATAAAAGGTTAATGGCTATCTATCCATGTATTGCCATAATACCATATGAGGTATTACATAGTGAATGATAAAAAATCATAATGTGAATGGTGGAGATTAAATAGCAGGTGATCAGTTGGCACTATAATGGAAATCTGGAAAGAAGGATTTAGAAAATATGACATAGAATGATACTACCCTAATCTTTGTTACTTTCTACTAATGAGTTATGTTTGAAACACATGCTATGATTGATTCAAGTGTTTGAAATTTTAGGGACTATGTATGAACTAATTAAAGATTATTATTAATCATAAATTCAAGCATACGGGTTGAAAGAAGTTTCTTTCATGATTTTACTTATAAATGCATGTAGTGAGAGATGAATTTGATGTTTTAACACAGGTGAACTGTTAAAGAAAAATGTAAAAGAAATAGTTCATCAGAGTGTGGTAGCCGAATAAGAGACGTAATAAGGTGTTTGCTTACTATACATATACCTACTCTATGTGGGAATTTCTTAAGAAAAAATTTATTTACCTAATCAATGTTATAATGTTACACGAGGCCTTACATGATGAAGGCTATAGAATCTTGAGGTGATAAGCAAATTTAATCGGTTACTGATTTATTAAGACTACAACTTATATCTGGAAATAAAAAAATTATCTATAAATGCCATAAGTATGAATTTCAAGGACGAAATTCCTTTAAGGGAGAGAGACATGTAATGCCCCAAAATATACCTTGGAAGATTTTAAGAACATAATTGGTATTTATGAATTTTTTGTGGGTAGTTAATGGTAATGTAAAATTTGGAAATTAAGTATCACCAGTATTTAGGGACTAAAGAGATATTAAGCTAAGATTTTATTTAGCTACCAATAGGAACTTAACACTTAAATTTCGAGAATAATAGAAAATGGTTAAGGTAAGAATTTATTCATAGTAGAGGCAGTTATGGGAAAAAAAGAAAGAAGAAAAAGAGACAGGGAGAGAGACAGAGAGAGAGAGAGGAACCACCATTATTGGCAAAAGTATTCCTCCTCTTCCCTTCTATTTTTGTCCCAAGTCTTGAGTTTTTCTAGAAATCATCAAAAGGAAGTATGGGATGTCAATTCAAGAATTAGAGTGGGATGATCTATAGGTGAGATAGAATTTTTCCATTCTTAATACCCTACTCTAAAAATTATATATATTGAAAATTGAAATTGCTTTTAGAGTGTTAATTGATGGAAATCTCTTTGTTAAGGTAAAGAATAAGGCAAAATCAAAAGGATAGAAGTGGGTCTTGATTTAGAAGTTGGACTGCACCCTTTTAGTAGGTAAACAAATGATTAATTTTGTGCTTAACCTAAGTTTATTGTTACTGGATTTTAGTTGTTAAAAGGGATTGAGGACTAATAATGAATTGGAAATTAGTGTATTCAATCAGAGTTAATGTCATATAATTCTTCTGCAAGTTTGTTAATGTTTGCATGAGTTAAAGTTGAATAATCTATTAGATTGCCTTTTCTACATTAAGAAATAGGAATGGGCTAGGAAAAATATAGTGCTAGAACTTGTCAAACAGGGAGTTAGTAGGAGTTGAGAAAGAATTCCTAAACTTAATACAAGAATGGATGCTTGGTCAATTTTGATCTTTAAACAACCTTAGGGTGGAGTTCACTGGAAGTAAATGAATTTAAAGTGGATGAATTTATGGTTCCATATGCTGTCACAGCTAGAGAATTCAGCCAAGGAGGAGAAGAAAAAGATAAAAACCTAATCCCACCAAACGTTGTCTTTTATACCTTGGTTAAAATCATAATTCTAATAGGAATAAGATTCCTAAATAGATAGAGAATAATTTTATATTTTTACTCTTAATTATTTAATTAATTTGACTTAATTAAATCTAATTTAGGCCTCCTTTAAAAAGTCAACGTGCAAAAGCCTGCAGATTGGGCTTTCTGCACGATATTATATTTAATTATCCAAATTAATTTTAAATCCCACAAAATTAAATATGAGAGAAACATAACACTCATAAATCATATTTGATTTAATTTGGCCTAAAAATTAGGCCATTAAGGCCTTTTACATGGTCCCAACACAGAAGGCACTTCCAGAGTGCTTCCACACATAATAGTTTTCTTTTTGGCCTAAAATTAATTCTCCAAGTAATCCATAAATATTATTTTAGTTCTATAAGACTTATATTCCAATAATATTTTATTCTAGATTATAATGAACCTATTTGGTCCATTATTATATACCATGCGCGGAAAGTTCTTATGTGGACTTTTTACATATGTCTAATTAATGAAACTACTTTAATTAATTATTTTCTTGTTTATTTTCTCATTTCATAATAATATCAAATATTATTATATCTATCATTTTACCATAATACTTCTTCCTTACAGGTGTGTGATCTATTGGGTTTTTTGGTCCACTTAGAAGTATAAACATTATTGCAACTAAAAATTGCATGATTTAAAATTTTTAAATCATTATATTAATTCTATAATTAATATTTATATTTATTTCCATATACAAATTATGAAAGACTTCTAACAAAGCATCATGATAACCTAAGTGATAGAAAAGTGAAGTGGTTTGACTGAACCCTTCTATAGATTAGTTACTGTGCAATTTCTCCTTTTCACCTTACTTTATATCATTTAGGTTTAAAGTATGAATAATGCCCAACTCAAATAAAACTAAATATAGTTGTTCTAATAATATTTTTTTATTCCCAAAATGCCCCTTGTAGATCTTGTCCACCTTGTCATTTTACTCTGGCCAAAGATTTGTTGAACAATGATATTTTAGAAGATTTGAATAACTCCATTAATAAATTAGGATTCACCTGATCATTCAACTATTTTAAGTAGATCATAATATGCCTAGTCTCCTAACTATGTTCACCCTTTGATGAAGGTAAACAGTTATGGAATTAAAGTATATTGTTAACCATTTAAGATAACTTTGGTGATTTTAAGTCTCAAGAGATCCCTCACTAACATATATTTGATATCCATGTGACGACTCTTGGTAGGTCTCCAATGAGCTTGTTCTTCTAACAAGCATCCGCATGTTAGTTTTGATTGTGTTCATGATTACAGTTATGGGAACCATTGCTTGAATATTTGAAGAAGCATAACATGTGCTAGTGTATCCATATTAACAATGTCCTATCATGTTAATACTACAACTAAGGATATTTAGGTATTAATACATTTACATATAATAGGCATCTCATATCATAAACTCTTTTATGATTACCTTTATATTGTGCTTATAATACCAATGAATTCATTTATTAATTTAAGATATAAATCAAACAAATGTAATTGAAACTCAATGTTAATAAATGATTAATGTCATTCTCATATATAATAAATGAGTTCATATACATGAATAAGTCCTTATTATACATGGACTCTAGGGCATTCTTCTAACAATATCCTACTTGCACTAGAGCCAACCACTCATATGTCATAAGCCCATATTGTATACCTGGTGATTGTATTTGTTCTGGGATAGTGCCTTAGTGAGATGATCTACCACATTATCATTTTTGAGGATGCATTCTATCTTCATATCAAATCCATCTATAGTCTTATAGATACCGTGTCCTAAGGTGGCTTCTAATTAGGGTTACCTAATGAGGATATTGTTGCTTACAAATAGATAGAGAATGTGCAATTCCTTAACAACTTTGGTATTGTGAATAGCATCATGGTAGACCAGTTATTTACCAAAAGTTAAATTTTGACCTGAGAATTTTTAATAGTTGACTTTGACCAAACAATAAAATTGTAAATAAAGCTAATTAAGGTTATTAATTTGGGAATATCAATTATGGTTATGATTTAAGTCATAAAATTAAATAATAATAATAATAATTAGGAGAAATTTAGGATAATCGGGGGAAGAAATTAATTTAGAGGGGCCATAGAAAAAAAAGAAGAAGAGAGGGATATATCAAGAAAAAAATAAGGGGAAGAATAGAAAACTAAAAAAAGGGTAGAAGGAAATTGGAGAAAAGAGAGAGAGAGAATCCAGCTACCACACAGTAGGGCTAGCCTTCTTTTCCTCATCATCTGTCTTGTCACCTCCACCGTTGTCTTTTCTTCTTCTCGTTTTGAAGTTTTTCTCTCTTACCTAAAGTTTATTCTCCACTTTTTGGTGAGTTGTGACATCAAATTGTGACACGAACCATGCTGACAAGTTCCCTAATGTTAGATAAAGATCCCTATGTCTATCATTTCTCCTCACTCTCTGGTAACAAGCATATCAATAATGTAAAGTTTGAGATTTTTTGACATGAATTTTGGCCAAGCCAGGCTATATTTAGGTGTATGACCATTGGCAATAAGTTTATGGTGTCTTAAGCTTCACATCGGTATGGGCAGTGCAGCTCTAATGACTATTGACCGATGGAATAAGCTTACTTTAAGTTAAATGAACCAAAATTTTATAGAAAATTGACTTCAAATCGGTACATGAACTATAAAAATTATCTCTCAATGATTTCCATCTCTTCATGAAAATTTTGGAGGTTCCTCTACCCAAGATTGTAATGGTTGCTAAATGGATCACTCTTCTTATACTCATGCAAGGCATTTACTTCTTTTATTCCATAGGTGTATAGATTAATCGCTCTTGCATCACTTCCTAAATTTGCTCCTTCAAATGAACTTTTTTCTTGGCTAAGTACTGAAACATTCCAAACTTTTAGCCTATTCAGCTCCTTTTTCAATAGTTCCAATTAAGCTTTTAGCATTGCCAGTTTATCCACACTGTGAACTCCTTATCTCTTGGTTAATTCCCTTAAGCTAAACCATCGAGCCTCATTCACAGCCATTTCACCAAGAAGTAAAAAGGCTTCTTCTTGGATTTTATTCATGAAGCTTCCCCTCGATCTGACATCCAGTAAAGATCTTGTAGTTAAGTTACATATTGTATAAAATGTTGACATTAACTGGTGTATTGCAATCTCATGGTATGGATAGCTCTTCAACAACCTCTTCAACCTCTCCCAAGCTTTATGAAAGTTTTCATCAGTGAATTGTTAAAAGTTGTAAATTCTATTCCTTATGCTAGCTATCTTCGTAGGTGGGAAAAATCTTACCAAAAACTTCTGCATTTGCTATGAATGGATAGAATGATACGGTAGCATGGATAACCAATTTTTTGCTCTCCTTATGAGAATGAAGGGAAAAAGCTTTAGCCTTATCGCATCAATTGATACCCTTTGTATTTGGACCATATTGCTTATCTCTATAAAGATGTTTAAGTGTTGCACCGAGTCCTCAATCTTCGATCGAAAAAATTGGTTCCTTTGAATAATGGTGATTATTATCGTTTTCTTCTCAAAGTATTATTTGTTAGTGTAAGCCCTAGCTCCAATGCATTGTTATAAAACACTTTAGTTAATAAATGAGGCATTTGTTTTATCTATTTTATTCCTGTGTATATAAATTGATAGAACTATCCAAGAATGTTGTTTCAGTTTAAGTTATCATGTGTGAGGCACATGGTTGTAAGACCTTGAAACAATAGAGACTTCATTCTAAATATCCCTAGTCAGTCATTGTTATGGGAATAACAAATGAATTAAAGCTAGTATGCTTTCTTTGATAAATTGAGTTATGTCTTACGGATCATAAGGACAAGAGTGTCAATCAGAGATCATAGATACATGTTTAGAACATGGTATCTGGATTCGATCCATTTATGAGAACACTACATGATACAAGTCATAAGTATTT
Organism: Excoecaria agallocha; assembly: GCA_037975025.1. Lineage (NCBI taxonomy): Eukaryota > Viridiplantae > Streptophyta > Magnoliopsida > Malpighiales > Euphorbiaceae > Excoecaria > Excoecaria agallocha. The sequence goes on along the minus strand of CM075809.1, from coordinate 64,085,640 downwards.
CTCATGTGCAAGTTTTGCATCGGAGTTCTTAGACCTAAAATCTCTATGAAACTCTTTATGAATTACTGTGTACTTTGACATACACCTAAGTGCATGTAACAGGGTGACAAGTATGGGTATGCTTGGATATGCACTAATCCGTGTTAGAGAGCATGAGAGAAGTGAATGGATTACCCTTCTCGATAAGAGAGAAAATATTATCAGCCACTTGATCAGTGAACTAAGAATTGTATGGCCATATCGAGATGAAATAATGAGTAATCATTATTTATCTGAGAGTTTAGTGTCACTGGAATATCAAGAAAGGAATTAGTATATAAAAGGATGACTGGTTCCATGCCTTATATTAATTCTGATATTTAAGTGTAAGGGACTATGCAAAATTGCATTAGGTCACTAAATGCCATTTGCATTTTCATTTAATTTGGAATGCTATAATATCTTACTAGAGAGTATATATAGCCTTTGGATTAATTTATTAATTCATTGGGCTTAAAATATTTAAATAAAGTGTTGGGCATTAATTTGGGTTTTTAATTAAAGTCAAATTAATGTATGTAATGGGTATTAAAATTGCTAAATGGACCTTGGTCCATGAGAGAGAGAGATTCAGCCCAATAGGATTAATTTCAATTAATTAATTATCTTGGATTAATTAAGTTAATTGAGTATTAAATCCTAATGGCATTTAAATATAAATAAATTAATTAAATAGAGATAAGGTGACCAAAAATCCAAAGATAAATTCAATGGGAATTTCGGCATCTATATCCCCAATTAAGTGATTTGTTTTGATTAAATGTCTTATATTTATTTCAAATTAATTTGAATTTAAAATTTAAAAGAGTTTGAATTAATATATGTCACTTGATTTTAGGAAGTGATGGAGGCTGATTTTACTATCTTTAGGTAGTAAAATTTGGAATTAACACTTGCAAAAATAAATGATATATATTTGTGAACAAAAGAAAAAACCCTAGGCGTGAATTACTCTCTCTCACACTCTTGGCCAAAATACTCAAGGAAAAAGGATTCTTCCTTGTTCTCTTGTGTTCTTGGGTAGCAATAGCAACCTAAAGGAAGAACAAGATCAGATCTTGTTGCTTTAATCCATTACCATTGCAAAATATTTAAACATAGAGCTATCACTCTTGATTTTAAGCCTTCCTTGCAATTGTGTGTGTGAAATAGAGAGGAGTGGTGTAAAGGCAGCTCTTTTGGCATTGGTGATCAAGAACTAAGGTGAATAAATCCTTCTTAGTTGCTGGTCATCATCAAAATCAAATTTTGAAAGGCATCTAAGGTTGTAAGTTTTTGAAAAACCCTAAAATTGCTTGTTTTTTATTCTTGTTTATGGATTGCATGGTATGTATGATCGATTTTATTATTTTTTCACTGCGTGATCATCATATATATACTATGTCATATTCCAACATTATTGTCAAGGAACCACTACTATTCTATGCTCCTTATTCCACCTTGGAGTGACATAATCTTGAATGGTCCTTAGTCTGTTAGAGAGTATGCCCTAGAGCCCATGTAATAGGGATGTTTTTCATATGTATGAAATTTATATTCTTAATAAAAGGCATCATTCATTTATTAATGCTGTGTTTGAATACATGAGTTTGTAAATCTTAAATTAATAAATGAAGTCCTAGATATTATAAACACAGTGCAAAGGCAATCATGAAGGTGTTCATGATGTGAGATGTCTATCGCATGCAAATGTGTTAATATCTAAATATCCCTAGTCATAGAATTAACAAGATAGGACATTGTTAATTCGGACAGACTAGCACATGTTATGCTTCTTGAATGGTTCAAGCAATGGTTCTCATAATTGTGATTATGGATGATAATCAAAGCTAACATGTGGATGCTTGTTAGAGGAACAAGTTCATTAGAGACCTGCAAAGAGAATCCTCATATGGATATTAAATCTATGTCAGTGAGGAATCTCTTCATAGCGGTTGTGTAAGTATCCTTAGACTTGAGATCACCAAAGTTATCTTAAGTAGCAAGTGGTATACTTTGACTCCATAACTGATTACTTCCAACTGGGAGTGAACATAGTTAGGAGATTGGGTATATCATGACCTACTTGAAGATAGTTGAGTGATTGACAAAGGATTCACCATCCCAGATTTAACAAGGGAAGTTATCTCGTATGATTCTATAATTGCCTTGTTCAGAGAATCTCTGGCCAGAGTAATATGCCGAGATGGATGGAGATCCATGAAGGGCATTTTAGGAACAATGGTTGAATTAATAGAACATACATTATTAGATTTATATGAGTTGACAGAAATCCATACTCAGAATCTAATTGAGATAAGAGTGGTGAAAGGAGTAATTGCACGGTAACTGTTTCTATGTAAGGGTACAGTCAAACCACATGACTTTCCTGACATTTGGGTAGTCATGATGGCTAGCTAGAGGCCAATCATGACTTGTATAATGATGTATCAAAATATCAATAGAGATTGATAAAATGATTTAAAGGAGTTTAAATCATGTGAGTTTTGAATAGAACTCACAATTATATATTATACTGCCAACATGGACAGGAACCCAATAGGTCACACACATATAGAGAAAAGGGTAAAATGGTAAAATGACAAGGATAATAATATTTGATATTATTATAAAGGTAGAGAGGAGAATATGATAATAATTAATTAAAGAGTTTAATTAATTATGATCAAATAAAATTGTCTGCGGAACTTTTGAGAAATGTTCTGTAAATTGGACCTAAATGAAATAATGTATTTCATGATTAATTATTATTGTCTTATAAGTGTTATAAGACTACTATAAGTGTTATAGGACGATATAATAATTAATAGGACCATTGGAGAAATTATAAAGGGCCAAAGGAATGAAGAAGTTGGAGGAAGCCCTCCAGAAGAGGGCTACACGCCAACTCCATACAGAAGGGCTTAGAGGGCTTTTTCTTGGACCAAATTAATTTATATATGTTACATAAGTGTTATGGAACTCACATATTTAATTTGGTTGGATTTGGAATCCATTTGGGTATTTAAATCCAATTAGATGCACAAAGGGCCTAGTTGGTGGATTTTGTGCATGGTCTTTTATGAAAAGATTTAATTTGGATTTAATTAAGCCCAAATGATTATAATTAATTCCAGAGGCCCAATTAATAATTCTCCATCAATTTTAAAGAGCCCAATCTCATTAAGGAGTTGGAATTTTAATCTAACTATAAAAGGCCAACTAATGAGAATTAGGGTTAAGTGATTAAAACAAAAGGAAAGTCTATTTCTCTTAATTCTCTCTCCCTTTTTGCGCCACTTCCATTGCTAGCCTCTTGGATTTCGGCCAGCCCTAGTTGAACACCAATTTTTTGGTTCAATTTACCCCTCTCTAGTGTGGATTACTCATTGGAGGTGTTCGATTTTAGACACTGTGGTTTGCGACAACCCGATGCGAAGTAAAATCAACTGTTCAACAAAAATCAAAGGTGATTTTTCTTATTCTCATATAGTTATATTGTGTATTCATGGCCAGATCAGAACTAATGGTTAAAAAATTTTAAAATTCTGCTCATGTATGTGATGCATGTAACCGTTAAAATCCAACATGGTATCAGAGCCATGGTTTTGCCATGGATATACAATTCTATATTATTCTGCGGAATAAGTTTTGTTTTATTTTGAGTTATTTATTTCATGAACTTTAAAATATGAGATTTAATTGTACATGAATGAGAAATATTGATTTCTGGATGTATTTGTGATCAAATAAATTTGGTGGAAACAAAACCGAAATTTTGAAGAAAAGTGATTTGGGTTTGGCGTGAAACCCATTAGGGTTTGGCGTGAAACCCTAGGTAATGTAGGGGCTGTTCTAATTTAATTTCTTATGGATCCATTTAAAAATCATTTAGATGATATTTTATGTGTTTAATATGTGATATTAAGCCGTAGGATCGAACGAAATTAAAACCGAACAAGTTTTGCATGAAAACTAGTTTTGTCGAAAAGTTCGATAAATTGGTGTTCTACATGTGTTCATGGTTAGAACGACTTTTGATCTTCTAAATTTGATATATATGATATATTAAAGTGTTTTTAATTAATTGGATTAATTAAATTGGGCCTTAAATTAATTTGATTAATTTTAATTCATTAAAACCACTTAATGGGCTTAATTATGTTTACGGACTTGGTTTAAATTAGTGAATGACTTGGTGGGCCCAAGGTGTAACACCCTTATCAGAACAGTATTTTTCGATGCGAAACTTAGCGGTAAACGGTAAAAATTTTTTTTTTTAAACTTCAATTATTGCCAAACAACTTTGATACAATTTAATATTTTATTCAATTTACGAAATTTCGGCAGCAAAATGGCTAGAACTTACTAGCCTCCTGAAAAATTCAAACAATCCACACAGCCTCTCAGAGGCACAACAAATCATATATAAATAATAGTCATTTACAACTCTTTAACTGACATTATCAGAACAACAACAATATTGATTATTTAATAAAAAGTACCTTTAATACAGTTCAATTCTGTACTCTCACTGTCTAAGTATATACATGCCATAAATACTAAAAATAAAAGTACAACTAACTTTCTTCATCTTCGCATTCTGCTTCTCCGTGTATCAAGCTCCATCAATACTTCAAAACCTGCACGCAGTAAACACTACGTGCTGAGCACTAGAAATGCTCAGTGGTGACTACTAATCCTAGAATTTTCCAATTTCAACATAATTACATAAATTGTACAGACTTCTATTCTTATTTGTAAGAAATTTACTTTTAATTTATTTCACACTATTTTCATTATTTACCAACATTTTATTTTTAACCGTTTTACTTTGTTCGTATACTTTTCAATTTATTTTACACTACTTTCTTTGTGATTCGATTACAAATTGACTTTTCCTTTTACGTTTCTTACTTCTACTTTTACTTATCTTTTGTCTTATACTTTTGCAACACTTGACGTAGTTGTCATTTCGTTTAACGAATTACATGAATATTCATGTCTTTAATGACAAGTTTCATGTTCCTAGTTCTATTAGATAATTCAAATACGATTTCCATTACCTATTCTTATAATTCACTTTAATCTTTAGGCTTATAATCTTTATTGCAAAGTGATGTAAGTATTTTAGATCACTCTGCATACAAATCTTTATTTTCTTTTCTTTTTAAATGAAACTTTTTTCATTTTAACTAAACACTCGTTTGTCTTTTGATCATTTTACTTTTCACTTCCTCTTTACTTCCAGTATTTATTATTTAGTCATATGTTTACACTTAAATACAGTATTGTCATGTTTGACTTTAAATACATAATTAGCACCATTTTTCGAACTCTTCATTTTCTTAAAATAATAATTGGTACATAAATTACAAATTCAATCTCATGGGTCTTTTCATAAACATTTTATTTCTATAACCATTTTCTTATCATTATTGCTTATTAATTACAATCTTTGGGAACAATTTCGGTTTTATCCCAAAGATTTCATTTTCTTTCAATCAAGCTCTTTGTCATTTATAACATTTACATTCAATTACTTTTACACTTTCGATTTATTCCTTTCAATATGCCCCTAATGCAATATGACAGGACTCTCAAAAAGGATATACGAAACATGGACCCAAAGGCCCCACTAAACAGATAGAGAAATGATCTCGAAAGATCAAGTCTCACAAAGCAGAAAATAGATGCACTTTCACTTTCACTTTACACTGAAGCTATGGAGATCAAAGATCCTACCCATAGCTAAGCAAGTCGCCATGACTTGCACCGCGGTACAGAGGTGTCCCTATGGCTAGCCAATTATATCCTGAATAAGAATATCACTACCTGACTATTGCTAAGGGCAAAAACAGTCAAGGCCTTTTCTGAATGATTTTCAAACATCAATAATTTTAATTTCTTTTATTTTACTTAAAACAGTGCATTTTGTCAATCGCACTCTTTTTAGTGCTATCGACTATACAATAACTTTTTCTTTTCGTTTTCTTTTTCTTTTCAATCACTTTTGCGTGAATTATTTGACAATAATTCACTATAAATAATTTAATTAATTATTTTCTCGATATATATATTTTTTTCCATATTTTGTGAATTATATCAGAATAATTCACTCTTTTCTTTCTTGGCACTTATTGAATTATTTCTTTACAATTCAAAAATGTTCTTTTACAGTCATTTTATTCACTTTTTGACTCTTAGTCAATCTCTTACTCTTTCGGTCTAAATTTGCAATTATTTGAAAATTGCAATACGTTATACGAGTTGTGAATTATTTATAATAATTTACCATTTTATTCGAATTATGAATTATTTTGTAATCTTTTAGGTACTGTTCATTTATACGGTTACTATTTACTCATATGATTACTATTCACAAATCATTTACTATGGTTAATTTATTCACTATACTTTTTATTTTCTGCAAATTTATCATTTAATCTCTTCTTTTTTTTTAAACAAAATGTACATTAAATTATCAGCTTTTAATTGTTTATTGAATTATTTTTCAATAATTCAATATTTCAATTACGTATATTCCATATTTATTTCTAAATTAATCCATATATCACATAAAATTCGTAAAAATTTATGTGAACATTGTTTTTCAATTATTGTCATATTTTCTTATTTCATGAATTATTTTAACATAATTCATCATATACCATACACTTAACAATTCTCTAAATTTCCGTAAATTTCATTAAAAATTTATAAGCAATTTATTTTCTGCTTATTATCATTATATAACATAATCAACAAAAATTCTCTACTTGATCAATTACATTATTCAATACATATTCCAAAATAATCATGTAAATTTCTATAAATTCCATAACAATTTATGGATATATATATTATTTCATCTTCTATCAATTAGGACATAATTTCATTAATTTACAACACAATAATTCATTTCTTTAACAAAGAAATTTTTGATTCACAAAGGAAATTTCTTAATAAATTTCCTTAACCCAATTTATACACTATATTAGGCTTAATTAAAATTTAATTGAACAACAATAACACTAATTTCAATATTAGTCAATAATTCAATATTTTTCCTTAATAAATTTAAAGGAAAAATTCAACAAATTAAGGAAAATTAAAAGATTTCGTAGTCACATACCATAACGGTCGAATTCGTTTCAATTTGCTTAATAATTTGCTTGCCGGAGCGTCGCCGGAGGCTCGCTGGAATCTCGCCGGAATCTCGCCGGTGACAATCCGATGCTGCCACCTTGTAGATCGGAATCCCCTCTTTCATTTTTCCGGTGGTCACACGTCCAAATTATTCCTTAGTTGGCCGGAATCTTCACTTAAATAACCCGTCAAACCCATTTCCGATCTACCTGATCGCCAGCGTTTGAGGAGCGATGGAATATCCCGGAAGACTCGCCTCGTCGCCGGGAGTTGAACGGTGGTGGCGGTGTCCTCATCCGATGTCTTGATTCGCCGGAACGAACAAAAAAACCCATTTAAACTAAAACTAGAAAAACTCGACGATCGGACCACCACAACGGAGGCCGGAAGCCGGTGAAATGGAGAGGGCACGCCGCTCGTCGCCGTCGCGGTGGTGGCCGACGTGAGGGGTGGCCGGCGGTGTCCCTTCTTCCCTTCTTTCCCTTTCTCTTTCTTTTTTTCTTTCTTTCTTTGGTGGTCGATGACCACTGCATCTTGTTTCTTTTTTTTTCGTTACTTATTTCTTTCTTTGTTTTGGTTTTATAAGATTGTGGCCAGTGGCCACAATCAATTGCCGAAATATATATATATATATATATATATATATATATATATTTTTTTTTTTTGTCTTTTCTTTTTTTTTTCTTTTTATATATTTATTTATATATATTTATATATCCATAATTTTACTATTTTGGTACCTAAAACTTTTCCTATTACTTTCAAAGCTCCTATTCACATTAAAATCGATTCCATAATTTTTATCACATCAAAAATAGGTGGGACATAAATTTTCAACTCAATCGGAGCCCATTATCGGTCCGATTTAAATTTATCAGTTCAATCCAAAAATATCGATGTTATAGAAAAATTTACTTTTTGCAGCCAAAATGATCTGTATATTATTTTAGTCTTAACTGCAATTTTTTTGTAATTTTTGGAGTTCGTTTTCTATTTTTAAATATTTATACAAAGTTAAGTCAATTTTTCAATAATAAAAATTGACTCGCTACCTTTTTCATATTTTTGACTTTTCGAGATCCATTTGCCCTCGGTTTCACTTCAAATTTCAATCCCAGACTCACCATGACCAATATTTTTCGATGGTCCAATAAAATATTTTTCACTTTCAGATGCACTTTTCAGCCCGGAAAATACTATTCACTGTTGGAAAATACTGTTCACAGCTAATCCAGTGTTGAGGCCATTACAATTCTCCCCTACTAAAAGAAATTTCGTCCTCGAAATTTACTTATATTGAAGAGTAGAGGATATTATACAGTTATCTTATCGAAACTTCTTTAACATTCAATGGTTCCGAAACATCTTTGCTAATGAAACCCGTTTATTTTTAAGCTAATCAATCTTAATATTAAAAATCTTTATCAGTCTCTTTCCGCCTGTCATATAACCTTGTGTGCAAATTTCTTTCATATTTCAAATGAAATTAACTTTTGCTGACTTCCTTACATTTAATTAAGTCAAACATAAAGGATTCGACATTTTCTTTTCAACAATGGCTCACTAAGAGTCAGATTTCTCTTGAACTTGATATTCTTGTCACATATAGTCTCTACTAAGGGCAAATACTTTTCACAATCATTCTTTTATTATCTAAATTTTTCACTCCGACTGATTATCAGTACCAGGGTGGGTCACAATGCTAATATTGAGATTATTGCTAATCTCTTATATAGCATCTTTTCTCTTTAAAGCACAGACAATCCGATAACAAAATCTCTGATCACATTGTCCCATTTCTAGTAAGATATCATTATAAGTCGAAACAATTCCCGAAGGCATCTAATACTTCGCTTTCATTTGCTGACACATCAAACATTCACTCACAATACCAGTCACATTACACTTTCAACCTGAGTTTCAACACTAAGCTTGTAATCTTGGTAAATCTGATAATTTTCAGGATGCAAAGTATTACCATCTCAGTGGATTTCAATAAGAATCTTTCAATTTACTGACATTTACTATTATACAAATATTCTCTTTCTGAATTTCTTTTCCTACTCGTTATACACTATCGATTTCACTTATCATTTAACTAATCACAACTCGAAAAATCGAAAATATTATCATTAATCATTCTTACCCTTATTCAGTCATACAGACTCATTTAAATGCATTCACCTTATCACATACGGATTCTTTTGCTGAGGGTTCCAGCCACTTCGTTACCTTTTCTACAGTACCCAGCTAAATCCAGGAATTTCACATTTAACCATAGGTTACATTCACTAAACTGAGCAGATAGTTGCTTTTCTTTCAATACTTGCAGAATAATTCTCAAATACTTATCATATTCTTTTTGTATCTCAGGACATATCAGATGGTGATTACTCAAATCCACTAAAATGAATCTACGTAAAGGTGAAAAACTCTTTCCTATCAATTCACAAAGGTGGTCGATGCATTAGGAAATCTAACTGACATGACCAATAACTTATAAGAGCTACATCAGATACAGAAAATAATCTTGACTACACTAGTTCTCGTATCATTCTTAGGTCGTCCCTATGCTCATCATATCCCGTGTCAGTTTCATCCTATCAAGTGGGGCTTATACACACAGTATGATGCAGATCAGATGCTGTCAAACAAGATGAAATGCTATGCAATGAATGTATGATTCTATGTATACAATAGAATACTGTCACGTATTCTCATATAATGCAGATGTTACAACCCATCACGATACTATGTAATGTACAATCAAATCCCCACATCTATAAAGGAATCACTGACAGGTGTATGGAGCATTTTAAACAACCTCAACTTTGTATCAAGTTGCTCAATAGCATTTTTCATCAAGACAACCCAGTCAAGGTATCTCTGTGTCCTTTACAATTTATTTGAACTCAATATACAATTCCTTTTTAACTTCCTAGCATACTCTTTATTTTGTCCTTCTTTGGACTATTTCTCATCCATATAGGCACTTAAATTCTCACATTTACATTCAGTTTAGTCAATACTTCATTTTCCTGCTTTGACCTCCAAGAAGCCTCAAGCAGCAATACTTTCATTCTCACTCACTACTATCTTTACTGTCCAGAATTAATCCTTTCACATCTGACAATCTTGATCAAACATTAACTTTTCACATTGAAAACAAAGAGGGGAGCACATACACGTCAGATTCCTAACACTTATCCACTTATAACTGGCATGTATATACAGACAAACTTATCACTTAACCTTATTCCACTCCGATCTTAGAACCGCTTAAACCTTTGCTCTGATACCACTAAATATAACACCCTTATCAGAACAGTATTTTTCGATGCGAAACTTAGCGGTAAACGGTAAAATTTTTTTTTTAAACTTCAATTATTGCCAAACAACTTTGATACAATTTAATATTTTATTCAATTTACGAAATATCGGCAGCACAATGGCTAGAATTTACTAGCCTCCTGAAAAATTCAAACAATCCACACAGCCTCTCAGAGGCACAACAAATCATATATCAATAATAGTCATTTACAACTCTTTAACTGACATTATCAGAACAACAACAATATTTATTATTTAATAAAAAGTACCTTTAATACAGTTCAATTCTGTACTCTCACTGTCTAAGTATATACATGCCATAAATACTAAGAATAAAAGTACAACTAACTTTCTTCATCTTCGCATTCTGCTTCTCCGTGTATCAAGCTCCATCAATACTTCAAAACCTGCACGCAGTAAACACTACGTGCTGAGCACTAGAAATGCTCAGTGGTGACTACTAATCCTAGAATTTTCCAATTTCAACATAATTACATAAATTGTACAGACTTCTATTCTTATTTGTCAGAAATTTACTTTTAATTTATTTCACACTATTTTCATTATTTACCAACATTTTATTTTTAACCGTTTTACTTTGTTCGTATACTTTTCAATTTATTTTACACTACTTTCTTTGTGATTCGATTACAAATTGACTTTTCCTTTTACGTTTCTTACTTCTACTTTTACTTATCTTTTGTCTTATACTTTTGCAACACTTGACGTAGTTGTCATTTCGTTTAACGAATTACATGAATATTCATGTCTTTAATGGCAAGTTTCATGTTCCTAGTTCTATTAGATAATTCAAATACGATTTCCATTACCTATTCTTATAATTCACTTTAATCTTTAGGCTTATAATCTTTATTGCAAAGTGATGTAAGTATTTTGGATCACTCTGCATACAAATCTTTATTTTTTTTTCTTTTTAAATGAAACTTTTTTCATTTTAGCTAAACACTCGTTTGTCTTTTGATCATTTTACTTTTCACTTCCTCTTTACTTCCAGTATTTATTATTTAGTCATATGTTTACACTTAAATACAGTATTGTCATGTTTGACTTTAAATACATAATTAGCACCATTTTTCGAACTCTTCATTTTCTTAAAATAATAATTGGTACACAAATTACAAATTAAATCTCATGGGTCTTTTCATAAACATTTTATTTCTATAACCATTTTCTTATCATTATTGCTTAGTAATTACAATCTTTGGGAACAATTTCGGTTTTATCCCAAAGATTTCATTTTCTTTCAATCAAGCTCTTTGTCATCTATAACATTTACATTCAATTACTTTTACACTTTCGATTTATTCCTTTCAATATGCCCCTAATGCAATATGACAGGACTCTCAAAAAGGATATATGGAACATGGACCCAAAGGCCCCACTAAACAGATAGAGAAATGATCTCGAAAGATCAAGTCTCACAAAGCAGAAAACAGATGCACTTTCACTTTCACTTTACACTGAAGCTATGGAGATCAAAGATCCTACCCATAGCTAAGCAAGTCGCCATGACTTGTACCGCGGTACAGAGGTGTCCCTATGGCTAGCCAATTATATCCTGAATAAGAATATCACTACCTGACTATTGCTAAGGGTAAAAACAGTCAAGGCCTTTCTGAATGATTTTCAACCATAAATAATTTTAATTTCTTTTATTTTACTTAAAACAGTGCATTTTGTCAATCGCACTCTTTTTAGTGCTATCGACTATACAATAACTTTTTCTTTTCAATCACTTTTGCGTGAATTATTTGACAATAATTCACTATAAATAATTTAATTAATTATTTTCTCGATATATATATTTTTTTTCCATATTTTGTGAATTATATCAGAATAATTCACTCTTTTCTTTCTTGGCACTTATTGAATTATTTCTTTACAATTCAAAAATATACTTTTACAGTCATTTTATTCACTTTTTGACTCTTAGTCAATCTCTTACTCTTTCGGTCTAAATTTGAAATTATTTGAAAATTGCAATACGTTATACGAGTTGTGAATTATTTATAATAATTCACCATTTTATTCGAATTATGAATTATTTTGTAATCCTTTAGGTACTGTTCATTTATACGGTTACTATTTACTCATACGATTACTATTCACAAATCATTTACTATGGTTAATTTATTCACTATACTTTTTATTTTCTGCAAATTTATCATTTAATCTCTTCTTTTTTTTCTTAAACAAAATGTACATTAAATTATCAGCTTTTAATTGTTTATTGAATTATTTTTCAATAATTCAATATTTCAATTACGTATATTCCATATTTATTTCTAAATTAATCCATATATCACATAAAATTCGCAAAAATTTATGTGAACATTGTTTTTCAATTATTGTCATATTTTCTTATTTCATGAATTATTTTAACATAATTCATCATATACCATACACTTAACAATTCTCTAAATTTTTGTAAATTTCATTAAAAATTTATAAGCAATTTATTTTATGCTTATTATCATTATATAACATAATCGACGAAAATTCTCTACTTGATCAATTACATTATTCAATACATATTTCAAAATAATCATGTAAATTTCTATAAATTCCATAACAATTTATGGATATATATATTGTTTCATCTTCTATCAATTAGGACATAATTTCATTAATTTACAACACAATAATTCATTTCTTTAACAAAGAAATTTTTGATTCACAAAGGAAATTTCTTAATAAATTTCCTTAACCCAATTGATACACTATATTAGGCTTAATTAAAATTTAATTGAACAACAATAACACTAATTTCAATATTAATCAATAATTCAATATTTTTCCTTAATAAATTTAAAGGAAAAATTCAACAAATTAAGGAAAATTAAAAGATTTCGTAGTCACATACCATAACGGTCGAATTCGTTTCAATTTGCTTAATAATTTGCTTGTCGGAGCGTCGCCGGAGGCTCGTCGGAATCTCACCGGTGACAATCCGACACTGCCACCTTGTAGATCGGAATCCCCTCTTTCATTTTTTCGGTGGTCACACGTCCAAATTATTCCTTGGTTGGCCGGAATCTTCACTTAAATAACCCACCAAACCCATTTCCGATCTACCGATCGCCGGCGTTTGAGGAGCGATGGAATATACCGGAAGACTTGCCTCGTCGCCGAGAGTTGATCGGTGGTGGCGGTGTCCTCATCCGATGTCTTGATTCGCCGGAACGAACAAAAAAACCCATTTAAACTAAAACTAGAAAAACTCGACGATCGGACCACCACAACGGAGGCCGGACGCCGGTGAAATGGAGAGGGCACGCCGCTCGTCGCCGTCGCGGTGGTGGCCGACGTGAGGGGTGGCCGGCGGTGTCCCTTCTTCCCTTCTTTCCCTTTCTCTTTCTTTTTTTCTTTCTTTCTTTGGTGGTCGATGACCACTGCATCTTGTTTCTTTTTTTTTTCTCGTTACTTATTTCTTTCTTTGTTTTGGTTTTATAAGATTGTGGCCAGTGGCCACAATCAATTGCCGAAATATATATATATATATATATATATTTTTTTTTTGTCTTTTCTTTTTTTTTCTTTTTATATATTTATTTATATATATTTATATATCCATAATTTTACTATTTTGGTACCTAAAACTTTTCCTATTACTTTCAAAGCTCCTATTCATATTAAAATCGATTCCATAATTTTTATCACATCAAAAATAGGTGGGACATAAATTTTCAACTCAATCGGAGCCCATTATCGGTCCGATTTAAATTTATCAGTTCAATCCAAAAATATCGATGTTATAGAAAAATTTACTTTTTGCAGCCAAAATAATCTATATATTATTTTAGGCTTAACTGTAATTTTTTTGTAATTTTTGGAGTTCGTTTACTATTTTTAAATCTTTATATAAAGTTAAGTCAATTTTCCAATAATAAAAATTGACTCGCTACCTTTTTCATATTTTTGACTTTTCGAGATCCATTTGCCCTCGGTTGCACTTCAAATTTCAATCCCGGACTCACCATGACCAATATTTTCCGATGGTCCAATAAAATATTTTTCACTTTCGGGTGCACTTTTCGGCCCGAAAAATACTATTCACTGTCGGAAAATACTATTCATAGCTAACCCGGTGTTGAGGTCGTTACACAAGGAGCTGATTTAAATTAACTATTATAAACATTAATTAAGTTTATTAATGGGTTTTAAGGGCTGGAGTGGGCTTGGCTCATTCCAAAAGGCCCAAATGGTCCAAATGACAGAAAACTAGTTTGTGTGTAAACACACTTAGGGTTTTTCTTCTGTGGGTTTCGGCCTACACTTGTTTTAAGCCCAAAATTGATTCTTTTAATTATTTAATATGATTAATTAATTAAATAATCAATTTATAATTAATTAATAATCAATTTGATTGATTATTAAGGAAAGAACATATTCATGCAAAAAGGTTTCCTAAAATGAAAGTTTCCAAAATGGAAAAAGTTTCCTAATTTGATCACATCATTAAAATAACTCAAAATATAGTTTCAAAGGTTGAAACAAAGTTAGTAATCCATTTCTTTATGCATTAGAAAGGCATATAAGGGTGTATGATTGGCATGATTGATAGTTATGGACAAAGCCCAATGTGATTGAGCATCATGCATGTTTTGGCCCAATGAGGACTTTCATGTCCCGGCTACTTGTTTTTGGTTTGTATTTCATTTCAAATTGTAATATGTAATTAGATTACTTAGATTAGAATTAGAAATAGAGATGGAGACCATTTTCAAGGAGCAAGATGTGCCGGATGGAGATCCAACAAGCTTGAAGATAATGTAATTATTTTTCTTGTTTGAATCATGCATACTACCTAGGTGTGACCTTTTGATTTCCCTCTTGGCTCGGGGAAATCAATGTAGTGAAGTCCATAACTATACCACATTTGTATGCTTATATTTATGTCATAGATATAGGATGCATACCAATGTATGCCAACCATGTATGATGAGACTTAATTAACTAAAACCCTCAAACAAGTACTAAGGTATATAAGCCTTCCATTAATTTGAGGAGAACCAGAGTTCTTTATAGTGTGGGTTGTTGACCACAGTCAAGCTCACATTATATCGAATATGTTCAAATCTAATTAAATGGGTCATCTTAGCTAGCCCATTAGTTTGTTGACCACAGTCAAGGCTAATGGTTCTAGAGGTAAGATTAGGGAATGCATATATGATATGCATGCATCAAGAGTTGATAACCTAATGATCCAATAGTTGTGTAGAGACACAATTGGTATAGAGATACCTACCTTTCAAGGGTATGGAATTTGGCTTATTGACCATAGTCAAGGTCAAATTACATATCAAGGATTGGATATTGGCCCACTAAGAAAACCATCGGGTTTTCTCGGATTATATAGTGAGGGCTATTAATTCGCAATAAAATAGTGGGAGTAAATGGATTAATTAAAGACCTTATTAATGCATACATATATATGAACATACACTCATATCTTTTCTTTTTCACATTTAGGTCATCATCATGAGCACATCAAACATTAATATACGATCAATCTTGGATAACAAGCTGGTTGGCAACAACTATTCTGACTGGATCAGGTAAGTGAGAATTGTTCTCAGGGCTGAAAAGATCCATTATGTCTTGGATAAAGATCCACCACCACTTCCATCAGATGATGCCATTGATGAGATCAAAGGCATTTATCGAAAATACATGGAGGATAGTGAAGCAGCAGCATGTCTGATGCTGGGTGCTATGTCCTCGGAGCTTCAGAAGCAACATGAAATGATGGATGCTAGAACCATCGTTTTGCATCTAGAGGAGCTTTATTCTTCTCAGGCTAGAACTGAGCAATATGAGATTGCTCGAGCTCTATTTAGTTGCAAAATGGTGGAAGGCACTTCAGCTGCTGCTCATGCATTGAAGATGTATGGGTATATTGAGCATTTGAGTAGACTTGGCTATGTTATGGATAATGATCTATACATAGATTTAATCTTGTACTCATTGGCTCCAAGTTATGCACCTTTTGTGTTTAACTTCAACATGAACAAGATCCAAGTATCCATTCCTGAGTTAATCAACATGCTCAAGACAGCTGATGGATCATTTAAGAAAGATCCAAAAAGTGTCATGGTTGTCACTTCTGCTAAAGGCAAGAAGCAGAAGAAGAAGAAGATAACCAAGGCGCAGCCAAAGAATGGTGGGATCTCCAAGAAGAAGGTTGCCAAGAAAGAGAATCCTAAAGGAACTTGCTTCCATTGTGGAAAAGATGGTCATTGGAAGCGTAACTGCAAGGCCTATCTAGATTCTCTTAAGGAGAAGAAGCAAGCTGTTGCATCTACTTCAGGTATTTATATGATTGAAATTGATACTTATTCTATTGCTTCTAAACAATCTTGGGTATTAGATACTGGATGTGGATCTCATTTATGTAATGATCTACAGGGGCTTAGAAGCTTTAGAAGAGTTGGAAAGGTAGAGATATGTTTGCAGTCAGCTACTGGACAGAACATCTCTACAACAGTTGTGGGGACTTACTATTTGCCTCTTCCTAGTAGATTAGTACTGGAATTAAATAATTGTTATTATGTTCCAGCCTTATCCAAAAGTATTATTTCATTCAGTCGTTTGATGAACGATTATGATATTTCTTTGAAGGAAAAATGTTGTTACATTTTTAAGAACAATATGTTTTATGCAAAAGCTATCATTGAGAATGGTATATTTGTTCTTGATTTAATTAAAGAAGTACATAATGTGAATACAAAGAGAATGAAATATGATAATCTGAATACCTCATACTTATGGCATTGTCGTTTAGGCCATATAAATGAAAAACGCGTGACCAAGTTACACAAGTCAGGTGATTTGGGATCATTTGATTATGAATCATTTGATACATGTGAATCTTGTTTATTGGGAAAAATGACAAAAGCTCCCTTTATTGGTAAAGGAGAACGAGCTAAAATGGTTTTGGACTTAATACATTCAGATGTATGTGGTCCAATGACTACACATGCCAGAGGAGGTTACTCCTACTTCATTACTTTCATAGATGATTATTCCAGGTTTGGATACATCTATCTAATGAAATATAAGTCTGAAGCATTTGAAAAGTTCAAAGAGTTCAGAAATGAAGTAGAGAAACAACTTGGCAAAAGTATTAAAACACTTAGATTAGATCAAGGTAGAGAATACTTAAGTCAAGAGTTTCAGGATTATCTTAGAGATAATGGGATTTTATCTCAATGGACTCCTCCATATACACCACAACACAATGGTGTATCTGAAAGGAGAAATCGAACACTATTAGATATGGTTCGATCAATGATGAGCCGAACGGACTTGCCTAAGTCTTTTTAGGGATATGCACTAGAAACTGCTGTTTATGTGTTAAACAGAGTTCCTAGTAAATCGGTTGATGTTACTCCATATGAGATGTGGAATAACAAGAAACCCACGCTTTCTCATATGAAAGTATGGGGCTGTCCTGCTTATGTGAAGAGGACAATGTCAGACAAACTGGATGTTAAGTCTGATAAATGTTTATTTGTGGGATATCCAAAAGAAACGTTTGGACATTATTTTTATCATCCCTTAGAACAAAAGGTGTTTGTTTCAAGGCATGTTGTCTTCTTGGAAAGAGAATTTCTCCTACGAGAGGATAGTGGGAGTAAAATTGAGCTTGGTGAAGTTCAAGACCCACAAATAGAAGTTGATCAACCGATTGAACCCGAAACTGAATTTCATAATGATGAGATTACAGTTGAACCTGATTATACACAAAATCCTAGAAGATCTACTAGGATGCGTTCTATCCCTGTGAGATATGGATTTCACGTTGATTCGGATAGAGGCATAACTGTAGTAGAGGACAATGAGCCTACAAGCTATCAAGAAGTTTTGAACAGTTCAGAACGTGATTTATGGCTTAATGCTATACAGTCCGAAAATGGACTCCATGTATGAGAATAAAGTATGGACTTTAACTCAACCACCTGAAGGGATAAAACCCATAGGGTGCAAATGGGTCTTCAAAAAGAAGACTGACATGGAAGGTAATATAGTTACCTATAAAGCTCGTTTAGTAGCAAAAGGTTATCGTCAAAAAGAAGGTATTGACTATGAAGAAACTTTTTCTCCTGTAGCGATGCTTAAGTCTATAAGAATACTTTTAGCCATTGCAGCTCATTATGATTATGAGATTTGGAAAATGGATGTGAAGACAGCTTTCCTTAATGGAAATCTTTCTGAGGATGTGTATATGACACAACCAAAAGGATTCACATCAGGAAATGGCGAAAAGGTATGCAAGCTTCAAAGATCCATTTATGGATTAAAGCAAGCCTCTAGGAGCTGGAACATACGATTCAATGAGACAATCAAAGAGTTTGGTTTCTCACAGAATGAAGATGAACCTTGTGTGTATAAAAGGGTCAGTGGGAGTGAAATTGTCTTCCTAGTTCTATATGTAGATGACATATTGATCATGGGAAATGACATTTCTCTTCTCCAATCTATTAAAATATGGTTATCCAAGCAATTCTCCATGAAAGACCTTGGAGAAGCATCCTATATTCTGGGAATAAGGATCTATAGGGATAGATCCAATAGGTTGCTAGGTCTTTCTCAGAGTACATATATAGATAAAGTATTGAAGAGGTTCAATATGGATCTCTCTAAGAAAGGGTTTATACCCATGGTGCATGGGAAACACCTTTCTAAGTCTATGTGTCCGTAGACACTAGAGGATAGAGAGAGCATGAATAGAATACCATATGCATCTGCAATTGGTTCTATCATGTATGCTATGTTATGTACAAGTCCAGATGTAGCATTTGCTTTAAGTGTCACAAGCCGATTCCAATCCAATTTTGGAGAGGAACATTGGGCAGCTGTCAAGAATATTCTTAAGTACTTCAGAAGGACTAAGGATGTATTCTTGGTATATGAGGAAGGCAGTTTGAAAGTAAAAGGGTATATAGATGCCAGCTTCCAATCTGACAAAGATGATTGTAAATCACAATCTGGTTATGTGTTCATAATGGGAGGAGGAGCAGTTAGTTGGAAAAGTTCCAAACAAGAAACAACTGCTGATTCCACGATGGAAGCTGAGTACATTGCTGCTTCAGAAGCAGCCAAAGAAGCAGTCTGGATCAAAAAGTTCATAACCGAACTAGGAGTGGTGCCTAGCATTGTTGATCCGATTCCTTTATATTGTGACAACAATGGAGCCATTGCGCAAGCAAAGGAACCACGGTCTCATCAGCGATCCAAACATGTTCTCAGACGCTACCATCTCATAAGGGAAATAGTAGCTAGATATGATGTGAAAATAGAAAGGGTTCCCACAGATGACAATGTGGCGGATCCCCTCACTAAAGCACTTTCCCAGATAAAACATGATCACCATATAAATAGCATGGGTCTGAGACATATGAGTGATTGGCTCTAGTGCAAGTGGGAGATTGTTAGAGAGTATGCCCTAGAGCCCATGTAATAGGGATGTTTTTTCATATGTATGAAATTTATATTCTTAATAAAAGGCATCATTCATTTATTAATGATGTGTTTGAATACATGAGTTTGTAAATCTTAAATTAATAAATGAAGTCCTAGATATTATAAACACAGTGCAAAGGCAATCATGAAGGTGTTCATGATGTGAGATGTCTATCGCATGCAAATGTGTTAATATCTAAATATCCCTAGTCATAGAATTAACAAGATAGGACATTGTTAATTCGGACAGACTAGCACATGTTATGCTTATTGAATGGTTCAAGCAATGGTTCTCATAATTGTGATTATGGATGATAATCAAAGCTAACATGTGGATGCTTGTTAGAGGAACAAGTTCATTGGAGACCTGCAAAGAGAATCCTCATATGGATATTAAATCTATGTCAGTGAGGAATCTCTTCATAACGGTTGTGCAAGTATCCTTAGACTTGAGATCACCAAAGTTATCTTAAGTAGCAAGTGGTATACTTTGACTCCATAACTGATTACTTTCAACTGGGAGTGAACATAGTTAGGAGATTGGGTATATCATGACCTATTTGAAGATAGTTGAGTGATTGACAAAGGATTCACCATCCCAGATTTAACAAGGAAAGTTATCTCGCATGATTTTATAATTGCCTTGTTCAGAGAATCTCTGGCCAGAGTAATATGCCGAGATGGATGGAGATCCATGAAGGGCATTTTAGGAACAATGGTTGAATTAATAGAACATACATAATTAGATTTATATGAGTTGACAGAAATTCATACTCAGAATCTAATTGAGATAAGAGTGGTGAAAGGAGTAATTGCACGGTAACTGTTTCTATGGAAGGGTACAGTCAAACCACATGACTTTCCTGACATTTGGATAGTCATGATGCCTAGCTAGAGGCCAATCATGACTTGTATAATGATGTATGAAAATATCAATAGAGATTGATAAAATGATTTAAAGGAGTTTAAATCATGTGAGTTTTGAATAGAACTCACAATTACATATTATACTGCCAACATGGACAGGAACCCAATAGGTCACACACATATAGAGAAAAGGGTAAAATGGTAAAATGACAAGGATAATAATATTTGATATTATTATAAAGGTAGAGAGGAGAATATGATAATAATTAATTAAAGAGTTTAATTAATTATGATCAAATAAAATTGTCCGCGAAACTTTTGAGAAATATTCTGTAAATTGGACCTAAATGAAATAATGTATTTCATGATTAATTATTATTATCTTATAAGTGTTATAAGACTACTATAAGTGTTATAGGACTGATATAATAATTAATAGGACCATTGAAGAAATTATAAAGGGCCAAAGGAATGAAGAAGTTGGAGGAAGCCCTCCAAAAGAGGGCTACACGCCAACTCCATACAGAAGGGCTTAGAGGGCTTTTTCTTGGACCAAATTAATTTATATATGTTACATAAGTGTTATGAAACTCACATATTTAATTTGGTTGGATTTGGAATCCATTTGGGTATTTAAATCCAATTAGATGCACAAAGGGCCTAGTTTGTGGATTTTGTGCATGGTCTTTTATGAAAAGATTTAATTTGGATTTAATTAAGCCCAAATGATTATAATTAATTCCAGAGGCCCAATTAATAATTCTCCAGTAATTTTAAAGAGCCCAATCTCATTAAGGAGTTGGAATTTTAACCTAACTATAAAAGGCCAACTAATGAGAATTAGGGTTAAGTGATTAAAACAAAAGGAAAGTCTATTTCTCTTAATTCTCTCTCCCTTTTTGCGCCACTTCCATTGCTAGCCTCTTGGATTTCGGCCAGCCCTAGTTGAACACCAATTTGTTGGTTCAATTTACCCCTCTTTAGTGTGGATTACTCATTGGAGGTGTTCGATTTTGGACACTGTGGTTTACGACATCCCGGTGCGAAGTAAAATCAACTGTTCAACAAAAATCAAAGGTGATTTTTCTTATTCTCATATAGTTATATTGTGTATTCATGGCCAGATCAGAACTAATGGTTAAAAAATTTTAAAATTCCGCTCATGTATGTGATGCATGTAACCGTTAAAATCCAACATAGTCTTGGGCCATCATGATTTCTCTCATGTTTTTGTTGTTAACTTTCTTCTTTTTCATCCTCACGAGGCACATCTGAATTCGGTAGAACATTCATATCTCTAGGTTGATTTTATCTCCTTCTTCGATGCAAAGTGCTCTCAATTTTAGGGTCAAACAATGCTAGATGATGTAAGCAAAATCTATTCATTCATTAAAATCATATGAAAAAGAATATGCAAACAAAAATAATTAAGAGAAAAAACATAAAACAATCAATCAAATATCAATTAAACATGCCAATGCTCCCCATCAACGGCGTCAAAAACTTAATATGACCTCAAGAATTGTACTAAATTAACAAGTAATATAGTGGGGTAATTTTCAAACCCATAAATATCGAACCCTAGGGAATTAAATGAATGCACACATACTTGATTGATTGGAGTTATATGCTTAAAGAATTGCGTAATTGATGTGTAAGTATATTGTATCCATCAATTTTTAACAAATAATCACTAAAGTAATTTAAACACAAGCATGAATTAAACAAAAACAATAAAAATAGAGTATGAAATGTATGAAATAACAATGACTAAACTTGCTGCTTAGAAATCAAATCCTCCCCAACCAATGCAAGATTTATTTTATCATAATATTAATATATATTGGTTGTGTACAACCCATCTGAACCCTTAGTTTCCCATTCCAGAGCTAACTACTCTAACTATCCAATTTCCTATTTCGAAGCCAATTTGATAACCAGTATAAGGTGAAGGAATATGACATGGTATGTACATGATGATCATGCAGCGAAAAAATAATAAAATCGATCATACATACCACACAATCCATAAACTAGAATCGAAAACATGCAATTTTAGAGTTTTAAAACTTATAACTTTAGATGCACTTCAAGATTTGATTTTGATGATGACCAGCAACTAAGGTGAATTTATTTGCCTTAGATCATCACCACCAATGCAAAAGGAACAGCCTTTATGCCACTCCTCTCTATGTTCACACACACACTTGCAAAGATAGCTTAAAATCAAGAGTGCTAGCTCTATCTTTGTGTATTAGGCAATGGAATAGTTTTTGAAAAACACAAGAACACTTATTGTTCTTTCTTCTTTTGTTTTTCTCGTAGCCACCTACCACAAGAGAATGAGAAAAACAATTCTCTTTATCTCTCAAGTCACACGGCCAAAAGAGAGAAATAAGAACAAAAGTGGCACCCACCTTTATTCTTTTAATTCATTAAAATATATCACTTACTTTAAGTCATGTGTGAGTGCCTTAAACTAGGGAGTAATTTCAGCCACTAACACTTAATAATTAAGAGATATATTTTAATTTAAATTCTATTAGAATTTAAATTCAAATGGCATCATTTATTTAATCAAAACAAACTTACTTAACTAAGGTAATTTGTTGCCAAATTTAACTAGGATTCCTAGTTTAAACTTTGGCTACTTTAATTTCCTCTCAAGTATTATATTGTGATTAAATACAATTTAGGATTTAATACTTAATTAACTTAATTATACATAGATAATTAATCAATTGAAATTAAATCTAACACATGCCAATAAATTTCTCTCATAACCAATTGTTAACAGAAAAATCTGTTCACCCACTGCAAATATTAATTTGACTTTAAATAAAAGTCCAAATTAATTCTCAATACACTATTTAAATATTTTAAGTCCACTGCTTTGTGTGCGATCCTATAGGTCCATTTAATAATGGCAATGAATTAATAAATTTATTCAAAGGCTATATATATTCTCTAGCAAGATATTATAGCATTCCAAATTAAATGAAAATACAAATGGCATTTAGTGACCTAATGCAATTTTGCATAATCCCTTACCCTTAAATATCAGAATTAATATAAGGCATGGAACTAGTCATCCTTATATATGTTAATTTCTTTCTTGATATTCCAGTGACACTGAACTTCTCAGATAAATAATGATTACTCATTATTTCATCTCGGTATGGCCATACACTTCTCAGTTCATTGATCAAGTGGCCGATGATATTTTATCTCTTATTAAGAGGGGTAATCCCTTCACTTCTCTCATGCTCTCTAACATGAATCAATACATACCCAAGCATACCCATACTTGTCACTCTGTTACGAGCACGTTAGGTGTATGTCAAAGTACACAGTAATTCATAAAGAGTTTCATAGAGATTTTAGGTCTAAGAACTTCAATGCAAAATTTGCATATGAGAAACACTTATGACTTGTACCATGTAGTGTTCTCACGAATGGATCGAATCCAGATACCATGTTTTAAACATGTATCTATGATCTCTGATTGACACTCTAGTCCTTATGATCCGTAAGACAGAACTTATCTGATCAGAGAGAGCATACTAGTCTTAATTCATTGTTATTCCCATAACAATTACTGACTAGGGATATTTAGAATGAAGTCTCTATTGTTTCAAGGTCTTACAACCATGTGCCTCACACATGATAACTTAAACTGAAACAACATTCATGGATAGTTCTATCAATTGACATGCACAGGAATACAATAGATAAAACAAATGCCTCATTTATTAACTAAAGTGTTTTATTACAATGCATTGGGGCTAGGGCTTACACTAACAATCTCCCACTAGCACTATTCCCAATTGGGTATAGCCCTAAGTCCGAATGCTCTTAAATGAGCATCGTGCAGATTTGGACGCAACTGTTTTGTCAAAGGATCTACTACATTGTTTTCACTTGCTATCTTGCTAATCTTGACGTCTCCACGATCAATGATCTCTCTAATCAAATGGTACCTCCTGAGTATGTGTTTGGATTTCTGGTGTGACCGGAGCTCCATGGCCTGTGCGATGGCCTTGTTGTTGTCACAAAAAATTTCTAATGGATCTAGGATGCTTGG
Organism: Excoecaria agallocha; assembly: GCA_037975025.1. NCBI lineage: Eukaryota > Viridiplantae > Streptophyta > Magnoliopsida > Malpighiales > Euphorbiaceae > Excoecaria > Excoecaria agallocha. The sequence continues at coordinate 64,060,706 of CM075809.1, read as the reverse complement.
GACCACTCCTAATCCAGAAATAAAATTTTTAATCCAAACAGCCTCTTTTGCAGTCTCACTTGCTGCAATATACTCAGATTCTGTAGTTGAGTCGACAACGATCTCTTGCTTCGAGCTTCTCTAGCTGATAGCACCACCGTTCAAAATAAAAATAAATCCAGATTGCGATCTTGAGTCCTGAATGCTGGTCTGAAAAGCAGCATCGGCATAACCTTGTATGACGAGCTCTTCTTGACCACTATACACTAAGAAGTGATCCTTAGTCCTTCGCAGGTATTTTAGAATCCCTTTTACAGCAGACCAGTGCTTCTCACCAGGGTCTTACTGAAACCTACTGGTTATACTCAGTGCATGAGCAACATCCAACCTAATACATAACATAGCGTACATGATGGATCCAATAGCAGATGCATATGGGATTCTACTCATGTTGTCCCTTTCCTCTTTGGTTTTAGGGCACTGTTCTTTAGTCAAAGGAACTCCCAAAGCCAAAGGTATGTACCCTTTCTTTGAGTCTCCCATACTAAAATGCTTTAGTAATTTGTCTATGTACTTTTCTTGACTCAATCCCAAAAGCCGATTCGATCTATCTCTATAGATCCGAATACCAAGTATTGTCTCGGCTTCACCTAAGTCTTTCATTGAGAAACATTTACCCAACCATTGCTTAACCTTTTGCAATGTTGGAATGTCATTCCCAATGAGAAGGATGTCATCCACATATAGGACCAGAAATACTACTATGCTCCCACTAACTTTCTTGTACACACAAGGCTCATCTTCGTTCTTGATGAAGTCTAATTCTTTAACTGCCTCATCAAAACGAAGATTCCAACTTCGGGATGCTTGCTTTAATCCATATATAGATTTTTGAAGCTTGTAAACCTTCTTAGGATGCTTGGGATTGACAAAACCCTCAAGCTGTGTCATATACACATACTCAAGTAAATTTCCATTGAGGAAAGCAGTTTTGACATCCATTTGCCATATCTCATAATCATGATATGTAGCTATGGCAAGCAAGATCCTAATGGATTTGAGCATGACTACTGGTCAAAAGGTCTCATCATAGTCTACACCATGAGTTTGTCGAAAACTTTTTGCTACTAGTCTACCTTTATAGGTCTTATCAGCTTTGAGTTTAAATAGCCACTTACATTTAATTACCTTAACACCTTCCGGTGGATCAACCAAGGTCCAAACCTGGTTATCTTACATTGATTGCATCTCAAATTTCATGGCTTCAAGCCAATATTTTGAGTCTGGGCTCTTAATAGCTTCTCGATAAGTAATAGGATCCTTACGATCTACTAACTCAATAGTGTCACTATCAGTGATTAGAAATCCATATCTCTCAATCACTTAACATACCCTACTGGACCTTCTAGGTTCTTGTGTAATGGGTTCTTGTTCCACAACTGGTTGTGAACTTTATCCCATTTCTAACTCATCCTCTATAGGATTTTGTGGCGCTTGAATTTCTCCAAGTTCTACTTTACTCCCACTGTCTTTCTTAAGAAAGAACTCCTTTTCCAAGAAAACAGCCTTGCGAGCAACAAATACTTTGTTCTCGGCTTGTGAGTAAAAGTAGTATCCCTTTGTTTCTTTGGGATAACCCACAAACAAGCAGACAGTAGATTTAAACTTTAGTTTGTCAGATGTTAATTTCTTAACATGTACTTCACAGCCCCAAATCCTGAGAAATGACATATTGGGTTCTTTCCCAGTCCATACTTCGTATGGTGTCTTCTCAACTGCTTTGGTTGGAGTACGATTTAGTAAAAACGCAGTAGTTTCTAATGCATAACCCCAAAAAGAGATAGGAAGATTTGCTTGACTCATCATAGATCGAACCATGTCCAACAGAGTTCGATTTCTCCTTTCGGACACACCATTCCATTGTGGTGTTCCAGGAGGAGTGAGCTGTGAAATAATACCACACTCCTTTAGATGACCGTCAAACTCTTGGCTTAAGTATTTGCCACCTTGATCTGATCGAATGACTTTTATACTTCTGCCAAGTTGGTTTTCTACTTCGTTCTTAAACTCTTTGAATTTCTCAAAAGTTTTAGACTTGTACTTCATTAGATAGACATAACCATATCTACTAAAGTCATCTGTAAACGTTACAAAGTAGCTAAAACTACCTCTAGCTTGTGTACTTAATGGTCCACATACATCGGTATGTATTAGTTCCAATAAGTCATTAGTCCTCTCACTTTTCTTGTTAAATGGACTCTTTGTCATTTTTTCATGCAAACATGGCTCGCAAGTATCATAAGACTCTAAGTCGAATGACCCAAGCACTCAAATTTTGTGGAGTCTTGAAATGCGTTTTTCGTTCGCATGCCCTAAACGACAATGCCAGAAATAAGTAGGGTTCAATTCATTTGATTTAACCCTCTTTGTATTAATATTGTATATGGACTCTTTGTTTTACAGATTAAAGATATAAAGGCCATTTTGCAACATGGCATTGCCATATGAAATGCCTTGGCGACGAATATGAGCATTGCCATTTTTAATAACAAAATCAAATTCATCCATATCCAAACATGAAACTGAAATAATGTTTCTGCTCATAGCAGGCACATAATAATAATTTTTCAAAACTAAACAAAGTCCGGAAGGTAAAGTGAGTTGATAGTCGCCTATCTCTATGGTAGCAACTCGTGCTCCATTCCCCACATGGAGGTCCACTTCATTCTTCCCAAGTAACCACCTATTTCTTAGCCCCTCCACATTTGAAAAAATGTGAGAACCACAACCGGTATCCAATACCCAATTGGTAGAAATAGAAAGGTTAATTTCAACAACAAAAATACCAAAACTGGACACCTTGGCTCCATTCTTCTTTTGTTCTTTCTTGAAGAGAGCGTAATTCTTCCTCCAATACCCTATTTTATTGCAGTGTAAGCAAGTGCTCTCACTTTCTTTGAGCTTTTGCGCCTTGGGCTTGGATTGGGCCAGAGGTGCACTCCCATTTGACTTGAATCGAGCCAGGTCATTCTTGGGTTTTGCCTTTCCCTTTCCCTTTCCCTTAGCGGGTCCCTTCTTAATGCCCCCTTGAACCATCAGTACGGGATTGGTCTTTCGAATGTTTTCTTCAGCATTCTTAAGCATCCCATGAAGCTCAGTGACTGTCTTGTTCATTGCATGCATGTTATAATTCATAACAAATGGATCATAATCATCAATCAATGAACCTAAGATCAAGTCAGTGGCCAATTCCTTTGGCACTTATACCTCAAACTTCTCAAGAGTATCAAGATACCCTTTCATCTTGAGTACATGGGTACTAACAGGAGTACCCACAGCCATCTTACAAGAAATTAAGGCCTTTGTTGTCACGAACCTCTCGTGACGAGCTTGCTCTTGGAACATCTCCTTGAGGTGCACCATGATCACATAAACCTCTTGGTCCATGAATTGCTTTTGCAAGTCAGGCACTATAGTGGCTAGCATCATAAAGGTCACATCATTGGAGTTGCACTTCTTGGTCTCAAAAGTTTCCTTTTGAATCGTAGAGGCATTCCTGCCAGGTTCTTCAGGCAAGGGTGCATCCAAAACATACAACTTTTTCTCTTGCTTAAGAACTATTCTTAAGTTTCGAGACCAGTCTATAAAATTGGTGCCATTCAATTTGTCCTTTTCAAGGACCGATCGCAATGAAAAATTGTTGTTTAAAGATGCCATTTTCAATCTACAATGATAAGATTTAGCAAGATTAATGAGGTCTTATTTATAATCCCACAAACCGAATTAATATCCCTTTAAATAATTCGCGTTAGTGATTTAATGTGGGCCAAGATCCACTTTTCACAACAACTTATTAGTCAAGTTGAGCTTGTACACCTAACAAGTTAAGTTACTTAGGTAGGAAAACTCCAATCATGTCTCGTACATGACTCTTGGATCAAATGGGCTAACATCTTAAGATATTATAGCACAAACTCATTTATTAGTTGCCTAGGTCCGAGCATCCCTTTCCATGTTAAGTCCAACCTACATTCACAACCCATGCCTCACAAAGATAATCGGGCGCATCTAGGACTCCTAGTCTATGTGATCGATGTTCGATGGCTTGACATGTTTTGAATTAGGAAGGCAACTTTGTGACTTACTATTTTATGGATTCATTTTATTATGGCTTACATGGCATACGCTTTGTCATCCATTCATAGCATGCATATATATATAATTGCATAAAGTAAAGCGTGACAAACATGGGCCCAAAAACCTACAACTAAGATTCTATACTATTACATAAGAATCTTCGAGTTGGGCTTCTCCACTCCAGTGGGCTTCGTCTTGATTTACAAAGTCTTCAAATAAATTCTATTCTAAGAAATAAATGAAACTTTTACAATAATACATAATGGCTCACAAGCCATATTTAATTACAAAAACCCAGGGTCCATGAATGCACCATGCATATCCATTCATCACACAAAACAAGCAAATTAATATACATAACATTCATGGATAAAACAAAGATCAATTGTAATTAATTTAGCCAAGCCTATTAATTGAAATTGTGTACTTGAACCTTTAAGAGAAGACCCCATCATGGGCCTGGGCCGAAGCCCAATGGACTAAATCCTCTTATTGAATAAGTTCTCTTAAAAGCACAAAACACAAACTAGTTAGATTTGTGCCATAAATCAACTCTAGTATAATTTCCAATTTTGCCACTTTTAATTTTATGTCATATAGCCCATAAACATTAAAAATACATATAATATGTACCAACATGAATTAAACATAAAATCATGAAGAACATATATATAATACATGGCATTCATACTAAAACAAACAAACAACAATGAAACTGGTTGTTTAATGCTTATATGATGCCACAAAAATGCACAAACACTTAAATCAATTTTATGAGTCATTTAATAATTTAAATAAGGTCATAAATATTGAGCTAATGTTCTGTACCATTTTGATCTAAATGTGTTTTTACCATTTTAATCAAAACAAAACAAACTTTAAACATGTAACAAACACAAACTAGTCATAGTTTTAAGTAATTTTAAAATTAATCAATTAAATTATCATGGACCAGAATTAAAACCAAATTTAAAATATATCCAGACCTGATATTTAATCTTTAAAAATCACTTACAAACATGCCAAAATCGTTTTTACATTTAATATTGAAAACTAGTTGTTAAACTAACAACTAACATGCCAACTAGCACCTAGTTTTAATATTAACATGTACCATCAGATATTATTAATTAAATCCGACCATTAACAGCTCCTAGAACATTTTAGGATAGTATATTAATATGTCAAATTAATTATAATACCTATCTAATCATTTAAAATCATTTTTACACCAAAACAATGCAAAAAACTCAAAATAAAAAATTTCAGCATTGCATGTTTTTACAATAACGATTTTTAATTAATTATTTCATGCATCTAAAGCACTAAAATAAGCATGTTTAGGCTCTGATACCACTGATGGAATATAACATGGTATGTACATGATGATCATGCAGCGTAAAAATAATAAAATCGATCATACATACCACGCAATCCATAAACTAGAATCGAAAACATGCAATTTTAGAGTTTTAAAACTTACAACTTTAGATGCACTTCAAGATTTGATTTTGATGATGACCAGCAACTAAGGTGAATTTATTTGCCTTAGATATTCACCACCAATGCCAAAGGAACAACCTTTATGCCACTCCTCTCTATGTTCACACACACACTTGCAAAGATAGCTTAAAATCAAGAGTGCTAGCTCTATCTTTGTGTATTAGGCAATGGAATAGTTTTTGAAAAACACAAGAACACTTCTTGTTCTTTCTTCTTTTGTTTTTCTCTTATCCACCTACCACAAGAGAATGAGAAAAACAATTCTCTTTATCTCTCAAGTCACACGGCCAAAAGAGAGAAATAAGAACAAAAGTGGCACCCACCTTTATTCTTTTAATTCATTAAAATATATCACTTACTTTAAGTCATGTGTGAGTGCCTTAAATTAGGGAGTAATTTCAGCCACTAACACTTAATAATTAAGAGATATATTTTAATTTAAATTCTATTAGAATTTAAATTTAAATTGCATCATTTATTTAATCAAAACAAACTTACTTAACTAAGGTAATTTGTTGCCAAATTTAACTAGGATTCCTAGTTTAATCTTTGGCTACTTTAATTCCCTCTCAATTATTATATTTTGATTAAATACAATTTAGGATTTAATACTCAATTAACTTAATTATACATAGATAATTAATCAATTGAAATTAAATCTAACACATGCCAATAAATTTCTCTCATAACCAATTGTTAACAGAAAAATCTATTCACCCACTGCATACATTAATTTTACTTTAAATAAAAGTCCAAATTAATTCTCAATACACTATTTAAATATTTTAAGTCCAGTGCTTTGTGTGCGATCCTATAGGTCTATTTAATAATGGCAATGAATTAATAAATTAATTCAAAGGCTATATATATTCTCTAGCAAGATATTATAACATTCCAAATTAAATGAAAATGCAAATGGAATTTAGTGCCCTAATGCAATTTTGCATAATCCTTTACCCTTAAAAATCAGAATTAATATAAGGCATGGAACTAGTCATCCTTATATATGTTAATTCCTTTTTTGATATTCCAGTGACACTGAACTTTTCAGAGAAATAATGATTACTCATTATTTCATCTCGATATGGCCATATACTTCTCAGTTCACTGATCAAGTGGCCGATGATATTTTCTCTCTTATTGAGAGGGGTAATCCCTTCACTTCTCTCATGCTCTCTAACATGAATCAATACGTACCCAAGCATACCCATACTTGTCACTCTATTACGAGCACGTTAGGTGTATGTCAAAGTACACAGTAATTCATAAAGAGTTTCATAGAGATTTTAGGCCTAAGAACTTCGACGCAAAACTTGCATACGAGAAACACTTATGACTTGTACCATATAGTGTTCTCACGAATGGATTGAATCCAGATATCATGTTCTAAACATGTATCTATGATCTCTGATTGACACTCTAGTCCTTATGATCCATAAGACAGAACTCATCTGATCAGAGAGAGCATACTAGTCTTAATTCATTGTTATTCCCAGAACAATGACTGACTAGAGATATTTAGAATGAAGTCTCTATTGTTTCAAGGTCTTACAACCTTGTGCCTTACACATGATAACTTAAATTGAAACAACATTCATGGACAGTTCTATCAATTGACATGCACAGGAATACAATAGATAAAACAAATGCCTCATTTATTAACTAAAGTGTTTTATTACAATGCATTGGGGCTAGGGCTTACACTAACATAAGGACGAGTCCAAAAACCTAGATATGAACTCGTTTCCCATTCTGAAGCTAACCAATTCAATACCTATTCATTTTCCTCTCTAATTTCAAATCTACAATACATAAAACCTAGACCTTATAGTTCCTATTTCGGAAATGCCATTAAAACTATAGAATATATGTTACAAAAATAGAGCATTAATTATATAAATATTAAGCAAGCATAAATCTATCAACTTAAATAATATTAATAGAATAAACACTTGATTAACATCCATACCAAGATGAGCACAACGGAAAAGAAACATATGAAATATATATATATATATATATATAAGAAAATAAGTTCAAAGTCTTACATGGGTAGGGGATTCAAGATCCGTAAACAACTAAAGAACTACTCACTACTCATATTAAAAACAATAAAAAAAGGAAAAAAAAGAAACTCTTAAACCCATTTTGGAATACAGATCTGAAGTTGCAATGGCTTCTCATTTTCTTATCCAAGATAAACTTGATTGAAAGCTGTAAACTAAGCTATATCTATATATTTGTTGTATTGTTAAATATAATACTATGTTAAAATGTAATATTTTACAAGTAATACTATGTATGCTAAGTATAAAACCCTAGGAACTTAAGAAAACTATGAGCTAAAACTACAAAGAAAAGACCTAAACTTCAAAAACATAAAAATATCTCCTTTAAAGCCAAATAAAATGTAGCTTTTGTACTGGTCTGCAGAGGGATACAACTGAGATAAATGGTCTTAGTCGAGTCCAATTGGTTAAAATTATAATGTAGCTTTAGCACACGACTGAGACACTTTTATATCGGCCGAACACACCTTTATAGACTGAATCATCCTCGAACTCTACATTGGACATGGTGAAGATAGATGGTCTCAGTCGAGTCCTTTTGTGTAATGGTGTATTTTGTGAATCTAAAAGATATATGGCTAAGATAAATGATCTCAGCCTAGTGTAAGTGAAATTTTTTATAAAAAAGTTAAGACTACACCTGTAAACACACAACAAGATCACAATTCTTAATATAATCCTATTTGGTAAAAAATAGAAATTTAACACTTAAAACATGAAAAACACACAAAATGAAACACAAACACGAACAAATATACACTACAAATAAACACAAAACTGGAGTTATCAGCCGAAATATGATTTAGTAGAATCATGCCAATTAAAAGTTAATTTTAAGGTTATTTTCTTGATAACATAACTTAAAAACATACTAATAGAGTGAAATAATGTAGTAACAGTATTATTTACCAAATAATTTTTTAGCATTAGTTTTAGTAATTGAGTAAAAGATATAACATGGAATATAAAGGAAATTAGAATATTAAAAATTTATTTATATGTAACATAATTGAAGCAAAAAGATTAATTAGCATTAAAGCTTCAATGAATAAAGCCTAAAATGAATTATGGTATCAATTAGAGGAATTTAATATTAAAGAGATGAATGGGATAACTTAAATAAGTATCTAAATATAGATATATGGTATGTGGTGCATGGGAAATTGTAAAATGTTATAATAGTTCATTTTAGGCTGCTATATGCCAAGTTAAGTAAGTGTGATTTCTAGTTAAAAGAAATATCTTTTTGAGGACATGTGGTATCCTCCAAAGGCATAATAGTGAACTCTAGCAAGATATAGGCGATTACTAATTGGAAGTAACCTCATAATGTAACTAAAATAAGAAGCTTTTTAGGGTTAGTTAGATTTTATCGAAGGTTTATGAAAGGGGTTTTCAGTGGCAGCATCTCTTTTTGCTAAATTATTATGAAAAGGAATAAATTTTGAGTGGATAGCAAGGTGTCAGGCCAGTTTTCATTAGTTAAAATAAATGCTTATAGAAGGTCCTGTGTTAGCACAACCCATCCCGGTAAAGAATATGTTATGTTTAGTGATGCATCTGAAAATGGTTTGAGATATGTATTCATGCAAAAAGGTAAAGTTGTTACATACGCTTCTAGGTAGATGAAAACTCATGAGCAGAAATAGCATACGTATGATCTGGAATTGGCTACCATAGTGTTTCTCTAAAAATCTGGCGATATTATCTATATGGTGAGAGATATAGGATATTTATAAACCATTAAAGCCTAAAATATCTACTTACTCAGAAAGAGTTAAATTTGAGACAACGATGGTGGTTGGAGCTTTTTAAAGATTATGATTGCATTACAGATTACCACTCAAGGAAGGATAATGAAGTGGTCGATGCTCTGAGTAGAAAAGTAATAGTAGCTATGGCTTTATGATAAAGTAGCTAGGGGATCCCTTCTATTGGAGAATTGATAGCCCAATTAAAGGCTAAACCTCATATAAAGTAGGAAAATTTTGATCCTAAATAATGTGATGAAAAGATACAGAAACCGGTATTGCAAGCATAGGAAGGGAAGTATGCTAACTTTTTGGTAAGGAAGGATATAAATTTATATTTAAAGGCCAGTTATATGTTCCTAGCAATGAGAATACAAAGAAGGGTTGTTGTTAGAAAGCTATAATTCAGTCTTTACAATACATTTGGGTAGAAACAAAATATATAGAGATTTAAGGAAATATTATTGGTGGTCAAGTATGAAGTGAGATATGGTGGACTATGTGTCGAAGTGTTTAACATGTCAGGAAGTTAAGGCAGAGTATCAGTTTCTATCTGGCTTGTTAAACCCTATTTCAATTCCACAGTGGAAGTGGGATAAAATTACCATGGATTTTGTAATAGTTTTCCCTCTGACTCAAAATAAGTTCGATGTTGTTTGGGTGATTATAGATAAACTTACAAAGTTAGCCCATTTCCTACCCATTAAGCTTAATTATCTTATGGATTGTCTGGCAGAATTATACAAGAGGGAAATAGCAAGATTGTAAGGAGTACCATTTTCCATCATTTCTGATTATGACCCTCGATTCCCTTTGAGATTCTATAAGGGTTTATAGGTAGCATTAGGCACTCAATTCCATTATAGTATTGCTTTTCATCCTCTAACACATGGCAAATCTAAAAGAGTAATCCAAGTTTTAGAAGATATGCTTTAGGGTTGCATACTGGAATTTTTAGGTAGTTGGGATAAGTTCCCGCCCTTGATGGAGTTTACTTCTAATAATAGACATCAGTCTAGCATTAACATGGCACTTTATAGGGCATTGTGTGGTAGAAAATGTTGGACTCTTTTATGTTGGACTAAACTTGGAGAGAGTAAGGTAACTTGACCTAAAATTATGAGGGATACGAAAGAAAAAGTTAGAGTTATTCATCAGAACCTTAAGGTTGCTCAAGATAGAGAGAGATAATAAGTAAATTTAAGGACAAAGGATAAAGAATTTTAGGTAGGAGATAAGGTCTTCTTAAAAGTTTCACAATGGAAGAAGGGTTTACATTTTAGAAAGAATGAGGTTTTATGTCTCTATATTGAGAAAGTTCTAACTTGATGATTCCCATAAAATTCTTCTTCAAGATATTTGGATACAATCAGATTTTACTTATGAAGAAAAATCAAAGAATATTTTAGCTAGAAAAGTAAAATAACTTCGAAATAAGCAAGTTCTGTTAGTAAAAGTACTTTGGCATCATTATGGAATTGAAGAAGCCACCAGGGAACCTAAAGCTATTATGAAATCCTAGTATCCATAACTATTTATGCCAAGTATGAATTTTGAAGATGAAATTCTCTTAAGGGGGAAAGAAATGTGAGGCGTCAAAGATGGCCTAGTAAGATCGGGGATGTAATTGGTATTTATGAGGTTGTTTTTGGAATTTAAATAAACTCTTTAAATTTTAAATACAATATAGTTACGACTTTAGAAGCTCTAATTCAAATGAAGTTTAGTCTTAATTTATCTATGGTAAATTAAAAATGTTACTGAGTGACTAGATTGATTTTGTGCAAGAGGTTTCAAAAAGTAAACAATAGTAAGTTGACAACTATATTTTAAAAGCTGTAAAGGTGGATTTGGGCAAAAATCTACCTAGGATGAGAATGTTTGCTATCTAGAGACCAAAAACCACCATTTTTAACATTTGTTTTCTTTTTTTTTTTTCTTCCATTTCCTTTTTAATTTAAAACTTAAGTTTGCGGGAAATTTTGATAACAATAAGAGAAAAGAAGAACTAAGTTAAAGGAGCCAGGTTAGTAACAGTAGGAAGAGTTTTGCATCCATCTCTTTTTTATGTTATAAATATAAGAATTAGCATCCGATATGAGAAATCTAGATTGATTTTAATATGGATTTTATGATTTAGCTAAAGAACAAGGCAGCATAAAGGGGAAGGAAAAGGTTTAGTAGTTGGTTGCAGCTCTTCTATTAAGGTAAGTGTAGAACCAACTTTTAAGTTTAAATAGAGTTTTTCTGGATTGCTATCCTAATAATTTGTGGATAACTAGAAATAAGTGGTAAATGCTAAGCATGCATACAAGAATGCAAGTTACTTAATCCTATTTTCTATATTGTGGAAGAGATAGATAAGTAACTTTATGGCTACTCTCCTCCTATGCTGGAATTTAAGATAGAATAATATAGAAAATAACTATTAGAACCTCTAGATGAGACTTAGAGGAAGTGGTGATTAACTCTTGGAGTTCGAGTTGGAGATAATGGATTAGTTATTATTAGGTTGATACAAATGTTGTAATTCTTAATGTTCATTCTATGTTGGTTAACTAAATGACTAAATGCATGGTTATAGGAGTTGAATCATGATGAGATTCATGCTACTAGGATATATGTGTTTATGAGTATTGTGATATGCACCGGAGCTCGCTTAATTTCTAGTTTGATTCTTGGAGGTCCGCTTTTAGGATGCAAGCTATGTATGAGGCTTACTATAACTCATAAACTTGACATTTCACATTAAAAAGGGGGTCTAAAATTATTATTTATGGCCATCCTATGAAGGCATCCAATGTTGGCTCAAAGTGACAGGTATCACAGAGTTACCACCTAATAAGATGTTGGGAAATGATTCTCAATCTTGGGATGCCTAAATAAAAATTAGTGTTCGGGATATCACTCTTACTTGGCATCTTGATTCGGTTTTTTTTATAAGTAGGTTTTTATTTATTAATCCATTACCTATTTTCTCACACAATGTATTGCAAAGAAAATAAATAAACACATTAATCAAATAAGTAAAAGAGGTAAATAAAGCAAGTAAATAAAACAAAATAAACCCACAACTAAATTTATTACAGAAGGAAATCATCTAAAGAAAAGAAAAGATATCATATATAAAATGGGCTATTCGTTAAATTTGAGAATATTGGTTCTCACATACATATTTTGAAAATGGAAGATGAAGAGTCTTTATTAATTTTAAGAAAACATAAGATGAGTGATCCCAATTTTAATGAAGATAAGACTTTTTGTTATTCTATGATTTTGGGATAAAAAGTGGATTTTGGTCCATTTTATTAGGAAAAATATAGATTAATTAATTAAAAAAACTATTCAAATAACTTATCAATTAACGTGCTAAATTTTTTTTACTAAATTATTACATCCTAGAGAGTGAAATACATCCAAAAAATAAAATAAAGTACCAAAATTAGATAAATGGAATAAAATAATAAATAAAGAAAAATAAAATATAAACTAAATGCAGTAAAAAGGGTAAAAGGGGTAGAAAAGAACCGTCCAAGGGTTAAACCTCTAAGGCAGAATAATTCCCCCAAAAGCTCCCTAAATGCATGAAAAATAATAGCTCACACAAATACACAAAGAAAGCAAATTGATTAACTTATTAAAATAAATCAAGCATTTGAACAAATTAATTAATTAACTAACTACAAATATTCACAAAAATATGTTGGAATAAATAAAAGATAAAGTGCATAATGTAAATCATGTCATACAAAAGCAAAAGTGAAATTAAAATGGATCTAAACACCCAAAATGAACTAGATTAACAAAAATAATAATAAAATATGCTAAAAAAGATAAAATAGGGTCATAGATGCCCCAAGGCAAAACACAAATGCTCAAGCAAAAGGGAAAGATATGATAAGGAGAAGACACCGCAATATGCCATCTGTCATACTGACAGACAACCATCTATAATGTCCTTTTCCCATTTATCACTCGAAGAACGGATAGAAAGTAAATTTTCAACTCAAAAACATGAAAAATAACCTAAATATGCAATCTTGAATAGTTAAAACATGCCAAACCTACATAAATAATAATAAAATACAATTTAAGTCATGCTAACACAAATAAACATACAAATACAGAAAATGAATTAAGCTATTTTACCATGCATCAATGGAAGAACATAAAACCTAGTATATATGTTATCTATCACTTTAAATAATACCAAATCATCATGGAATTCATGAAAATACAAAATAAATTAAGTAACGTAAAAGAAACATAAATCATTGTATTATAACAGAGATTAAACATGGTTAATTGCATGATTATGCTATGAAATTAGAGAGAGAAAGGAACTTGAAGCATAGAATATTACCCTTAGGAAGTCTTAGTTTTGTGATTCCAAAAAGCTATGATCTCCACTCTGATTCTCAATTCCCACATTCAGATATAAAGAAAAGAATTTTTTGTATTTTGTGTGAATGATTATTTAGAGTTATAGCCTCGATAATAGAGAATTAAGTTTCTCTTTCTTAAAGGTGTCTGCTCTTTTTAAAAAAATATGAGATCTCTTTAAAACCCTAATTTTTCCTTTAAATATATGGGAAAAAGTTAGAGATTAACTCTAACTTTAATTCTCTTAAAAAAAGATTAAATCCCTTAAAATCTAGCCTGGATTAAATCTCATCATTGTCCAAGATTTCAAAATTGGAAAACATGAGAAATCCTGAAATAACCCTATAAAAGAGCATCCATCATTGACAGACAACCATCCCTCATATAATTCCCTAAAATTTACAAAAGTACCGTTGATCTAACCTAGACTAAAGGAGGATTGCAATAAATTGTCGTCCCTTTATGACAAACAACCATCTATCATTGTCAGAGGTTAAAACTCATGGTTTTTGAAATTCTTTTCAAAAATTTTAAAAAATAAAGTTGGAAAACCATAAAACATTTATGAAAAATATGGAGACCAAGGTCAAAGCTTCAAGATTCTTTTTTTCAGTCAAAAATATATTACTTTTTCATCATCATCAGGTAACCCTGATATATGTTATCTTAGATAATGGTATCTATACTTACCTCTAAATTTTTGAAACTGGTGCACTAGTGCTAAAGTGAGCCAAAAATCAAAGTAAAAATGATAAAAGATACATACCTAAGGCATTGAATCTATGGTTGATTTTTTTAAAATACATACCATTTGAGGCAGTGAGTTTCTGATTAGGTAGTTACCATCAGCTTATCGATGTGTTAACCCTTGGTTGGGTAGTTACCATCAGCTTATCGATGTGTTAACCCTTGGTTGATTGTTTAATTAGTGCCAATTTATCGGTATGCAGAATTGAGATAAGTTGTTTGTATCTAATTAATGCTACTTTTATTGGCATGCAGAATCAAGTAAGATTGTTGAATGGTTGACACCATCTGTCAACATGTCTAACCTTGTTGTTGTGCTGGTTGTCACCATTTGTCAACATTACTAGCCTTGTCATGGTGGTTAATGCCATATGTAGGCATGTTTACCCCCCTTTGAGTCAATATTCTTGTTGGAAAATTTTTGGCAAATATGTATTTGTGAGGAGTCACTGATGGTGTGCACTTAAAAGCTTGCTCCTCATCTATAGATCTATCTTAAAGACACTATAACATAATTCTTTCCTTTATCATTGGAAGTTAAAATAGCCTTTTACACTATCCCTCTTTCAGTGTGCTTTAATTTTATACTGTGATGTTGGCTTTAGCTCTGTGGATCAATCTTTAAAAAATTGTCTCACTTTGCCTTTAGCCATATGGATCAATCACTAGTGAAGTCTCTCACTTTATCTTTAACCATATAGATCAATCACAGTGAAGTCTCTCACTTTGTTTTCAGCCAAGCAGGTCAATCATCGATGATGTCTCTCACTTTGTCTTTAGCCACATTGTAAAGTCTCTCACTTTGTCTTCAGCCATGTGGATCAATCACTGGTGAAGTTTCTCACTTTGTCTTCATTCTCACCAATTCAATAATTTCCTTATCTAAATGAGATGGGAAGGCTTATTTCCTTATCTAAATGAGATGGGAAGGCTTATTTCCTTATCTAAATGAGATGGGAAGGCTTATGACCATCTTTTTTAAATCCTTCTAAAGTTAAAAAATATTTGCACTTCTCTTCACTGTGCATTTCTTTTTATTTCAACTTGTTTAGCTGACTTCTATGGCACTATAGGTGTCTTGGAGCAATGGCCAAAGAAAAGAATCATCACATACTCTTATCTATTCCCCATTGATAATTATGAATTAAATGATATTTTTATTGCGATTTTAGGCAGTTAATTAAGTTAATTTAGTGTTAATTTAGTTGAATTATTGTTTAATTGGTTGAATTTGTGTTTTATGGTTTAAATTTAAGTTTTAGTGCTTTTCAAGGTCAAATTGGTGAAAAAATGGCTAAATTGGGAGAAAATAAAAGTTTTGGGCCAATTTGGTAATTTTAGAAAAAATAGCAGTCAATTTATAACGATTAGTCCATAGACTTTTCACTTGGCTGAGTAAAGAATTCAAGCAACTGAGTATTAAGAATTTGTGAAACGAGGCTAAAAGTTGGAAGATTGCTTAAGTATAAAAGGTTGGTACTTAGGAGTGCACAACTTGCCTTGTTTTCTCACTTGGTCGTGTACCTCTTTTCCTCATGCCATACATGGCAGTGCAAAGTTTCTATTCTTCATTTGCTTAGCCATGCACAAGAAGTAAAACTTTACATAACTTTTTATTTAGCTAGAATTTTGTTTCGATTCTGATTGGGAAGCAACCAAAGGCTAAACTTCTTCTTTAGGCAGAAGATTTCAGCTATAAATAGATGATTAAAGCACCAGAGAAAAAAGTGAATTAGTCAAGAGATCATTAGAGAATTAAGTTCCTAAATTTAGTTAGTTTCAACTTAGTTTTACGAAAAGTTTCTTTTAGTTTGGAACAGGAAGCATTCCTTTTTTTGTGCCAATTAATTAAGGGAGCTTTTGTAACTCTGTGTTTCTATTCTTCTTACTAAGTTTTGTTTAAACTTTCAGCATGAATAGTGATTAGTTTTCTTTACTTTTTCTAAAGGATACTTGAAGCCTCTACTTTTTTATTGTAATGACTTGAGTTAAGCTTTGATTTCAAATACTAGTTGGTTATTTTTTGGTTTTATGTCTATTCTTATCTTCGATTGTGTTAAGACTAATTCTTGGTTTATTGCCTCAATAACTAAAAATTGGTTTAGATGTAGTTAAAGATTTGTATGTTCTTGGATTAACTCTTTATTGTCTATGCATGATTATTTTCTGATTTTGAGGTACTTATGTGTTGATAATATTGTTTAATACTAAGATAGGAGGAACTAAGAATAAATTGGAGTTGAATTTACTTGCAAAAGAGTTCAATGAATGTTTAGGAATTTAAACTGGATATTTATGTTAATTGTTAAATTGTTCTTAGAAAGGGGATTTGATACTTAAGAAATATATTCTGGACTCAAGGTATGAAGCTTTATTTTATCTAGTTTTTCCATAATCACTAGTATTCCTATTGAATTTAAGTCATTATAGTATAAGATTAAGGTGGATAGTCCTTTAGTGAAAGTTATTTTTAATATTGATTTTTGCCTCATTTAATTACTTGCTTTTATTTAAGTTCGGTTTAACTGTTTTAAGACCTTTCATTACTTTAGTTTGTTATTTTCAGTTTTGTTTTTGGTTTAAACATTCATCACTCCAACTTTGGGATTTCTCTTTTTTTTTCATAAAAATTTTAATCTAATATTCAAATCTTTCATACAAACATAAGTTTCCCTTGGGTATGATATTTAAGGTCTTAATCTATATTTTCCTATATTACTAGCTGATCTAGTACACTTTCTAGAATCCAGTCACCCATTCATAAACAATTTATCCATTTGATCCAATTTAGTGTGGGTATCATTAAAAATTTTCTCCATTCCATAAGTAAGCAATAGATTCTAACACTTTTCCATCACTGTGTCTCCAACGTACAAAAAACCATCATCATCAGGGTTGTTTACCTTATAATTATCTATGAAATGTGTGGAATATGTGCCTTTTATGAGGACTTTGGTACTTGAGAAAAAGGTGGAGTATTAGTGTCTTGCTTATTGAATTTTTGAAGACTTGTCATTTTGCTTTATGTCATTTTTGGTCAATTGTGGTCAAATGTTGTCATTTCATTCTTTTGCTACTTATGTTGTTATTTTTATTTTTAGCCTTTGTTAATTTACCTTTTTATTTTTTTCATCACTTTCATTCTTATTATTTTTATTGCTTTTGTTATTTTCATTGCCTTTGTCATGCATAATAACAAAGATGAACAATAAGAATAATTAAAGATAAAAAGGGAACATAAACATAAATACAAACCAATAGTTTAATTATATAAATCAAAATATCCAAAAAGTGTTAAAACTTCCTTAATATAAAGTATGACTATTGTGAAGATCTAGGTCCTCTACTATAAGATAGTTAAGATGGAGGATGGAATGTTGATGGCCGGAGAGGTCTATGTGGTGCCACTGCCTGTAGTGGTGCTAGTAGCTGCTCTTGCAACTATCAGAACCTGAACTCAAACCCAAGCAATGCTGTAGATAAAGGTTGTAGGATCTGTGCCATCACCTTAGCTAAGTGATTTCAACTCTCCTCGAGCCTCGATGCTAATCGTGAATACTACTCCATGTATCTCATGAGGTTATCTCTCAAGTACCTAATGTAACTCCTCAACTGCTCATTGGTCTACACCATAGCCTCACTGCCTCTAAAAACCTCTCCGTCAATGCAAATATGACACATGCCAAACCTTGAAGGTATCCAATTTGCTCTTAAAAGCCCACTTTTATGGCTCGAGACTAGATAAGGTTCATTTATCTCATGAAACCTGGTTGCTTTGCAATAAATAGAGTTTTATTTCAATATATTGAAGGGGTCTGATAGGCACCATAAGGCAGGTATCATAGAGTCATGACCAAACAAAATTCCCATCGAAAAGTGAATTCTAACCTTATGAAGCCAAAACTAGAGATAGTTCGGGGCCTCACTCTAATTTATTAATTGGTTAACGCTTATATAAGTGAATTTTATTAATTAATTTATTTTATCTCTTTTCTCAAATGTGTTATCATGCTAGAAAAGTAAGTCATACTTAAGCATGTTGGAAAGTCATAAAGCATAAATATTGAAAGCTTTAAAAGCACAACATTGAAAGTTAATAGATGTCAAGGCCACCAAAAATAAATCCTATCTTTTCCTAAGCAAATAAATTATAAATAGGGCAAGAAAGGATTGAATCCACAGAGACTAGGACTAATTTAATTCTAAACAACTAGTATTTTAGCAAAAAAAAATAAAGGGGGATTTTTTTATAGCTAATAATTAAAAATAATAAACTCAACCAAATAAATAAAGATGCAAAAAATTAATTAAAATAAATTCAATAGATGATAAATTTCAGTTAAAAATATTCGCAGTATAGGATTCAATTGACTGATCATCGATGAAGAAATAATTTTTAAATCATGCAATGGACCGGTTATAGCCATTGGCTTAGTGGTCCAAACCAATATTTCCATATTAATGGATTAACCAAATAAGACTATAACTAATCCCTAGCTACTAAATAACCCTTAAACAAGCGAAAGAATTTAATATATTGACTGCATTACAGTTTAAAAAACCCAACTGAAGCCAACCAATCTGCAAGCGAGATTGATTTAGACCAAATCATGCATTTACTTAATATAATAGCCGTTATGAGTGAAGTTATACAAATTGCTACTTGTTGTTGACATCACTAAGCAATTACAAATTTTCCAAATTCAATTAGCAATATATTATTTGATTAAATGCACAATGAAATCTTTTTGCACACCTAACAAATAATAATTAGGATTTGGTTTCCCAAAATCATAGTAAACAGCATAAACATTGAATTAATTTAATAATAGAAATTAAAGTGAAACAATCTCAAAGTAAAAGAAATCATGGCTTTCAATTAATCTTTAACTAAAAAATAAAGAGTTTAGCCACACATGGCATGGATAATTCACAAAATAAAAATTGAAAGGTAAGGTTAACTCCCTTTTAAAGATATCAAGTCATAAAAATGCAGAGAGAAAGAAGATAGAATGAATATGATCTCCTCACCTCTTAAAATTCCACCAAAATAGGAAAAGAAAAAGAATCCTACTCATACTAGGAAAATAAAATAAAATAAAATATCTAATGTAATTTTAAGTTCCTATAAACACTGCCTTTGGTCTCCTAAATTAAAGCATAAACATCCTTAAATATTAGTTGGAGCCAAGGTGGCAGGTAGGGTAACTTGTACACAAGTCAGGCTTTAAATAATACTCTACACTGTCAACATCCCTTGGGCAAGGCTAAGCCTTGACCTTTCCAGCCAACCTTGGATAAGGCTAACTACCTGATTTTGACATTCAATAGCACTTTGCGTCAAAATGGCTCCATAAATTCAATGCTTCTCAATATTAGTTCCAATCAGCCTTAAAAACATATTTTCTTCAAAATTTGATCTTACAATTAGTAAAATCAATAAACAAGTGAAAAATCCCTAAAATTCGATTGAAAATAAGACAAAATATCAATCATAAATTAGTTAAAAACATGAAATTTTGGTGACTTAACAAGTTCCCCCACACTTGTTCCATGCTTGTCCCCAAGCATGAATTAAACAACACAATAAATCCCATCAAAAATCATTTCACCCTTAAACAAATTCCAAACCTAAAAGCTTCAAGATGATTTCCTACAATTTGACATCAAAACATGGGTTCCTTAGCACCCTTTTCAAACTAAAAACAACAAGGCTTTAGTATTTTAAGCACGCAAGAATTTTTATGTCTTAGTTCAAAATTAAATCACTATATAGAGATAAATTGCTAAACCAGACATTTCAACAGGTGAGGGAAAGAAGCTACCAAAATCTCTTTTTATTAGCATCATTTTACTTTTGATGTTGTTGTCTTTTTTATGTGAAAGACTAGGATTGCGTACAAGGAATGTAGAGGTCCTTTTTACGCAAGGGCACCCGATTTTGACGTACATACAGCCGATTACTCAGACCACACAAATCCAAATGACTACTAGCTCTACATATATCCCATGTTAAGTAGACAACGGAGTAAGGTTTATAGACTAATCTCTCTTTTTTTGTTTTTTCAAAAGGGATCCTGGTAACTAAATTCCCAAACCATAAACATATAAAATTACTTAATGTCTAAACTAGTTTTAACAAATACCTAAGATGCAAAGATTCGGAATTAAGTTCATGCAAAAGTTTATTTCCTCTATTAATTAAGCTTTGAAGTTTCAAATGTACAAGAATGCTAAGGCCACCATGAAATGTATGAAAAAGAACAACCATCAAGAAGATGACTCATTTTCTACCGAAAACTTTAATAGGTCAAAAACTAATTATTCAAGGAATTGATTTTGAACAAAATTTTTTCCTTTGGGAAAGAAAGTGAAGTTCACTAAAATGCTAAGGAAAAAAGATCAAAAAGTAAATTTTTAAAAAATGAAAAACATGGGACAATTTATTATGCCAACGTCACTTAAAAATTCTTTAAAAACAAAAAAAAAATTCAACCGAAAAATTAAGCATTGGACCAAATCTTACTAATGAAGTATGCACATCAAATATGAACACATGAGCCAAAAGTCATTTTAAAAATATCAACAAAAATTGGTCAACAAAAATCAACAAAATAAGTTTCCTAATATCAACACAAAATTAATAAACTTAATCTAGAAATCCAACCATAACACCATAAAAATCAGCACAAACTTTTATTTCAAACCCTTCCCTTACATTTTTGCCTTGCATTGTCCTTAATGCAGAATCAACATACAATCATGGGACAACGATAACTAAAATAAAGAAAAGTTAAAAGAGAAAGATACTGCTCTGGTAGAGGAGAAGGGAGTTGGATGGTCAGTAAAATGAAGGATGGTGTGGTGTGAACCCCACATGTTAAAAATATTCTAGTATGTTGGAATACAGTTGATGGAGGTTTGCAAACATTGTGGCCAAAGTAGAGTCGATATGATCTAAGCATACAAGGACGGATGTATGTGCTGCTGTGTGGATGGCTTGGGAAATAGACAACCCAGCTGGCTTTTTAGTGTCCTTCTTGAAAATGCATTCACTGGACACAACACTTGCATCCATAAGAAAAATTACACCTTTATTGCCACAGCATAGTAAGTGCAGCCTATAAAAAAAATCAAGTTTATAGAGGGTATATAACAAGCAACATTCATATTTGTCTTAGCCACATCAACCAAACCTTTATTCACAGCCAAACAAGTAATCAATGAGCTTAAATATAATTTTTTTATAGTAAAAATAGCTTGTCTAATTTAATTGCAAACCATTAACCCAAGTTTACTTTCTTTCATTACAGCATACACCACATAAAAAATAATTTAGCCTTTATGACAATAGTGGCATCCTCCTTTCAAGTAAAATAATTAATGGCAAGAAAGCAATCAATGATTCTTAAAGCGGTGCTTTGAATGTAAAATGCTTTGGATTTACCAGGCAATAAATCAATCTTAGGCATGCTGATTAATTCCATATAAACTACTATGGCATTAAAATCTACTAGATAATCACATAGCATGTCTAGGTATGCACTATTTTTAGAATCATCATTTGTTACAAAACCCATGGCAATATTAAATGAAGTGATAGAAAAATATTGAAAATCACCAAGCATTCAACAAGTTATAGCAAAAGGAGCTGCCAGATTAAAATTTTTACCAGAGTAATTGAATTGAAATATGCTATAAAACTTTTTAATCAAGGCATCATAAATTGCAAAATTTATTATAAAAAATGGTCGCCAACCAATGCTATCAATCAAGTTATATACTTCATCTAAAACACCTAAAGCATGAAAAGTTGAATCAGCAAAGGACCAAGTAGGCATAATCTCTAAGTGTTCAATGAAGTAATACTTGGTTTTCTACATTTCATTTGCAAATGTAAGATTTCCATCCAATTCATATGTTGCTAGTGGAAATTGGCTCTTTCTCTGGCATATTTGCGCTCTCTTTTATGGTTGTTTTGTCGTAAGTTCTTTGTGACTGCTTTTACCTCATCCAAAGAAATGCCATTAGCTAAACTAGCCTATACTTGCCTAGAATTATAAGTCACTAGTCCTTTACATTTATTGCTCTGATCTAGTTCGTCATCAGGTTTGGTAGGTGGCAGAGCAGAGATCAGTGTCTGCTATAGTGTGGGCTATGGCCTGCTATCGCAGCATGGCATAGGTGGTAGTTTGCATTGCTATTATGGCTTATACAACCTACTATGGGATAGCCCCCTACATACTGAGCTACTGTGTGGCCCCATAAAAGCTATGCTATGACATGGACTGCTATGGTGTTGTGCCTTATGTGCTGTGCTATGCTATGATGTGCCCTGTTATAGTGCAATGTTCCTAGGGCATGGTGGGGCTACTGACTTCCAGTGGGGTATGATTGATGAAGGTGGCTGCTGCTTTTGGTTATTGTAAGTTCAAAATTATAAATTAGGGTTTGAAGGTAGGGGATGAAATTCTTGTAAAAACAAATTAACTTTGTTTAAATTGAAATGGCTTCGTGGGGGTAAAAATTTTCAGTGGAATGGGTTCATTGAATTCAAACACAAAAAATGAAAGGCCCACTAAATAATGAGACCCATTAACTTTAAAAGCAAATTCACAAAATAAACCCATTAAAAAATATTTATGGGCTTTAAACATTAAATTCAAGTGCAACCCTCCATTTCCCATTAAAACCCAACCTGTAAAAGGACATTTTCAAATCAAATGATGGAAATTGACCAGCACATGGTCCTCTTTTTTATTTTTTTTCAAGGTAAAATACAAAATTATCGTCACTTCACACCATAAAGCAAGTAAGCTACCCACTTTCACCTACAAAATAACATAAGGAGTTTATTAATGTAAGAGAAGGCAGTGGATAAAAAATATACTAGAATTTAAATCTAAACAGTGACAGTTCAACCTTAGGCAAGGATAAATAATAGGTTACCTCCCAATAACACCTCTCTTTAATGTGTTTAGCTAGACATTCCTAGAGCTAATTCTCTTCTCTAGGTACTGCTAATTAGGACTCCACATTGCCTTGAGTTGAAAAGCCTTTATAGAATGGTTTTAATAGATGCCTATTATTGTTAAAAATCTTACCATTCTCTAGACTCTTAATCTCCACTGCACCATGAATAAAAATATTAGTAATCACAAAAGGTCCTATCTATCTAGACCTTAATTTCCTTGGAAATAATTTCAAATGCGAAGGAAAAAGTAAAACTTTCTATCCAATTTGAAATTGTTTCCTAAAAATCATTTTTTCATGGAATTTCTTGGTTTTATCTTTATAAAATTTTAAACTCTCATATGCTACATTCCTTAATTCTTCCAGCTTCTGTAACTCTAATTTGTGGTTGTCACCTGTTACATCTAATGCCATATTACACCATTTAATGGCTCAAAATGCTCGGTTCTCTAACTTTACTAGCAAGTGGCACGGCTTTCCATACACTAGTCGATATAGGGATATACCGATAGGTGTCTTGTAAACTGCCTTATAGGTCTAGAGAGCATCCTCCAAATTTGAACTTCGATCTTTCTAGGTTGGAGTCACTATCATCTCCAAAATAGACTTAACATCTTTATTGGAAATTTTAGCCTGGCTACTAGTTTGGGGGTGATAGGCAACAAATAGGCAGTGGGTTACACCATACTTTTTTAATAGAGTCTTCATATTTTATTACAAAAATGTGTCCCTCTGCCACTTATAAGCACTCTTCATGTACCAAACCTGCAAAAGATATTATTCTTGACAAAATTCATAATAGTTTTAGCATTATCAGTCCTTTTCTCTTTTGCCTCAACCCATTTGGAAACATAATGAACCGCAAGTAAAATGTAAGAATTTCAAAAAGAAGATGAAAATGGACCTATGAAATCAATACCCCACACGTCAAATATTTCATAAGCTAATATAGACATGAGTGGCATTTAATCTCTATGCTCCAAATTACCTATTCTTAGGAAACTGTCACAAGACTTACAGAAGAAATAAGCATCACGAAATAAGTTAGGCCAAAACAAACTACACTCTAATAATTTAATGGCTATCCTCCTTAGAGCAAAATGACCTCCACATGCCTCTGAGTGATAGAATTGTAGTATAAATTGCACTTCATCTTTTGGAACACAACGTTTAATAATTTTGTTGGAGTAATACTTCTATCAATATGATTCATCCCATACAAAGTATTTGGCATCTCTTTTCAATTTATCCTTCTCAAACTTGAACAATTCATCTAGGACAACACCTGTAACCAAGAAATTTACTATGTCAACATACCAAGGGTTGATTATATTTATAGCAAATAAATGTTCATCCTAAAAATTCATCATTTAAAGGCAATGCTTCTTCATTTAACATCAATCGCCTAAAGTGATGTGCCACTAAATTTTTAGACTCTTTTTTTATCTTTAATCTCTATATCAAATTCTGGCAGTAAGATAATCCATCAAATTAAGAAGGGTTTGGCTTCCTTTTCTTCAACAAGTACCATAGTGTTGCATGATCAGAAAAAATAATTACTTTAGTGCCTAATAAAAATTGACAAAATTTTTCTAAAGCAAAAACAACTGCTAAAAGTTCTTTCTCCATTGTGGAATAATTGTTTTGGGCACTATCTAGCATTCTTGAAGCATAATAAATCACATGTTAATTTTTCCCAATTATTTTATCGAGAATAACCCCCTATAGTGTGGCCACTGGTGTCACGCATAATGTCGAATGGGAAATCCCAATTAGGCAGTTGGACTATAGGTACATATATAAGCTTATCCTTTAATTCATTAAATAAATCTTTTGCAACTTGATTAAACTCAAATGCCACATCCTTTTGCAATAACTTGCATAATGCTTAGGTGATTTTAGAAAAATCTTTAATAAAGTGCCTGTAAAAACCTGTATGTCTAAAAAAACATGAACTTTTTGCATGCTGGCTGGGTATGGTTGAGATTGAATAACATCTATTTTAGCTTTGTCTACCTCTATTCCTTTTAAAGACACAATATATGTAAGGCCCTAAAAATGACCCTAGTTGAAATTATGTGATTTAATGGATTATTATTTGATTTAGACTAATTAAAATGTGTGAATTTCTAATTGGAGTAATAAGGACAGGCGATAATTTCAAATTACTTATGAATTGTTTGGTATAAAAATATTTAAGGGTATAATTGAGGTAAATAAAATAAGTTTTGGGGTCAAATTTTGGTTAATAGTTAAATGGTTGGTTGTAGTTTAAATTAGAAGTATAGTTGGGTAGTTTTTTTTTAGAAGGCAATGCATGCAAGGAGTGAAGTGGGATTTCCCACTAAAACCCCTTGAAGTTGGTAATCACATGGTAGTGTTTAGAGGAGAGGTAGATTTTCTTTGTTAATGGGAACATGCATCCATATAAATTTAAAGAGCTTGCCTCTCTCTCTTAAGTCTCTTTTGCATTTTGTTGTAAGAATTAAAGACCATCATCTTCATTTTCTTTCTTTTGTTTCGGATGGAAGAGGAAGGTCTAATGAATAAAGGATTGATTTAAAGCTACAAAATCAGGTTTGGGAACTATTATTTCTTGCATGCATTAATACTTATGTTGATTATGAATTTTATATGTATATTGACTTGAATTAAGATATTATGCATTAATGTTAAAATGCTATCTAGAAATTTGGATTAACCTCCAATTACTATTTTGATCATAAGTTGAGTTTATGAACTCTAAATTTGATGATTTTATTTGGGATAGAACCGAGACTTCCATGCCTACAAATGTTATAGAAATAACAATAATGAAATTTTGCCTCTAAGGTCCTCAAAAATGCCCAAAATAGTAGCCCTTTTGCATTTGGCAGGTCATTGGAACAGTAGGTGTTTCTTATGTTATAACTCCTGGGATATACATCAAAGTGACTTGAAACTTTTATTGTATATAATTCATATCTTAAGTATAAATTGTTAAGAGAAAAGTTTCCTGAAAAATGTCATTTTCCATGTGAAAAATATTATGGAAAAATTAGACAGTGAGCAGTAGAGAGTATGTTTAGCATGAAGGAACAATTGCAAATACATTGTTAATCACTTAAGGACTCAATTAACAAGTTCTCAATCAACAAGCTTACTAGGATGAGCATGTTAATGGATAATTATAATATCTATAAAGTAGGAACTAAGGGTTTTTAGATTAATTTAATTTAATAATTTAATCTATAGTATGACATAGATATGTACATAAATGAAAGTATAGTATGGCATAGATATGTACATAATTGCATAAGAATAATCCATACTAAAGGTTATAAGAGTTATACTATAACACCCATTGTTTTTGAAATATTTTTCTTATGAATATATATGTGTTCACAATGTTTGTATGTGCACACCTATTAATGTGTATTTGTCATTGTGATCTGATGTATGCAAATCTAAGACCTATGACCTTAGTATGTAAGTATAGTTCGGTTATAATGTATAATTGATATACTTGATTGATAAGCTTCTTTTTAAGATTAAATATTATTAAATAAACTATTCATATGATAAAAAGTTAAATTTAAGGCCAAAGGATGTTGGAGCTTACATTATTATACATGGTGAATGAAGCATCAATGTAAATGTTATCGTTTAATTTTATGATTTTCATAAGTTGATAGGAATGTTGAATTTTATTCATTTCTTAAAATAAATTATTTTTATAATTGAGGCATGATGTGTGCATTGTTGACGATCACTATGAGTGTTCATTTATCATGATTTTAGTTCCTCACTAAGCTTTATAGCTTAGCACGGGTGTTTCATCCGTGTAGGTTTTTAAGGTGATATCTGCTGTAGGATGGCCAACTCAAGTCATCGAGAGAGACTATTATAGAATTTTATTTTGGGCTCTTTGTATATAGTAAAGATTTTGTGGTATTAGAGATATTGTATGTAAAGATGTTAATCAGTTGTTGTATTTTGTAAAAAGACTTCAATGTATATTGAAAAGTTTTAATAGTATAGCACTCTTATGTATTAAGTTTGAATATATGTTCTCTGTATAGTTGGTTTATATTTAAGTTGCACTGTTAAACTTGTGTAATGAGAAAGATAAAGTGATATATATTAGTTAAAGGATAAAGGTGCTACAATTAGTGAAATATAAAGTGATATATATTGGTTAAAGGATAAGGGTGCTATAATTAGTGAAAGATAAAGTGATATGTATTCGTTAAAGGATAAGGATGCTACAATATAGCCCAAAATTAACTTTTGATCTACCATAAAGTTATATTTTTCATAGTTTAGGACAAAGTTAGACTCTGGAAATCTCTTCAATATTTTGACTAAATTAGACAGATATTCATGAAAAGAGTTACTATAAACTATAAAATCATCCATAAATACCTCAATAATTTTCTCCATATAATCTAAAAAGTTGCTCATCATACACTGTTGGAAAGTTGCTGGAGCATTGCAAAGTCCAAATGGCATCCTTCTATTGTCAAATGTGCCAAAAAGGCAAGTGAAGGTAGTGTTCTCTTAGTCTTTTGGTGCAACTAGTATTTAATGAAAACCTATATATCCATCAAGACAACAATAGTAAGATTTTTCAGTAAGTCTCTTCAACATTTGATCAATAAAAGGAAGTAAAAAATGATCTTGTCTAGTTAAAGCATTGAGCTTCCTATAATTTATTCAAACCCTTCACCCATTTTGAACTCGAGTGGGTACAAATTCACCATATTCATTCTCCACCATTGTGATACCTATCTTCTTTGGTATAATATGGACTACGCTCACCCATTTACTGTATAAGATAAGGTAGATCACTTCTACATCTAACTTCTTTTGAATTTTCTTTTTCACAGCTTTCATGATTGGCTGATTTAAATGACTTTGAGCTTGCCTACTTGGCTTGATGTTTTCCTCCAAATGGATTCTATACATACATTTGGATGGACTTATACCTTTAATATCAACAATGATCCATCCAATTACCTTTTTATGTTCCCTTAAAGCTTGAATCAATAGCCTTTCTTCCCTTGAATTTAGCTTATTGGATATAATTACTGGAAGTGTTTTCTCCTCACCCAAGTAGGTGTATTCCAAGTGGTTGGGTAGCAGCTTCAGCTCCAATTTAAGTGGCTGTAAAACAGATGGCAAAAGCTTTTTATTAGTATTGGGCATCTTCATAGGATTAAGTTCACCAATCGCAGGCTTCAAGGGTACCAACTTTCACACCACTTCCTGCAACTATTCTTCTAAATTTAGCTTATCCTTAAATGTATCAATTTTATCCCTATGAATATTTTGATCTAATGCAACCTCCTTTTTGTCTTCCCCATTCATTTCAAACATTTTTTGGGTTAAAGGCTCAATGATATCAATCCCCACATATAAAACGCTTCAGATAGATATTCAATGGCATCATAAAAATTAAATTGCACTTTTCCATCAAATTCCATAATAAGAGTACCTTTATGCACATCAATCTTTTTCTTGGCTATTTGAAGGAAATGTCTTCCTAATAAAATATCAGATGATTCCAAAGATTTATCATCATCTTCCATGTCAATAACATAAAAATCAGCTAAGAAAATTAAGCCATTAACCTAAACCAAAACATCCTCTGATAATCCCTCAGGATAAATAATTGATCGGTTAGCAAGTTGAATTACTACTCTTATCTCTTTTAAAGGTCTAACATTTAAAAGAATAATTAGACTTAGGCATAACATTTATAGATACACCTAAATTACACATAACTCTCTTAATGCTTAAATTGCCAATTTTATAGGAAATAGTAAACATGCCTTTATTCCTACATTCTTGAGACATTTTTCTTTAAAGTATAGCTGAAACATTCTCACCCATAGTTATCATTTCATAGCCAACCAATGCTTTCTTGTTTGTATACAACACTTTAAAACATTTAACATATTGAGGTATTTGTTTAAAAGCATCAAGGAATATTTACCTCAACCTTGTAAAAAGTCTTAAAAATAACTTTCTCCTCATTTTCCTTCTTTGATTTGGATAATCTTTTAGGAAATGAGGGTTATATCTTTTGGTTGTTCCTTTGCTTTAATTTTTACCTCCCTTTTAACTTTTTTTTTATTTTTTTCATTCTCTTTCTTGGGTAGGGGTTGTTCCAGATCTTTTTCACTCTTTAGAATAATTGTACTCGTATTTTGCCTCGAATTTTTTATGGTTTGTGAGGGCAATCTTTCGTGGGACTACATTCTACTTAAGGATAGTGCTATTTGACCTAATTATTTCTCAAAATTTTGACTATGGCCTCTATCTACTCTATTTTTTGCTAGAGCTATTGCACAATTTCCTTAAGAGATATACCTAATTTAGGAATTATATGTAAAGGCTATTATGGTGGCCTTGGATGAAATTGTTGCTGTGGATTTTGTTACCTTGCACTATAACTAAAATTTGGATGATCACCCACCTCGGATTGTATATGTTGGAATAAGGGTTGTACTTCCTAAGGGTTATCTAGTAAATACATCTAGTACATTTACTTGTTCTTGTGAATCATTTTGTAGAGTGGGGCACATATCAATTGCATGTCCAGCATAAATATAAATCCCACACACTTATGCATAGGGAGGTTTACCTACAACTATATTTTGAGTAAGAAGAGTTAGATTATTAAGTTTTTCTTTAATGGAATAAGATTGTACCCCATTTACTATTCTTTGACTTTTTGAGATCTCCTAAATTGTTGGAATGTGGCTGCCATATTTTGAATGAACTCTTGAGCTTTTATTGGGGGTTTTGTTTTTAAGGCTTTCTCCACTTGCTGCATCAATCATTTTCCTTTTCATGCTCAACATTCTATCTTAAAAATGCGGAATAAAGGATTGATTTATAATATCATGTTGGGGATAGCTTGCACATAACGTTTTAAACCTCTCTCAATAATTATGAAGTAATTTTACATCCCTTTGTCTAATTCCACTTATTTCCCTTTGAATTACAGCAACTCTGGAAGTTAGAAAAAATTTATCTAGGAACATTTTTACAATATCAGTTTATGTATTAATAGTCTTGGATGGCAAATTCAACAACCAGTCCTTTGCTCCATCAATTAATGAGAATGGAAAGGCCCTCAACTTCACATGCTCCTCTGTAACTCCATTTTGTTTCATTTTACAACAACCTATATGGAATTCTTTTAAATTTTTATAAGGACCTTCATTTACCAAGCCATGAAATGTAGGCAATGAGTGAATTAACCTCGATTTCAACTCAAAAGCAGTATCTAAATCTGGTAAATGATGCATATGGGCTACTTGTCCTATAGTGGTATGTGTAACTCTCTCAAGGTCCTTTTTGCCATATCTTTTTATTTTATTTTAGCTGGAAATTTAGTAAAATCAATTACCTCTTTGTCTTCCAGCTGTTTGGAAGAAGTCTCAACACACTCTTTTTGTAACCTTATTTTTTTTCCTTAATCTTTGGGATTTTTTCTTAATTTTAGATTAGAATAAAATTTCTTCCAGAATTTCAAACTTGGTCATCAGCAAATTAAATCAAATTAGACTAGTCCCTGGTAATGACACCAGAAATTAATGGGTGTCAAAGCCATAAAAACTAAATCCTATCTTTTTCTAAGCAAATAAATTATAGATAGGGTAAGAAAGGATCGGATCCATAGAGACTAGAACTGATTTAATTCTAAACAACCAGTATTTCAACAAATAAAAACAAATTCAATGGATGGTAAATTCTAGTTAAAGACAGTCATAGCACAAGATTTAATTAATTGATCATCGATGAAGAAATAATTTTTAAAACATGAAATGGATTGGTTATAGCTATTGGCTTTGCACTCTCGACCAATCTTTTCATGTTAATAGATTAACCAAGTAAGACTATAACAAATCCCTAGCCAATAAACAACCCTTAAACAAGTGAAAAAAATTAATATATTGACAATATTATGGTTTATACCAAATCAAGCATTTACCTAATCCAACCAACCTATAAGCGAGATTGATTTAGAATAAATCATGCTTTTACTTAATATAACAACCCTTATGAGTGAAGTTATACTAATTGCTACTTCTTATTAACTTCACTAAATAATTACGGATTTAAAAAATTCAATTAGTAGTATATTATTTGATTAAATGCACAATGTGCTTTTTTTGCACACCTAACAAATAATAATCGGGACATGGTTTCCTTAAATCACAATAAACAACATGAACATTGAAAGAATTTAAAAATAAAAATTAATGTGAAGCAATCTCACAAATCCTAGCTTTGAATTAATCTTTAACTGAAAAATAAAGAGTTTAGCCACACATGGCCATGGAGAATTCACAAAATAAAAATTAAAAGCTAAGATTAACTCCCTGTTACAGATCTCAAATCCCAAAAACATAGAGAGGAAGAAGATAGAGTGAATTTGATCTCCTCACCTTTCAAAACTCCTCAAAATAGGAAAAGAAAAAGAATCCTACTCAAATTGGGAAAATAAAATAAAACATCTAATGTAATTTTAAGTTCTTTAAACACTACCTTTTGTCTCCTAAATTAAAGCCTAAACTTTCCTAAATATTAGCTGGAGCAAAGGTGGTGGCTAGGGCAACTCGCACACAAGTCAAACTTTAATCAATACTTAACATTGTTGACATCTCTTGGGTAAGGCTAAGTCTTGATCATACCTTCCTACTTGGGTAAGGCTAACAACTAGATTTTGGCATTTATAAGCTCTTTGTACCAAAATTTCTCCATAAATTGAAAGATTCTCTAGATTAGTTCCAATCAGCCTTAAAAATATATTTTCTTTAAAATTTGATCTTACAATTAGCAAAATAAATAAATAAGTGAAATGTCCCTAAAATCGGCTAAAAATAATGCAAAATATCAAGCATAAATCAGTTAAAAACATGTAATTTTGGTGACTTAACAAAAGCTTTAAGGAAAATAAGAATAAATGTAAAGATAAAATCATATATAAATCAAAAAATTAATTTATAATGACCACCTTAATAAGGACATTGGTCCTCGTATACAAGTTTCCAAAAAAGGCAAAGTTTTGGATGTATTTTGCATAAAAATGACGGTATTGAGCCTATGTAGCTTTTAAAAAAGAATCGTATTAATTAATTTTAAATATAAAGTCTTTTGTATTTATAAAAGAAAATCCTTAATTTTAAATGTTATTTTATGCATGAAAAATAGGACTTTGGTCTCTTTATTCTAGAAAAATCCTACTTAAACTTGTATAAAAACATTGGTGAGTTTTTAGGTTCATCATTAGAGAAAATCATTTGTTACGTTATAATTGCAATGAAAATGATAAAAGAATAATATTATAAATGAAATGACATACATAATTTGGGCTATTTATTGAATTAGGAATATTTCTTTCCTCATGCATCTTTATATAAACCCGTTTGTGTGGTTTCAGAGTAAAAATAGGACATTGGTCCGAGTTTATTAGAAAAAGATTGATTAATTAAGCAAAAATATTTTTGGTTTCATTTTTAATTTAAGCTTGTGAAAAAAGCCTTTATTATTACATCTTTAGTAAATAAAGGAAAAATAAAAGGAATAGTTATATAGGCCCGAATAATAGACAAATGAGAAAATAAAATAAATCCTAATCTATACTCCTCCTCTGTAACACCTTTATCATATAGTTAGCTATATCACCATATTATTTACCATTTAACATGCTTTAATGTGCTATTATGACCATATAATTTATTTTTTTATCAACATTGTAGTAAATCATAAAACCAATATATGTACTATATTATTAAAACTTAACAACATACGTAAGAGTCTTTTTAAAACATTACAAAATTTACAACTGAAAAGCATCTGTACTTAACAAAATAATCCAATACAACTAAAATTCTTTATAATGGAACTCAACTTTAAAGACTATACTATCTATCTCTCTCTTGTGTTGGTTATCCTGCTACAGATATTATCCCTAGGAAGAAAATCTTTTCTTGTAACCTAGATGGATAAAACACCCATGCTAAGCTATAAAGCTTAGTGGGGAACATAAAACATATAGATGACCTATTTAAAAGTTATCAAATTGCACGCACACAAATAGACGTATCTTTAAACATATAAATAAAAAATCTATACATAATAACCATAGCATCTCCAGGGACTATTTGTTTTCCTACTATCCTTATTTAATTACTTTGAATTACGATCTTATCTTACATACATATTACAATCAAAATCAATTGCTAAACATTTGTTAACTAAACTATTTATTTATCACTTATATACTTTTACAAACATTTATATTAGTATACAGTAAGTCACACATATCACTCATGTAATTTATACTATGCTCAATAAGAAACATTTGGTTACAAGTATACATATTGGCCCATATAGTTAATGAAATCCATTAGCAGTGATTTCATAATTCTTTAAGGTTGATATGCAAGAAGTTATACATAACATTTCACCACGTAAGGTAAGAGATGAACAACTATATAGAACTATTCATAGGACACTTAGAAGTTTATGCATTAAACTCACTTTCTTGACCCCTATAAGTTACTCATAACTAATTCTTTGACTTATCCATCTTTCTTGAACATATGTAATAACAATCTTAGATTAATAGAAATGCCAAGTTATGAATTGTGTAACTTTAGGTTAATAACATTTTAGTCCCTATGTATAATAGATATTAACAATCTTTGCTTCATATAATCATAGGCAAGACATCATATGTATCCATTTCATGTATTAACTCTCTATATTCTTGTTATCAATAACATGTCATTCTTTCATTTTATGCATAATGAGATACCATTCCATTTTGCCATCACATTGACAAGCTAATTTATTTTTTTAACTTTTCATCATAATATAATGTTTTTATTTTACTTTGAATTAGGCCTGCACTTTTCTAAAGATGTGGATAACGAGTTAATAGGTCACCCAAAGGTACCAAGTAGATACCCTAAGGTATTAGGTCACCTGAAGGTACCAAAGAGATGCCCATAGGTATTAGGTCACCCAAAGGAACCAAAGCGATACCCGAAGGTATTAGATCACCCAAAGGCACTAGAAGAGATATCTGAAGGTATTAGGTCACTCGAAGGCACCAGAAGATAATAGGTCACCCAAAGGCACCAATTAAGCAAACCCAAATAGGGTCGGCTATAACCCAAATGGGGTTGTTATGATCCAAATGGGACCATATCTATTTATCCACATCCTAGACACGACATAGACAATTAAGTCTCCTTATCTTTCATTACTTTAGTTTACTTTGTTCATCATAAACATATATGTACAAGTATACCCATGTATAACTATATAAAAGTAATCATATACGTGCTCATGTGAACTTTTAATAAATAGGTGATCATGTACATAGTTGTGCATTGCTCTTTTATACTTACCTCTATTTCTTATCATATACATATAGGTATGCACACATGCGCACATGCGCACACACACACACACATATATATTCATATGTATCTATAAGCATGGTATTAAATATATGTTCATGTATGAGTTTTTGCTACACGTGTCATTATATACACAGTTGAGTATTACTATTATTATTATGTATTTGTAAACAATTCAAGACATATATCTCTTTCACATATGCGTGATGATGATACTTAACATTATGCTATAATGGGTTCCTTTAATCCACTGATGTGAGTGATCATGTTAATAACATATTTACCGTTAAGGTATACTTTATGATCATAACTGCTTAACAACATGCTTTTTATATTCATACATATACGTACATACTTTACTATCCCTCTTATATGATAATTTCATTATAACTTTAATAATGTGAAAACATTACATATGCACATTATTATTTGCAATTTCACTTTATTACGCACAAAGAATAATCACCTATATGTGTACATACATATATGTATAAATATACAACCATATGATAACCGTATACTATGAACTTTCATATATATATATATTTGGGGGTTCTACTTTATGATAACACTATATCTTATTATGTTATGTAAGAGCATAGGAACACATTATTGAATTTTAACACCTTAAATCTCATGTACCTGTTAGAGTTTACTGGTTACATGCATCGCATACATGAGCGGAATTTTAAATTTTTTCAATCAAAAGGTTTGATCTTGCCATGATTATACAATATAACTATATGAGAATAAGAAAATTCACCTCTGATTTTTGTTGAACAGTTGATTTTACTTCGCACCGGGTTGTCACAAACCACAGTGCCCAAAATCGAACACCTCCAATGAGTAATCCACACTAGAGAGGGATAAATTGTACCAACAAATTGGTATTTTTCAAGGAGTGGCCGAAATCCTCAAGAGCTAGCTTGAGAATGGCGCAGAAGAGAGAGAGAGAATAGAGAAAAAAAAAGACATTCTTTTCTGTTTTAACTCT
This sequence comes from Excoecaria agallocha, assembly GCA_037975025.1. Lineage (NCBI taxonomy): Eukaryota > Viridiplantae > Streptophyta > Magnoliopsida > Malpighiales > Euphorbiaceae > Excoecaria > Excoecaria agallocha. Next base: position 64,024,744 of record CM075809.1, on the reverse strand, counting down.
TAACTCTTATCCTCATCAGTTAGACTTTTTAATTCAAAATAAAACTCTAACTTTTAAATGAGATAAGACTCTTTAAAATTGCTGGAGAATTATTAATTGGGCCTCTGGACTAAAATAAATCCAAATTAAATCTTTTCATAAAAGACTATGCACAAAATCCACAAACTAGGCCCTTTGTGCATCTAATTGGATTTAAATACCCAAATGGATTCCAAATCCAACCAAATTAAATATGTGAGTTCCATAACAATTATGTAACATATATAAATTAATTTGGTCCAAGAAAAAGCCCTCTAAGCCCTTCTGTATGGAGTTGGCGTGTGGCCTCTTCTGGAGGGCTTTCGCCAACTTCTTCATTCCTTTTGCCCTTTATAATTTCTCCAATGGACCTATTAATTATTATATCAGTCCTATAACACTTATAGTAGTCTTATAACACTTATAAGACAATAATAATTAATCATAAAATACATTATTTCAATTAGGTCCAATTTACAAAACATTTCTCAAAAGTTCCACGGACAATTTTTCTTGATCATAATTAATTATTATCTTATTCACTTCTCTACCCTCATAATAATATCAAATATTATTATCCTTGTTATTTTACCATTTTACCCTTTTCTCTATATGTGTGTGACCTATTGGGTTCCTGTCCATGTTGGCAGTATAAAATGTAATTGTGAATTCTATCCAAAACTCATATGATTTAAACTCCTTTAAATCATTATATCAATCTCCATTGATATTTTTATACATCATTATACAAGTCATGATTAGCCTCTAGCTAGGCATCATGACTACCCAAATGTCAGGAAAGTCATGTGGTTTGACTGTACCCTTCCATAGAACAGTTACCGTGCAATTACTCCTTTCACCACACTTATCTCAATTAGATTCTGAGTATGGATTTCTGTCAACTCATATAAATCTAATTATGTATGTTCTAATAATTTAACCATTGTTCCCAAAATGCCCCCATGGATCTCTATCCATCTTGGCAATTTACTCTGGCCAGAGATTCACTGAACAAGGTAATTACAGAAACATACGACATAACTTCCCTTATTAAATTTGGGATGGTGAATCCTTTGTTAATCACTCAACTACCTTCAAGTAGGTCATGATATACCCAACCTCCTAACTATGTTCACTTCCAATTGGAAGTAAGCAATTATGGAGTCAAAGCATACCACTTGCTACTTAAGATAACTTTGGTGATCTCAAGTCTAAGGATACTTGCACCACTGCTATGAAGAGATTCCTCACTGACATAGATTTAATATCCATGTGAGGATTCTCTATGTGGGTCTCCAATGAACTTGTTCTTCTAACAAGCATCCACATGTTAGCTTTGATTATCACCCATAATCACAGTTATAAGAACCACTGCTTGAACCATTCAAGAAGCATAACACGTGCTAGTCTGTCTGAATTAACAATGTCCTGTCTTGTTAATTCTATGACTAGGGATATTTAGATATTAACACATTTGCACGCAATAGACATCTCATATCATGAACACTTTCATGATTGTCTTTGCACTGTGTTTATAATATCTATGACTTCATTTATTAATTTAAGTTTTACAAACTCATGTATTTAAACATAGTATTAATAAATGAATAATGCCTTTTATTAAGAATATAAAGTCATACATATGAAAAACATCCCTATTACATGGGCTCTAGGGCATACTCTCTAACAGTACCTTTATATCTTCAATACTTAGTGTTCGTCTTTACCGCTTTGTTTTTTATAGGTCATTATATTAATCTTATGTTTGATGTTACATAATACCCCCATCTTTATCTTTAGAATGCCCTAAAAGTTATTAGGAAGGTCTCAACAAGCTTTGGTATCAATTTGAGGCATAAAAGTCAACTAAAAGTCAAGTATAAGTGAAACAGGGGAGGGTTACAATCATTACCAAAAGAGTACTGATCGTGACATAGGTGCACTATCGATTCTAGATTGACCTCACAATTAGTACAAAATTTCTATTGACTACAACATGTATTATGCACAAAGGCAGATTTCTAGTTTCATATTGTTTGCGATGTTTGACCTATCAAATATCATTTTTAGGCCAATTGGGCTTTTACAAACTTATTCCTCTATGTTTCAAGTTTGGAAAACATCAAAAATCATCTAAATATAGTTTCTTAACAAAATAATCCAATACAACTAAAATCCTTTATAAAAGAACTTGACTTTAAAGACTATACTATCTATCTCTCTCTTATTATGGCCATCCTGCTATAGATATTATCCCTGGGAAAAAAATCTTTTCTTGTAACCTAGATGGATAAACATCTATGCTAAGCAATAAAGCATAGTAGGGAACATAAAACATGTGGATAACCTCTTTCAAAGTGATCAAAGTGCACTTACATAAATAGCCATATCTTTAAACATATAAATTAAACATCTATACATAATAACCGTAGCATTTCTAGGTACTATTTGTTTCCATGCTATCCTTATTTAATTACTTTGACTTATGATATTTTCTTGCATACATATTACATTCAATATCATTTGCTAAACATTTGTTAACCAAACTATTTATTTATCACTTATATACTCTTACAAACATTTATATTAGTATACAATAAGTCATGCATATGACTCATGTAATTTATACTATGCTCAATAAGAAACATGTGCTTATAAGTATACATATTTGCCCATATAGTTAATGTAATCTATTAGCGTTGATTTCATAATTCTTTAAGGTTGATATACAAGAAGTTATACATAACATTTCACCACATAAGGTAAGAGATGAATAACTATATAGAACTATTCATAGGACAATTAGAAGTTTATGCTTTAAATTCATTTTGTTGACCCCTATAAGTTACTCATATCTAGTTCTTTGACTTATCCATCTTTCTTGAACACATGTAATAACAATCTTAAATTCATAGAAAGGCCAAGTTATAAATCGTGTAACTTTAGGTTAATAACATTTTAGTTCCTATGTATAATAAATAATAACAATCTTTGTATCACATAATCATAGGCAACACATCCTATATATCCATTTTAAGTATTAACTCTCTATATTCTTGTTATCAATAACATGTCATTCTTTCATTTTATGCATAATCAGATACCATTCCATTTTGCTATCACATTGACAAGCTATTTTACTTCTTTAATCTTTTCATCACTTTTCTAAAGACGTGGATTAGGAGTTAATAGGTCATCTAAAGACACAGAGAAGATATCCAAAGGTATTAGGTCACCCGAAGGCATCAAAGAGGTAACCATAGGTATTAGGTCACCCGAAGGCTACAAAGAGATACTTAAAGGTATTAGGTCACTCGAAGGCATCATAAGAGATACTTAAAGGTATTTGGTAACCCAAAGGCACTAGAAAACCCGAAAGCACCAGTTAAGTAGACCCAAACGGTGTCAGCTATAACTCACATGGGGTTATTATGATCCAAACGGGACCATGTCTATTGATCCACATCCTAGATATGATGCATGTATTTAAGTCTCTTTTTCTTTCATTACTTTACTTTACTTTGTTCGATCATAAACATATATGCACAAGTATACCCATGTATAACTATATACAAGTAATCATATGCATGCTCATGTGAACTTTCAATAAATAGGAGATCATGTACACAATTATGTATTGCTCTTTTATACTTAGCTCTATTTCCTATATATATATATATATATATATATATGAGCATGGTATTAAATATATATTCAAGTATGAGTTTTTGCTACTCGTGTGATTATGTACACAATCGAGTATTACTATTATTATTATGTATTTGTAAACAATTCAAGACATATATCTCTTTCACATATGCATGATTAAAATACTTAACATCATACCATAATGGGTTCCTTTAATCCACTGATGTGAATGATCATGTTAATAACATATTTACATTTAGGGTATACTTTATGATCATAACTGCTTAACAATATGCTCTTTGGGATCATAAATGTACGTACATACTTTACTATCCATCTTATATGATAATTTCATTATAACTTTAATCATGTGAAAACATTACATGTGCACATTATTATTTGCAATTTCACTTTATTACACACATAGAATAATCACCTATATGTGTACATACATATATATATATAAATATCCAACCATATATTATGAACTTTCATATATATATATATATATATATCATTAAAGGTTCTACTATATGGTAGCACTATATCTTATTATGCTACATAAGAGCATAGGAACACATTATTAAATTTTAAAACCTTAAATCTCATGTACCTTTACATCTTTAATACTTAATGTTCATCTTTACCACTTTGTTTCTATAAGTCATTATATTAATGTCAAGTTTGATGTTACATAATACCTACATCTTTATCTTTAGAATGCCCTAAAATTATTTAGGAAGGTCTAGACAAGCTTTGATATCAATTTAAGGCCTAAAAGTCAACTAAAAGTCAAGTATAAATGAAATAGGGGAGGGTCACAGTCATTACCAAAAGAGAACTAATCGTGACATAGGTGCACTTTTGATTTTGGACTGACCTTACAGTCAATTAAAATTTTCTACTAACCGTGACATGCATTCTGCACAAAGGCAGATTTTGAGTTTCATCTTGTTTTCAATTTTGACCTATTAAACAACATTTTTAGGCCAAGTGGCATTCTACAAACTTATTCTTATATGTTTCTAGTTTTGGAAAAATCAAGAATCATCTCCATATCTTTTCTATATTTTAAAATATTTATAAAAAATCGAGGTCTATTCCCAATGATAGAGCAGCAGACTATTCCGACTTTCAACCTAAAATATGATTCATTTAGAAATAGATTTAGAATCTAATGTCTTCTTATAAAATATAGACCTAGAAGTCAAATTTGTAACTTAACTATAATTATTCTAGTTTTTATCCTACAACTCAAGATATTGGCAAAATAGTACAGTTAGTTCTAATGAACCTAAATCCAGAATTCTAAAATAAACATGCATGTAAAATTTAACTTATTAATACTTATTTTCCAACAATGTAACTTTAAATTATTTTTTATTCCCTCTCTTTTAACACCTTTAAAATTCAATTTCAATTTAATAATAGAATTAAGTGTAATATTTTCTGTAAAATAAAGTATCATACTCACATAAAAAAGTTGTCAATTTCTATACTTTATTATCTTTACTTTCTTAAGCTTATAAATCCTCTTAACTTATCTATTCCTTAATCTCAAGGCATCCTATTTAATCAAATTAGTCTTAGAAACAAACACATGCAGAGAGTTGAATAACGAATCTCCTAATTTCTCCCTACTTTCATTTCAATCCTCATAAAAATTAAGTACAAGCAAAATGGCAAATTTTAGATCTTGTATTTAAATCCACCTCTCTATCATATAATCGCATCTAAAACACCATTTCACTAAACTATTACACAAATTAAACACATGCAATAAGGTAAAGGTTCCTAAACCTTGGCCAAATTTTAAAGCCCTCTTTCAAATTTTTCACCATTTCTTTCCCTTTTTCTCTCAATCCCTTCTTCTTCTTCTTCACAAAATAGGAATTCACAAATTGCTAACCATTCTTCATATATAAGTTTTTAACTCCAAAAAGAAGAAGAAGACAATGAAAATATGGAGAAGAACATATTACCTTTACAATTTTTAGCTAAACACATTTGTAATAACAACTAAAATCAAAATTAATGAAGAGATGAGAGGGAGATCACTAGCATTTTGAGAAAGAGAGGAAGAGAGAATGAAAAATCTACTCTCCCTCTAACTTCGGCATCACCCTCTCTCCAAGAACACAAAAATGGACTTCTTTCTCCTACATGCAAGGGCCTTAGCCCTTAAATATAAGTCTAAAATATCTTTTTGTCCCCTCATTTAATTGCATGTAAGAATTCTACCCTTACTCACTTCTCTATTTCAATTTCAATCCCTTTATATTTGTTCTTTTGTGAAATTAACCCCACTTAATTATTCTTTTAACATTGGCCCCAAAACTTATACCCTCATTTAATTTAGCCCATAAACTATTTATCTCTTTTAAAATTCTATCCCATATTTCCTTTCTTTCAAAGTTGACCCCAAAGATTGTAATCCTCTTTTAATTCCACCCCTTAATTTACTTTCCCCTTTTTAATTGCACTTACTAAAACGCACTTAGGTCATAATTGACCACTTAACCATAATTTTGTTTTCAATTATACACTAGTATACCACCATTTTTATTAACTCTCTACCCCTCTATCGCATAAGACCATTAATTCACTAAGTTTTAACTTATAATAATGCATCTAATTAAACTTGATTAGATAGTAATAACATGTTAATACCCTTGAATTCTACTAGGGCCTAATTTAGGTCCTTACATCCTCGTTCTCGATTCCGACTCGAAATACATTAATGTATATTAAAATATGGCAGAAAAATAATAATAGCTATTAATGAATTAAATCAATTAATAAATGATAAATGATCAATTAAATCAAATGATTTAAATAATTAATTAATATTAAATAATAAAATCGATAGGATGTATGATGTATTCGGAGTTTATGTGGCATGCATTAACACGGGTATGCTAAAACAATCGATAAACACAATGAATAATAAGAATATAATTTAATTTAATAAATTGATATATAATAAATGATGAATAATTAGTTAATTCAAATAAATTAGACAAATAATCAACTTAATATAAAATGTTTCCTATGATCATTTATGTGATTTTAAAGCAATTTGACCAAGGAAATGATGGCATAACATGTTTTATAATCACATAAATGATGATAGTACTATGATATGCCTATTTAAATCAACGATCTTAAGGTAATATATTCATATGACTCATATATGACATAATTTTGACTATTTAAATTGGAAAAAAATGAAAATGCATATATGTTTACATCTTCAAGATATCACATGATTATATATAGTTATAGTATTGTAATAGCAATCGAGATGTCCATAGGATTTATACCTTCGGGTATCCATAGAACTCAATATCTACAGATATTCATATGATTGATACCTACATGTATCCATATTTCTTGTTATCCATATGTGAGAATGTAGGCATGCTAGTTATAAGAAAAGTTATAAAATTACTAATATTAATGAATTATATATGCTTATATTTGTGTTTTAATATCTATATTATTTTGTTCTTCATTTATATTTATGAAATTACTTTTATAAGTATCATGTATGCAATGTTTTAACTTATAAATATTGTGTAATTGGCGATGACTATTGTGAGAGCTCATTTAATATAATTTGTTCCCTATTAAACTTTATAACTTAGCATAGATGTTTTATCTGTGTAAGTTTTTTAGTTAGGACTTTTTCTTAGGGACATAATCTACATCAGGAAGGCTAGCTCGAGTCTTAAGAGAAGTTGGATGTATGAAATCCTTATTTTGGTCTTTTAATAACTTTATGTATTAAGAAGTCTTATATAAATAAGAACGTATATGTAAATAAAAATTTTGTATTGTAAATGCTCACTTTGGTAACCGTAATAGTGTGAACATGTACTTATAATATGCTTTAACTCTTGGTAAGAGATGTACATAGTAATGTATAATGATGTAAACATGGTTGTGATATTATATTCATATGCTAATTAGAGATATAGGATAAGTAAATAAGTTAAAGTTATGCTTTATGAGATATGTATGATGATATCAATAGGTTGTGGTATAGAGGGTGTTACAAGTTTAATCTCAACAAGAGAAATTAAAAGATCATTCTCAATAAGGGAATAGAAGAATAAACATGTTAATACCAATGCGTACTAAACCAACACATAAACACAATGCCTACAAGGCAATTTCTATACATGTGTGTTGGAGGCCAAATCATAATTTTTATCTTTTGAAAAATGAATTCTAGATGTAAATTTAGGGATGAGAATTAACTTGAATGCATAAATGCATTCATGTCTTCCCATTCAAAGCTCAAGAAACACCATATGTCTCTTCTTATATACCAAACCTTACTAGAAGGTTATGTGTGTTGGAGGCAAAGTCATAATATTTTTCTTTTGAAAAATGAATTCTGGATGCAAATTTGCGGATGAGATTTAACTTGAATGCATTAATGTATTTATGGCTTCCCATTTAAAGATTAAGAAACACTATATGCCTCTTTTTATATACCAAACCTTACTAGAAGGTCAGCCTTGCTAGGTTGGATAAGGCCAAACCCAGAATTAGAAGGTCTAACATTGGTTGTAATGTTAGGTTTAGATGAGTAGCTATTAAAGAAAGATTAGATAGCTAGAGGAAAATGACTACAAGGCTTTTTTAACTAGCAAGAGGATTATTCCCTACCTATTTTTCTACTATCAAAAAATTTTTGGATTTGGCTCTGATGATTTTCAATTAATCAAGACACCCTTGCATTTGGCCTTGATGAATTTCAATTTACCAGAAATTATTTGAGGAAAAAAAGTTAAGGTCTCCCTTTCCATTTTGTTTCTTATTCTTATAGACCTTAAGGTTTTTTTTCCCTCTTCTTTCTTTTCTTTATTTCTTTTTCATTTTTTCTCTATTATTTTCTTCATTTCTCTTTCTTTTCTTTTCTTTTTTTTTCTTTTTTTTCTTTATTCTCTTCTCTCTTTTTTTCTTTCTTTTCTTCTCTTTAATCTTTATTTCATCAAATAAACTTAATTCCCTATAAAAATTACACAAAGGATCGATAGAAATTAACCTTGCCTATTTTTGAAATGTGAAACTAGCTTTACCACAGTTGTCATCTTCCTAAGGGGAAGTTAAAATTATTTGGGTCAAGTGGGTCATTTAAATATGTATAACAATAAAATTAGCAAGCATTTACCATGCTTGAGACAAAGGCTCAAGGGACTGGAAAGTGATTATGAAATCAGGGTAGAAAGAGTCATTTAAAGTGCTATACAAAAAAAGGCTGCCTAAATCATTTTCCAGGTTCTGTCTCACTGTAGGGTCATTTTGATGGGTAATCAAAAAGGTTCTAGTCTCTTAGTGAGCTTTATCCAGTCCCCTCATTTGTAGATATTTTTTTCAACTTTTGAAACTAGACTAAAGTGGTCAAAATTTAGAAATTGTAAGGTATAACTAAAGCTTTTAAGCAATTCAGCATATTGAGATAAAATATGCCTATCTTTTACTTAGTTCATATTTGAATGAAGAACAAAATTCTAAAATTGAGACCAAACCCATTCATAGTTGAGAATTACTTGAATGAAGTAAAATTTCAAATTGAAAGTAAACTAATAAGAAGCAATTGTGTCCAAATTTTGAACATTGCTTGGCAAGATAAATTAAACTTAAGGTGCAAATTATTTTAACTAAGAATACTTCCTGTATTAAGGAAAAAAGATAATATTGTAGTAGTCATTTTGAATGTATTAGGGTGATGATGATCCTCAAATTATATTCGGGAAAAGGATAATGCCACAATAATCTTGAATGCATCAAGGAAGTGATGTTCCTTAAACTATTTTAATATGAATGCTCTTTGATATTGGCAAAAGGATTGCATGCAATGATCATTGTATTGACACAATAAATTTTTGAATCTCCTTACTTTGCAATTAGTGTGTTGCTCATGATGGCCCAAAAGCACTAATAAGGTAAGAATAGTAGAGCCTACTTTCTCTTTATCTTTAAGGTTATGTACAACAATATATACAAAATAATATGTACGCATAAGGAATTGTGTGTAAAGAAATATGCATATAATTATACAAGAGATGCACACAAGAAATTATACACATACAAAAAATTATGTGCATAATATATGTAGAGAATTATGTATGCAAAATGATTATATATGTTGACACATGTAGAAAATTATATATGAAACATTTACAAAATGGGTGCAAAGGACAATTTGCGATAACATACGAAGAGGTTATATGCATAAGAATACTTGTGTTAAAAGAAGGCATGCAGAAATATAAGAATGGATGCAAAAATGCAAAGATGCATGCAAAAATGTAGGAATGCATAAAATGTAAGAATACATGCAGAAATGCAAGAATATATGCATGCAATGCAAAAATGTAAGAATGCATGCATGCAATGCAAAAATGCAAGAATGTATGTATGCAACACAAAAATGCAAGAATGCATGCATGCAATGCAGAATGCAAAAATGTATACATGAGATGTATGGTCAACACCATCGGTGGTTAGAGGACTTTGTCTTTGATGTGAGCTAGCCGATGGTTCATATGTCTTCCTCGAAACTCTAGGTCTTTAGGAAAACTTCTTTTAGCTATCCCTCTTAGTTTTTTCTACTTTGCCTTCTTTTTGGGTTCCCTTATTATTTTTAGGGTGAACACTACATCATAGCTACACCTCTGGTAAAAGAAAATCTATTTCCCTACGAACTACAATGTAGTCATCCCATTGGATGTTTTGCCATGCTAAGCCTATATCCTATGCTAAGCCTGTGCCATGTAAATCCTTTATCCCATACTTTTATTCAGAAGTCATATCCTCTATTTAAAGGGTTTATGGTAACTTAAGATAGATTCTTGCCACCTCAAAGCTCTGGCTTGCATCTCAAGCTATGTGTAAAATTTTCCAAAGGAAGCGAATTAAGTATTAGGAATTTCCATCCATGGCCACTAGACAGATACCTCAATATGGATCTTTCTGAAAGTCCTAGTCGATCTACTGGTTAATCCTCTATTAACTTACCCGTCTTTTATGATAGTGTTATTCTCCTGATCTAGTCTATTCAATATTTGGCATTCATCCTAGAAACCCTAACTGGTGGCTATCCTCTACTTGGCCTGATCGAAAGCAATCACAGTAGCCCTATCTCCTTTTCATGTGTCTATGATCGAGATTTATATTTACCTTTTCGGATGGGGAATTTAGATACTTATTACTGTGTAGGCTATATAAGGCCACATTTTAGATTGTGGCATATTGTACTAGATAGTTTGAAGAACCATAAGTCATAGTGAAAAATCCATGCCCTTTAAAAGACATCCTCTACTGACTGCATCATGTTAGGCTGCTATTTCTTTAGGAGGGAGCCACTTCTAAGGTTTTACATATAGTGACTTTAGGAGTATGATCTTATTATCTCATTTAAGTGCAGGATATAGGTGACTAGTCCTAAAGCTAATTAAAGCTACTTGGCTAGAGTGCCAAAGGTTCCATCTAATTCCGGGCCTTATTTCGAAAGAATTGAAACTCAACTCCTATTGATTGTTTAGTAATCACTCTGCAGCTTCGAAATGCAAGTGGTAACATCTTAGCTCAAACCTTATGGGCCTACACCTCTTCAAAGGGTATTTTCTTCACCTTTTTACCTTTTTCTTTGATTACTCCTTTAGCCTAAGGAAGACTTATATTGTTAAGTATCTTTTTTGTTTTGGAATCGGCCATAACAATAGTGTCTATGTTTGAACATCAAATTTTGCTTTGATAATCCTAGCCAGTGCCTCGAGGACCTAATTTTTTGAATGATTTAGCTTTTAAACCTTATGATGGAAGTAAGAAAACCCAGAGCTTCTAAAACTATTGGTTGTGGTTGCTTATGATATTTTCTCCTCAAATTAGAAAATTATATGTCCATCGTAGACCAAAAGAACCCTTTGATGTATAACGTTCCAAGCCATTCATATGGTCTTACATAAATTCAATCAAGAATTGAAGCTTAACTTCTATTGTCAGCCTTGCTTCTATTTCACATACCATTTAATGTCCTCAGGCACTTAAAAATAATGGAAGAAGTCCGTGCCCATGAGGTGTTGTTGTTACTGCCTTGTATAACATATGTTTCTCTTTACTAGTTAACTATATGTTTATGCCTAACTTATACATGCATTCATATGTAAATGCATTATGTGCCAATAGCGGTAATCATGCTAGACATGTGATACAAGAAAACATATCTTAATTTAATCTTAGGGAGTGACATCTTGCATGCATCCACTTCTGCTTGTGGTAAGCCTTTACAGGTTTTCTTGAAATTTTTAATAGGTTGCTTGAGGTAAGTTGGGCTTGATGTTTTAGGCTCATTTACTGAGGTGAGTTTGGCTTTTTGTTTAAGTTTGATATTAGGAAGGATGGGAACAATATGCTATACTGTTCTTGTCATTTCTTAGGGTAACATTGTAGGTTTAAGCAAAGATTTCATTTTTATTGTTATTTATTTTCCATCCTCCCACTTTAGGAGTCAACGAATGCACTTAAAATGCCTCTATGCCTAAATTGAATAAAACTTGGGTTTATTGAGTCAATATCTTAAAGATTAGCTACGATTATTGCCAAGCATGATATAATAAAATAAGAAATTATATGCATAAAAAAACACTTATATTGTTAATAAAACTGGAGAAGCATATATATATATTTTAGAAACATATTTTACATTGCCAAAAAGTGACTTATATTACATCTTTTCCTACTATAAGTATATATAGCAAATGGTTTTTCAACATGTTAGGCTCTTACTTATCTAGACGGTGCCCCTAAGATTGACGGTGATATTTATAACCCGTAATTCTCTAAACTACTTGCCATTGAAACTTAGTTAGTAATGGATAAATATACATGCCATATACATCTCAAAGCATATACCATTTTGATGAGCTTAAGTCAAACACAAACATTAATGGTTATGCATCATTGTAGCCTCTCTTTCTTTTACTCCCCCTCTTGATTTAGTATCGGCCGGGTGTTAATCAAGTCTTGAATGTGATCCCTCAAAAGGCAACAATAGTTTGCTTTATGCCTTGTATGCTGATGATAATCGTAGTACCAATTGGCCCTATGTCTTGGCTTCCCCTAGCTCTTAGCTAACACAGATGGCAAAGGCTGTAACTTCCCTTCATTTATGAGATGAGTGAGATACCAAGATAGCAACTTGCCTAGGTACAAATAATGTCATTGGCCTATCCCTATAGCTGAGACTCTTAAAGTTCTGCCATTATAATCCCTACTTTTACTACTACTTTCATCATTTTTCCTAAAAGCTAAGTTTGTAGAGATAACCCTAACCTCTAAATATTTAGTCTCAACATCAATGGCTATGCCTTTAAAAGACTCTCAGTCCTTTAAGACTTTCATCTTAAGTTTGTCTCTCAAGTATGGATTGGCATTTCGGATGAACAACCTGATATAATTAGTAGCTTTGGCTTCTTCTTCATTTCCATCACCATGTTCCTACATCGGGTAAGATACTCATAAAAAGAGTCTTCTTGTTTTTGATGTAGCAACTTTAAATCCTTTAGGGTCACTTACAGTCTTATTCCACAATCATGCTCTTCTAATATTTCTTCTATCATCTTATCTCAATCTTTCTTTATTTCCTGATCCAACTTATGGTACCAACAAATGGAAGGGCCAGCAAGACTAAGGTTCAAGTATTTGACCTTTTATCAATTAGTGAAGGTGGTCCCTTTCATTACTAAGGCATATTATTGTATATGGAATCCTAAATCAAAAGTTCCATTAAACTTAGGCAAGTCTGGAATTTTGAACCTTCGAGCTTGCACTTCTATGCTATCCAAATTCATATCTTCTAAGTTAATACCATTACCTATTGGCATTAGTCAGGCCATAGCATTCATCTTTTCCTCCACCCTTCTCAAGGCTAGTGTGACACCCTTAACCTATACTTAGGTTTATCACTCTTTCCTATATAATTAAACACGCTTTGTAACACGATTATGCCATAACAAAATTATACAGAGATCTTAATATGAAACTTAATCCAATATAAGTACTATACTATTAAAAACTTTACTATATACTTAAAGAGTCTCTTTACACAATATAAAATACAACTATTATGCCTCTTTACATACATAACTTCCAATGCCAAATAAAACTTTGAACCAAAAGAATCCAAATAAAAGTCTATACTTTTAGTCTCTATCTTTTTGACTTATGTTGGCAATCCTATTGCAGATATTATCTTTAAGAAGGAAATCCTTTCTTGCAACCTACATGGATAAAACACCCGTGCTAAGCTATAAAGCTTAATGGGTATCATAAAACATGTGGACCACCTCTTACAAAGGTCGTAAAAAATGCAATCATATACAAGCATAACTTTAAGCATATAATTAATCATTTAAACCATATTCACAAAGATCTTCAGGGACTGCATTATATTTTATTTACACATTTAACCAATATCAGGTACTTATTGATATTTCATCGTTTATCAGTTTCATACTTATAATAGTATTCATCTGACCATGAAAATCTTATACATGAAGTTTACTTTCTTAATTCCATTATGTTATTCTTGACTAATCATCTTGACTTACAAGTCTTTCTTTCTTATGAAACATTATCAATTGCCAAGCACTCTTTAACTATGCCATTTATTTATCACTTATTTACTCTCACACATATTCATATACTTTAACTATTTTTAAAACATGGCAATATCAATCCATATTCATAAAAGCCATCTTATAATCTTAAGACTTTAAGTTAATATAATACATCATTACATATATAATAAATTCAATTAATTTCCATTTATTATACATATGTATAGCGTATTTAATGGATAAGATGTGTTTCCATATGCTTGAATACTTATTATTATTAAGCTATCATATCATTACCTTGAGTATTATACAAACTATTTAAAGCATTGCAATACTACCCTTGCACTTCTATCTCCACATAAATCAAATTCACATGTTATAAGTCCATAACTTATTTATATTATCATGTAATAAGTTATACATACCATTCATATCAATTAAAAAATATTCAACAAGTAACATGTAGTTATGGTAACTTACATCAACGGGTATACTTTTGCAAAATATCACATACCATTTTATATATCATTCATTTCGAGGTTTAGGAAACACTTTAAAGCCATCTCAAGGATTTTAATACATATAATAACCAAATACTTTTTTCACTCCAAGTCATACGTTTCCATATGTTATACCTTGATGTTTTTAAAGGTAACACACACACACACACATATATATATATATGTGTGTGTGTGTGTGTGTGTGTGTGTACTCATATAAGAAGCATTTGACTATAAAGATCATGTATTCATCATTTAGATCATTAATAAAGTATCAATATCAAGCAAGTTCATATGTATGACTTATTGGTCTAGTATAACTATGTTGTTAGGTTTCGACAAGGAAAAAAAAACAAAATTGCAGCGGATAAATGAAACCCACCATGATCTATGCGATCCAATTAATTCAATGAAGAGAAAGTAATAATTACTAACCTCTTGAAATGTAAAATCATTTTCTAGATGTTGTCTCAAATGAAATGAACACCTTCTATCGATATCCACTCTCGAACACAATGAACGAATTTGCCCGGGGTGCTAGCTCCCTTCCTTGGCGACTAGGGTAATAGAGAAAAATGATTTTCTCTTTTTCACTCTCTCAAGGATGATGGCTCACACCTTTTAATATGTCTTCTTATGGCTTTTTTAAAACCATATATATATATATATATATATATATATATATATAGGTGACCTAACCATAATTAAGAAAGAAAGAGAATTTTGGGCCCATATTTCTTATTAAAATAAGAAATATTTTATTTATTATTTAAAATAAGAATTATAATATTAGTCTTAATTAATATTTATTTATTTATTTATTTTGAATTTTAATTTTTCACTAAATAAAATTCAAAATACCCGAATTAACCCTTAGTCTCTTCATCACATTCTATCTGTATGATCCAATAGGTTCATATTATGTTGGTCGTGGGCTCCAATCCTATCACGAGACCATAAGTCATAAGCGGCCTCTAGCAAGACATTGCGACTAACCAAATAATATTGAATAATTATAATTCAATTTTTACCTAATAGAACATGTTATAATCCATTAGTCACACGACGTCTTATTTAAACATAAGTCATAGTCCATGTCAAACTTATTTTGTTCAAACATATAATTTCTCAATCCCTAAGTAGACTGATAATATCACATGATATTGATCACTCCATCAATTCATTTGAACACAGTCATGCATTTCTCAGTTCTTCTTATCGAAGGGCCTAATAGATATCTCTCTCATAAGAGAGGGAAATTTCCATTTTGATTATTCACTATCCTCTACATAATTCTCATCATATCCAATCATAACCTTTATTATTATCAAATTAAATATAATCTTTATTTTTGTCAAAATATAATGTTCCTCATGTAGGATACTATGATAATTTTAGGTCTAAGGAACAATAACATAACTATTATAAGATCACTAATGACATTAACCCATGTAGTATCTCATAGTGGGTTTATCTAGTACTCTGTTCTCTAATGAGTACCTACAAGTTTGATTTATATCACCATATATAATCATCACACGATCATCAATCAAACTCGTACAAATTTTTATTTATCATTATTCCTTTAATGATAGATAACTAGGGATAGTCAAAATAACATTAAATTGTTATTTACAAACATCATTATATTGTAACATGCCAAAAAATATAATAACATGAAAAAAAACCCAATCTTATAAAATGAAATGTGACATTACATAAGGAACCAAATATATGGCATAGGGCATAACCACTAACATCTGTGATTCTAAAATGAAAGTACTCATTTTTATAATGTAGCCTCGTATATGTATCATGTATTCCATGTACTATAATTTCAGCCATAAGTGTGAGTAAAATGATTCACATTACTTAAACGATGACATAGGAGCATTTGTTCTTTTAGTTCAATTACTGTAATCATATTAGATAGCTTGGTTAAATTCTAAAGGTGGATAACAGGAATGGTGGATAACTAAAGGTTTTAAAACGGTAGATATCCGAAGATATCAAATCGATAGACCCAAATGGGGCTAACTGTACTATAGATCGATCAAGCAAACCCTGATGGTCGGCTAACAACCCAAATAGGGCTGTTCATGATCCAAATGGGATTAACTATACTTTAAACCCATTTGGGCCAAACTATGGCAGTTGTAATAATCCCTATACACGTCTATCTATCAATAATTGAACTCTATTTGCAAGCAGTACTGTGTTCATATTCATTTCATATATTAAGACAGTCTTTATATTATTCCATTTGCATGTGTAAAAAATCATGTAAACATATACCTTCTCTAATGCATAAACATATATGCATAATTCATATAACAATTTATACAATATTACTCAAGTAAGAAATAAATGGAAAACTATACAATCTTAGTGTATATACTTGTATACATCGTCTCATCAAAATGCCATCATATACTTTGTCGTATTATCTATAATCAATTATACTTCCATGTATTCATGTACTTTAGCATACTAGCATTTGGCATCACATATGCAAAACTATACTATTTCAATCAAGTAATATCCTTGTGACTATACATTTGGTATACTAAAATATAAACAGGTATATAATATCGCATGTTATCAAAAGATAGATATACATGCTTTTATGATCTTGTATCACAATCTCTAGTATGTAAACCAATATATATAGACATGTATATAATCATGTAAATGATATACCATCTTTAATGCGTAAGCATGTATACACATCTCATAGCATAATCCAAACAATTTTTTTTCATGTAAATAATTAATGAAAAGTTATACCATCATTAGTGTATATTCATGTATACATAATCTCATCAAATAAAAACAATTGTGATCATGCACTTTACTATATTATCTATAATTAACATACTTCCATATCACCATGCTTTATCAATTTTTTTTCCTCCCATACAACAACGATTGCCATTTTATTATCATTGTAATTATACTTTTGGCACAAACATATAGGCATAACATATAATCCTCATATAGTGTTATATTCATATTATCTCAAGTAGGTAAATAATAATTTACCTTAGCATTGCAATCACCATACACATTATTTATCATATAATCGTGAATAATACTTTTCAATGAGATACTATTATATAATTTATGCATTTAATTCTCTTTATGTGCTACTTTTATAATACAAAAATACTCAAGAGAGGTTTAAGATGGTTCTTGGCAAACTCAAATAACAAATCTACATAGAGACAAAATTTCAAGTTTATTTTGAAAGTTATATTAGACCTATCTAAAGAAATTTTTGGGCAAAATAATCTCATACAAACATGATTCACTATGTATATAGTTCCAGGAACATTAAAATAACATCTATATCATTTCTATAACTCAAGATAATTGGAAATTACTAATGACTGTTCATTGTGATAGGAAGCATATGGTTTCCATTTTTAACCCAAATTTAGATAGGTTTAGAAGCATATTTAGGCTTTTCTTTCTTTATAAAAAAATAGATATGAGATTCTATTTCATAAACCAACTGAAATTACCTAAATATCAGTTTTACATTTCAAGATATTATAAAAATATTGAGAACCATTCCTAAAAATAATGCTATCAACAGTTTCAAATTCAAGTTACTTTTTGACATATTTAGAGATAGAATAAAATTATACTTTCTTCATAGATATTATAGGGAAATAAATGTACTTTCATTATAAATTTGAATCATAGCATTTTGACCTTTATAAAATTAATTATGCTCAAAACACTGAAAAGTTTTCACTAAAAAATATAGTTCAATTTCAACCTCGATTAAAAATTAAGACCATTTTAAAAGCAAAAAAAAAAACATTTAGTTTCTTCAAAAAAATTATAGATAAATGAATTAAGGTTAATTACCAACAAGAATCAAGTCATTTAAAGGTCTACATCTTGAGATATGCTAAAATTACAAAAGCAGATTCCAACAATTCTTCATATGCATTGCCTTTTTTTTTTACTTGTCCTAACTTGATTATTTGACTTCATTCACTTAGTTTTATTAACACATGCCTTACTCCATATCTTTACAAAAAGTTTTAGCTTTAAACACATTCAAAATCACCACAAAACACACTATCCCTTACCATGGCTGAAACCCTCACTAGCCATCTACTCCTTCAAAACATCTTTACCTTTGTTCTTCCTTTTGTTTTCTTCAACTGCAACGAGCCATGCATTCTTAAAAATCTAAAATTCTTCCTCATTCATTTCTTTCAAACCAAGAAGAAAAAGATGAATAAGAAGAAGTTTACTATACTTTGCAATCTCTAACTCAAAACCCTTGTATAAATCAACCCAATTAAAATTCTTAAAGATAATTTGAGAGAGAGAGCTTCTAAATTTTTTTTATAAATAAAAGAAGAATAAGAAAGGAAAAATTGAATTTTCCCTTTAAGAATGGTGTTCCACTTAACAAAGAATCATTAAAAATAATTCTCTTTCCTTCATGCAAAATTCTAGGATTCAAAAAAGTGTGTAAAAGTTCCATTAACACCTTTACTCTTTTTGCATGTTAGAAGGTTACCCTCACTCTTTTTGCATGATAGAAGGTTACCCCTCTAAGTTTCTTTCTTTCATAAAATCACACCCTACCTACGTATATATTTATAATTAACCCCAACTTGTCTCTCTCTTCTTTAAATTTACCCCACATATGCTTTCTTTACAAAATGACCCCCAACTTATATTTTTTACTTCAATTATACCATTAAATAACTTAATGCAAACTAATTTACATTTAAATCCTAAAATAAAATAAAATTATTACTTTCCCCATAACTTTAATTCAAAATTCACATATTTAATTTAGTCTTAATCAAATATAATTTCATTAAATCATGCATTTTCAACTAGGGTCATAATTGGGGCCTTACAGCTGGATCCTATATTCTTGGTACTTTGCTTTCTGAGGCTTACATATAGTTATCCTATAAGGCATAACCCTCATATTCCTCTTGCTTAATAAGGGGAATAAGTGGTGCATTACCATTGGAACTAGCAACAATTAGTAAGGCTACAGTCACTGTCGTATAAGTCTTTCTGACATTGGTCGATTTAACTTGACTAGCAGCAGGTGCTAGCAGGCACCAAAATGGACACCATTTAATTCATTGTTGACCTTATTCCTTATTTAAATTGCTCAAATCTCTTATCTAATTCTTGATGATTAGAAGCTTCAATCTATTGTGGATCTATCATTGCTATTTCTACTAAGTATTCCACTAACTACTTGGAGGCTCTATCTAAGTCCAAGTCTGACTATGAACCCATATCTAACTTGTAGACTCTGAATTCTCTAAAAAAATACTGATAGAGTGGTCTTATGGTCCTTTAAACCACCTAGGTGAGTAATCTAAGATGGTTGCAAAATCAATGGGTTAGAATGGTGCATGCCAAAATTACATACACAAAATGAAATTCACACATAAAATGGGATATGTGAACTTTATTATTTTCTTTCATTTTATTTTAAAGATGTGTTTACATCATGCATATGCATATGGAAAACATGTATGGATACAATGGGGAAATAAAAACAAAGTCTAACATGACATGACAAGCAATGCATATGTGCATGACAAGCAATGCATATGTGCATGACATATGTATAATGAGGGTGTGTGTACAGAATATGGCACAACATATGAATGAATGTACATGACACACAACATATATGTACATGACTTATTTCAAGTATGATGGTTTATATACACAAGGTCAAACATGGTATACGAATGAATGCATATGGCATACAACATATATGTACATAACATGACTTATACAATGACAATGCATGTATGTGATGTGACATAAGAAATATAAAATATAGCATGATAATGCATGTTAATGAATTGCGTAGTATGGTAAAAAACTACATACACAAAAGGACAAGTTGTATGCAAAAAAGACTTATGGCGTGGAACTCAACACGATGTATGAATGATCGCATATGGTGAGTGGCATACATATATGATGTATGTCATATTATCGGCATATAGGTATATAATGAATGGGATATATACACGATGTATGACATAGAACAAAAACATGTGTCCATGATATATGACATGTATATCTATAGTACAGGTTGCATATGGCATATGGTATAACAATCTACAAAGGATAAGTTACATGTTAACAATATGCCTCATGTATAATGGTATGTAGTATAATGGTATGTATACACACAACATGAGAAAGGAGAGTGTAGCATGGTGAAATGCACATAACATGACATGTAATTTAACATAGGATGTGTATGGCACTTAATTTGTAAACAAGATTTAATATGAGGTAAATGTGATGTCTACATGCACATACGTATGGCAGCATGCAAGAGAAATAACTCAATGATTGACATGTACATGTCATGATGCACACTGATACATTCATGCTATGATACGTGTCAATTATGCACATATGATTACAGATGCATATATGTGCATACTACAATGCAAGTTAATATTTACTCATGATGGTGGATGTATATTGCTACAATGTATATTAATATGTACATGCAATGATGGGTGTACTGCCAATGTGATGGTGGATATATACATACATATGCTATAGTGTATGCTAATACACACATACCATGGTATATGTTAATATGTACATGTTATAATACATAATGGATATTTAAATGTGCAAACCATGACTCATGTATATTCATCTGTACAAGTTATAATAGGCAATGAATGTTTATAAATTCAGGTCAAGAAAAACATTAACATGTTCATGTTATAATATATGTTTTTATGTCACTATATATTTTCCAGGATGCATGTCTATATGCACATACCATACCACGTGTTAACATGCACATGCTTAATAGATGTTTATACATGTCATAATGTATGCTTGGACAGTCATCATTTACAATTTTCACATTATATCTTAATAGGAATCTAGGTCAAGCACATCAATTAGTAAGCATTCTAAGTCATAGAGGTAGTTTATTAATGAATTATATAACTCCCAAAGAATTGAAAAAAGATTCAAAAAATAAAAGCAAGTATCTCAAATTATATAGGCAAGGTAGGAGGGTACCCAGCTAGATTGAGGTTTTATTCAACCAAGTGACCTCTATTCTAGATTAAAAACATACAGGTGGCCTAGCTGGATTAAAATCAATTCAACTAGGTAGATAAGTTAAATAGGGAACCAGGTTGGATTGAGGATAACCTGAACCTGGTCACCCCTATTTTGTATGAAAAATACATAAACAACCCAGCTGGATTGAGATTAATGTAGCCTAGTTACCCATATTCTGGACTAGTGGAATACCAACCACTTCAATCCATCCTGGTTAATTGAGATTTCTAATTTTTTGCAAAAATTTCTTGCTTTGATATGTAATACTAAATGCTTCTGTAGGGCATAATTAAATCAATAGTCCAACTAACTTAACCTTCTTCTAAGTATCAGATTTCACGATCATAAACTCATATATCTAAATAATTTAATTCAAGGTGAACCTATACCCCACTTGTTGTTCAACATTGGTAGAACTACCATTAAATACTTGTACTCATCAAATGTTAAGGATACTCCACCAAGTCTCAATTTATTCCCTACTTTAAGTTCAGGCTCTTATATTATTTAGGTTGTTTCTAGTCCAACATCAAAAAAAAAATCAACCAAGCAAGTCACCCAATAATAATTTTTGCAAGTTTAAGGATCTTACAGTAGCCTACCTTAACATTTATTCCTGTTTTAGTACCCTCACATTTATTCATGTTCATACATATAAGCATAATGCCATCCACTAATTCCCAATCATTAACATCATTATGAAAGATGATTTAGCAATTGTAAATTGTTAATGTACACAAACTTAAACATTTACTTACCTTTTAATAGAGTTGCAACCAAGCTTCTATACTTTTTTAATTAACAGCATTTTTATTTCTCCTTGAAAATTTTCCAATAGAAATTAAGAATTTTAAAATTAGATAAGAAAGAGAGGAAAAGATGGGAATTGAAAATGGTGAATCTTTTCCCTTCTAATGGCTAGCCTCCATTCAAGGAGCAGATTTTTCCTTTAACAACTTTAGCTATTTTGGAAGCAAAAATGTCACTCTCCTATTAGTGACTAAATTAAATCTTATATACAATATCCCCTTTAATCACTCAAGAATATTTTTATTTCCACTTTCAATTTAACACTAACTTTTATCTCAATTTAAGCCCCTACTACTAATGAAACTCAGTTTTGTAATTCACACATTACGATAATTACCTAAAACAATTTCATAATTACCAATTACATACCCAATTCTACCAAGGTATTATTTGGGACCTTACAGTTCTCTCCTCCTTAAAAAAATTTTACCTCCAAAATTCGTAACTAAGGTAAATAATTATGGGTATTGAGATCTCATGGCAGCTTTAGATTCCTAGGTGGCTTCTTAAATTCGATAATGATGCCAGAATACTTTTACCAATGGAATTTTCTTATTCCACTCTCTAGCTAATATAGTTGTTAGTTCTTCTTCATAAGAAAGGTCTGATTGTATGTGAGTATTTTGGACTAGAATTTAATGATATTTATCCAACCAATATCTTCTCAACATAATGAAATGGAATACATCATGTAATTTGGATAACTCTATTGGGAGAGCTAGCTTGTATGCTATAGGTCTAAATCTTTTTAGCAACTCATAAGGTCCTATATTTCTTGGGTTAAATTTTCCTCTTTCTCAAAAACATAAGACCTTTTTCCAAGGTGATACTTTCAAGAAGACTCTATCTTCCACTTGGAATTCAATATCTTTTCTTTTTAGATTTGTATAAGATCTCTGTCTATCCTAAGTAGCCTTGAGTTTCTATCAAATAATGCCAACTTTTTCCTCAGTATCTCTTAAAAATTTTTGTCCAATCATCTTACTTCAACCTAGTTCAATCTAACACATAAGGGTTTGACAATTCCTACCATACACTGCCTTATAAAGTGACATATCAATATTGGTTTAATACCTATTATTGTAAGAGAACTCCATTAATGGTAAATAATTGTCCCAACTACCAGGAAATTCTAGCACATAGCTCCGAAGCATGTCTTCTAAAATTTGAATTACTCTATTGGATTGGCCATCAGTTTAAAGGTGGAAAGTAGTATTAAAATTAAGTTGAGTACCCAATGCTACTTGTAAACTTTTCAAAAATCTTAAACTGAACCGGGGGTAACGATCAAAAATAGTGAACAATTGTACTCCATGCAATCTAACTCTCTTTCACATATAGTTTCACTAATCGATCCATCGAATAATCAAGCTAAACAAGAATAAAATAGACTGATTTGGTAAGCCTATCCATAATTAACCAAACTGCATCATGCCTCTTTTGAGTAAGAGGAAGTCCCGTCATAAAATCCATGGTGATATTATCCCATTTCCACTATGGAATCATTACAAGATTCGATAAGCCGGATGGAACTTGATGTTCTGCCTTAACTTATTGACACATTAGGCCTTTTGACACATAATCCTCCATGTCATGTGACCGATATCTAGTAAGTGTACTAGATCAGCTAGTAATATAGAAAAATATAATTAAGACTCCAAGAATATCAAACCCAAGGGAACATGGTTTGCTAAGCAAAATATCTAAAACTGAGTTGAATTAATCTAAAGATTAGTTCCTAAGTTTTGTAATTGAAAGCAAAAACTAAGCTAATCAACAATTAAGTAAATCAAACACTAAGACTAAACTAAAATAAATACAGAGCAACATTTAAATAATAAATAACACCAAAAACTAAAACACTTCTACTAAGGGAACTATCAACCTCAACTTTCATTGTAATGAATCAAATTAAAAGTAACATAAGTAATTATGAAAAAACAGTAAAATAAAAACATATATCTTATTCAAAATATCATTCTAAGTATTAAATCCTTTATTTAGGAACAATTCAATACCTAGCATAAAGATTTGATTTTAAACTCCTAAACCTTTGTTGGATCCTCTCGAGAGAGATCTAACTCTAGCCCATTCTCAATTTCAATTCTTAAATTTAAATCAACTCATGAACAACAAATCACTACCTCAATTCTTAGAATGCAACAATACATTGACATAAGTGAAATAACCTAAGAACATGTAAATCATTGATTAAAGTATGAATTAGCATTCAACCTTCTATTTGAAACATTACACATCAATTCAACCATAAGCAAAGATAAGATTTGGCACAAGGATTAATAAATAACACACTTACATTAAAATCAATCACAAATAAAGGTCAATACAATAAAAGAATGAGGGTTCAAGTTTCCCTGAGCAAAAGTAAGAATACTACTTACCGAACATGATTAAAATGAAAGTAAAATTATAATAAAGAGATACAATACTCATAAAGCTTCAAACTTGCTCTTGATGACTTCTCAACACAGTAGAAGAAAGCTTGAATCTTTAAGAGAATTGAAAACTAAGCCAAAAAAGAAAATTAAACCTAAGCTACTTTACAAAGATTAAGAGAAAATAATAAAACACTAAAAAATAACTCATTTCTTCAGAATTTCATGCTCCTTTTTATACTAGACTTTCTATCTACTTAAAGCCCTTAAAGAGGAATAACTTTAGTTGTACTTTAACTTCCTATTTCAGAAAAGTCAGACTTCAATCATAATTCAAACACTTAGCCTTAGGAGAGGGGAATTAACCTCCACCAAATAAGATGTAAATATGTTGTCTTTTTAGGTTGCCTTAGGAGAAGGAATTCTCTCTCTACCGAGGAGAATCACTCTGCCCTTACCTTGCCTTGCTTCCCTTAGAAAAGGGCTTTTTCCCTTAAGAGAGGGACTTTAATTACTCTGACTGTTCAAACCCCTCTCCTGAGGAGAATGCTTATGCTCTTTAATGTAATTTCTTCTCTTCAAAACCTAAAAAGCTAATTTTGCTCTTTGCCCTGGAACTTTCTCTTTTCTTCAATTAAAAACCTAAAAATACCAAAAATTGCAATTAAGTCCACAATCGCACAAATTAAGAAATTAAACTTAAAATTAACCAAATTAACTCTAAATTAACATATTAAACATGCTAAAACATACTAATAAAAAAGTTAAAATTCACAACTATCATCATGTTTCATACCCGACCACTTGTAATATTGCTTTAGGTCTCTATACATTTTATTTCCACCTGGGTGCATTGTAGAAATAGAATTATGGGCTTCGGATAGTAACTTGGCCTTCAACTTATTATCAGTCGGAACACATAATCGACCCTTAAAGTATAAACTTCCATCATCTCATACTGAAAAATTAGAGTGTTTTCCTTCTTGTGTTTGTAGTATCAACTGCTAAATCTTTTCATCTTGGTTTTGAGCATCAGAAATTGCTTGCCTCAGATGGGGTTCGATTTTCAAGTGAGCCAGCAAAGCTCTATTAGATGTTATTCTCCAACTACTTTGTTTCAAGGCTAAAGATATGATGGTCTTTCTACTTAAAGAATCGGCTACTACATTGGCCTTACTAGGATGATAATCTATAATGAAATCATAGTCTTTATAAAAGCTCTAACCATCATCATTGTCTCAAATTTTTATTTTTTTGGGGTAAACAAATACTTCAGGCTCTTGTTATCTATAAATATTCTATATTTTTTAGCGGTATAAGTAATGTCACTAGACTTTTAGATCAAACACCACTACAGCTACCTCTAAATCATATGTAAGTAAGTTTTATTCATACAACATTAACTATCTTAAAGCATATGCAACCACTTTACCCCTCTTACATCATAACACTTCCTAAACCTCTTCCAAATGAAACACTAAAAATAATTTATTCCTTATTGAAGGTAGGTTAAACTAATATAGGAGCTTTAATAAGCATTATTTTTAACTAATCGAAACTAGCATGACATCTTGTAGAACATTCAAATTTCACTCCCTTACACAATAGCCTAGTCTAGGGAGATGCTATCACTAAAAACCCCTTTACAAACTATCGGTAGTATCCAGTCAGCCCCAAGAAACTTCTTATTTCAGTTACATTATGAGGTGGTTTCCAATTGATTATCGCCTTCACCTTATTAGGGTCAACCTTAATGCCTTCAAAAAATACCATATACCCAAGAAAAGATATTTCCCTTAACCAAAAATTACACTTGCTTAATTTGGCATACAACTATTTCTCCTTCAATATCTATAATATAACCCGTAAATGTTGGGCATGTTCTCGCTCATTCTTAGGATAAACTAGTATGTCATTTATGAAAACCACCATAAATTGGTAGAGGTAGGGTTTAGAGACCCTATTCATCAGATCCATGAATGCAGCCGAAGCATTAGTCAACCCAAATGGCATCACTAAGAATTTATAGTGTTTATATCAGGTCTTAAATGCAGTCTTCTATGTATCCACTTCTTTCATCTGAAGCCAGTAATACACAAACCATAGGTCTATTTTAGAAAACTCTCCAGCACCTCTCAGTTCATCAAACAAATCTTTAATTTGTGGTAATAGGTACTTATTCTTTATCATGAGTTATTCAATTGCTGATAATCAATGCACATACAAAGTGTAGAACCATTCTTCTCAATAAACAAAATTTAAACTCCCTATGGTGGATACTAAATCTTAAAAATCCCTTGTCTAGTAATTTCTATAACAAAACTTTTAAATCTCTCAAATCAGTAAGGGCCATTCTATGCTATGCTCTTGATATTGGAGCAACATCAAGCAGAGTTTCAATAATTATCTCTACTTCCCTCACTACGGGAATCCAGGTAGTTCTTTAGGGAAGACATCCAAATATTCTTTTATTATAGGAATATCTTGAAGTTTCACACTTTCCCTCTTGAAATCGAGTATAAAAGCTAAAAAAACCTCATAGCCTTTCCTAAGAAATCTTCTAGCTTGCATAGTAGATATCACATTAACCAATGGATTAACACAAATGCCACAAATTTCAATCTAAAGACTATCAGAATCCTAAAAAGTCACCATTTTAGTGTTACAATCAACTATGGCCCTATGCTTTGCCAATAATCAATGCCCAAAATTAAATTAAATTCATTAAAGGGTAATCCAATTAAGTCTGCCATAAACTTATTACCTTGAATAATAATAAGACAATCCTTATAAACTTCATTAACTTATACATTACTACTCGAGGGACTTGTGACAAATATTATATTGCAACTGATCTTCGAACAACCATTTATTAGAAAATCTACCAACATAAATATAAAAATGAATAGAACCTGGATCAATCAAAGCATACATATTAGAACCAAAGAGAGAGACCGTACCCATTACAACTTCAAATGTATCCAGATATTCCCTAAGTTTTCATTGAATAAGCTCAAGTTGTAGCTGGTGGTACCAAAGGCCAATCCATAGTTTCTGAAATGGCTCCCAAATTTGACCTAGAATGACTAGCTCCCACTTAGCCTCTACCTCTTCCGCTGCCCTTAGACAGTGCATTAGAAGCTTATGTACTAGCCTAGAAAGTTTGGGTGGCACCCATAGGGCAATTTGCCACTAAATGATCTATACTTCCACATCTAAAACTTGCCCTAAACATTTATCAATAGGGACCCCAGTGATTACTTTAATGGTGCGGACACTTAAAAGTGCCAAAACTATGCCCCCGAAAAGATTCTCTACCGCAGGCACTAGATATAAAAGAGCCTCAATGGCTTCTTCTAGATGTAGACCCCTACCCCACAAAATACTTTTTCATACGCCTTTTCCTATGGAAGAAACTCTTCCAACCAAGCTCCTTTTTTAGGCCCTCTCTCCTTGACAACTCGAACTTTTTTACCTTCATTATACTCTGGACCGATGAATAATAACTTACTTGTTGTAAGGAAGTGACAACCACTAAATGCTCCTTAAATAAGTCATTTAAACCCTCCTCAAATTGGTAGCATCGAAAAGCCTCTGTCAAAATAGGCTTATGAGCATATTTACTAAGATGACTAAATTCTTTTTCATATTCATCCATAGATAACCCTCTCTGCCTTAACTATCCAAATTGTTTCCACTTTTCATCCTTATATGCTGCAATGATAAACCTCTTCTTAAATTTTTGAACAAAAAAGTTCCAAGTTATCCAATCATAAAGCTTTGGGTGTCTCCGAGCAAGCTTCCACCAATCATACTAAGCCTCTAAAGTAAAGAACCCACATAAGATAACATATGGTCAGGAGGGAATTCAACCACTTCTAACACCCTTAAGGTTCTCTCCAGCCAATACTTAGCTTTATCAGATGCATCCAACAAGGTTCATATAAACTCCTCAATGCCATGCTTTCGTAAAGCATCAATAGGAGCTTTTGGTCCAATTAACCGCTACATCACCAAAGCTATATCCTAAGTTAATTTTAACAGTATTGATAAGTGTAAATTTAACTATGTTATTAATGTATTTTTAATATGTTTTTATGTTATGTTTGTGTTAATTTAATTGGTTTATGAGTTAATTTTTTTAATTAGTGTTTTAATTGTTTATTTGTGTATTTGATATTTTTAGGGACCTAATTGAGAAAAAGAAGAAAACTTTGAAGGAATTAAGTGAAATTTTGGATTTTGGAAGAAGGGAAAGATGAATCATTGAATATAGAGACTCCACGAAATGGGTTTTAGTGTGCAATGATTGGTAGAGTGAAAAGTCATTGTACCGAGCAAGGAAAGTCAACCTAGCTAACTTGGTCATTTCAATTTCCACTCCACCGATTCTAGCAGCTCCTATCAATGACTAGATTCTATTTTTCACTAAAAAAGAAGTTATTTGTTGGAATAAGAAGTCACACTAAAAAGGAAGTTTGTGTTACAATGGGAAGTCTTACAAAAGTAGGAAGTTGAAGTTAGTTTCAAATTCTTCTTGTCAGGCTATAAAAGGAGCGAAAGGATATAGAGACAGATATAGATAAAGAGATAGAGATAAAGAGATTCCTTGTTTCATTCATAGAGTTTTTATTTTCTTTACGTTATTTTTAGTCTTGTTAGTTTATCTTATTTTTGTTTAAGTTTTATTGACAATGAGTGAGTAGTTCTTTTTTTTTCCTGAGGGAAATTGAACCCTTATATTTCTTTATGTAATGACTTAGTTTGTTCTTTAATTGAAAGCAGTTTGATTATTTCTTAATTTTTAAGTAGAAATCCATATTTTGGGTTTATTTATG
Organism: Excoecaria agallocha; assembly: GCA_037975025.1. NCBI lineage: Eukaryota > Viridiplantae > Streptophyta > Magnoliopsida > Malpighiales > Euphorbiaceae > Excoecaria > Excoecaria agallocha. The sequence goes on along the minus strand of CM075809.1, from coordinate 63,994,787 downwards.
TTGGTTGTTAATTTGTTAAGAAATGGTTACTAATCAACTATAATATTGGCTTAGGTATGCATGTTCATAGTTTAGCTCATTTAATTTGATGCATGGTTATTTTCTAAAAAATGTGATAATTGTATGTTGAGTTTAGGTGAATTAAGGTTATGAAGAGGTGAATTAAGAATGAATTGAAGTGAGATTTCTTGAGAATGGATCTGATAGATATTTAGGAGTTCATAAATGATATTTTTATGCTGGGTATTGAATTGTTCTAAGTAAGGGGATTTGAATCTTAGAAGGATATTCTGAGATGTTATCTGAGTTTATTACCAGTTTTCCATAATCAACTATGTTATCTTTAATTAAGTCATATGTATAAGAAATAGAAGTGGATAGTCCTTCGGTCAAAGGTTTGTTATTATTGAATTTTATTTATCAATATTTGCTTGCTTTGTTTGAGTTTATGGTTGATTGCATCAGTGTTATTTAGTTAATTGTTTAAATTTTTGTTTTAAAGTTTTGTTTACTCTTCGATATTCAAAACTTTGGGATTCTTTCTTTCTTTCCACATAAGTTTTAATTTTAAAAATATGAAATTTTATTACACTTTAACAGTTTCCCTTGGGTTCGATATTCAAGGTTTTAATGTTACTTCCCTATATTACTAGTCGATCTAGTACACTTGCTAGACACTAGTTAATTTTGGGCACCATTGTCAGGGAAATATTGGCATTTGGCTACTTATTAGAGATTTTAAAAAGTGAATTTGTGTGTTATTATTCTTATTTTTTATCTATTTTCTGATTTTTTTCTTTTATTTTGCAGGTGTGAATAGTTTATGGTGAGAAACGATCCAATTTTATCCATAGACCCTGAAATTAAAAGGACATTTTATAGGATTAGGAGACTACAAGCAAACATGAATAATCTAGAGTAAGACCCACCTCTTATTATCAATGGCCTACCTCATGATAATCCACCCATAAATGATCCATCATCTCCTAGAATAAAAAAGCAAAACATGTCATACCAAGCTCAAAGGAATGGGATTCGATCCAGAACCATTAGAGATTATGCTATTCTTAGGTGGAATGAAGAACATATGACAATTAAGATACCTCATCACCAACCTTTTGAGATAAAACTCGCTACCATCACAATGGTACAAAGAAACTAATTTTCAAGTTCGGATATAGACGATCCCGCTCAACACCTAGATATGTTCTTAGAAATTAGTGAAATCGTACAAATCCTGAATGTGTCAACTGATGCTATTAGGCTTAAACTTTTTCCTTTTACTCGCATAGGTAAGGCTAAGGACTAGTTACAAATATTACCCAATCAATCAATTCATTCTTGGTAATAAATGCAAGAAAAATTCTTGTGTAAATTTTTTCCACCTACTAAAATAGCCCTCATTAGGAAACAAATTATTGGTTTTCAGCAGTTCTATGAGGAGCCATTCTATGAACCCTGGGAAAGATTTAGGAGACTCTTGAAAAGCTATCCACACCATGAATTTCCTATTTATCAACTAATGCACATCTTTTTATGCAGGTTCTAATCAAGCTATGAGGTTCTCATTAGATGCAGCATCAAATGGTAGCTTTATGAATCAAGTTCCTGAAGAAGCATTCTTGCTTCTTGATGAGATGGCTATCAATGATGCTCAATAGGCAACCTCTAGGGCTGAACAAAAGAAATAGGGAGTACATGATGTGGATGAAATAGCTATACTTAAAGTTCAAATGGAATTAATGAGACAAGAGCATCCAAGAGAAACAAATGATCTTAAGGCTAAGAATGAATTTATGTTGTCTAATGAGTGTGATCATTATGCAGGAACTCAATAAGCACCCAAGATGAAAAATGGTGAAGGATTAATAAAGAAAGTGAATGCTTTGAACCCCTATAGCAACACTTATAACTCAGGATGGAGAAATTATCCTAAGTTTACAATAAGAGAAAGGAACCAAGCAACCATTTCTAATCCTCAACCTAAGGCTCCTTTTAACCAAAATCAAGCCTCTCATAACAATAACCATCCTTCGCACCAAAATCAAGCCCAACCACACTACCTTTCTACATATCAATCATAATCTTATTAACCATCCGGATTCTAAAAATCCCAACCCCCACCAGAAAAGAAATCAAATATAGAAGAAATGATTGCTAATTTTATGGCCTCCTAAAATGCAATTATAGCTGGTCAAGATGGTAGGTGGAAATCCCAAGATATTTGGATAAGGAATCAAGAGGCATCCATTAGAAACCTAAAAAACCAAATGGGGTAACTTGCTAATTCATTGTCCAATAAAGGTCAAGGAACCTTTCCATCTAACGTAGATCACAATCCAAAAGAGGAATCTAAGGCAATCACTTTATGAAATGGGGAAGAGGTACAAGAGGCTGGAACAGGTAACAAATTTTCGAAAGTGGTGGAACCAACAAAGGAGGTAAGCGTTTCTAATTCAAAAATTATTGATGACGCATTATCGATCGATAAAGGTAAGGAGAAATTAGTTTCAACAGTGCTGGATAAATCTCAATTACATTTTCCATCTCTAGCTAGAAAATAAAACATAATGAACAATTGTCCAGATTTTTAGACATGTTTAAAAAATTGCATGTAAATTTACCATTCGTTAAAGCTTTATTACACATGCCTAAATATGCTAAATTTATGAAAGAGTTATGTTCTATTAAGAAAAAGCTAGAAGGTGTAGGTACAGTTCAACTATCTGAAAATTGTAGTGCCATTTTAATGAAGAAAATTTCTAAAAAATTAGAGGATCCAGGTACTTTTACATTGCCTTATGAATTAGGAGAAATTTTTGCTGGACATGTTTTATGTGATTTGGGTGCTAGCATTAACTTGATGCTTTATTCAATTTACAGGAAATTGAATTTAGGTGATATTATGGAGACCCGAATGACGCTACAGTTAGCAAATAGATCTGTCACTATAAAAAAATAGAGAATTAGCGACGGCATATATTCCGTCGCTAAATAGCAACAGATTAGAGATTATTTTTAACTTCAGTCGTAAAAGTATATTGTTCATATGTTTAGCGACGAGTATCAAAGATAGTCGCTAATTTTGGCGCCAAAGAATGGTGCCATTTTTTGCGACGAGCTTATAGACGAAAAATTAGTCGCTAATTGATGGGAACATTTAGAGACAGAATAGGTACGGATAATTTTGTTGATAAATTTAGCATAATATTAGCAAAAACAATAGCGACGATTTGGAGGCAAAATTTGGTCGCTAATGGTATATTGAGTTCTGCGTCAACATTAATATTTTATACTATATTAATTGTCTTTTTTCAATTAAATTTGTTGAAAATTTTTATTTTTGATTATTTATTTTACCAAACATTATAATATTAATTAAAAATTTACATAATTATTTACGGTTAATAATTATTTTTAATAATTTTATTTTACACATGAAATTAGATCCATATAATTTCTATTTTTTAGTTTATATTAAAAAAATTATAAGTTTTATTGCAAGATTTTTTATGTATTATTAATCATAAAGTATTATTTGAAGCTTAAAGATTATATATTATAATTATTTTGAAAAAATAATATTTTTTGTCAATTACCCCAAAATCTATACTATTTATTTAGAAAATTTATATTTTTAATAATAATAATAATAATTTAATTGTTACCATTAGAGATGAGCAAAAATATCGAAAAATGGTTAACCGAAAAGAATTTTTTATATATTATTAATCGTAAAGTATTATATGAACCTTAAATATTATATATTATAATTATTTTGAAAAGATAAAATTTTTTTGTCAATTATCCCAAAATCTATACAATCATAAAATTGAAAAGTACATCTACAAAGAATACTTTATCTTTAAAATTTGTGAAATTGACTTATTCTTCTTTAGTTTTTTCAATATGATTTCAAATTGTTTTTCCTTAATCAATTTATTTGTATTGATTTTTAAATCTCAATGAAATTTTATAGAATTTGTACAGAATTTTATATATTATTAAAAACTAACAACAAGCATAAAAAATTATTCTAAAAAATTAAAGATTAAGATTACATAAAATAATTAAAGATAAAAAATAATTTTATTATTAAAAATTAATTAATATTTTTTCAATAGATCTATGCATATGTAAATAAAAAACTCATACCAACTGTATTTACAAAATTATCCTTCTTCTAACTTGTATTATACACATGAAAGTAGGACTTTTTTGTTTTTTGAAACCCTAATATCCATTCCCTTTCTACCTCATTCTTTTTATTTTTCTTTTACGAGTTGAGCTGCCTCTATCTGCCTCTTCTCATCCTTTCCTCAAATCCTTTTCCCCTTTCTTCAAATCGAGGATTTCTTTCCTTCCTTCCAGTGACGACGATCGGCAACATAAGTGACACAGGTGAGTTCCCAAGGGCGAGGAGATCATCATGGTACCCTCCGTTCCCCCTCATTCAATTATTTGAATGGTCTGAGCTTTGAGAAACTATTCAATCTTGAGCAACAAATGACTTATGTTGTGAATGAAATACTCTTAAAGAAGGTTAGATTTTTTTCTCTCCTAATAATCCAGATTTCTGATTGTATAGGAAATTTTTCAATTGATTTCTTCTTAGACATTGGGTTTGAAGAAATGCCTTGATGATTATGCACGACTGGTAGTCTTGTTTTTCAATATACTAAAATGGGAAATGAACGTTATCTTCATGGAAGTAGATAGGTTCGTTGCAGAAGAAGTATAATTGGCAGACCTAACTGGATTTTGGAGTCTTATTGTATATTTGATAAATCTGACCAATTTCGCTGATTTGCATTTTCCAAAATGGTAATTTAAAATCTTACATAGATGTGAAATAAATCTTTAGCCAGTATGATATTTCTCTATTTTATATATACCCACATTCATTGTGTCCAAAATTATGATTTTATAAGGCCATTTAAAATGCATGGTAGTTTTAAATCCAATAAAGTAATGTTTGATATAACAGTCGGTTCAATTGGCTGTGGATTGTCCACCACTTAACTCAACATATTCCAATTATATGGGATTGGCTATATTTTTAGCCACTCATCTAAACATTTCTCTGCTTATTGTGCTAATCTGACTCATTTGTTTTTAAGCAAACCATGACCACTTACACTTTTAGACTTAAATTAAATTTTCATCTTAGCTTATGTGGATTTAACTTACTCCTCATTCCTTTCTGTTGTGTGCTTAAGGTTTCCTAATCAACAATTGAGTACGAAGATCGTTACCTCCAAGCACAAAGGACTAAATATAATTGCCTTTTGTTTGGTCATTCAGATTCTTAATTAATTCAAACTAATTTGGATTGATTATATCCGTAAACAAATAAATTTAATTACCCTCTTTTTTGTTTATTTGTAGATCTTGATGACACCCTTTACCCACTGAGCTCTAGTCTTACATATAGAAGAATGGCTTTCGATCTTTTTAATGCCCAGCTACTTTTTGAAGATGCATGATGGCCATATTTCATGATTTCATTGGAAAAATCATTGAGGCTTTCATGGATGATTTTAGTTTATATGGTCATGATTTTGATTCATGTTTGTCTAATCTAGCATTTATTTTGGAAAGGTGTGATGAAACTAAATTGGTCTTGAATTGGAAAAAATGTCACTTTATGGTAAGGGAAGGCATCATTTTAGCAAATAAAATTTTTGAAAACAGGATTGAGGTTGATAGGGCAAAGGTAGAGCTAATTGCAAAATTGCCTCCCCCTACAAATGTTAAAGGAATTAGAAGTTTTCTTGGTTATAGTGGGTTTTATCGTCGGTTTATTAAGGATTTTTCTAAAATAGCTAAATCACTCTCTAATTTAATGCTTAAAGATGCTGCATTTAACTTTAATGATGAGTGTTTGCAGGCTTTTAATCAATTAAAGCACATGTTAATTACAGCAGCTATCATAGCATCACCAGACTAGAACTTTCCTTTTAAAATCATGTGTGATGCTAGTGACTTTACAGTAGAAGCCATTTTAAGATAAAGAAGTGAGAAATTCTTCCACACCATTTATTATGCCAGTCATAGACTCATAGGAGGTCAAGTAAATTACACCACCATAGAGAAGGAGTTTTTGGCAATAGTATTTAGCTTTGAAGAATTTAGGCCATATCTCCTTGGTTCTAAAGTAACAGTGAGGTTGAATCACACGGTGCTTGAACATCTCTTTGCTAAAAAGGACTCTAAACCAAGGCTTATTAGATGGGTTTTGTTACTTCAGGAATTTGATGTGGAAATAAAAGATAAAAAGAGGGCTGAAAATTTTGTAGCTTATCATCTCTCCCAATTAAATCATACTTATACAGAAAAGGGAGAAATTTCTGACTTATCTCCTGATGAATGTATATGTGTTATTTATTCTTGTAATCATTCAGTTCCTTGGTATGCTAATATCACTAATTATCTCGCAGGAGGTTAACTTTCAAAGGATTTCACGTGGCAACAAAAGAAAAAATTGAAAGCAAACACAAGATATTATCTATAGGATGATCCGTATTTGATCAAGATATGTTCTCATCAAGTGTTGAGAAGATGTGTTCCAAAAAAAGAGCAATTGGACATTATGCGACTCTATCATGGAGAATAGGCTGGTGGACACCATGGGCCAAATCGTACAATGGCAAAAATATTATAGACAGGTTTCTTTGCGCCTACTCTTTTCATTGATGTCAAGTCATTTATAAAGTTTTGCAATAGGTGTCAACACATAAGAAATATATCCAAAAGGGATGAGATGCCTATGAATACTATGCTAGAAGTTGAGATTTTTGACATTTGGGGTATTGACTTCATGGGATCATTTTCGAACTCTTTTGTTTTTTAATATATCCTTGTAGCTGTAGATTATGTAAGCAAATGGGTAGAAGCAATAGCTACTAGGACATGTGACGCTAGAATTATGCTTGAATTCCTTAGAAGGAATATTTTTACTGGATACGGGACACCAAGAGCTATCATCAGTGATGGAGGTAAGCATTTTGTCAATCACCAATTCAAAACATTGCTTAAAAAGTTTAGTGTTAGGCATAAGGTTACCACACCTTACCATCCTTAGGTGAATGGACAAGTAGAGGTGTCCAATAGGGAATTAAAAGTCATTTTAGAAAAGGCAGTCAACTCTACTAGGAAGGACTGGTCACACAAACTGGATGAGGCTTTATAGGCCTATAGAACGGCCTATAAAACCCATATTGGCATGTCTCCATTTAGGCTGATTTTTGGTAAAGCATGTTACTTGCCAGTAGAATTAGAGCATAAGGCATATTGGGCTATTAAATTGATTAAATTTGATTTGAGCACTGCAGCAGAGAAATGAAAGTTATAGCTTAATCAGTTAGATGAAATTCAACAATGGTTATGATAATGCTACAAGTTATAAGGAGAAAACCAAACATTGGCATGACAAAAGGCTGAATCAAAAGGAGTTTGCTTCAGGAATGTTGGTTTTAATTTACAATAGTAGACTGAGGTTGTTCCCAGGAAAACTCAAATCCAAATGGTTAGGTCTTTATTCGGTGGTTTCAAACAATGAATTTGGTGTTGTCATTGTTAAAAATCCAAAGGATGGACAAGAGTATAGAGTAAATGGACACAGGTTGAAAACATATTTTAATGTTCATCATGAAGTTATTGAGGCAACTCTGGCTCTTCTTGACAAGAAAGGAAGTTTTAAAAGTCTAGCTGAGGACTAATAAAAAATCAGAACTATCTCTCTTAACCTTTTCTTGTTAGTTGATTTTAATTTTGCAGTATGTTTTGTTTTGTGTTATTTAGCCTGTGGTTATTTAGTTTATTTTAGTGTTTTAGTGTTTCAAGTGTGAATCTAAAAACTCAATCAGGCTTGAATCACCTAAAACATGTTAGAATACAAATAAAATCGAAATACTCATATACCCTCAAAAAGGATATGCGATGCACAACAACGAAAAACCAATAATTAAAGTATTGCTTAATGTTTATAGAGTAAGGGAAAAATGAAGGGTAATTAACTAATTGCACAAGTATATATAATTGAGATAAGGGTAATATACATATATATGGGGTTTAATTACAAAATAATAACATTATATTCATGTAAATATATTTTCATAAATATGAAGTTACATTATTTCTAAAATGATAAAAGGACTTAATTTCTAAGTTGTACGCCAACGTGAGATAACCTGGGCCAATGTGGTAGTTCTTACTTCCTAAAACCTACACCACTGCAATTTACATAATTAAATGAGTTCATAATTATTACAAGTAATATGCATAAAGAGATAATTATGTAAATACATAAGACGCAAAAATAATTCACCATTTATAGCCTAACTCAGGAACTTTTATTACACTTCTAAGCATAAGGCTATTTAATTTAATCAAATGAATTCAAAAAAAAATATGCAGAACAGGAAAGTAACATATCGTGTTCCTTTATTAAAAATGCAATAGCAAAAAAAGAATAGGAGATACTCTTAATTAGTATCAAACAGAAGAGGTGTTAACCTCACAAATCATAAATCAAAAAGTTTGGTAAAATGATTTTCAGAAGACACTGTAGTGTTATAGAAGCAACTACAAAATGTCTCAAACATGCCTAATTATATGAAACTTGGATTTACGAATCATATTTTCAATTAATTAACTATAAATCATAATTCAGACATGAAAGGGTGTATGTGTGTGTGTTAAAGAGAAATATATCATTTAAATTTTTCACATTGTATCTTAATAGGAATCTAGGTAGAGCACATCAATTAAGTAAGCATTTAAAGTCATAGAGGTAGTTTATTAATGAATTATATAACTCTTAAAGCATTGAAAAAATATTTAAAAAAGAAAAGTAGGTATCTCAAATTATATAGGCAAGGCAAGAGGATACCCAGCTGGATTGAGGTTCAATTCAGCCGGGAGACCCATATTCTGGAATAAAAATATACAGGTGACCCAACTGGATTGAAATCAATTCAGTTAGGTATATATGTTAAATAGGGAACTCAACTAGATTAAGGATTAACTTAGTTGGGTAACCCCCATTCTGTATCAAAAATACATAAACATCCCAACTAGATTGAGATCAATGCACCCAAGTTACCTATATTGTGGTTCAATTTAGCTGGGTGACCTCTATTCTGGAATAAAAAAATACGGTGACCCAACTGGATTGAAATCAATTCAATCGGGGTAGATAAGTTAAATAGGGAACTTGATTGGATTAAGGATCAACTCAATCAAGTAAACCCCTATTCTATATAAGAAATATAAAAACATCCCAGCTAGATTGAGATCAATGCAGTGAGGTTATCTATATTTTGGACTGGTAGAATACCAATAACTCGGCTGGATTAAATCTCAATCCAGTTGAGGTGATTGAGATTTCCAATTTTCTGCAAAAAAATTTCTTGCTTTGATCTACAATACCAAATACTTCTACAAGGCATAATTAAATCAATAGTCCAATTAAATTTACCTTCTTCTAAGTATCAAATTCCTGGGTCATAAACTCATCTATCTAAGTAATTTAACTTAAGGTGAAACCTTACCCCACTTGTTGTTCAACATTGGTAGAACTACCATTAAATACCTATACTCATCAAATCTTAAGGATGCTCTATAAAGTCTCATTCTATTCTCTACTTTAAGTTTAGGCTCTTTATTATTTAGGTTGTTTTTAGTCTAACATAGAAAAAAAATCAACCAAGCAAGTCACCCAATAGTAATTTCTACAAGTTTATGGAACTTGCAGTATCCTACCTTAACTTTTATACCTATTTAAGTACCCTCACTTTTATTCATGTTCATACATATAAGCATAGTGTCATCCACTCATTCCCAATCATTAAAATCATCATGAAAGATGATCCAGTAATTGAAAATTCTTAATGTACACAAACTTAAACATTTACTTACCTTTTAAAAGAGTTGCAGCTATGCTTCTATACTTTTCCTTTTCCTTTGGTGTTTCCCTGCTCTATAGCTACTATGATTCTTTAATTAATGACCTTTTTCTTTTTTCTTGAAAATTTTCCAATATAACTCAAGAATTTTAAAATAAGATAAGAAAAAGAGGAAGAGATGACAATTAAAAAGGGTGAATCTTTTCCCTTCTGATGATCGACCTTTGTAACATTTCAAAATTTACATCTGATATACATGGCATATTTTAGAGCATGAATAGTAATCCCAAGACAATTTTTGGAATAATTAGAGTTTAATATAATACAAAAATTTAGAAGTGTATAGGGATTAAACGTGCTCAGGCCAAGGAAATCCGAGGATGGGTGATCTAGCGAGCAATTTGAGTTACTATTAGAATATGAAAATAGATATTAAATGGAGTCTGGTGGTAAAATTTAAGACAAAAATTAGGTTGGATGCGCTCTCAAATCAGGCAGCGAAGATTTTACTCTGTACCGTAAAAATAATTGACCAAGATTTGATCAAAACTTTAAAAATAGCAAATGACTTCTAAAAATCATAAAAAATTTATAGATCTTCATTAAATGAGATGTAGAATATTTTGGCACAAAAAAATAAATTTTTCGGTAACACTTAAAGTGGTTAAATCGAACCGATTTGAGTGAACTAAATTGAAAATGGATTTCGATTGAACTAAAATTTTTCATGAAGGTTTAAATTATTATTTTAAGAATTATGAAATTTATTTTGAGTGAATTTGAACTTGGAAAGAGAGAGCAATAATTTTATGATGCATAATGGGTTTAAAATGCATAAATAGGCCAAATGTGGTTGAACTAAGCCCAGCCCAAACTAGCCCCTATAAATAGCCTAAAACTTTGCAAATCTCCAAAAATTTCACCAAAGTGCTCTAGCTCTCTCCTCTTTTCTTCATGGTCGAATGGCCTTTCTCTCATTTCTATGGATTTTCTTCAATTTTTCTTCCTTAATCCTACTAAACTAAATATTGCTACGTAATTTCTAGCCCCTCTTTTCATTGGTGATGGTCCCAAAAGATTAATTAAGATGGAAGAAAGGATAGAAATCAAGTAAAAAAGTTTATGTATCAAAATCAAGGTATGTGAAATTCAGATTTTTTTAATTTAGTTCAAAGGTTTTAGTAGATAGATTAAGGTATGTAGAGTGTGATTATGATGTTAGTTTTAATTAAGAAAGCAAATTAATGGTAGTTTGTTTGATAAGCATATTCGGCCACATATGGAGAATAAGAGAGATGAAGTTGTTTCAAGGGAAAAAAGTAAAGAAAATGAAGCTTAAGATGGTAAGACAAGAACACAAGGTTACTGAATAAATTCTCTACACTTAATTTTATTTAAATATTAAATTTTCAATTGAATTTACATTATGTAACTATAGGTATTTAAAGAATAATGGAAATTAATTTAAGAGAACTATGTAGTATGATGAGTTAACATGAAAGAAAAAAAACATTTAGGGGAAATACCAAGAGAGGTATAGTGGAACCCTAAGATGTATAATGTATTATTTTATAATTAAGCAAGGAGTTAGACATAAATTAATCAATACATTGATAATTATGTGCTTTAGGATCGATTTGAGTTAAAAATAATATATGGATATGAAATGATATATGTAACATAATGAGATGTACTTGAATAATAAAGTAATACTAAGGTAGAATAAGGCCAAATTAGCATAAACTTACATAAATTGTTATTAGAATTAGAAATGACATAAAATAGTATAAGAAAATACATGTTATATTGGGTATCATAAAGAGGCCGAATTACTTACCTAAAGAGAGAGACATATACTCATCTTGTTTATGGGTTATTATGTAGGTACATTGTGAATATACATGAATTATGGATGAATGCATGGAAAATAAAGGTGTATTATATGATACATAATAGAAACATCAAAATAAATAAGATAAAAATATAATATAATGCTTGATAATGTATAAACACATAAAGTGAATGTAGGAACATATATAGCATGAAAAAAAAAGAAAGAGGACATAATACATTGTAGATCTAAATTCTCAATGAGGCCTAATTATATCATTCATATTAATACTATATTTTAATCATGTATGGATGTTACATATTATATACATTATGGTCTTAAATGAAATAGTGAGGTATGCATGAAGAAAGAGAAAGCATAACATGACACATAGTGAGAATAACATAAGGATGGTATGAAAGGATAAAATAAAGTAAAATAATTTAGTTACCCTTAGTGCACAGTGAGAAATCCAAAACCTTAGGATATAATGGCTAGCCATATGGACACATATACCGCAGTTCCACCATGAGATTTAATTTCTTGCACATACTGATGAATAACCGGCACATAACATGCGGTGGAGTATTGGTATCGTATTAAGTTATGGTCTCTCCAATATGTTAACATACAGACATATAGTTTTCATCTCGTATATCTGGTTCAAGGATCTCCACTTGTTATCACTAGACGTAAAACAGTAATTATACAAGAAAATGGGAATTGAATAATAAATTAAACAAAAAGAATGTCATAAATATGATAGAACAAGAAATAATATGAAAAATAAGATTAATAATGCTATAAAGGGCAAAGTGGTAAGTATATGAGAAAATAAAGATAAAAGAATAAAATATGCAAGAAGAATGTCATAAAGTTAATTAAATAAGAAATAAAGTAAGAAATCCAGTTAATAAGTCAAGAAGGGAAAATTGTAATTACACATGAAAATAAAGACCAAAAAGTTAATTAGACATAAAGAGATCATAAATATGAACAGAAAAGTAAGGAAAGTGAAAATTATGAGTAATAGATTTAAAAGGGTAAAAATGTAATTACATAATAAATTAGGTGCCAAACTGTAATTTGACATCAATAAGATGATTAAGGAAGTTAAAATGGCCAAAAAAGTAAAAAGGAGCAAAATTATAAATAATGAACATTTTAGGGACCAAAATGTAATTTTTCACTTAATAGGCAAACACGATGATCAAAAAGGAAAATTTTCATCTAAATTGAATTAAGGGTCAAGGGCAACAAAACAAAGTCAAAATCAAACATGATAAAAAATGGTAAATAAAAAGTTTAGATACCTAATTGTAATTTTACATGCAAGTAGAAATTATATAAGATTTAATAGGAAATGATTGAATACAAAAATGATTAAAGAGAAAAGGGAGACAATTTGAGGACAAATTAAGTTAAGCAGAAAGAAATAAAAAGATTAAGGACCAAATTGTAATTTTTCACTCAAACAAGAATTATGTGAAAATTAATAAGAAAATTAGGTATCAAAAGGATCAGATAGCAAAAATTAGGGTATTAAAAGAATAAATTAAATTAATTAGTCAAAAAGTAAAATAAAAAGGTAATTTACCCTTACATAAAGGAATGTTGGAAATTAAATTATAAATTAAAAGGTAAAAATGAAATAAATGGTGCAATAGAGTAAATAAGGGTAAAATGGTAGATAGGTAATAAAGTCTAATCAGAAAGCGGTCAAAAGGGAAGTTTAAACAGATTTAGTATGTGAAGGGTAAAATCATAATCAGTTAAAAAGTTGAGAAAATAAGGATAAAATGTAATTTGGAAAAGAAAGTAAATTCACAGACTAGAAAGAAAAGAATTGAGATTTTTTGGCGAATAATATCAAAGAGGAGAAATAAAGGGTAAAATAGTAATTAAAGGGAAAGTGATAACAAAAGGATCAATTAAGTTAAAAAAGGAACTTAAATATTAAAATTAATAAAATAAAGAACCTCTATGTTATACTGAGAAAATAAATAAGATTTAAATATTATTCTGATTGAAATAATGACCTGAATAAAAATATTACAAACTATGGAAAAATTTAAGAGTAATTAAGGAATTAAGTACAATAAAGTACCACCTAGTCAGTAAGAAAAGAAATTTATAATAATATTGAAATGGAATTATATAGATAGTATACTGAGTGAGGATTAAATTTATAATTATGATGAAAACAACATAAAATTTTAATAAATTGAAATAAGTAAAATAATTAAATTAAGTGACAGTCGAGGACCAACAAGTAGTTAAGTAAAAAGGCAGGGGCATAAGAATAAATTAATTTTAAAACTATAAGTAAGGTTAGTGGATGTTCTCTACATCTAATTTCACAATTTTTGTTAGTGGATGTTCTCTACATCTAATTTCACAATTTTGGTTGAATTCCTATAAATTTCCTATTATGTAACTATGCAAAATAGTTTCAAATTGTGAATTAATTTAATATAACATGATAGGATAATGATTTTTGCTATTAGAAACGTAAATGAATGAAGAAAGTAGAAGAAAAAGAATAGGACTTATGATGGCCGAATGATGCTTATTAAGTAACCTTAATGTGCTTTAATGTTTTATTGAAAAATAAATGATATTTAAGCATTATAAGACATTAGAAAGTTAATGGTGGTGATAAATTAAAAATTGATAAAATATACATGATAGTGTTAATGTTACATAATGTATTACATTAAGGTAATTTTGAATTTCTTACCTAAATTTAAGTAAATCACTATATCATGGCATAAAATGACTAAATAATTAAATATACTGTGAAAGAGGAAGAAGAAATAAATTGCAAAGAAAAATGTACTAAGTGGCCAAATGGGTATGTATGGAAAAATTTATGTTTTTGCTGAAATACTATGATATTGAATGCATAGGTAAGAATGTGAAATGTAACAAGCTTGTAACAAGATATTTGTGAATGTGGAATGATTATTATGGATTAATAATGAGATGGGTAAAGGCCAAATGAAAAAAAAAATATGATGAATGTTAATATTGCCCTTAGTGTTCAGTGGGTAAGTAGGATTTTGGGATAGTATGGCAGCCATAGGGGCACTTATCCCATGAATTTCTGATTCTATTACTGATTCGGATATGGTTATTGTTATTGTATGGGACTGATATTAGCCGGCACATTCTGATATGGTACTGGAGTAGAATATCATACCTTAGTGGTGTGGTCCCTCCAGCTTATGGGATATTCTATTCCGTTTATCCAGTCTAGTGGCCCACTGTCGTCTACTGGGGGTAAAATGGTAATTTTAAATGTATATCGGGTAAAATGAATAATTATTGTGATTAAAACTTTAGTAATCTGAAAAGAATTGAAAAAGAATGAAAAAATAATGTGAAATAAGTAAGCAAGGGCAAAATTGTAATTATTCGGGTACTCGGGGTAAAACGATCAATTAAGATGAAAAATATAGTAAAAAGGGGTAAATGATCATTGTAATAAAATGGAGTAATACTGTAATTAAATTAAAGTTCGGGGACTAAATTGTAATTTACCATCCTAAAAGAAAATTATAGGGACTAAATTGCAATTTGAGTAATTAAAATGAAATAATAGTTGGAAAAAGCCAATTGGGTTTAAATTGAAATTAAATGGGTCAACTAAAAGAAAAAGTCAAAATTGGTCAATTTAAAAGAAAAATTCAAACTTGAGGGGTAAAGTGGTAATTTGATAATTAAACCGAGAAATTATTAAAATTTAATTGGAACAATGTATTTCGAAATAATTGGATAATAATTTTTATGTATATAGAATAAATAATGATTTTTTTAAGTATAAAAGTTTAATTAATTTATTAATGAAAAGAGATATCCAATCGAAATTTTAGATAAGTGATATTTTATGTAGTTACATTCACCACTAAACAACTAGTTTGCTTACCATGTAGTTTTATGATTATGCGCAGGGACAAGAGTGTGAGCCCAACAGTGAAGAATAATGCGTGGCATGTACATAATGTACTATATTAGGAAGAATACTAGTTCCTGATTTTGGCTTGTATAAATATTGTGTAATTTATAAGCATATGAGTTTGAGATATTTAATTATATGGTCTGTAATATAAATATTATAGGAACTTTGGATATCTATGAAAGTGAATGATGGATGATGATGTGTGATGACTTGAAAATGTGAGAATATAGAAGTGTTGAGTTGTTGCCTAGAGTTTTGGGAGTCGGAGAAAATATAATTGGGAGTGTGAATTTGTTTTTTTTACAAGTTGGGAACTAAGAAAAATTAAGTCGTTGTATTGCCGTTTTTTTCAATAATTAGGTAATAACTTAAATTAATTAAATAATAGTAGAGATTGGAAATAGTTATAGAGGGTGTTACAATTAATGGTATCAGAGCCTGATTTAGGCGGTCCTAAGATCGAAGTCGACATATGTGAAATTGATTAGGGAAGAATGAATATGTATATAACAGGAGTACATGCCACATAATTGTGATATTAAATGCTGCGATTTAATACTTACCTATCCCATGTATATTTTAGTATTGATTATGCCTTCCCACTCCCGGGTCATTGTTGAACTGGCGAGTGACTCTGAGAGTGAGGCTTTTGCAATTCCAAAAACACATGAGACTATACCGACTACTAGAACACATTAGCCCTCTCAGCCCACTCTTACACCTACACCTGCTCCAGTGGCATAGACTTCTCTGTCTCCTACTTTATCATATGTGATGTAGCTAATGGCAGAGTTTTTTCAGAGGTTTCAACACCAGCAGTAGGTACCACCTCAGTCATCTAGGAGACCTATA
This sequence comes from Excoecaria agallocha, assembly GCA_037975025.1. Taxonomy (NCBI): domain Eukaryota; kingdom Viridiplantae; phylum Streptophyta; class Magnoliopsida; order Malpighiales; family Euphorbiaceae; genus Excoecaria; species Excoecaria agallocha. The sequence continues at coordinate 63,978,235 of CM075809.1, read as the reverse complement.
CTGGAGCAATTAAAAAGATTAGGTGCTGAGGACTTCTATGGCCGAGAGCCGATTATAGTTACTCAAGCAGAGGAATGGCTTATGAAGTTAGAGAGAATATATGAATTTACCCACAATCCACTTGAAGAGAAGCTCGAGGCAGCAGTAGCAATGTTTTAGGGCCCGGCATCTATATAATGGGATACAGTCAGAAGTCAGACCCCACCAGAGCAGGTCACTTGGGATTATTTTTATGAACAATTCAGGGAGAAGTATGTGGGCAAAAAATACTTGAGATCGATGGAGGAAGCTTTTTGGCGATTACGCCAGGGTAACAAGACAGTACAGGAATATGACAGAGAATTTGAGAGGCTCAATTTTTATATGAGAGATTATAAATTTCCTCCAGCAAAATGTGTCAACTATTCAAGAGAGGCCTCCACAATGACTTCACTACAAAAAAAAAACTGTCAATTAGCGACTAAAATTAGCACGGCAACATTTTCGTCGCAAATTTTGCGACGGATTCACGACTGTTTTACAATTCCTTCGTGAGGAGGATATTTTCTATTTTTTTGCAATGAATTAGCGATTGAATATATAAAAAGTCCCTAATCATTGGCGGGAAGTATACGCGACATGTTTTGCGACGGATTAGCGACAAATATTTTCGTCGCTAAAGTTTATAATTTTTTATTCATAAAATTAGTTCCAGAAAATTTAGCGACGAACATTTTAGTCGCTAATTTTGGAGGGAAATTATACCGCCTTTTTTTTGCGATGGTTTAGCGACAGATATTGATCTGTCGCTAATAGTGATATGTTACAGTAAAACAATTAGCGACAGTTCTTTAGTCGCGAATCCGTCGCAAATAAATTAAAAATTTTTTGTTTTAATTTCACTCACATGATTTATGTATAGTTTCAAGTAATTTTAATATAGACCATATGAAATCAATATTTTATTTTGTAACTAAAAATTATAAATTATCTTATAAGTTGATAATAATTTTTTATCAATTATAACAAAATATAAAGTTATTTATTTAGAAATTTTACATTGTTAATAATAATAATAATAAAACTACTGATTTCAGTTTTGTTTATAGTAAAATCGAAAATAAACCGAATGAAGACGGTTTCGATGCATAATTTCTTATTCCATTTGAAACCAAAAAATGTTTATTTTTCTTATTTGATTCAAAAACTATTTTAACTGATGAGCAGCTACGGTTTTTGAAATCATAAAAATTATCAATATATATTTATAAATATATATATATATATATATATATATTACAGTTTGGAACCCAAATTGATGGTTTGGTTCTAATTTTAATTTTTATAATATATAACTATAATGTAACATATCAATTGTTTTCAGTTTTAGTTCAGATTTGAAACTAAAAACAGCGGACCACATGATTTGATTCTTATTTTAATTAGTTTGATTTCGATTTGATTCATAATTGTAATCACTCTTAATTTATTGGATGCTATATTAAACTCCAAAAAATAAGAATAGTGGAACAAATAAATTATTTTTAGGGGGAAAAAGAAAAAATAATTAGGCTCATCTACTAGCACTTGCCCCACAACCTCTGCCCTGAATCAACACTATTGGGTGATGGTTAGGTAGAGTAAGTAATTATTGTCCGCTTGAAAATGTAGTTTAATTAGATTTAAATAACTAGACATGTAAATAGGGAAAATGGCATTCTTGAATCCACACTATTAGGTGATGATTGGTGTTATTTGATTTAGTGTAAGATGATGTAAATAATAAATTGATTTAGCAGCTTAAATTAGTCAGGGTGTACCAATCTAAAAGATTTTCCGAATGAGGAATCTAAATATGTGGCGTAAAAGATAGGCAATTCCTTGCAATTAATTATAATTTTGTAATTAATAACTAATTAAGTTACTGTATATGATAGAGTTAGATCCAGATTATATAACTTAAACTGAGGTTAGGTAGGTACAAGATTTTCTAGCTTTAGTCAACTGTATTTAGGAATAATAACCCAAAAAATACTCTATCCCTACCTGAATCCGATTAATGAGAAGTGTAAATTTAATTGAAAATAATCTTTCCCTATAGTTTTGTATTTGAGGCCAAAATTACTTTTCCCTGTTCAAATAATTACTCTTGCATTTTTTTTAAACTGAAATCCTTTATATTTTTGCATTTTTTTAGGGTTTAACTTTCACTTTCATTTCTCTCTCTCTCTTTCTCTCGTCTTCGCCGCTCTCCACCGCCGATGCAGGTATGGGTTTCACTTTCACAATGGCGAGGTCTTCTACAGCGTTCATTCCTTCGGAAGCAGGGGTTGACTCCGAAAGGCAGATGCGGTGGCAGTGCATCGAAAGCAGGGGTCTACTGTTCTCAGATCTGGTTTTGTCTACTATTCATTACTCTGATTTTTTGTAAAATTAAAAAGCTTTTCATGTTCCATGTCAACATAGATATATGTATCCTGGTTGTAGTGAAAAATGGTTTGTTTATATGGTTAATGGGTATTCATTGCATGTGTAATTTTGTCAGTGCATCTGGTGTTTGAATGGGTTTTTGATAATGTAGGACTTTCAAATAACGATTTAGAACAGTTTATTGACATTTTTTGAGTGTTTTTTTTAATGCTTCTTCCTCTTTGGATCATGCCATCAATTGTTTTCAGGAGTTTAGTTACAGAATCATCGAGTTACCTTTTTAGCTTCGGTTGATTTAATTATGGGATAATGTCATTACACACATTTGCATAAATGATTATTCCGCATAAAAATCACTTGAAACTCTTCTTATTTACTGGTTTCCACGGAAATTGCCATTTTTGTTTTGAGTTGTTTCTTCTACCCGTGAACTTTTTGAGAATTTGTACTGCATTTATAATTTTATGTGCACAGAAAAATCAGCACTTCTTTTGATGACAATAAAGCCAGCATTGTAGTTTTTTTTTTTGGGTAAGATGGTATTGTAGCTTATTGATTCTACTTTTATTTGGTTTGATAACTTTGGGACAAATATTTTCCCTTTTGACCTGGCTTGTATTCTTTGAAAGAAAAAAATATCCTTTGATTTTGATTTTTACTAATATTGGTTCTCTTCACACCTGATTTGCTTGTCGATTTATTGGCTTACTCAGTTACTGAGATTGCTGATGCAATGATAAAGAACCAAATAGGAATCTTTCTCTGAACTTCAAAACAAAGTTGGTTAATCTAAGTACAATGGATTCCAACTGTTTTCTTGATGTGCCTACTTACCAGTTTCCCAAGTGACACAATATTCCATTGAGAGAATTTATTATTCTCTAGTATTTAAACTGCTGAGTTCCTAAAATTGCAAGTTCTTACTAATGGCATCGAAGTAAAGCTACAGAGAAATGCCCTTAGTGTGATCAAGGCTCCTACAGGTAATGAGGAGGATGACGACCTAGAATTCGACAATATGCAGTGGAATGGATCTGATATGGGTGAGTATTGTTCGTTGATTTTGCCTTTATATATGCCAATCCATTGATTTTATACTTGCAAATTTGCTCCTTTAGACTCAATAGCTAAGCTCATATTTTGGTATATCCTAATCCTGCTCCTTTAGACTCAATAGCTAAGCTCATATAAACGGTTTGTTTATATAAATCTAGGAGATTCAGCAAAAAGGAAACCAACGTGAAGTTTACAACTGTGTTGCTCTCGTTGAAGCAGGAAAAAAAGGTAATCTTTTTACTTTGCATTGCTTGTCGTTTCTTTGATTTCCAATACCCAGAATTTATCTTCTTGATCGATATCATCTTAAATGCTCATTTTGGTTGTTTTGTCGCTCTTTCATTCAATAATTAATGGATATTTCACATCTATTATTAGATTTTAATGCTTTTAAGATGATTAATAGACTTTCTAGTCAGTAAATTCTTGGCTTTTCTTCCCGAACTGTTTGGTTGCTTTGATGGGTCTGTCTAGTTTTGAAAAACGAATCAGTTCCTAGCTAAAAAACAAACACGATTCAATTTGTATTCTTCGCTTTTTTACTGTTTGTTCTATTCTTATTGTTTTTTTTTGTTCTTCTCCATAATTGTTCTTCTTTATTGATTAGCATTAGTGTTTGATTCTTCATATTTATGGTTTATGCATAATTTAACCTTAGTTTTAAGCTTTAAGAACTTGAAAGTATTAAATAATCAAAGTGGATTTTTCTACCTAAATTGACCCCAAATATTGTTCAACTTTACCAAATCAACAATTTTTCTAAGATACTGCACTCATATCGGTATTGCTGATGGATCTCATCAAAACAAAAGTTTGAAAACCAATCAAAATTCACTTGCTCTGCTTTTACTGTTCCAAATTCATTGATAAAGGATTAATCTGAATACTAACCTAATAAAATTTCACTAAAGCCATCATTTTCATAGATGAGATGGCAATGAGTAGATTCTAAAATAAAAATTTCTTCCCAATCCAATGAGCATAATTAATTTTAGACACAATAAAAAGTAAATCTAAAAGTAGAGAAGTCCAGTTTGCACAATAATATATATACTAGTTACTATCAAAATAAAGAACTTATAGTTCGACAAAGGAGAAATTAACAACTTAACTAATAAAACAACTATATGGAAAAATAAAACCTATGAACCTAGTTTTCAGTTTTTTTGGCTCTTGAGCAGCTATTGGTGGTCTGTTCCGTTTCACAGTACTGTTTGTCATGTTCAATAGTTAATATTAGTGCTGGTTCTTTTTTTCATGTGCATCTATATGTTATTCCCATATGGATCGAAGAGTTCTGTACTTTAGACTGGCAGGTTCTTTTAGAGGCTTCTTGCGTTCAAGGATCCAATGTGGTTTCTTTTCCTCTAATTTGATCAAGTTTTTAAATCTAATCATGGTTAAGTTGCAGTTGCAATTGTACTGTAATGGTTGTGGAGTATATTACATCATTAAGTTTCAACTTCCAAAAGAAAGTTGTGCATTTGTGTGATATTATTACTGGTTTATTTTTTCATTAGTACATGGTTAAGTTGCAATTGCAATTGTACCTAGTTTTCATTGTACACATTCTCAGAAATGACTGAAGTGAAAGAGATCGTTGTTGTCTGTGATCCATCCTACCAGGACATTTTTTAAGGTTCCAGATTTTCCTCTATCTCTTTCTCCTCATCCACATGCATACATGCACATATTTGCTTGCATCTTGGGGTCTATTGTATCTATGCCTGTGCTAATACCATTTGCATCTATTTCATGACATGGATTCTATTGTATCTCTACTGCAAGGGGATTCAAAGCTGCTGAATGTACGGGGGATTACGTACCAAATGAGAGAAACCTGATCTTGCACTTGTCATTTTTGATGTTGATGTTGTGATGTTGATGTTGGTAGTACAATTATTGTAACAATGATTCAGCATACAAAGTAATTTATTTAAACAGATATTTCATGCTCTTAAATATTTTGCATTTTTTTCTATTTTAAGGGGCATTCACTACGAATATGGTTGTAGCAGCACCTGTCTTGTATTGTAAAAGTGCACTAGATATTTCCAAAATTGTATGCAAATTCTGAGAATCATTCTTCATTTTCTCAAGAAATTCTTGTTTTTTAGCAATTGAACAGTAACATTGTAAATTATTTTATAGATTATACTCTGATGGCTCAATTCTGCATCAGGCACATGCAGTTCTAGTTAATGCTGGTCAAGCAAATGCAGCGACGGTAAGCTTTGTCAGATTGTTCACATGCAGTTATTCTTTGTTGCTGTGTATATAGGAAAGAGTGGAGTCTTTAGTATGTATCATTATTCATTCTCCATCTTATCCATAAGTTATTATTATTTGCTTATCATCCTTTAGACGATATTCTAAATAATTTGTAATGCAAGAGTAGACTAGTCTTGTAAGGCTAAGATGCCTTCCAATAATATGTACAAGGTGATGCTGGTTACCAGGATGTGCTAGAATGTGCTGACGCCCTTGCAATGGTATGTGATCTCAATAGTTGAATATTCTAGCATCATTCCAATAATCTATTGTTTAAATTTTTTATATGAATATTTCATTATTCCATACACTTAAAATGAAGAGAGAGGAGGTGCTAATTGAATCTACAGGTGTAATTGGTGAAAGAATTATAAAGGTAAAGGTACTTGGTTAATTGTGCTATATATTTTGAGCTTATTGTGCTGGTTCTATAAATAACAAGCAGAAGTTACAGCTTATTTATATTTCATGATTATGATGTTAGGTTCATATTTTATCTACTCATTAGACTTATCATAAGCATCTCTGGGACAATTTTATTCAGATTGCTCAAATACATTACAACACATTTTAACCTGTTCCATGAATGGGCATCTTTACATCTGAGCCTTTGTTAAGTTGTAGTTTTTGAATGAATCGTGGTTTTGGTCGTTGTATTGTTTAGAAAAAGTATGCAAAATGTGACCCTGTTATCTCTTGTCTACTTGTCATTGCAGAATTTATTTTTATATAGTTTTAATTGAATATGTATATATATATATATATTTGCCCTAGGAAAGTATTGTGATTATTATTTCTGTATTGTTCCATGAATAGGTATGTATTCGTCCATCAAAAGTATGAGAATGGTGCTCAAGATAGGATATTACCGCCATCTAAGACTGAAGAAAATGAGAGGGTAATGAATATTGTGATGGGTGATTAATTTAGCCTTTTCCCCTTGTCATTTTATAATTGATTTCGTTATATTTTTTTTTTCTTCCATGCTTTCATAATTTCTGTTAATCTGCCTTCTGTTTGCTCTTTTTGGTTAATATTAATGTTTTAATCAGCATCATTGATTGCCTTTTATTTTACTCTACCTTTGGTAACATCTGAAAAGGTAGGTGTATATATTGCATCATGTCATATTTATGTTCTACAAGTAAACATCATATCATGTAATATTTATATTCATGGACTATTGTCAAGTCGCCTGTTATTTTAGGACTGGTAAAGCATTTGCAGCATCATGCAAACCTCTTCTACTCATCAGTCCATTGGTCTTCCTATTATCTTGGACTTGTTTATTTATTTATTTATTGTTTTTGAGGAAATTTTGGGCTTTTTAAGGATGGTATGTTTTGGTATATCCATGCTACCAAGCCATCGATAAGCTGAGTTAGCTCTATACTATAAATTTTACGTAATATCACCTTAATATATTAAACGTCCAATTTAACTAGGCATCTATGCCTACTTGCTTCTTTCAGTTTGTGGAATATGACAATGAACCATTTCTTGCTATAAGATTGGATTTTTTTTCTTTTGGCATCATATATATACTTTTTTATTGTCTTTTATGTAGGTGTTGGACGTTGATGGACTTGCTGCACCTGGGGAAATCATCTTAACTGCCCTCTTAGAGTTATAAAGTGCTGTAACTGAGCATCTTATAGCTGCTCTGCATTCTTCCCTTTGATATATTGTTATATTATTAGATAAGATTAAAACATGAAATGATTAAATCCTATTATTTGCTTCACTAAGTACACTAGTGAAGGGCTTCTTAGTTTATAATATAATGCAATGTAACTTATGAATGTGGACTGTCTTCGCTTCTATTATTGAGCCAGAGACATTATATATTGGCATATGCATGTTTAATGACATGGTAGCAAAGGCGTTATCGTGAAATTTGTTTGGATTTTTTCCCCTGTATATTCATAAAGAATGAAATTTAAATTTCCATGTTCTCAACAAGTACCAATGACTAAATTTCCATGTTCTCAACATGTACAAATGAATAAATTTCAATTATGCAATAATGCAGCGATGGATTTACGACAGCAGACTGTAGCTAATGTGTAATAGATATAATATAAGAAATAATTAGCGACTAATATTTCGTCGCTAAATTTTATAGTAAATTTATAATTAGCAACGGAAAATGTACTTACTAAATATTATTATTATAATTCAGTGACTAATTAGAAATATAAATTAGCGACGAAAAAAATTAGCGACGAAAACATTCGTCGCTAATTTAGCGACGAATGTTAGTGATTGATTTTGAATTTCGTCGTTAATATATTTGCAATTGGCCTTTTAGTAACTGTTCGTCGCAGCGTCGCTAATTTAATTTAGCGACGAAATTTTCCGTCGCTAATTACCATTTTTTTGTAGTGCTTGAGGAAAATATTGGCACTAAAAGAATACACGAACAGGAAGAGTTGACTGATGCAGCTATCAGAATGAAAGCTATTCAGCAAGAGGAAATGAGCAAGAAAGCTAGGGTTCAACAAAGGAGAAGGCCAACTTCAGGAGCTTCAGGCAATAGATCCAGCAAGAGAGCTAGGGGTCCTATTACACCTCCTTCTTAGGATTTCTCAGCTACCCCAGTAGCTAGCCAACATACCACTACATGGGCACCATCATCTGTAGCATCAGTGGATAGTGCTTTTCAGGGTCAGGGTTCTGCTAGATATGAGGCACCTACTTGTGAGCATTGTGGAAAACGGCATTCAGGCGAGTGCAGGAGGATGACAGGGGCATGTTTGAGATGCGAATCGCGAAACCATATAGTACAAAATTGTCCTAGAATAGTTATGCAGCCCGCTACATAAGCTACATAGATTCCTACTAGCAGTCAAGGTACTTTATCAGCCAGGGTAGAGGTAGAGGTGGACCCAGTAGGACTGCTCCCACCCGAGGTAAAGCATCAGCTCCACCAGTTCCTGATAGACCAGCTTTGGCCAAGACATATGCAGTTAGAGCTCGAAAGCACCAGGATGCTCCAAATGTGATTGTAGGTAAATTTTACCTATTTGATGATGTTATTTGTGCATTGATAGATCCCAGGTCCACACACTCATATCTGAGCACTAGAATTACACAGGGAAAGGGGTTAGAAAAAGCACAGTTAGATCAGGACATCCTCGTGAGTAACCCCTTAGGTCACAGCATAGTTGTGAACACAGTATATAGGGATTATCCTATCTAGATACAGCAGACCATCTTTCCTGCAAATCTGATTGAACTTCCATTCCATAATTTTGATGTCATCTTGGGGATGGATTGGCTTTACCAACATCAGGCGATGGTTGATTGTCGTTTAAAAAGGATTACTTTGAAAACTTTGGAGGGTCGAGAAATCGTGGTTATCGGGAAAGATCTGACTTCCTATCCAATGTAATTTCGGCCATTGTAGCATATAGATGTATCAAAAAAGGGTGTACAGCTTACTTGGCTTTTGTCACCAAATCTCACGCTCAGAAATTGCAAGTTAGTGATGTGCCTACAGTTAGGACCTTCCCTGATGTCTTTCTTGACAAGTTACCAGGGTTGCCTCCATTAAGAGAAGTTTAATTTAGTGTTGATATATTACTTGGTACAGCACCTATAGCTATGGCTTCTTATCGTATAACACCAGCAGAATAGAAAGAACTGAAGATCCAGTTGCAGGAACTGTTAGAGAAAGGTTTTATTCGTCCCAATATTTCTCCCTGGGGAGCTTCAGTGTTGTTTGTAAAGAAAAAAGATGGATCTCTCAAATTGTGTATTCATTACAGGCAGCTAAACAAAGTCACCATTAAAAACAAGTATTTGTTGCCTAGAATTAGTGACTTGTTTAACCAATTAAAGGGTGCCAATACTTTTTCAAAGATTGACTTACGATCGGACAACTATCAACTTGGGGTAAAAGAAGTAGACATTCTGAAGATGGCTTTACGCACAAGATATAGGCTGAAATACTATGATATTAAAAGCATGGGTAAGAATGTGAAATGTAACAAGCTTGTAACAAGATATTTATGAATGTGGAATGGTTATTATGGGTTAATAATGAGATGGGTAAAGGCCAAATGAAAAAAAATGTGATGAATGTTAATATTGCCCTTAGTGTTCAGCGAGTAAGCAAGATTTTAGATAGTATGGCTAGCCATAGGGGCACTTACCCCACGAATTTTTGATTTTGTTACTGATTCGGATATGGGTATTGTTATTGTATGGGACTAATATTAGCCAGCACATTCTGATATGGTGCTGGAGTAGAATATCATACCTTAGTGGTGTGGTCCCTCCAGGTTATAGGATATTCTGTTCCATTTATCCAGTCTAGTGGTGGCCCACTGTCATCTACTAGGGGTAAAAAGGTAATTTTAAATGTATATCAGGTAAAATTAACAATTATTGTAATATATGTTAGTAATCTGAAAAGAATTGAAAAAGAATGAAAAAATAATGTTAAATAAGTAAGCAAGGGCAAAATTGTAATAATACAGGTACTCAAGGGTAAGATGGTCAATCAAGATGAAAAATATAGTAAAAAGGGGTAAAATAGTCATTGTGACAAAATGGAGTAAAACTATAATTAAATTAAAGTTCGGAGATTAAATTGTAATTTACCATCCTAAAAGGAAATTATAGGGACTAAATTGCAATTTGAGTAATTAAAATGAAATAATAGTTGGAAAAAGCCAATTGGATTTAAATTGAAATTAAATAGGTCAACTAAATGAAAAGTCAAACTTGAGGGGTAAAGTGGTAATTTGACAATTAAACCGAGAAATTAATAAAATTTAATTGGAACAATGTATTTCGAAATAATTGGATAATAATTTTTATGTATATAGAATAAATGATGAATTTTTTTTAAGTATAAAAGTTTAATTAATTTATTAGTGAAAAGAGATATCCAATTGAAATTTTAGGAAAGTGAAATTTTATGTAGTTACATTCACCGCTAAGCAACTAGTTTGCTTAGCGTGTAGTTTTATGACTGTGCGCAGGGACAGAAGTGCGAACCCAGCAGTGAAGAATAATGTGTGGCATGTACATAATGTACTATATTAGGAAGAATACTAGTTCCTAATTTTGGCATGTATAAATATTGTGTAATTTATAAGCATATGAGTTGGAGATATTTAATTATATGGTCTGTAATATAAATATTATAGGAACTTTGGATATCTATAAATCTGAATGATGGATGATGACATGTGATGACTTGGAAATTTGAGAATATAGGAGTGCTGAGTTGTTGCTTGGATTTTTGGGAGTCGGAGGAAATATAATTGGGAGTGTGAATTTGTTTTTTTTACAGGTTGGGAACTAAGAAAAATTAAGTCATTATATTGCCGATTTTTTCAATAATTAGGTAATAACTTAAATTAATTAAATAATAGTAGAGATTTGAAATAGTTATGGAGGGTGTTACACCATCTCTCAATTCTCCTTTGCTCCTTCAATTTTCTTTTTCTTTTCCTTTTTCCTTCCTTTTCTCCTTTTCTTTTTCATGTTCTTCACCTAGGACAAATTGTACACAAGGGGTATTTATGAATTTCTCTTTAATTTTTCATCCAAAATCATATGAAAATAATAATTTACCTAATTCCCTAATTAATACTAGCTAAAACACATAAATTCACTTACTTTGGTGAGTTTATCTCACTAAATTCCTTTACTTTGGAAGCTTGTTAGGTGGGAAAGTTTGTAGTTTAATCATAGATGGGGGTAGTTGCACTAATGTAGCTAGTATTATTTTAGTAGAGAAATTGGGGCTAAAATGCGATAGGCATCCTAACCCATATAGGCTACAATGGTTGAACAATACCGATGAAGTTAAAGTGACCAAACAGGTAGTTGTGGCATTTTCTATTTATAGATATACAATGAGATTATATGTGATGTAATACCAATGCAAGCTGGTTATATTTTGTTGGGTAGGCCTTGGCAATTTGATGGGCATGTTATGCATAATGGGTACAAAAAGAGGTATTCATTTGTGTATAATAGGCATAAAGTTACTCTAGCACCTTTATCACTTAAAGAAACTTACCTTGAATAACTGAGAATTCAACAAACTTCAAATGGAAATTTGGGTAGTGAGATGAAGAAAAAAAAGAGAGAAAAGAGGCCATAAGAGAAAAGAATAAGAATAAAGGCCTAATGGTGAGTGACTACACAAGTGAGGAAAAGAAAGTGGGATGTATAGGAGAGAAAAAGTTAGTGAATGACAATGATAGCAAGCCTACTATCATAAGCTTGGCATTAACCGCAGTCACGATAGAGAAGAAAAGTAAAGAAAGCAAGAAAAGTGAAAAAGTTAAGAAACAATCATGCTTTTATGCTAAATAAAGAGAGATAAAAAGTGCATATTTAGGCAAGATAGCTCTAGTCGTAATTTGGTTTAAGAAAACCTTGTTTACTAAAATTGATGTTAATCCCAAGTTGCCTAGCATTTTTATAACCTTATTACAAAAATATAAAGATATCTTTCCAAAAGATATTTCATATGGATTACCACCATTGAGAGGGATTGAACATTAAATTTACCTTGTACCTGGATCTTAAATACCTAATCATCCAGCTTACCGAAACAATCTCGAGGAGATAAAAGAGTTACAAAAGTAAGTGGGTGAATTACTCTAGAAAGGGTATGTGAAAGAAAGCATGAGTCCTTATGCTGTACCAATCTTATTGGTACCAAAGAAAGATAGGACATGGAGGATGTGCGTAGATTGTAGAGCGGTCAACAAAATCACTATAAAGTATCACCGCCCTATTCCTAGATTAGATGATAAATTGCATGGTTCATGTGTTTTCACAAAAATTGATTGAAAAAGTGGAAATCATCAAATTAGGATGAAAGAGGGGGATGAGTGGAAAACTACATTTAAAACTAAATATGGATTGTATGAGTGGTTAGTAATGCCTTTTGAATTATCTAATGCACCTAGTACATTCATACACTTAATGAACCATGTCTTACATGAGTTTCTTGGAAAATTTATGGTTGTTTAGTTTGATGACTTTTTAATTTACAAAAAGTCCTTAGATGAACATATTATGCATGTCAAAGCTATAATGAATGTGTTGAGGAAGGAAAAATTGTATGCAAACCTTAAGAAGTGTTTATTTTGCTTGGATAAAGTTGTCTTCTTAGGTTTTGTAGTGAGTGTTAAAAGAGTGGAAGTTGATTCTGAAAAGGTAAAGGTTATTCAAAAATGGCCAACGCCTAAGAGTGTGAGTGAAGTTAAGAGTTTCTATGGCTTAGCTACTTTCTAAAAGTGATTTGTTATAGATTTCTCTACTATTGTCGCACTACTGAATGAAGTAATTAAAACAAATATCGGGTTTAAATGGGAACATAGCAAGAAAATGTATTTAATACTCTAAAAGAGAAATTATATACTGCTTCTATTTTGCATTGACCTAATTTTTCTAAAACTTTTAAGATTGAATGTAATGCTTCTGAGATTGGTATAGATATTGTTTTGATGCAGGAAAATTATCCCATAGCATATTTCAGGAAGAAGTTAAGCGGGTTAGTGTTGAATTATTCCACCTATGATAAAGAGCTTTATGCATTGATGAGAGCTCTTAAAGTGTGGGAGAACTACTTGCTACCTAAGGAATTCGTGATATATGGTGATCACCAGTCTTTCATGTATTTGAAGGGACAGGGCAAATTAAGCAAAAGGCATGCAGGTTGAGTATAACTTTTGGATACATTTCCATTTGTGATCAAGTACAAGGCAAAGAAGATGTTGTGGCTGATGCACTATCTAGAAGGTATGCTTTGATTTCTATGCTTACTTCTAAGTTACTTGGATTTGAGCATTAAAGGAATTGTATATAAGAGATGATGATTTTGCTACTGTGTATCATGCTTGTGAACATGCTGCATTTGAAAAGTACTATAGACATAAAGGATATCTTTTTAGGGAAAAACAACTTTGTATTCCTACATGTTCTATTAGGGAGTTACTTGTTAGGGAATCACATAGTGGAGGGTTAATGGGGCATTTTGGCATGTAAAAGACATTAGATATGTTTATTGAACATTTCTATTGGAGAAACATGATAAAAGATATAGGAACAATTTATGCCAAGTGTATTATATGTAAGCAAGCTAAGTCTAAATCTATGCCTTATGGATTGTATACATCATTGCCTGTACTGAGTAAACCTTGGACTGACATTTTAATGGATTTTGTTTTAGGTTTACCTAGGACTAAGAAAGGTAGAGATAGCATATTTGTTGTAATGGATAGATTTAGTAAAATGGCTCATTTCATTGCTTGCCATAAAATAGATGATGCAACAAAAATTGTTGATCTATTCTTTAGGGAGGTGGTTCGGCTTCATAGAGTGCCAAGAACCGTTGTGTCTTATAGAGATGTTAAGTTCTTGAGTCATTTTTAAAGAGTTTTATGGGAAAAGTTAGGTACTAAGCTTTTATTTTCTACTACATGTCATCTGCAAACTGATGGACAAAGAAGTAGTAAATAGGACTTTAGGAATCATGTTGCATGCTATTGTTGGCAAGAATTTGAAAATATAAGAAGATTTTTTTCCATTCATTGAATTTGCATATAATCATCCTATACATTCTTCTACGGGTTATTCTCTATTTGAAATTGTGTATGGTTTTAATCCTTTAACTGTCTTGGATTTGATGCCTTTACCTTTGAATAAGCTTGCTAGTTTAGATGGCAAAAAGAAGGTTGAATTGGTTAAAATAATACATGAGAAAGCACGTGAACAAATTGAAAAGAGGAATTCCATGTTTACACAAAAGTCCAATAAAGGAAGAAAATAGGTTATCTTCAAACCAAGTGACTGGGTTTGGGTACATCTACGAAAAGAAAGGTTTCCACACTAAAGGAAGTCAAAACTTGATGCAAGGGCTGATGGACCATTTCAAGTATTGGAATACATTAATGACAATGCATATAAGATTGACTTACCTTGTGAGTATAATGTTAGCATTACCTTCAATGTTTTTGATTTATCTCTTTTTAACTTTGATTTAGATTCGATGATGAATCCTTTTGAAGAGGGGGGATGATGTGAGCACAGCTACGTAACATCAAGCAAGGAATAAGTTCAAGGATGAGCTAGCATTACCAGATGGTCTAATAATAAGGTCATGGGCTAAGAAGTTCAAGGAAGCACTAAACACATACTTGGGCCAAATTATGGAAGCTATGGAGAGCCAGCATTCTATAATGAGCATGACATCTTTCATGGGTATGACATATAAGGTTCTGGATAATATTGCTTTAATGGGAAGGATTTATGAAGATCAAATGTGCATGATCAATTTGACATGTGCACATTATGTGAGCTAAACTATGTGCATTGCATGTGCTACTTATGGGATTAAGAGGCTAGTTTGTTTGGGCCTTATTTAGGACTTTTATTTATCAGTTTTATTGGAATTATCTATAATAAGTTAGGCCTTATTTAAATAGGCTTTACTTCACCTATAGGGTAGCCCACTCATTTGGTTTTGTTTTATTATCTTAAGTAGGAAGTTGGATTTAATTTCCAATCCTAATAGGGATGGGAATTTTGGCTAACTAATCTTTCCAATTAGGTTAAGGATTTTTTTTAAGTGGGTATAAATACCACATTAAACTCTTTGTATTCAAATTTGATTGATTATTAATTTGAGAGAATTCTCTTTGGCTTGGCCAAATTCTTCAAAGGGAGGATTGCTTGTCTTCTTCTATTGCATCAAGAACTTTAATTCTTATCAAGGTATTTACTTTATGGCAAATTCTATTCTTATGTTTAAATCAACCTACTTATTTACATTTCCTCTCATGTATTAATTAGGGGTTCAATAAGGTTAGGGATTTAGTTTTTGTTCATGTTCATGCCATATTATGTGTTTTAAAGGTTTCGGGTTCTTTATCCTTGGGGTTCCACATCATATCATCAATGAACACAACCAAGAATTGATCCAAGTAAGGATGGAAGATTCAGTTCATTATGTCCATAAAGATTATGGGTGCATTAGTGAGTCCAAATGGCATGAATAGCAACCCATAATGCCAGTACCTAGTGCAAAAAGCAATTTTCTGTATTTTTGTTCCCCTTACATTAAGCTGATGGTACAGCCCAATCTCATGTCAATTTTTGAAAACACACCTGCTCCTTTCAATTAGTCAAATAGGTAATCAATTTTAGGTAACATATATTTTTTTCTTAATGGTGACCTTAATCAACTATCTATAGTTAATACATAGCTAGAGTGATCTATCTTTTTTTTTTAACAAATAGCATAAGTGCTTACCATGGTGACACACTAGGGTGGATAAAATCCTTATGAAGGAAGTTTTACAACTATATTTTAAGTTCTTTGAGTTCTATTGGTGCCATCTTGTAAGGAGCAATAGAATTGGGTGTTGTACCCGACATAACTTTATAGTAAATTCAACCTCCCTGTCGGGTAGTAATCCTAGCAACTCACTAGGGAAAATATATGGAAAGTCACATACTATAGGAATATCATAAATTTTAGATTCTCCCTTTTTAAGTTCCAGCACACCTGCCAAATAAGCCTCACAACCTTTTCTAATCAATTGTTTTGCAGCAGTGGTTGATATGCAATTAGAAAGGAAATTTTATCTCTCACCCACAACTGTAATATCTTATCCCTCTAGGGTTTTCAAAGTGACCCGCTTAATTTGGTAATCGACTGTGACTCGATGCTCCTAAAACCAATCTATACCCAGGATTATATCGAACTCATGGAATGGGAGTTCTACCAGATGTGCTGGGAAGGTGTAGTGTTGTAGTTGAATAAGGAAGTTTCTAAAAATTTTATTCACTACCACACTATAACCTAAAGGGTTACTTATTAAGATGTCTTAATTTCATTTATTTACCATTAATTTGAATTTAAACACATCATACATATAAGAATTCTAAGTTACATAATAGGTTCCAATTTAATTTTCTAACATTTAATCATGTTTTCCATGCATTTCTTTTTACCAATCTCATTACTTGTCATCTAATTTCATGTAAGTTCCTTTAATTTGAATTTAGACGTGATTTACATATAAAACCCTAAATTACATAATCTAGGTTTTCATGAAATAAGTTAGTTTAGGTATCCATATATCTTAATTCTCCTTTGCTCCTTTAATTTCCTTTTTCTTTTCCTTTTTCCTTCCTTTTCTCCTTTTCTTCTTCTTATTCTTCACTTAGGCCAAATTGTACATAAGGGATATTCATGAATTTCTCTTTAATTTTTCATCTAAAATCACATGAAAATAATAATTTACCTAATTCCTCAATTAATTCTAGCTAAAACACATAAATTCACTTACTTGGGTGATTTTCTCTCACTAAATTCCTTCGCTTTCCAAGCTTGTTTTACTTTAGTCTTTTATCTAAGATGGAGAGGATGAAATTTATTAAATCTAGATGAAATTTAGGTTAGAAATTAGGTGAGAATTGGAAGCTTAAAGAAAGAAGAATGGAGTAAAATCTATGATGATAAATTCAGCCAAGTAAGGGAGGAGAGGAAAAATATGAAGTTTGGTAGAATTTTTGCGTGATTTATATACTTCTCTAATTTTTATTTTAGTGCCTAAAATGAAGGGCTAGGATTAAATCATTTACTATTTCATCTAATGGATTATATTAATCAATTTTTCATCCTTTCGTTGGCTATATGTTTTAATCATCAAACCATCTCTAAAATAAGTCTAAACTTATGTACAAATATTGAATAAGGCATGTTTAAAACTTCAAATCAATCCGACTTCGTATTGGTATACTTCTAAATCTAAAGTTAAAATTCACAAGTCCGAAATTCAAAAATTCAAAATTATCTAAAAATTTATTTTTCACTTCCAAATATTTATTGGGACTATTTCTAATGGTTTCATGTAATCGTAATAATTTTTGAAGTTCGTAAAATATTTTTAAGCTAGTCAAAGTTTGGTTAAATCCTAATACATATCGGGTCAATTTTTCACAGTGCATTTTGACTGCCTATTGGATCTCAATTTTACCTCAAATTATACCACTAGACTCATCATGAATTGTGCTTTTTAGTGGTTATGAAAAGTTTTCATGGGTCCCGGGTAGTACTATTCATCTCGATGTCCCCTAGTGTTATTGTTCACACCCAAAAAGTACTATTCTGATGACTCGAATTGTGATGGCATCACACACAATCATGCAAAGCGTTATGCATAGGTGCGCAAGCTGAAAAAGTTAACCAAAATCAGCAAAAGGACCAATAATGTAGAATTTCCCATTTTGCGTGGGTGCACAAACCTAAAATGGCCAAGAAATGAACTATATCTGCTTTTTTGGGGACATTATTCATTATTTAACGTTCTTTCCTCCTTAGGTTACAAAAAATGGAATCAAGATGCGTAAAAACATATTTTGGAAAAGTTTTGTAACACGAAACCACCCCAGAATTCTTAATCCCTTATCTTTTAAAGAGCAGTCTTCCTTAGTAGATAACCCTGACAAAAGCCTTCTCAAAACTCAGTGTCTACATCTACTTAACTGATGCATGCTCACCCTTATTATTTACTGCTCAAATTCAAGTTCCAACTGAAAAATATTACTTATATTGAAATGGTAAATAAATTGTAATTCAATATCAATATTCAATTATTTAGAAAATCTTAAAATTGAATATTTAATTATAAATACTAAAGTCTTCGATACAAACCTATAAGCTTTTGAGTGGTGAAAATTTTCACCTGTGGTGTTGTACTCACATTCTTTAATCAATTATGAAACATGGATTTAAATGTCTAGCAAAGTCTATTAAGAAAATTAAAGACACAGTCAAGTATGGTAGAAGCAGCTCCTTTAAAAAAGCTTATAAGATAACAAACCTCAAGCACACAACTATTTTGATCATAGCAATGAAATTTAACCTACTTGGTGTTAATTAAAAGTTACTATAGATCATCAAAAGGCTTTTGATAAGTTAAAGGATTTTAATACTAATTTTTTCCCATTGAGTTTAGACTTGTTAATCTTACTAAAATCAATTTGAAACAAACTACGAGTGTCATAAAGTTTCTCAAAAAAATATTTTAATATCACTTTTAAGTTGTTTGAGTTATTATATTCAATCTCCAACCTATATTTTTCTAAGATAGTGTGCATTTAAACTCTTTTGCAAGCTTTAAGAACTAGTTGTGACACCCTTATATCCCCTAAAAGGAATATAAGAGTGCTACGAGTCCTATTAGCTTCATCCTGGTAAATTATCTTTTACTCATAAGTTTTATATGTCGCTTTAATCATATCTCTTCATATTAAAAGTTCCCTTACTCAATTGCACACAATTTCCATTTCGCAACATATGCATACACATATATTAACTCAAAATGCTTAAGATATATTTACAATAATTTGTTCCTTACATATCATTTACATTATATAGTATAAAAATGGCTATATACCAAAATATGTCTTCAAGCTTTACTTTTAAAGGCCTGCAAATGTTGAATTGAAAATTAGTATCTTTACTCTACACTTGTGTACCTATACGGAAAGAACACCCATGTTGAGCAATGGCTCTGTGGGGAGTAAAACAATACAATTGACTTCTTGACAAAGTCTTAGACATAAATAATAATACAATATTCCAATGAACATTACATAGTAGCATTTAATAACTAACATATCTTACCATTTTACTGCAGACATACCTTCACAGTAATAGTCCTATGCATTAAAATAACATCTCAATGCTATTTATCAATTACATGAACAATATCCTTAAGGACACTAGCATTACAATAAGGCATGAAAGCATTTACACTATTAATTATTTATCATTATTCATCAATTAGATCACTTTTATCGCCTGAATTCCCATTAATGGTGGATAATGGGTACAAACACTATATACTGTCGAGTAGTATCAAACACTAAAGATACAATAATCTTGAATCACTAGATACCATTAGGTATCAAAACACTAGACACCTTCTAATGCCAAAACTAGTGACTACAATCACTATCTCTTATAGGCATGTCTATCTATCCACTACTATGTGAAATTCAGGCTTATAATAAGTCTTTAATCACTTAAGGATATCACATTTGATAGATTTAGGATTATAGAGTTAATACATACAATAAAGCATACAATAATATCACTAAATGATTCATATCCAATCATATTTAAGATACACTTCAACATGGTTATCACTTATTATATAACATATAACACTATGCATACAAATATTCATGTTCATTCATGTTCATTAATTGTACATATTTATACACTTATACATGTTCATGTCACATCATGCCCCTATTTTTATGTCTAAAATACTTTAAAAGTATTCGAGAAAGTTCATTGAGGACTAAAAATCATGTGTAAGTTGAAATAGGGGAGGCATATAGCGGAGACTAATTAGTCTCAGCCATGTACAATGGTCATAATTGATACAAAAGGGTCTACATGGTAGAGACTATTTAGTCTCCACCGTGTGCACCATTCTGCCTTAAGAATTCTATAAGCAGATTTTTGTGTCTAATTTGTATGTCAATTTAGACATAAAAAATATTATTTTCTAAGAATACTTCCTTCTAGACATTTGTTCTTATAGATTTATAGTTTCTAAATCAATAAAAAAAACCACTTTATTTGATCTTTTAGATCTCAAGATATTCACAAAATAGTGAAGACTACTCTAGATGATAGGGCAGCAATGATCACTTAAATTTAAGCTATATTACAAAGGCCTTAGAGACAAAATTAGGTTTTTATTTCTTCTGCAAAGTTGTGTATATATATCTTATATTTCTTATCCAACTAGATTCACTTTATTTTGACTTTTACAAAAAAAGTTATGGCCTCTACACTAAAATATGTTCAAGTGAACCTATGATAGATTTTTACCAAGTCATTCTTTAAGATACTAATCACTCTTTTAATGAATTTATTAATCATTTATGAGCTCTAACATCAATTATAGTTCTTTTAAAATGCATTTAAAAACCTAGATTAACTCAAACATGTGAAAATAAAATATGAACTCCCATACCTCAAAATTGGTCTAACCTAGCACCTTTAGAGCTCTTCCTTCTCCTTCCCTTTGTTCTTGCTATTTTCTCCAATAAATGCCATGAAACATCACTCAATTATCATTAAAAATGATGGATACACACTCTAAAATACTTATCAAATAAAGAATGAAAGAGAAGAAAACCTTTTTCATATCCAAAACCATACACTTACTCACCTTATTATGCTAGGAAATCAACCAAAATACATAAACCCTTTTTAGGTGGAAACTATAAGAAAGAAGTGATATGAAGAAGAGGAAAATGGCTGGAAATTTTTGGCCATAAAGTGGCCAACCAACTCACTTAAAAGGGTAAATTTTTTTCCCTTTTTCTTTTCCTGATTTGTCTTCACTTTTTTAGATAGAGACATTAGCATGTATCTCATTGGTTCACTTATTTCGCCATTGTTAATTTGCATTTTCTTCCCTCTAGTTAGTTTTTATTACCACTCACACCCCATACTAACCCATTTTAATACTTTAATCCCCACTTCTTCAATAGTAATACACATTTAGGCCAAATTAAAAATTTATGAAATTACCCTTTACTTTTACATTAATATTGATTACATCCTGGTAGCCTAATTAATAATTCTATCACATTGAAACTCTTTTAACCTCTCTTTTTACTACATACTAATCCTACTAAGGTATATTTTGAAACCTTACACTAGTAGTAGTTGTGACGTACGTCAAACCCCGTAAGCATTTGATTTGCTCTTGAAGGCCCGCTTTTAGGGCTTAAGGTTGGATAAGATTCATTTAACTCATGAAGGCCAGTCCCTTCATAATGAATAGGGATTTAACCCAATCTGTGATGCCTCGAGCCTCAAAAATGCATGAGAATATTTCTTGAGGTATCCCCATTCCATTGTTGGTGATCAACCTACGAGGGCATCTGCTGGGCACCACAAGGTAGGTACTATGGAGTCATATAAATGAGTTTATACCCTTGATTAATGTTATATAAATGAGTTTTAATAATTAATTTATTTTACCATTTTTCTCACATGAGTTATGCTGGAAAAATAAACGAGCATTCAAACACATTGAAAAGTTATAAAGCATAAATATGAAAGCTATAAAAGCATGGCATAGGGAGCATTAAAGAATAAATGTAAAGATAAAATCATATGTAAATTATAGAATTAATTAAGTTCATTTAGATGGGGATGTTGGTCCTCGCATGCAATTTATAGAAAGGTAGAGTTTCGTGTATTTCTGATAAAAATGAGGGCATTAATACGGCTTTGAAAAGAGAATTACGTTAATCAATTTTATGATAGAAAATCTTTCATATTTTTAAAGAAAAATTCTTAATTTTATATGTTATTTTTATGGGTGAAAATAGGGATATTGGTTTCTTTTATTATGGAAAAAATCCCACTTAAACTTATATAAAACCTTTCGATGAGTTTTTAATTAAACACTCGAGAAAATCATTCATGTGCAATGAGATAATAAAAAATGGGAGAATAAAAGAATAATAATGCTAAAAGAAAAGCATTCATAAATCAGATCATTCATTGAGTTGGGAACATTTGTTCCCTCATGCATATTTAGAAAACTCTTTAGTGTGACTTTTGGAATAAAATAGATTATTGGTTCATTTTATTATGGAAACTAATAATTAATTGAGTAGAAATATTTTCAATGTTATTTTTAATTTAAGTGTGTAAAAACCTTTATTATTACATACTTTGCAAGAAATAAAGAAAAATAAAGGGCTAATTATACAGGCCTAAGATAACAAATGAATAGGAAAATAAATAAATTCTAAGCTATTCCACTTCATCTTCATTCTCCAATCCAACCCGATTCAACATGCGAATGGGTTATGTGCATATTAAAGTATGACAAGAGAATTATATTAGTCAATAATGAATTAAATTAAATTAAATAAGGGATAATTAAATAAATATATAATAGGATAAATTGATAAATCAAATGAACATAATATATATATATATATATGTATATATATATATATATATATAGTGATAGCAATATTAATAAAAGAAATAACAACAATAATAGTAATATTAATGATAATTATAAATATTATCATTAAAAATAACATTAACAATAATACCAATAATATAGTTAAATTAAAATGAATTAAATATTGCATAAATTTATAAATAAACTATTTGACAATTAAGTTACAAATATTAATTAATTAGACTAATGAAATAGGCACAAATAAAATAGTATTAATAAAATAAGCATTATTGTAACATATTATAAATTAAAAAAGATAAATTAATTAATTTATCACAAATATTAATTAGTCTCACAAAATACAAATATAAAAGATAAAATTAATAATAAAAATATTAAGAAAATATTAATATAATGTTGACAAATTAAACAATACAAAAAATAATATTAATGGTAATAAAAGAATAATAATATAATAAACAAGGTAAAAATATTATTAACAACCAATAGCAAATAACAATATAAAAAAAATATGATAAAATAAATAATATTATATATAAAAAGAAATGTAACAACCAATCAACAAATTATAAGCTAAAGCAAATAACTAATATATATGTATATATATATATATATGCAATAACTAAAGGACAAAACAAATGAAGATGAAAGATACAAATGTTGAATTGAATTCGCAAATGAAAAATGAGTTTTAGGGCAAGCTAAAGTGGCCAAAGAATAATAAAATAATAAAAAGAAGGCAAGTGAGTGGAGAACAATGTCATCAACGTGAGTGGCAATAGGAACTAAGTCACATCCCGATTTAACTAGTCACTGGCTGAGTCATGGGTCAAGGTCCGTAACTCGGTTCAACTCAAGGCTATGAGTTGATCTAGAAACCCCCCCCCCCCCCCCATTTTCAGCCCCTGAAAAGATGCTAAAAGCTAGGGGTGTGCAGAACTGAATCGAAATCGAGAATTGAACCGGATGGATTTTGGTTTATTTGATTCAGTTATTTCGATTTTTGTTCATTCAATTCTAAATCAAAAAATTGATTTATTGGTT
This sequence comes from Excoecaria agallocha, assembly GCA_037975025.1. Taxonomy (NCBI): domain Eukaryota; kingdom Viridiplantae; phylum Streptophyta; class Magnoliopsida; order Malpighiales; family Euphorbiaceae; genus Excoecaria; species Excoecaria agallocha. Next base: position 63,954,434 of record CM075809.1, on the reverse strand, counting down.
CTGTTCTTAAAATTGGAAAACTGAAGGAATCGAACCGACCAAAGTTTGTAAAACTCACTGTTTTGCCTTAGTATATATATATATATACACACACACTTAGTTCCTTACAGAAATCCCTAACTCATTGATCCTTAGTTCCTTACAGAAATCCCTAATTTTTTAGCTGCCTCATCTTCCTGTATCTCCTCTTCTTGGATTGTTCGTAGGGGTCTGCCAATTTCCTATCATTCGATTCTTCCTGCAGTTTATTGAACAATGGTTAGTGTTTCCATCTCTTTGTTCTTTATTTTCATCTCTCTGTTCCTTTGATTCTTCCTGTAGTTACTGCAATATGGGTTTTCACAACAATATATATACTGTTATCTTTGTTTTCTGGTCGCATGTTAATTTTTTAGCAATCCTAAGGTATCAAGCTCGCATGTTAATTTTTTATTTATACTGGTCGGCTTTAAACTTGTCATTTGTGTACAATCATTTTTGGCTACTCTTATTATATATCTTACTCCTAATGATGCTCATTATCAAGAAAGCATTATATGAAATATTTTATGTTATATCGACATCATTGTTTTGGTTGAAGCATGCATTTAACCCTACCATGATTTCATAATATATATATATATATTATATATATATATATAAGCTTAGCATTTTTTATATTTTATCGAGGTTGATATGCAGATGATGAATCCAGTTAGTGCTCAAACTGTATCATATCACAAACTAATCATTTTCTTTTGTCATCATCTAAGCTTGTGGTGGAAATTCAATGAAATATCATCTTATATATATTGCTTGGATCTCATTTACTACTACTACTACTACTACTACTACTACTACTACTATTATTATTATTATTATTATTATTTTCAATTTAAAAGATATTACATAGGTTTCTAGTTGTATAATTTTTTTTAAATGAAAATATTGCCATTATAGCATGCCATGTGATTGAAGAGAACCTTCTTTTCTTACCTGCTTATGTTTTCCCTTCGTGGAATAAATGGCCCATTGGCATGCTTGTACAAAAGCAGCACAACTTGGTTTTTGCTCTATGGAGGAATTAAAGATGTTTAGTACCTTTGATTGAGTGTTGTCTACCAAAATAATTTCAATATTTAGCTTTGATTGATTTGACATTACTTGAATAGGAAAAAAATGAGAGAATTTTTTGCAAAGTTATCATTCCCTCCATTTGGTTACCCCCTATAAATTGGTTGAATAATTGGTGGTAGCTCCGAAGTTCATTTCACTACAGTTATGGCCTGCCCAATTATTCTTACTGACTAAATGATGAGAACAAATGGCATCATTTTAGCCTTATTAGGAAATTGATTTATTTGTTTTAATGTATGTAATGATGAAAAATATGTATTAAGAGAATTAGGTGGGTTTTATCTTCTACAGTTTATTAGGTAGAGAGTTTATACAAAGTTAAGAGATTAGGACAGGAATCATGAAAATGTGTATCCACCAACTATTCTCTGCTTTTGTTTTGAAGCCATATATGCACTAAAATTTGTCCCTAGAGAACTGTTGTCCAACTCCTCAAGTACACCTAACATGTTATTCTAATGACACAATGCTCAATTTGAACATTAATAAGAGAAGAGAAATTTGATATCAGGAGTAATTGCCTTAAGAAATGAAGAAAATGTATGATCCTGATGATGGGGCTTGTTTAGAACTAGAGCAAAATTATGAAACTATATTTTTTTTGTTTGTTTTTTTAAACACAAAGATTAACTATGGTGTCTTTCCCTCCCTCTGAAAATTGGTCTTATTGTCATATCATCTTAAGTTAAACCGCAAACTTATTTTTATAAATGAATTGATATTTCTCATATTTATTTTAATTCCATCCATTCTTGTTTTATATATGTACTTATTTTTATCTTTTTGATGAATAAATGCTGGAATTTCATGTACAAGATTCAACATTCTCTTGTTCTTTCTTCTTGATGAATTAATTTTATTTTTTATTTTTTATTTTTTTATTTTTTTATTTCTCTCCTATAATTGGTTTTCTGTAGTGACATTGATTTTATATAATTGTTTTTTATTTGCTCAAATGGTTGGTCCTAAATATTTACTTTGAATTTTTTTTTAGGCCTCTGTTTAAGATGAAACTCAAACTCCTACTACTCAAGGTGGGATGCAACATCCCAATAGTGAAGATCCTTTTCAAACCCAGTCCAATACCAATCAACCTACAAGATCAGAGGCAACATCTAAAAATTTGAAAAGGAAAGCTATAAGCCTAAGATTGGAGGTCTGGGATCACTTTGTCAAATTTACAAATGCAGAAGGCGAGATAAAAGACAAGTGCAATTATTGCTTTAAAGAATTTTTTGTGATCCTAAGAAAAATGGTACAACAACACTTAAAAAGCACATTAGTGTTTGTAAGAAACATCTTGAGACTCAAAAAACATAATCACAATTGAGTTTTAAGGTTGATAATGAAGTTGGGGATATTGCTACTTGGAAATTTGATCAATAATCTATAAGAAAGGGTTTAGTTGAATTGGTAATTACAACTAAATTACCTTTAAGCTATGTTGAGAATAAAAAATTCAGGAAATTTATGGCTCTTATGCCACCCAAATTTAGGATGCCATCTAGATTCACAATGTCTAGAGACTATTTTTAGTTTTATATGGATGAGAAAGCTAAACTTAGGCAATACATTAAAACTAGAAAACAAAGACTTTGCCTTACTACAGACACTTAGACATCAATTCAACAAATTAATTATATGTGTCTAACATGTCACTAAATTAGTGATGACTGGAAATTACATAAAAGGGTTTTGAACTTTTATCCTATCACTAGTCATAAAGGCAGAGAATTAGGCATTAAAGTTGAAAAATATTTGAACGATTGAGGAATTGAGCGTGTTTTCATTATTACTTTAGATAATCATGTTTCAAATGAACTAGTCATAAATTATTTATGGGAGAAATTTAATGATTGGGATCATAGTATTTTGGAAGGAATGTGTTTGCATATGAGATGTATTGCTCATATAGTTAATTTGATTGTGCAAGATGGATTAAAAGAAATAAGAGATTCAGTTAAAAGGGTTACGGCGGTTGTGCGTTATATGAGGTCATCTTGTAAAAGAATTAATCAGTTCAAAGAAAGTTGCGCGTATGAAAAAATTCAATGTAAGTAGTTATTGTCTCTTGATATCCCAACTAGGTGGAACTCTACTTACGTCATGCTAGACACAGCCCAAAAGTTTGAAAAGGCTTTCAAGCATTTATGTGATGTTGACCCATACTTTAAAATTGATTTGGAAGGAACTGAAGAGTGGTTGGGTGTGCCTAAAAAACTTGATGGGGATAATGTGAGAAGAATGCTCCCCTTTTTGAATCATTTTTATGAGCTTACTTTAAAATTTTTCGGTTCTGATTATGTGACATGCAGTGCTATTTTTTATGAGCTTTATATAATATATCGTTTGTTGGAAAAGTGGAAGAAAAGCGCAGACTTTTAGTTGTCATTGATGGCAACAAAAATGAAAGTGAAATATGATAAGTATTAGGGAGATCCAAAGAAAGTTAACCATGTTATTTATCTTGGTGTTGTTTTGGATCCTCGATATAAGCTTTAATGGCTTAATTTTGCTTTCAATAGGTTGTTTGGAACAGAAAATGGTGAGGTGATGGTAGTAAGAATCAAAGATTTGTTGGATAGATTGTATGAAAAATATAAAGATGAAAATTTAATTTCAAGTTCAAGTCAAAAAGAGCCTATGGAACAAGATGATCCTATCAATCTGATGCAATTGGATGAAACAAAAAAGTAAAAAAGAATTGTTGAATAGGAATACAAGAGTGAAGTTCTAGGTGGGAATTCAAGTAAGAGGACTAATATTGAGAGGTATTTGAGTGAGCAAATTGAGTATGTTGATAAGGGAAAGTTTGATATTTTAGAATGGTGGAAAGTAAACAGTCCTAGATTTTCTGCTCTCAGCAAGATAGCTCGTAATGTGTTGGCTGTCCCCACCTCTATTATGCCTTCAGAGGCTACATTTAGCTCGAGTGAAAGATTACTTGATGCATTTAGGAGTTCATTGACTCATAAAATTGTGCAAGCCCTTATTTGTACTCAAGATTCGCTTACTGACTCAGACGAACTTGAAAGAGCAATTGAAAAAGATGATGTGATTCAAATGGAGAGAGGTATATGTGTGTGTGTGTGTGTGTGTGTATTCTTTGTTTTATTTATTTAACTTAGTTCTTATAAAAATTTAATGTTTACTTTTTATTTGCAGATTTTCAAAAAATGCATTTGGAGGCTAATATTAATACAGTAAAATATTTCTATACTTTATTTTTTTGTATTATTTTTTTACAATTTAATTAAATTTATTTAATTAATGTTCGTTTATATGAATGCAGGTCTAAAAAGTTTAATTTGCGAGAAAATTCCATCCACAACTATGTTGTTGTATTAATTTGAATGCATGCTTTTTTTTATTGTAAGATATTGAATGCCTTTTTAATTATGTGTTATAAAATTTTTTAATTTATATTTCTTAGTGTAATTTTTAAGTTATGTTGTATGTATTTTTAATTGGTTTTATTTTGTTGGATATATGGGTCTATTTAGGTTAAAAGTTTAATTAAAGAAAGGCTAAATATAATTCAGAACCGGTTGAATCGAATCAAGCCGATCGAAATTATTTTTTTCGGTTCATTCGGTTCTTGGTTCTACAAAGTTCAATTTTGGTTCGGTTCTTATATTTCCTAAAGTTCTATTCTCGGTCTAATCAATTCGGTCCAAAATCAAATCGAACTGACCATTTGCACACCCCTACTAAAAGCCATGGAAAATTTTCAAAATTCACCAAAAACTCAAATTTAACTATTTTAAAGCCTAAAAAAGCTAAAACAATCATTAAAATATATAAAAAACATAATATAAATAAAATAAAGATTAAACTAAGAAATATAAAAATCAAAATTTGAACCTAAGGAAGAAGATAATGAATAGTAATCTTTAATTAATTTATTTACTCAATTTTAACATGATTTTAATTAATTGGCATGATTTAATGCATGAAATGAACACAACAAAATCAATTAACAATAAATTAATAATCTTAAATTTTAAAAATCAAAATTAAGAAATTTAAACAACAAATTTGGAAAATAAATATTTACATATAAAAACTTAAATTAAAAACTAAATTTACAATTTTTGGAGTTCAAGAATATTACCCTTGGATTTGTTTTTGCTCCTAAAATCAAGAGGATCAAGTCACTTGAAACTTGCTCCCTTTTTCGGTTTCTTATTGGATAAAACATGGGAAATTGGCTTTCTTAGGTTTTTTTACCTTGTTTTTCTACTCTTCCCTCTCTCGTTTCTATATTTTTTTATTCATTTTTTTCTTTCTTTTTCTTCTATTCTTTTTCTTCTTCTTATCCTCTTCTCAAAATATCTTCTTATTTTAATTTTATTTTGATTTAGTTTAATTAATTAACTTTTCATACATGATTATCCATAAAATTAAAATTATATAATTATATTTTATATATCCTTTATTAGCTAATTTTTTTTTATACAAATATTATTTTTATTATTATTTTTAATTAATTAATTTGAATTAACTACTTCTATTATTTCTTTTCATATATACTATATTTTAATATTTTTTGCTATATATTTGTCCCTTATTTTAATCTACTTTTCTATTTACTCCTATTATTTTTTATGATTACAATTTTTAATTAATATATATTTCAATTTTAGAAAGGGGAAACCTCAAAAATATACATTTTAAGGCACTAAAAATTTCAAAGAAGAGCAGCGAAAATAATATTTTTAGAAAAAATAATTTCCTTTTAAAAACATAAAACCTAGAAGAGAGCATCATGCTTCTGTTCTCTGGCTATTTTGAAGCAACATAATCCTCATCTAGTAACCCTAATCAGAAGATGCCTCAGGATTCAGTGTCTACACTGGTTATGATTTTTTTTATTGAAATGAAAAAACAAAGGAAGTTGAGATATGTATTGAGGTTCAGAAGCAAAATAAACGTCATTCTTTTCAAACCTATATTATTAGATGTTAAAATGAATTTTCTAAATTATAAATCTTCCACTTTTTATGGTGAGCGAAAGACATAATAGTTAATGGCAAAGGTGAAAAGTATTTTGAATTGAATAATTTTAGGGACTTAAAAATTTATTTTTTGGGGGGCTCAAAGTACCTTGCATATGCCACTGTTTGTTCTCAAGATTGGTTGAGATATAAATAAGTGAAAAGTAATATTGCTATTAAATTGTGTATTTAATGTTTAAAATTTCTTTTTGGCCTAATTGTATAACTGTTTTTCTTTTTCATTTTCAAATATTGCTTAAAATTCAGAAATTAAAGAATGTAATACAAGAAAAAAAATTTGTTAAATATTAGATTTCATGAGTTGCACTATTGAAAAAATTATTTCTTTGAATTTTAGTTGGACTTGTTTAAATATTTTTAGTTATACTAAAAGGCAAAATTTTATTAGGCCACAGATATGGCATAATTATTCTAGTAGAATGTTGATGTGACGATCCCAATAATAGTAGATAAAGTTAATTGTCATATGACTTGTATGAAAGAAATAAGTAAACTGTTATTTTATATCTAATAATAAGTCAAGAATTTATTTCTATAGCATTTTTAAACTTCCACTAACCATGAAATGTGACTACAATCTATACATGAAACTTTGTTTTTATATTGATAAAGTTTGGGTGCGCCCATAACTCTACTAATATTTACCCTATTTAGTTTAGGATAATTAACTCCTAATTTAAATGGCAATTAGAGTTAGACTAAGGCTCTAACTCTTATAACCTCTATAAATAGAGGTTTAGAAAAACTAAGTGCTGTTACACTTTCCATAATAAAATTTTCTCTTCCATTTGACTTTCTCGAATCTCTCTAAAGGGTTTTTAGACCACGAAACACTCGCCTTTTTCTCGATATGCATGCTCGCGTTTGAAGGCCTTTTGCCAGTAACATGAAAGTAAGATCCCATCCTTTCGCTCGTTCAAGAGGTAAATATGTTTACCTTCATTTATTGTATTTGTGCTATTTTGGGTGCATAAATGCTATCATTGGTATCATAGCTTTAATTTTTGCATTCTGACATGTTATAATGTTAGATCTATAATTTATATGAAATTTTATAGATCTAAATAGGTAGCATGAACACCTATTTTTTAATGTTTGTGTGTTTTTCACGCTATTTTTTGATTTTTTTGAAGTATGCATAGACCAAAAATTGGAGTACATGCACCACCTACGCAAGGCGCATGCCAGAGATGTGCAGGCCAACTGCTAGAGTGAAGAGTCACTACAATACATCGCCTTATAGAGGCACGACAAGTTGACCACTGCGATGGTGCCATATGTCACCACATGCTAGGGTTATTAGTCACTCTGACACGTGGACCAATTGGATGAAGACATGTGGGGCTATTGTGGTGGTGCCATGTGTCAGGGTGACGTGACACGTAGACCATTAAGGGCATATAAGTGGCATATTATGGTGCAGCCACGAGTTATACTTACATGTCAATGTTGACATGTGGTCCTGTCAAAGTCTACCACGTGGTTGATTTTGGTCATGCCATATGGCATATATAGGTACACTCAAATGCCATGTGGACCAATGGTTGGCTACTATGTGGCATGCATCAGTCCACTTGGATGCCACATGGCATGCGTCACATCCACATGGACCAAAGAGTGACTACCATATGTCAGAAGTGGTCTGACATGGCAGCATATGGCCCAGTAAGATCATGCCATGTCGAAGAGCGCCTCAGCTAGCACATGTTATGCCTACCGAATGTGGAGCAAGTAAGGCCCACTCTTGTCCAATCACCAAATTAGCTTAATTTTTTTAAAATTGGTTTTCTCAATTTTTTTGATTTTTTTGTCATTTTTTGAGGACCAAAAAAATATTTTTAGATTTTTTCCAAATAAAATTATTTTAAAAATTGATCGAAATTATTTTCTATTTTGCCTTCTTTAAGTCTCAAATTTGTTTGAAAATTATATTATGTGGATATGTCCTTATATTTGATTGGAATGAGTTTCAATCATATATGTTTGTACATAAGTGTACTAACTATTCATTTTCTATTATGAGTAAGAGAAATGGTGATGATAAGAACTCCCAGATGTCTACAAACTCCTAAGTAATTACAGAAACTAATGTAAAAATACGAAAAGTCTTCAAAATGAGGATGAGCAAGAAGGTTCAAGCTGATGACATTAATGCAATAGTGCATCATATGGTGTTTATGCATGAACAAATGCAAGAGTACATTTGGGCTGGTGGCTTGGATAAAGGATGTAATAACAGGACCTTGTTTAAGGTGATGAAAAAGTCTTTTGGTCACAATCTAGATCTAAGGAACTTGATGGTTGAATCCTGGATTGCAGAAAATGGAAATTATAGAAAGTCTATTATCCATTTTTTTGCTCAATGTAACCCAAAAAAGGAGTGTTGAAGACCAACAGTAAATCTGAGATAGTGCTTAGGAGTGGACGTATTGTGTATCATCCATGGCTACATGATCGAGTTCATAGGATTAATTATGAGTTATACAAATGGTCAAAGATTCATTTCCAATGTCGAGGAAAATTCTAAGACGTATGAGTCTCCCTGAGTAATTAGTATAAGTGTCATATTTATTATTGGTTAACAATTTTTTTAAGATAGGATTTATGTTTCCTATTATTATTATTTAAGACAAGTGTGTCTTATCCTTTTTTATTTGCTTTTGGGATTGTTGGAAGAGTATTATTGATTAAATAAATGCGTTTATTTTCTTTTGAATATTATATTGGCATTTAATATTTATTATGAATGAGTTTATTTTATTGTTAATTGCTTTGCAATATTTTATGAGTAAAATAATTGCATAATAATTGAGTTAAGACTTAGATTATCTAACATATAATATCCTCTATTAAGTTCAAGAACTTAATATCCAACAATTAAGATTTACTATGTATGAAATTTTAACCTATAAGGTTAGACATTAGGACTCAAAGTGTAATTGGATACTATAAGTAGCCTTTTCAAATTTGGACCTAATAGATAGCTTTATTAGGTTATTACTTCATATGCATGGTAAATAGCATGTATTCCCTAATTCTCCTTTAATAATGTGCAATTTTATTCCATTACAGAGCAAAAGATCCAAAATGGCCACTGCTTCCAATGAGCAATAAGTCTAGGCTGTCATTCGCTCTTTACCCAGGAGTTGGGAGCATATATAGATGCAACTGACTCATATGGACAGCAGAAAGATATTTGGGGATATCGCTAGTCATTTTGAACTTGAAGAGGACTAACTGGCAGCGTTTAAGGTCAACATTAAACTGCATGTGGCACAGTCCCATTCTGGTGGAACGAGTTCTAACCAGAACAAGAGAAAAAAGTTTAAGAATTAGGGTAAAGACAAGGCTAATGAGCCTAAAAAGCAAAAAGTGTGACAAAATGCTAACAGTTCCAAAGGTAATAAGAAGGTTGACATTTCAAGAGTGAAGTGCTTCAATTGCCAATAGAAATGACAGTATGAAAAAGATTGCACTGTGCCCAAATAGATACACTATTCTAACTCAAGAGTTAGTGAAATTTGTGTATATAGTTATGTATTCCTAACTGATTTTCATCCTTTGTGGGCGATAGACTCAGGAGCAACAGACCATGTGATAAGGGATCGAGATGCCTTTGTTAAATTCTGATGAATTCCAAATGGAGTCAAATGGATTTATGTGGAAAATAATGATAAAGTGGCAGTTAAAGGGATTGGCACGTGCAGATTAGTTTTGCGTGAAGGTTGAACCTTACTCCTACATGATGTACTCTATGCCCTGAAGATTCGTAGGAATTTAGTTTCTGTCATAGCCTTGATGAAACTTGGTTTTGATTTGCATTTTAAGAATGATAGTATTCATTTATATTTGGTTAATGTTTATTATTTTATAGATTTGTTTCCAACGATTTCATTATTATGTATATTGATCTTGATTATTTGAAAAATACTAGTTTTTCTTTAATTTCTTCTTCTTCTTCACATAGTTATGAGAATAATGTGAAATTGTGGCATGCTAGGTTAAATCACATTGGACAAGACTGAATGAGTCGTTTAGCCAAAGTAGTTTTATTAGGTAACCTTAATAAAATTGATTTACCTACTTACGAATATTGCCTAAAAGGAAAACTAGTTAGAAAACTATTTGGAAAAGGAACTGGGGCCGAATTTCCATTGCAATTAATCCATTCCAATGTTTGTGGTCCAATAAATATGAGGGCTAGGCATGGGGCTTACTATTTCATCACATTTATAGATGACTATATGAGATATGATCATCTCTACTTGATTTCTCACAAATCAGAAGCATTAAATTGCTTCAAAAGTTATAGGAACATAGTTGAAAATCAATTAGAGATAAAGATTAAAGCTTTAAGAACTAAAAGAGGTCAGGAATATCTATCTGATAAATTTAAAGCATTATGTGATAAAAAATGAATTGAACATCAGTTGTCTATTCCTAGAACTTCACAACATAACGGTGTTGCGAAAAGGAGAAATAGGGCTCTTCTAGACATGGTGAGATCTATGATGGCTAAGGCAAATTTGCCAATCTCCTATTGAGAAGATGCACTATTAACTGCCACATATGTTATAAACCATATGCCCTCTAAGTCTGTCACATCCACTCCTTGTAACATCCTACGTTCATTTATGATTTCTAAATAATGCATACTATTCCTAATGACATCTCATGGTTACTATTTACTTGGTATGAATTTCGGCAGCATAACGACTTAAAAACTGTGCTATCCAAACCTGCAATTGACAAATTGACACTCCCAAAAGGCAACCTCCACCTCTAAAACTCCAATAGCATACACAACACTTCTAAAATCATCCATCACATCATCACAACACAGTCATAAAATTTCATATGCACATGTTTAAAAAATATACATATATAAATAGATTTCCTACGAATTTGTATCATAACATAACATACTACATTATTAATCACATATCTAATATCTAATACATAAGTTATCTAAACTTTGTCTCCACAAACACGACATATATACATGTCATTTTGCTCCTTCTTCATTATATTCTCAGTACCTGTCCCTATGCACAGTCAACAAACCATACGCTAAGCAACGTTGTTACCTAGTGGTGGATACAACTACACAAAATTTCATTTAAATAAATTCATTTTTATTTTTATTATTGTTATTAATTTTTATTTACCTGTTTGTGTATGTATATATTTTCCAAGTTACCGTTTAGTCCTCATTAACTCTATGTTCCTACATCTCCACCTTTTTGTCGTCTGACCTTTGTTATTTATAATTTCAACATTAATTTACACTTATGCCCTTGCATTTTTACTTAATTACTTACTAGTCCTTGTTTTTTACTTAATTTAATTATTTTACTTATTTCCCTTTATTTGAATCTTGTTTTAATCTCATTATAGTTTATAAATTTAACCTCACTGAGCATACTGTTCATGTAATTTAATTTTGATATCATTATAAATTTCTTTCCTTGTTGATTGAATAATACTTTATTGTACTTAATCCTTTAGTTGCTCTTGAACTTTCCATCTTTTGTGACATTCTCATTTAAGTCCTTACTTTTATTGAAATAACATTTACATCTTATTTGTTTTCTCAATATGACATCTAGATTTTGTATTTCACTGAATTAACATTTAAGTCCTTTTTCTAATTAATTTGACATTTTTGCCGTCTTTTTCTTTTTAATTATTATTCTACCCTCCATTTCTCATTTTTAATATTTTTCACCATTAAATTACATTTCTTTCATTTTAGTCCTTAAATTTACTTTTTTTTCCAAAATTTACATTTTTATCTCTATTTTTTCAATTTTTTGACTAAATTACAATTTCGCTCTTCATTTACTAAATTTATCCAAAATTTCCTTTTTACCTTTTCTATCTGCAATTTTATTATCTATTGACCATTTTACCCTTTTTTTACTCTTCTGTACTTTTTATTTTATTTTTATTCCTCAATTTACATTATAGCCTTCAACATTTCTTTATGTAAGGGTAAATTACCATTTTACCCTTTTATGTTACTTTTTGCTAATTTAAATTAGTTTGATCTTCTCATTATCATAATTTTGCTAATTAATCCTTTTGTTACTGATTTTTCTTATTAACTTTCACATATTTCTTATTTGAATATAAAATTACAATTTAATCCCTAAACTTTTTATCTCTTTATACTTGAATTAATTTAACCTCAAGTTTGCCCATTTTTCTTTAGTCATTTTTATATTCAGTCTTTTCTTATTAAGTCTTACATAATTTCTTCTTGCATGTAAAATTATAATTAGGTGCCTAAACTTTTTATTCAATATGTTTGACCTCAATCTTGCCTCTTTTTACTACCTTTGACTTTTATTTCCTTCTAAATGAAAAATTTGCAAATTGGTTCTTATGTTTCTTCATGAAGTGGTAAATTACATTTTGATCTCTAAAACTTTTTGTTATTTATAATTTTGCCCTTATTTACTTGTTTGACCATTTTAACTTTGTTAATCACCTTATTGATGTCAAATTATGATTTTGCCCCTAATTTAATATGTAATTACATTTTTACCCTTTTGAGTCTATTAATCATGTCTTTCATTTTACTTCTTATCTAATCACATATATGATCTCTTTCATACCTATTTTGCTTTTTGATCACTATTTTCTCACGTAATTACGATATTGCCCTTTTTAAGTTATTAATTGCATTTGATACATTATTTCTTATTTAATTAACTTTATGGCATCCTACATGAATATTTTACCATTTTATCCTCATTTTCTTATATATTTATAGTTTTGCCCCTTGTAAACTTATTATTCTCATTCTTCACATTATTGCTTACCCACTCAACTTTATGACATTCTTTATATGTGATTTATCATTTAGTTCTTATTTTCTTATATATTTACTATTTACCTCTAGTGAAGACTAGTGAAAATTCTCCAACCAAATATTCAAGATGAGGATCTGACTGTATGAATATACTGTATGACTGTATGTTAGGTGACTACTTGAGCATAGCCATCCCTCAGAACTATATGTATGATGTGACTGCTTGCACATAGCCATCCCTTACAGTCAATCTAATCTCGTGGTGCTACCATAGTATATGGATTCCTATGGCTAGCTATTACATCCTAGTGTCCCAGATTACCCACGATACACTAAGGGCAACTAATTATCTTACTTTATGTTATATTTTCATGCCAAACTTCATGTTATTTCTATTATGTATCATATCGTACTTTCCCATTCTTCGTGCAATCATCTATATCACATGTGAATCCATGATGTATATGGTAAATAACATCCATACATGATGAAAACATGATATTAACATAATGTACATAATTCAGCCAAGACATCTTAACATGCTTTCATCATAGTTTTTCTTATATTATCATACTTAACATGCTTTAATGGTTATTTTAGGCATTTATATATTGATATACATTTTAATTTCACCATTTTCATTTTGTTTCCTTTATTTACATTATTATGTTTACATGATGAACATGGTATCCACATGTTTTTTTAAGCTCAAATTATTCATGATATATTTATTCATCATTATATTATATATTTTATTCTTAATTTGTATTGAAACATCAAATTAACATATTATACTATATGGTACCTAATTCGGCCAAGATGTAATCTTCCTTCATACGATTTGCTCCTACTTCAATTCATGTTTATTTCATATTAAAACATCATATTACTATGTTATCTTAAATTATTTCACCTTATACCTTTAATTTCTTAAAGTTACATAATGTTACATCATTATGTACACATAGTAAACATTATGCCCATGTATTTATTCAAGCTCAAATCATTTTAATTATATTCATTTAACCTAATATAATACATTTTATGCTTAGATTGTTAATTAACATCAATTTATCATATTATGCTTCATTATGTATAATTCGGCCAACATTGGATTTCCCATTTCCAAAGTGTTTGCTCTACTAATTCGTACTGAAATCATCTTAATTCATCATTCTAACATGTTATCTCAATTTATTTCATGTTTTTACTCAAATTTGTAAAGTTACATAATGTAAATTCTAAGTAAATTTCGTGTAATTAAATGAAATAGGCTATGGTTTGCATCCACTAATCTTATTTTGACTTGAGAATGACCTGCTCTTCCTTCTCCTCTCCTTCTTTCTCCTTGTCTTTGTCTTTCCCTTGAATTTCCTCATTAGGTTGAATTTAGAAGGGAGAAATTAATGAATTTTAGCTATGAATTTAAACAAACAAAAGCTACTTAAGAACTTTAATAATCATGGTCTACAAGCTTATGAAAAAATTCCTAGCTAATTCTAACAAAAACTCAAATAATTACCTAATTAATTTAATCTTCTCTCACTAAAAATTCTCCACTTTAAAGCCTAATATTTCTTCAATTCAATTTCTAAGATGTGAAGGATGATTTCTAGAGTATATGAGTGAAATTTGAGCTTGAAATATGGTGGGAGGAAGAAGAAATGAAGAAAATATGGTAGAATGGCAAGGAAAAGGGCTGGTTTGATTTTCTCAAGAAAAGGGGAAGACTATGGAAGATTTCTAGGAAAAATTAAAGATAATTCTAGACCTCTCTAGTCTGCCCTTAATTCACCAAATCTAAGGTCAAGATTCCTCCATCTACTATTTGATCCAAAGGTTTGTTTTTAAGCCACTTATCACCATTTCATGGGTCCTTACACCTTCTTAGGCTATTTTGCTGCATGTAGGTGATTATGTCTCATTTATAATAACATTTATATCCTTAGATATTTTACATATGGTAATTAAGCCTTTTAATTAATTCAATCTTCATTTTTTGCCATTTTTCATTGTTTTTTCGAAAATTGATGTTTTGTTTATCATAATTTCCTAAAATTTTATCCCATGTGCAATAGAATACATAAAAGCATGTTTTTAAAATTTCATCTCATTCTGACATTATTTCAGTATACTTCCAGCTTTGAAGGTAATTTTAGTCGATCAAAAATCTAAAATTTTGAAATTGTTAGAAAAATTATTTTTCACTTTCAATGGCTCTTTTATGCCATTTCTAATGTGTTTATGTGATTAAAATAATTTTTAAAGGTCTTTATAATATTTTAAGGCTCAGCTAAACTTTTGGATCAACCCTTTCTCTAGTACCGAGCAAAATCTTCGTTGTCTAATTTAAGGGCCCATTTGACATTTTCTCAAATTATACCATCAGATTTTGTTTAATACCTATTTTATTTTTCTAGTGTTAAATTAAACTATCTGTAAGGTCATCCATCTTCAAATTTCCTTGGCCTGAATACATTTAACACTCGCACTTTTAAATTTTCCAGTACTACACTATTGTAATTACTTTAAAAACTATTTTAGGATTACTATTCATGCTCTAGAATGTACCAGGCATGTTAGACATGAATTTTGGGATGTTACACTCCTTATGTTGCTCATATTCATGATACCTCAAGCAAATTTGGTAAATTAGGATCAAAAGATAAAAAGAGTATATTTGTGAGATATTCTGAAGTATCAAAAGGATACGTATTCATGGGTGAGCAAGAAAATGGCATAGTGATAGAATTTATATCATGAGATGTCATTTTCTTAAAAAATAAAATTTTAGAGTTGGACAAAGTGAGTCAAGCATTCAATTTCTATGAAACTCAAGAAGAGGAACCATCAGGATCACTCCATTTAAGTAGGAGGGAATTTGAAAATAAAAGTTCAAAACCCTCTTCCCAATGATTTAGATGTTCGAGATCCTTACTATAGTAAGAGTATTCCAAACTCCAATAGGAGCATGAAAAGTCAGGACCCTTACTTGAGTATGAGTATTCCTAGCTCCAGTGGGAGCATGGATCTCAATCCCAATGGGAGCATTTCAAATTATGATAAATCTATGAGATATGTTTATCAAGAATCGAAACTATAAAAATCTAAAAGGAAAAGTGTTCCATGCTGATGATTTGGTATCGAAGGCTCGAATGAAACCCTTTTAGCTACCCCACAAGATGTATACAAGAAGCTTTTATGCCTAGAAAAAGAAAAATGGATTAAGTTAATGGAAGAAAAAATGGCATTTATGATATTAAACCAAGTTTGGGAACTGGTTGATCTACCGAAAGGATGCAAACCAATTGAAAATAAGTGAATTCTCAAAGTAAAGTGAAAAGCTGATGGAAGCATTAAAAGATATAAAACTCGACTAGTCGTTAAGGGATTTACACAATAGAAAGGGATTGACTATGAGGAGACTTTCTATCCTGTTGTAAGATTTACATCTATAACGTTAATTCTGCCTATTGTGGCTAGTTTAGACCTAGAGCTACATCAAATGGGTGTGAAGATTGCTTTCTTCAATGAAGGATTAGATGAAAAAATTTACATGGGATAACCTGTAGGTTTCATTAAAAAAGGTAGCGAACGTAAAGTTTGCCGATTGAAAAGATCAATATATGGCCTTAAACAGTCTTTAAGATAATGGTATTTGAGATTTCATGAAATAACCATGTCAAATGGATCTAACATGATTAATGAAGACTATTGTGTTTATTGCAAAAGCTCTAAAGATAAATTTATCATTTTGAATTTATATATAGATGACATACTAATAGCGTAAAATGACAAAAAGTACGTAAATAAAATTAAAGGTTGGTTGTCCTCCAACTTTAAAATGAAAGATATGGGTCAAACAGAGTACATTTTTGAAATTAAGATTTTAAGAGATCATTCAAGAAGGTTGTTGTCTCTTTCACATGAGACATATATCAACAAAGTCCTTAAAAGATTTAATATGCAAAATTGCAAACCATTGATAACCCTATTTAAAAATCAATTTCTTAGCAAGAGTATGTATCCTGAGACACTAGAAGAAATAGAACACATGAGGAACATTCCATATGCCACTAATGTGGGTAATCTAATGTATGTAATGTTGTGTACAAGATCTAATATATGATATGTAATGGGCATAGTAAGTAGATATCAGTCCAACCCAGGTGAAGCACATTGAAAAGTAGTCAAAAGGATACTTAGATATCTCAAAGGTACCACAGACTATTCTCTATATTATCAAGGCAAGGATCTGCAATTGAGAGGATACATGGATGCTGACTAGAGAGAAGATGTGGATGAGAGGAAATCCACTTCAGGATTTATTTTCTTGCTTGGCAAGTGTGCCATCTCATAAAGTAGCAAAAAACAGACATGTATAGCCTTGTCAATAATGGAAGCTTAATTTATCACTTCTTCAACTATAGCACAAGAAGCAGTTTGGATAAAAAAGTTTATGGACCATTTACGAGTAACTACTTTAGAGAAATCCATGGTCGTCTATAGTGGCATTCAGTTATCGATAGCTTATATCAAAAATCCAAAATATCATAGTAAGACTAAGCATATCAACATTAAGTATCATTACACAAAAAATATAATTGCATGAAGAGAAGTGAACTTACAGTATGTTTCCACATAAGATATAATAGTAGATTCATTGACTAAACCTGTATCGAGAGATATGTTTGAAAGACACATTAGATCTCAGAGTTTGTATAGGATATGAGTTGTATTGTTTTCTTATGTAATGTAATATCCCACATCAGTTGGTAAGGCGAACGAAGTAGTCCTTATAAGGCTATGGATACCTTACCCTCGTAGACGCGTTTTGGGTAATTCACCCAGGAACAAATCCGTGAGGGCCTCGACCCAAAGCGGACAATATTCACGAGCGATAATCCGGGGACGTTACAGTTGGTATCAGAGCCGGTGTCGGATCGGTGTGCCAGCGAGGACGCTGGACCCTCTAAGGGAGGGATTTGTAATATCCCACATCGGTTGGTAAGGCGAACGAAGTAGTCCTTATAAGGCTATGGATGCCTTACTCTCGTGGACGCGTTTTGGGTAATTCACCCTGGAACAAAACCATGAGGGCCTCGGCCCAAAGCGGACAATATTCACGAGCGACAATCCGGGGACGTTATATGTAATCCCTTAACATTATAATTTATGAATAATAATAAAGTTCATTATTTGTCAATACATGAGTGTGAATGTTTATATGTGAATATTATTATTATTTATTATATGATTGAGAATATCAGACAGAGAAGTAGCTCACTCACTCAAGTGTTTACCTTAGTTTTGACAATGAGTTGACAAACACTCAAGAGCCTGTTCAAAATAAAAGTATCATTTTGCAGAAAATACAAGATTAGTCTTGTTAAGGTGTAAGATAAAGGCATACATGAGATTGTATGCTTTGGATTGAGATCCAAGCTGGATTAAATGTAATCCCATGATAAGTTAAATGTAAGTATCATAATATATCCTAAAAGCCAGAGGTAATCCTGAAGTGGGTGGACTAAAGTTGGATGCTTTGGTGCATCGCAATCTTATGCTTCTGTATCATGTTAAAATATACATTTTGCAAGATATGTGCTCCTTAAAGGGAAGGAAAGAACATCATACCTCATGTTTCATTCCAAGTATGCTTAGGTGACCAAGGGAAGGGAATTTCATAAGTGAATTATCTCAACTTTATCTAGTGTGAGACTCTATTGAATAACGACCCTTAAAACCCGTAACTTATCCTTGAAGTATGATTTAGTGTGGCTAGCTGAGTTAGTCTCCAAAAGGCTACAAATAAATTCGACCTAGTAGATTTAACTAGAAAAGCGAATTGAATCGTGATGGATGGCATATACTAAGAGGAAAAGATAGCCTTCCAAAATCATTTAATGGTTTCGTGGTTCACCGGCATACCTATTATGGTCTCTATGAGTAGAAACATAATAGTGAACACGAAAAATTATTTTATGAGAAAATGAGTTAAAATAGTAAATGTGAGAAGGTAATCTGAGGTTGAGCACACATGAAAAAGAAAGATCTTGCTTTTACTTTTCGAGATACTACATAACCCTAATAGGTGTGTGGCACTAGTGCTCTCGATGTATGCTAGTTAAACGGTCTATTTGTCTATATGACTGGAGATGTTGACTGAAAAATATTCCATCATGTGTGAGTGGGAGATGATAGAGTTTGGGTGTGCCTATAACTCTACTAATATTTACCCTATTTAGTTTAGGATAATTAATTCTTAATTCAAATGGGAATTAGAGTTAGACTAAGGTTCTAACTCTTATAACCTCTATAAATAGGGGTTTAGATAATCTAACTGAGGTTACACTCTCCATAATAAAATTCTCTCTTCCATTCTACTTCTTCGAATCTCTTTAAGGAATTTTTAAACCGTGGAAAAGTCGCCTTTTTCCTGGCGTGCGTGCTCGTGGTTAAAAGCCTTTTGCCAGTAACATGAAAGTAATATCTCATCTTTCTACTAGTGTCAACGGTATTAGCACTTCAGAAGGTAAATATATTTACCTTAATTTATTGTACTTGTGCTATTTTGGGTGCATAAATGCTATCATATATTAATTATTAGGGACAATACATAAAGTCTTCCTAATATTATCAAAATTTTATATACTATCCCACTGGATTAATTAAATTTATACTGCACCACCACTTAAACTTGTTAAAAGTATAAAGTAATACATCATTTACTATTAAAAACTATATGAAATGTCCGTAAATTTGTTAAATTATCCTCCTATTACCCTTCAAGTACCACATGATGTAATTTTTACTTGTTTTTTATAATATGCTATATATCTATAAAGGAAGATAAATTGATTTTTAAACAAGATTAGTGAGTAGTTTGATAATCAATTTAAGTGGTAATTTGCTAAACAGTAATAATTTAGGAGATGATTTGTGCGTAGTAGCTAATTATTATGGTTTATTAGATTAAACTACAAATGTTTAGTTAAACAAAGCTTGACATGCGGTGTTGACTGAAATTCTATGCGTCCAATGATGCAAGGGTTTTATTGAAGCTGCATGACATAATTTAATTAATTTTAAAATTCTTAAATAAAATTAAAATAAAATGGACATATATATCTATTGGTCAAAAAGCTATTTAGACATTTCCACTTACATAGTATTATCATGTACATTTACAAATAAATCATCCTAGCCTTCATACAATCATACGAAAAACGGGGGCATTTGGGGTAAAGAAAATATGTTTGGTTTGGTTGCTCGGCTCGGGTTTGGGAGATAAGTATGGGGCTCTCGTGCCGAAGAAAAAGGGACAGATTGGTGGGCTGTCTTCCCGCCTTTTAAACCGCTGCCCGTCGTACACCTCAGCATATCTTCTCTCTCATTGTTTTTTTCTTTCGCTTTTCTGTTTTATTTTGTTTTTTTAATTCATTCCCATTAGCATAATTTTGTTCTTTAATATTTTTTCAAGATATTTATTTTAGATGCCAAATAAGGCCTTTACATTTATTTCAATAGTTAAAAAGTTTTAATTATTTTGATCGAATTGATTTTAATTTTAAATAATTAAAATTGAATTAAAATCTAATATACTAATATGTTTAATTTAACCAACGAAATAGTCAATTATTGGAACTGTAATAAATTAAAATTGTCAAATAAATCGATGAAAGGAATTTTAATGTATTTCATTTCATCTTTTTTTTTTTTAAGGAGCCTATTTAGCTTAATATCAATTCTTTCAAAATAAAATTGGACAAACCAAATATAAAATAAATTTAAATGTTCTATTTAACTGTTAAACCTATATTCCACTTTCAAAAGTTACATTTAAAAAAAAAAATCAAATCTTTCACTTTTAGTGTTGCATAGAAATAATTTACATCCATGGGACGTAAAATTTTATTTCCAACTTAAAAAAATTCAATATTATACTCACCTCTTTTCTTTTCAAATGTTCTTTTATAACTTTTGTTTTCTTTTTCCTACATAAAATGTTTTAAGAAATAGGAGAATGCTAATTGGCTATATCAATTATACATTGATGGAATGAGAGTCTTTTATTGGAGTGGGAGGGTGGAAGTCTTATTTTGACCACGAAAAAGAGAAAATTAACGAAGAAAGAAAAAAAAAAGTGAGAGAGAAATGATAAAAGTTTTATTTTTCAAGTGCTGTTCATATTAATTATTAAAGGTATATTTCTGTTTTCAAATAAAAAAATACTTTTTAAAAAATTGAGATTGTTTAATTTTTTAAAGAATATTTTTCATCATATGTGAAAATCTTAAATGACATTTGAAAAGAAATGAAGAGGATAAATTTAATTATTTGCATAGACGAAATTTAAATCGATGTTAATGTCGATTTCTAACACACACATATATATACCACAAAATGTAATACTATTATATCGAATTTATCACAATGTAATTTAACAATTATTCCAATACAATATACATACAAAATACAATCTATTTTATAGGACTGTTCAATACTTGGGTTGAACCAACCAATTCAGTCAACTCAAACCGATCAAACCAAGAAAATATGGTTTAGATGGGTTGTTGGTCGGGTTGGGTAAATAATTTCAAATTTAAATGATTGAAGGTCGGGTTATGTATCATCTGTCGGGTTATTAACTAAACCGACCGCTCTCCATCTCTCTCTCTCTCTCCATCGTGCCCTAGAAACTATCCTCAGCTGCCTTCTACTCTGCCGCTTCTTCTTCTTCTTCTTCTTCTTCTTCTTCCACCAATAAAATATATTTCCATATTTTGCATCATGACAATATGATCGTCTCTCAGCCGCAATGCCACTGCCTCTGCTTTCCGGAGTCGATCCCTGCTTCCGGTTAGTCTTTATGATTTTGAAAGATCTGAAGTATTTGTCTCAAATCTGAATTGTTTATGATTTTTATTCACAAGTCATGTCTCAGATCTAAAGTATTTCTCTCTGTTTTATGTGGCTATTCTCTCTATTTTTTTTCTTTTTTCATTAATTTTTTTTCTCTCGATCTAAAGTATTTGTCTCAGATCTGTTTCAAGAATTTTTGTCTGAATTTTGTTTTTCTCGATCTGATGTTGGTTTCGGTGTGGTTGTTTGTGATGAATTTGGTTTGTTCTTGCCTCAATTTGTCACCATTTTAGATGCTACTGGAGTGTGGAGAGTGCCTCAATTTATCATTAATTAATCCCACTGGTCCAAGTCTCAGACAAACATTTTGGTTTCATTCGCCTTAATTAATCCTTTTCCTCATCCACTTTGTCCTCTTTCAGGTATGTACATTTGTTTAAATTAAGAATTGTATATTCTGTATCATTTGTCTTTGACCAATATACCTGATAAGCTGTTTCTATGCCTTGTCCAGAATGCTTTTGAGCTAACATACTTTTTCTGGACATGGGTAAGGAGCTATCCTTCTATTTCCTTCTTGGTTTTTTTATATAGGATACGAATGGATTAATTCTCATGATTCTTTAAACTTCTGCAGTATGAATACAGGTTGTTAATTTCACAGGGTAGGAGCCCAGTTTCTGTGCAGCTACATAACACTTCCACTCTACGCCCTTGTTACTGAGGTAATTGATTCTGCGCATTTTGGTTTGTTTGCCAAATTAAATGCAAGTAACTGAAGATTAATGTTTTGGCGATAAATGATAGCTATTCATATGAATTTGCTTTGTTACATGATTAAATTATATGGAGTGGAATTTATTTCACATAATTTGTCAGACTTTTTACTCAAGAAAATCCTTTTTAGGCTTTTACTCTATTTTCTTTTATTCTTTAGGAGGATCAGACTTTAAGACTTAATTTTAAGTTTAAGTTTAGAGTCATATTATAAGAAACATATATTTTATCATGACCATATAATTTTTTAGTAATCCAATGGGTTTTAATATCTTTATAATATGAGTACCATTGATTGGAGAAAATTAATTCATAATTAATTAGAGTTTGCAGTATGATAACCCCAACACTTGATTTTGTTAATTATGGCTTTGGAAGTGTCATTTATACCAAAAGAAACTCCATAATCTCTTCGCCCACCAACAATATTTTAATAGTAAACAAGATCAGAAATGATACGCCATTGGCATTCTTTAACTATTCCTAATTGTTATTATTAAACCTTATGCTCCGTTTTCATTTTTAGCTACAGATATACAAATGTCATTTTAATATTGTTGGTTTAGTAATTGTTTCACTGTATACAAATGGCCCATTGATTTGTTTTCTTCAACTGCTCAAGTAGCTACATTAGGCCCCATTTGATCTAATTGATGATTTTAACTTGTAGATATACATAAACTGCTTCTCTTCATAAACTGCTGCTTTTGCTGTATATTTAGTTGTTTAAATTACTTCTCTTCATAAGCTGTTGCTTTTGCTGTATATTTAGTTGTTTATTTATTAATGGCTTTTAATTGTCATTAATGGCTTTCCCCTTCCATACAGATTTTGATTAAATTTACAGAAACTATGTTGCTGTTAAATTTAATTCTTCTTACATGCTTGTTGCTTTAGTGACTTGTGTAATTCATGTTTGCTAGTGGGGTTGTGGTTGGGTTGTATTTTCAATATTATATTTAATATTTATTTTATTACAGATTTATCATGGATGAAAGTAATCCAACCTCATCAATGGAGGTTGAAAACGAAGATTTTGGGAGTAGAAGTGTTTCTTATCCTCCTCGCCCCATCCCTAGGAAAAAAAGTAGTAGATTGGGTTCTAGAAAAACTTCTGCTATATGGGATCATTTTAGATTGATAGAATGTGGAGATAAAACTAGGGCAGTTTGTGTATATTATGAGAAATCATATGCATCTGAATCCAAGATTCATGGAACTAGTACTCTATGGGCTCATTTAAACAACCAATGTATGAAGTATCCTTATAGAGTAATTAGGGAATCGCAAAAGGGTTCTAGTTCTAGTTCTGGGTGTAGGAGTGAAAGCCCTAGGGTGAAGGGTTTTGAGGAACTTAGAAAGGAGCTTGTTAGGTATGTCATATTGGATGAAGTTCCATTTAAAGCTGTTGAGAAGAAGGGGTTTAGGAATTATTCATATGCTTTGGAACCTAGGTTTGTGGTTCCATCTTGTATTACTGTGGCAAAGGATTGCTTGAAAGTTTTTAAGGAGGAGAAGTCAAAGTTAAAGCGTGCCTTAGAATCTCAACGTTTATGTCTTACAACGGATTGTTGGACATCTGTTCAAAATCTAAATTATATGTGTTTAACAGCCCATTGGATAGATAAGGAATGGAACTTGCATAAAAGGATTTTGAATTTTTGTCAAGTGCATAGCCATAAAGGGGAGATAATTGGAAAGATGGTTGAAACCTGTTTGCTAGATTGGGGAATAGATAAGATTCTCAACTATTTCTCACACTAATAGTTGATAATGCAAGTTCCAATCATGGTGCTATTAATGGTAGAAGCACTCGTTTGCTGCCAAAATTGGTTGGATTCAGCTTCAATTAATCTTCGAGAAGCAATGGACAATGTGGAAACATATGAAGAGGTTGAATCAGGTGTTGTATATTTCTGAAGTTATGGTTTTTATGTTATAATTTGAAATGAAATTAACTTTTCTAACTCATTTTGTCTGACAGATTTTTCAAATTTGCGTGCACTTTCAATTCAGGAGTGATCGGAATCTAGAGGCATTAGCATCTGTTAGAATTTTTATGCTTTTTTTTTACATTTGATTGATGATATTATATTTTAGTACAATTTTTATATATAAATTTTAGTATTTTTTACTTTTAAATTTAGTGCAATTTATAATTTAATATAATTATTATTTTGTTTATTATTTTATTTTATAAGTTCTAAAAAAATGATGAATACAATAGTTAATTTATTTCAAACCGTATTCAAACCACTACAAAAAAATAGGGAATTAGCGACGGAGAATTCTATGGCTAATTGATGAAATTTCGTCGCTAAATTACTATAGCGACTAAACGACGGTTCGTCGTTTTAGCGACTGAATTAAAAAAACAGTCGCTATATATAGCGACAAAAATTCCGTCGCTACAGTAAAAATTTCCATCACTAATTAACCTTAGAATCAGTCGTCTTTATAGTAAAAAAATATTAGCGACCAAATAATTCGTCGCTATTTTTAGTTGCTAAAAATATTTGTAATTTCAAGGAATTAGCTACGCCAAATTCCGTCGCTAACAATGCAGCAGAATTTATTTTTAATATTTTATTTTTTATTATTTGCAATATATTTTTTGTTATTATTATTATTATTGTAATCTTCAAAATTTAATTTATATAAATAACGATCCACCAATATTATTACATTAAAAAATATAATATTAAAAAATATATTAAATTTTGTAGTATAATATGATTACAAAAATAATAAAAAAGAAACTAATCCATGTGTTGATGGAGCTTATTACATTAAAAAATATAATATCACAAAAATACATTAAATTTTGTTGCACCACCGAGCAGGTGGAGTTGGCCAATGAATGGCCATACACCAACAAGTTCAGTAGCCTTTCTATTCTTGCTACCTTTTCCACTCTTTACCTCCTGAAGCCTTGAATTGCAGACAAAGATGAAGAAAACCATAACAAATGCAGTTAATGTTAAAAAACAATCCATAGTTAAAGATTCACACATATAAAATTGAAATTCCAGTCTATTTATAGACTTTAATTTTTTATATCAAATCCATAGTTAAAGATGCACACTGAGTGTTCTAGATTTAGGTACAATACATTATTTAAAAAATTTCTCCTACAATTTTTCTAACCAATAAGCACTTTTGGAAACAATATCCAATCACATAATCTCCTTATGGACATATATACCACATAATGCATTGGTCATTACTTTATAATCATAAACTATTAAATTTAGTTTATACAAGGGTGACTAAAGAAATTTATTCATCTTAATACACAACTTACATCTGCTGTCAGGAGGTCAAGTTCCCAAGGGCTGTGGAGGCACTGGACCTATGAGATTTCCAAGCTGTGGAGGCACTTAATGGATACATTCTGACCCAAATTCCTGCATCATAATTGAGTGATTCAATTAAGAAATGGAAACAATTAAGGAATTTTTTTTTCTAAATAAATAGTAATGACTTACAAGTCCATTAGCTCCTTAAGCTCAAAAAGTTCACTGGGTACATTAGCTCAGTACATGAAAGCATACATGGACATGATCTAGAAGCAACAATATAGTTTTAAATGTCTTTTAATTATGCATAAACATCCTGGCTCAATGCACCTATTTATTTGTAACATCATCATAATTGGCATGTGGATAATCAAAAGCCAATTTAATTCTCTAATTAAATAAGCAAAAACAGAACTAAAGATTTAAAGGATGACTAATGAACAAATAAATAAAAACAAACATATATATATATATATATATATATATATATATATATATTTCACTAAGCAAATGGCTAGTCCTAGGCTCAAGAGTTATAAAAATTCCAACTCCTTGCAAGTTTCCATCACTTCCAATTCTAAAACTTAGGGCAAACAAGAAATTAATTAACTAAAATATCAACTAAAGACATAATGACATGTAA
This sequence comes from Excoecaria agallocha, assembly GCA_037975025.1. Classification (NCBI taxonomy): domain Eukaryota; kingdom Viridiplantae; phylum Streptophyta; class Magnoliopsida; order Malpighiales; family Euphorbiaceae; genus Excoecaria; species Excoecaria agallocha. The sequence goes on along the minus strand of CM075809.1, from coordinate 63,927,899 downwards.
TCATACTTAATAGCATTTTGGAAGAATATGGAATAAGATTCCTGTTACCGACCTAAGCTAGAAGAATGAAGAAGAGTATAATATCATTAGGAAATTTAAACTTGAGTTATTTAAATGATATAATAAGTTTCAATAAAATATTTCTTCTTGCATATGCTTGAAGATTACTGCTCAATTTTAATTACAAGATAATTAGAAGCCCACAAATACAATTTCCTCAAATAATCCTTTGAAAAAACAAAAAGAACTTTCAAGTTCCACCAAAAGCAACCTGGAAGAAACAGAAATATAATTGCCATTGCTTTTCCTTTATTTGGTTCGTGAAAAGATAAAGAAAAGGTTGGTAAAAACTTCTCTCAGTCATTCTCCAATTATGGATACGGTCCTGCAGGGAGTTAAGAAGATTAATGTCCTTGCCTAGAAATGCACGATGTTCAAGCAAGCAGTGGAGAATTTAGCGTGCAAAAACACATATTTTGGTTCCCAAACCGTGTGCATTTTGTCTATTAAATCATGAACGTCAGTTTGTTCAGACTAAGCCTTCCAACTTTCACTTTGTTAGAACTAAGCCATAAACTTGAAGGGCATAATCTTGACAAAATAAAATTTAATGGGCTTAATACATATAAGTTCAAAGGCTAAAAAAGGCAGTTTTTTCTACATAGTCACAGTCAAAGCAATGTCTTTTTCTATCAAATAGCAGCAGCTTCATTAGTTAGGATACAAGGCTACTGAACCTGGAGAACACCAACAAGGGGGGAGGAAGGCATGCCGTCGAATATGAATTGCACAAGTAGAGATGGCCATAGACAGTGGTCTCATACTTGGTTTAACACAATGGAGGCACACGAAATTTACAGGACCCTACACAAACACATACAATTTGTTATAATGTAAGAAATGTATAAAAAGTGTAAGCATGCAGTATTGGAGAACTTAATGAGAAAGAAAGTAACAAAAGGCAATTTTTGCTTAAGCAATGGAAGTACCTGAGTAGTAAAGACTAGTAATTCGCCAATTGCAAAAAGAATAAGGAAAATGTACATGCTTTTAAAATAGAAGGCAGCCAAACAACATATTGCTAGATTTAATTTCCCCTAAATTAAAATCTAGGATTTCCCCTAAATTCTCATTAAATCCCTAGATTTAATTTCTATCATAATCCTTAAATCTTCCACTAAATCTCACAAATAGGGGGTTAAGAGAACTTACCTTATGAATTAATGGAGAAAATTGCAACCAAGGAGGTGGGAGAGGAAGAGAATACCGAAGCAAGAGAGAGAGGAGCACAGCCTGCTCTCTTTGCGCGAAGAAAGAGGAAGAATGAAGGGAAGGAGGCGACGGTGACACCAAGTGGAGTCGCGGTAGTGGTGGGGCGACGGCGGCATACGGTGGCTGGTGGGGAACGGCGACGATGAAGAGAAAGGAAAGGAGAGAAGAGGGGAAAGAAGAAAGAGAGTCGGTGAAGGAGGAGGAACCCGACTCTCCAAATATAATTCAACATAAAATAAGCCCCACCCCAAAACGACGTAGTTTTGGGTGTGGAAGTGGCAAAAATCCAATTAGGTCCCTCAATTCTAAACCATTTAACAAATAGACCCAATTATCCTTCTTTTATGCAATTAAACCTCCTAAACAATTATAATTCAATCTATATATTTAGTTTATTTTATTTAATCTCATTATTTAATATTCATTTTATTACCGAGTCCGAATAAAAATTTCGGATCAGTCTAGAGAATTCTAGGAACTCTAGAAAAGAAATGAATTTATTATTATTATTATTATTATTATTATTATTATTATTATTATTATTATTATTATTATTATTATTATTATTATTATTTCTCTCATATAACTTAAATTGTGTTAATTTGTGATTTAATTAAAACCAATAATTTTATTTACTCTTAATATCATTTTAAATCATTTATTTATTAATATTTATCGAGTCAGTCCGATTATTATTCGGGTAACTCCAAGTTGGGGTGTTACACAAACATTAGAGAGAGAAGAACAAAGAGCCCTTAATTGCAACTTCTGTCCAAAGCAAATCGGATAGGGTTAGAAAGCAACAAACACAATCTTCACCGTTCAAAATTAACAACAAGAAGTTTCAGCCATACTCACCAAAAATCAGGCCGATCTAGCGACAAATGATTTTTCGATCGTCTTCGTATACAAAAATGATCATAATGTAAAAATCCAAAAAACAACCTATTTTTTGCAACAAATATTGAACTTACAGACCTTAAAAACTAATCTTCATCGTTCAAAATTAACAACAAGGAGTTTTGAACGTACTCACCAAATATTAGGCCGATCTAATCGCAAATGATTTTTCGATCGTCTTCACATACAAAACTGGTCATTACGTAAAAAATTCAGAAAATAGCCTTTTTTTGCAACAAAAACTGAACTTACAGACTTTAAAAACTAATCTTCACCGTTCAAAATTAACAACAAGGAGTTTTAAATGTAGTCACAAAAAATCAAGCCAATCTAACGGCAAATGATTTTTCGATCGTCTTCGTATACAAAACTGGTCATTACGTAAAAAATTCAGAAAATAGCCTCTTTTTTGCAACAAAAACTGAACTTACAGACCTTAAAAACTAATCTTCACCGTTCAAAAGTAACAATAAGGAGTTTCGAACGTACTCACAAAAAATCTGCCCGATCTAATGGCAAATACCTACCTAAATGTCAAAAAAATGGAAGAGAAAGATGAATTAATATGATTTAGGACATTAAAAATCAAACCTTAAAAACTAATTTTCACCGTTCAAAATTCTCAGGTCACTCTAGTTTTGGGGCATTATAATTATAATATAATTAATACGATTTCAAGTAAAAAAAAATAAAATTAAAAAATTATAATGTGTCCGTCAATTTTCATTATTTTGTCTTTATATTCAAGGATGTTTTGATAAATATATATAATTAGAATTTTCAATAATTTAATATTTGATAAAAATTTTACAAAATAAAAATAAATTTCAAAATTTTTCATAAATATTTTAAATAAGATAATAAGTTTTATATTACTATTTTACAAATATTTATTTTTATTAATCTTTATAATGTAATTATAATAATTGTAACACATAGTTTATGTGTAAAATTAAATTATTTAAAATAATTATTAACCATAAATATGCATATAAATTTTTTATTAATATTATAATTTAATCTTAATTAGTAACGATAAATATGTATTTTTATTTTTCATTTATATTATAATGTTTGGAATAATTGAAATTATAAGTTTTTGAAAAATAGGCAAATAATATCATATAAAATATTTTTTTTAAAATTATTAAAAATAATTAGTAAACATAAATATGTATGTATATTTTTTATTAATATTATAATGTTTGGTAAAATCAATAAATAAAATTATAAATCTATTTAAAAATTTAAATGAAAATAGATAATATAATATAATATAATATAATATAATATAATATAATATAATATAATATAATATAATATAATATAATATAATATAATATAATATAATATAATATAATATAATATAATATAATATAATTTTAGCGATGCAATTTGCGACGCATTTCCGTCGCTATTTTTCTGAAACTTAATTTACAAAACTGAAAATATAGAAACAATTTTAGCGACAAATTCTACCGTCTCTAATCCGTCGCAAAAAAAGGCGCATTCTTTCCCGCCAAATTTAGCGACTGTTTTAAGTGTTTAGTCACTATTTCGTCGCTAAATTTATGACAAATACATTTCCACGACTAACACAAGAAAAAGCGACGGAAAATAATCCGTCGCTAATTTGCTGTTTTTTTGTAGTAAACCGTTTAAAAACCACCCCAAACCATTATAAATTATAATAAATAAACCTCCGCAAATTGCCCCAAACCGTCTTAAACCATCTATATTGGTTTGGGTTGGGTTTTTTGTATTTTTAACCCAACACAACCTATGAACTGCCCTACTATTTTATATATGCCACACGTAATACATAAAATTTTTTTCGTCGCATGACTCCGTTTGCATCCAATGTCTATCCTTTCTAACTCTTGCCTATAACCTTTAAATACATGTGTATAATAAATAGTTTATCACTAAATATAAAACATCTAGTGGTAGATAACCAATTAACAAATTTCACATTCACACATGCGTAATTTTAAAAAAAATCATTTTTACCTAATTTTATCTAATGTCCTACTTCATTTAAATTGATTATCTTTATTTCTTATTCTCATATTTTATTTTCTTTATTCCATTTTTCGATTTCTAATTTGCATTATTACCAACTTGCCATTCTCATTTCAATTCCTTGTACTGAATTGTCCATTTATTCTTAACACATCTTTGTCATCACTTAATTTTTAGTCCTTACAATTATTTTAGTATCATATTTATTTCCAAATTTAATGTTTGGACTACAATTTACTAGGGATGGGCATGGATTGGTTAACTAGTCCATGAGCAAAAAAAAAATCAGTCCATTAAAATATATTTTTTCAAAATACTAACCGTCAACCTGTCCATTATCATCGGTTAACCAGTACATCGATTTTGATTTTTTGAACTAGTTAATTAATTTTTTTCGGTTAATCACTACAATTTTAAAATGCAATTTTTAAAACTAAAATTTTCAAAATACTTAAAAATAAAAATTGAATACAATACTTAATTCAACTTCCCTTCAAATTGCAGTTCAAAGTGATATCATATCATTCCTAGCTAGTTGACCCTTGCCAAGAAGCACTAGTCTTGCCTTCCTCATATCACATTGAAGCTGAACTAAAATTCCATGAATAGGGTCTTAATGATATGTGCAAATAAAATGAATAGCCAGAAGAAAAAACAAAACATCAGAGCATAAATTGAATGTGAAGTTTCTGCTCCCATCCACCCATGTCAAAATCTTCAATCCAATCCACAATCATGTACCCCTATAGGAAGAAATCTACGAAAGCAACACTCGGAGAATTAGTGATTATAATGTGAGGTGGACAAAAGAGTGGTAAGTCCTGCAACAAACTCATGTTGCATACTCATCAACTAAAAGGAGATAAATTACGAATAGTGATAATTCATACATTTGTAAAAGGTTCTTACGGTATTAATATGTAGTAAAAGCATATCTAGGTCGTAATTAGCCCCATGCCATGGAACAAGCGTAGTTGACTAGTAGTTTACCATCAACACCAAAATTCTGAATCATTTGAATTGAAATGGTTATATAATTGGACAATATATAATGCCATCTCAAAATATGCTGAAGTTGGGAGAATTTCAGCGAGTAAAAACCCCTTAGTGTGAAGTTAATACCAAATAATCTATCCACAACAAAGATCTCAATCCTCACACACAAATATCATAAACAATCACACAGATGGAATCCATTCTTGTACACAAAAAATTTGTGTCTAAGTAAACAGATTGGATCCAGGTAAATCAGTTAGGCCATCTAAGATAATAACAATTATTTCATGTGAACTAAGGCATATTTCCACTTCCTCAAATCCACCAACAAAATTATTCATGCTCTAATGTAGTGTATAAACCATGTAATATAATCTTAAAATTATGCCTAATATATCACAGGACAAACTTGTTTATATATTTTCATCAAAATATTGCTATAAATATGGAAAATAATTGAATACCGACAACCATGTGATCGATGTTAGGTAAGTAAGAAATTGATACCGGCAATGAGAAAGAGTAGCGACGAGGAAGATGGCGTTGGCAATAGCGAGAGAGAGGAAGATGGCGAGATTGTGAGAAAGAGCAGTGGTGTGGGAGACTAGCGATGAGAGAGACCGGTGTATGGCGAGATTGTGAGGGTGAGCAGTGGCTAGTGATATTGAGGGAGAGCAGCATGAGGGGACTGTAAGATAGGTAGAAGATATATTAGGGCTTTTACCTTTAAAGGTTTTCTATTATATATATATATATATATGTGTGTGTGTGTGTAATTAAACCGATCGGTTAATCAAAATCATTGATTTTTTGAAACCGTAGATCAAAATCAAAATCAAAACCTGAAATTCTTAATATCTACTAACTTAGACCAAAAAACCGATTTGGTTAACGTAAAATTGGTTCGATTTTCGATTAACGATTTTTCTGTTTTTTTATCTGACCTTTACAATTTACCCTATGCCTTTTCCTTACCTTGATTTCCATACATTATTTCATTTCCTTACTCATTACACGGCTCAGTTCTCATTACCCAGTTTTTCTATGGTTCACGTTGTACCGAGCCTCTAATTAAATAAATATTTTATCTCTAAAGTACGTACTATATATGTCAACTTGCATTTCATCATACTCCTGCGATTCTATTCTTATCGTTATTATTTTGTTTAGGCTTTTGATTTTTTCACTTTAATTCTTATTTTCTTTGTCTACTCGTAGGGACTTTTTTAAAAATTTATTTTGAGAGATGATGTGTGAGTAAAAGTATTTGAAAAAATGAGGTGAGGATATTTAATCCCGCAACAGGACATTGCGGGAATAGAAGTGGGATCCGGTCAATTACGGTGAACGAGGAGGACCAAAAATGTTGAATAAATAGTGGGGCTCATTGTCTAATACCGCAACCATTGATTGCAGGAATAGAATAATTTTTTATTGTTTTTTTCTTGTACAAATTTGATTGGCTTGGTTCTATCAATATTACTGGTTCAAAATTATTTAAACCCAAATTATGACACACACAACATAAATATACAAAACAAAGTTCAAAATTTTAATATGAAAATTTGTAAAAAATTAAAATCAACAGTGAATATATTTTATTCGTATAATGCGTCATAACAATTCAAATATAAATATTAATATTTTTTTGAAAAATTAGGTATTATTTTGTATTAAAATATAAAAATTTAATAAAAAAATTTAAATAATAAATTCTTACCAATTGCCCGTAATAAGACAGTATAACGCATCATTTAAAATTTTTTGACCCATAAATACACAGTAAATGATTACCATTTTCAATAACTTAATAACAAATTTATCAAAAATATATTTAAACAATGTGTATGCTTACCATTTTCAGAATTTGATGACAGATATTATAAGTGGAACAATGCGTATGAATATCAAGCTAGGGTAATAACTTATTAATTACCCATAAATTACAAGATTTTATCTCGTTAGCTTAGTACTAGTTTAAGTGAGATTATTAGAAGTGAGGGCTAGGATTAAATGCTACCAATACTTATAGTGTTGGTGAGGATTTTTTTTTTAATTTTTTTGCCAAGGTGTTGGCGAATATTTGATTTAATTTATTCGGTTGATTTAGTTACTGTTATGGAAAAAAATTAAGTATATTCAGCTATTTTTATTTCTTTAAATTTAAAAATTGATAGACCGAACGAATAAAAATTTATATAATTATTTATAATTATAATTACGATTATAAAATATTAAGTATATAAATTTTGATTTTATTTAATATTAACCATTTTAAAATTAAATAGATCAAACCGGACCAATAAAAATTATACAAATTGTTGTTGTTTTTGTTATTAGTATCAATAATTTCAGGTTCTTTAGCCAACGAGAGAGAGAAAGAGATTAATTTCAGGTTTTTTAGCCAACGAGAGAGAGAGAGAGAGAGAGTGGGGTCCAGCTTTATCCCCGCAGCGACTGGTTGCGAGAATGAAAAAATACACCATTTTTCAAAATAAGTTGAAACGCATACCATTCCTCAAAATATTTTTTTTAAAACACACTAATATTAAAAAAGTTCCCTACTCGTATAGGTCATTTTCCTACCTGTTTTCTTAAAAATTAATAAACCAATTCACTCTTTATACTTACACCTTTGTTAAAATTTTCATTCAGTCTCCAACTTACATTTTGATACTAGCTTGAACTCTCTATTTTTCAAACCTTTCCTCTTATTACTAAATTACGATTAGGACCCTGAGTTAGGTTTCAACCTACTGTTCGTCCCTCGTTGGTTATTTTACTCTTAATTGTCATTTATCTTTTCTTAAATTATTATTTATGTTTTATTGTACGAATAAATTTTAAATTTTCATCTTAAAGTTTACTATTCATATACAGTAAACTCAGTGTTTTATTTTTATTTTAAGTTTTTAAGGCTCCTTCTTAATTTGCATTTTCCTCTTTGCTTTTCTTCTTTAATTTATTTTTATTTCCATGTCCCATTAAATTAAATTTACATATTTATTTTCTTAAATTATTAATCCCGGCTCTTGCGCTCTTAATTGCTTGTGAAATTACTATCTAACTCATATAATGTTTTTCTTTCTCATAAATGCTATTTTTATTAATATAATTTGGTCACATTAATTTTCAAAATGTATTCTATTATTACCGTTCTTTTTCTTTTTAATTACAATTTAATCCTTCTTTTATTCTTTACCTACACATAAGTTACTCATATCCACTTACTTACAATTTTAACTGTATTTCACCATCAATTACATAATTACCCCTTTTGTATTATTTATTTTATCTTCTTTCTCCAATTTTCTTAATATCTTCATATAATGTTAATTTACTATTCGATTTTTATTAATCATTTCTTTATCCATTTTTAGCCTTATCAAATTCAAATTTATATTCTTGATTTTCTAATTACTCTTTGATCCCTTTTATTATTGTTTTTATCCTTTGCTTACTTATTTCCTAGCTTTAGGTGACAATAACATTTTGGTCCTTAAACTTTCATTTGTCACATAATTCACTAATTACAATGTTAATTTATCCTTTTTACCCTTTTATATATTTTTTTTCATTTTTACCTCTGAATTTACACTTTAGTCCTTAACATTTCTTTATGTAAGGTTAAATTTTCGTTTAGTTTCTGTTGACTTTATTTTCTTACATTTTCATCGTTTTACCATTTTACTTCTCTTAATTATAATTTTAGCATTAATTTACATCTATGCCCCCATTTTCTCACTCAATTACATAATAACCCTTATTCATCACTTAACCATAATTTTCCCACTATTTGTTCTTTAATCAATTATTTTATTTACCACAACTCCTTAATTTTATTCTAATTTTACCATAATTTACAATTTAGTCTTAATTAAACATTCCAATTATATTAATTCAAATCCGATATAATTATTCTCCTTATTTGATTCGCTAAATAAAATTTCATCTCATTTAAATTTTAATTATTCCTAATTATTTTTCAAGTTTTTACTGTTCTTCTTTAATTACTTACTTTATGTGCAATTGCTTTTGTTTTATTACTTTCACTAATACCCTTAATTTAGAGTAAAATTTCTCTTTTGCTCTTAACATTTTCATCTTATCTCAAAATTATATTTATGGTGCCATCTTTTGTCAAAATTACAACTAGATCCTTAATTTTTATCAAAATGACATTTAAATCACTTCTTTTGTCAAAATGACATCAATTTCCCAATTTAACAATAATTACCGTTTTATCCTCCATTTACGAAATTTATTCCTTAATTCCATTTTTACCCTTCCTCATTACAATTTCATTCTCTTTTGACCATTTTACCCTTAATTACCCATTTTACTATATTTTTTTTTCATTTTAATCCTTAATTTCAGTCTTTATTCATTTTATTTACCATTTTCTCCCATTTTCATATATACACACACACTATTGTATTCTTTTAGTTCCATATTACTTTTAATTTAATCTTTTTTATAGAAATTAAGAAATGATAGTTATTTATATTTTTTATTATTTCCATCCGAAATATAAAATAAGTAATTAAGTATTATTGAAATATTAAACATCATGGTAAATAAATATAAATGAAAATTTAAATTGCACTTATAAGATAAATTTATATATTAGTATAATAAATAATTTATATGGTACATAATAAAAAAATATTCTATATGTTAATCATAATGTCAAAAAGAAGTGAATTATGTTAAAAAGGAAAAATGAACTAAAATTTTGAGATGCAAAGAGCAATGCATTAAATTAATAATTTTGTTGGAATGGACCATTTTTGGTTATTCGATTGAACGATACATAGCGTGTGATATATGTACATATCGAATATTTCCCGAATTGTTATATGATAGAAATTTTGAGTTATTTTCTTTTTATTTTTATAATTAATGGTATAATACAGTTTGAGTTTTTTAATATTGATTTTTGATATTTACAAAACTTGATTTCAAGATCTTATTTTAAAAAAAAATAAATACGGAATCAATGTAATAAATTCACTATTTGCTTACAAAAATTTTGAATTAAAACTAATTTAAATTATTTATATTAATAGTAATTAAAAGTGTTCAAAAATAAGTTACATAGACCACTATAAGACTTGAATACAAGATTTGAATCTAATTCGTATGATATATTTCGTGAGAAAATATGTAGGTTAACTTTTTTTTTTTTTCTTAAATAAAGTAGCCTATCTAATCTATATTTGAAAACCACAATGATTATTATATAATTTGTAAAAGCAACACTAGAACTTGCACGGCCAGTCCAAGTAAAGATTTGGACTAAAATCCTAAGCCTTACCATTAGTCGTCAAAGACAAATAATACAGTATTAGGTGTCCTTGGTGACATTTCTCTCTCTCTCAGGTATAATTATCTCTCCTGGGTTTTCTTCATTTTCTCTATATACGAAAAACGACACATTCTCTCTCTCTCTCTCTCTGAGAAACGACAATAATTCTGCGGTTTACAGGAATTCAAATACATCCATATATTAATTTATATGTTTGGAATTGGATCAATGTGTAGGGTTTCCACAACCATTTGAAGCAGGTAGCTCACTAATTAAGAATATTTATTCAGAAATTAAGAAGTACGAGTTCCAAGAAACCACAATAAGTAATAGTGGAAACGGTTAGAGAGAAGAGGCACAACAACACTTCATCAACAAGTGGAAATAATGGTGAAGAAGATGATGAATTGATTATGATGAGTAGTAATACCAATTTTAAGCCTGCATGGCTTCAAGGACTAATGGCTCAGACATTCTTTGGAGCTTGTGGTCTCCATGAAAATCGCAGGAAAAATGAGCAGAACATCTTTTGCTTGCTCTGTTGCGTTAGTATTTGCCCTCATTGTCTCTCGTCTCATCGCTCTCATCCCCTTCTTCAGGTTCTTTTTTTCTCTTTAATTTCTATGCATGCTCACTTCTCTTTCATTCGCTTATTCCACTATTAATTCCTAATTCTTTCAATGGGTTTTCTAATTTCTTCCAAATTTCTCTTTCCTTTTACTAGTTCCAATCAACTACACCAATAACAGATTTATTCTTATATACAGCTTTCAACAATTAAAACCTTTTTTTTTTTAATTGTTTATGGGGTTTTGAAAATTCTTCAAAATAATTAAGAATTTTTAGTTTTTCTTAAGATCTTATTCTCTTTACTTTGAAATCTCTCTGTGGACTCCTCCTTTAGAGTTCTTTTGTGAATTTCTTTATTATATAATTGAATTTTGTTGTAGGAATCTCTTACAGTTCCTAATTTTGATTCAAACTTCTTTCTGAGTAAATGTAAAAGCTGACTTTGCTGCTTTTGAGAATACAAATATATGATTTTCCAAAAAATCTCTTAATTAAAGTAATTATCAAAAAGTGTTTTGCTGCTTTGAATATGAATTTATTTGTTTTCCTAAATGTATCCTAATCTAATTAGTTCTCATCTCTCTTGTATAGTTCCTCTTTTACTCACAAATGATTTTCTTCTTCTTCTATATGGATATTTATGTATGTGCAATCTTAAACACATAAAATAAGTTAGTAATTATTCTATGGATAGAGATCTATATGTATGTAAGATTCACCAGATTAGTTTTTTCTTATGTGTTTTGAATAATTAACATGAAATTTAGGTGATTTATTTAAATATATATGATATTCTATAAAGGGATAATCATGTCTCCCCTGATTCCCACCTTTTGGATTTGGTTTGTTTCCCACATATGGAAGATTTGTTTTCTATCCATTTTTTCTGCAAAGGTTCCTCACCTGTTGCTTTCAAAGAAAGCGAAAGTTTGACCATTTTTTTTTATTGTTATTCATTTTATAAATTTATTGTAATTTTAGAAAAAAACAAACAAAAAAAATAGGGAACCCTTCTATTTCACATCCTATCCTGAGAGTAACTGTAGTCATTTGCCCCACATAGATGCTGTAATTCACATGTTCAATTGGCTAACGGTTCTCTATTTACTTGGTAATTAGGTGAGAAGATATGTTTACCATGATGTTGTTAGACTTGGGGATCTTGAGAAGCTTATTGACTGTTCTTATATTCAGGTACTTAATTATATATAATTTAAGAAATTAATGATGATGGACATTACTATGATAATGATATAAAGGTGATGATGATGTGTGGTTAATTATATTTGGCAGCCATATACGATAAACAGTGCTAAAGTGATATTCTTGAATCAGAGAGCACAGTCAAGGTCCTGTAAGGGCTCTGCCAATGCATGCTTCACTTGTGACAGGATTCTTCAAGACCCCTTTCACTTCTGCTCTCTTTCATGCAAGGTCCATTTCTTCTTCTTTTTTCTTTCCTTTTTTTTTTTTTTTTTCTGTTTTCATTTTTACTGCTTCTTTCTTCTTTAATTAACCTGCAAACTCCAAGTCTTTCTATCTTCTTTATTATTATTATTATTATTATTATTTATCTTTTGGTTGCAATTTTACCGGTTTCTATATAATCCTGAGAAACTATATTAAGCTACAAATTGATAGATAGCCAAAATCCAATTCGCAAGATTGGAGTTCTTTATCATTATGATTTTATTGATACAATTTGTTTTATTGTGATCACAACGTTAAATTGACCGTGAGGGTCGGAAATTCTGTTCTGTTTTGTGCATTGTGAAACAAATTCTTAGTCAACGAGTGATGATTTTTTTTTTCTGGTTAACTCAGAAATGAAATGATAAATGTGTATAGGTTGATCACATGGTGGATCAAGGGGAGGATCTCTCTGCCATTCTATACAGAATTGATGAATCTGATTTTGCATTTTCACAATTTGAAGGATTAAGGATGGATGGGTCTGAGATCATAGAAGATGATTGTCAAATTACCACAAGCTCTGTGATATTAGAAGACCAAATGCAATTCAAAAGCTCATCATGCTCGAATGAGACCATGGGCAGTTCTGGAATTTCGCAGGAACACGAGGTTGCAAAGAAGAAGAAGAAAGGAACTGGGTTCCTCCCAGGGTTTGTGCTTTCACTCAGCAGCAGAAGAAAGGGTGCTCCTCATAGGGCTCCTCTATCCTGAATTACTTCATCAAGAAAAAGAAAAAAAGATGAGTTTTTACTTATTAATAATAATATATAATATATTTGAAATTTTTAATTTGTATTTTTCATTTGATCATGTTCTTAACTAATTCTTAGCATGGAGAAAATTTGTGTTTCGGTGGTAATTTTGATAGAACGTTTCCATTACTGACCCAAAGTGGTTTTAGAGAGAGGTTATTTGGCAGTTAGCTACAGCCTCTTTACTCCACTGGTTTTGTATGATGTAATGGAATTTACACCCATATATGATATTGCTTTCTGCACTTTATTTTTCTTCTTTTTATTTTAATTTATTTTTCTTTTCTTTTTTTTTTTAATTTTTAAGTTTGTTGTTGTATGCGGTGAACTAGGAAAACGATTTGTTACCGAGTTCAAGTGGATATGATTCGAAAATTACCAGTGTATTGCCTGCTATGTACCGTCCGAATGGTTAGAGTGCATATTGCATAGCGCATCCGGATGTTGTGTACCGGATTAACATTTGATAACGAGTTTAAGTGGATATGATTTGAAAATTACAAGGTTTTTTGAATTAAAAATTGTTGATTTTGAATTTTTTATAAATAATATAAAATTTACATATCTAAAGTACAAATAAAATTATAAAATTTTAAAGTACACAAAATATATAAAATTAGTCAAATTACTAAAATATACATGAAAATAATAATCTCCAAGTTGAAAAAATAAATTTGTATAAAAAAATTTAAATTGCATTCAATTTTAGTTAATATAAACTAACTAAATTAACAAAAAATACACATAAAATATGGATAAATACAAAAATTAAATTCGAAATTATAAATTTAAATTTCAAATTATTGAAATAAAAATAAAAATACCAAAAAAATCAAACGAACACAAAATTAAGAATAACAAATAAATATTAGTGATTAAGATATAATGATATATAAGGAAATAGAAAGTTTTTAGTCTAAGACTTAAGCGGAGTGACAAAATTGATTCAAATCCAAAATTCTATCCAAATTCGTAAAAAAATTAAATAAATTCAACCTAATCCAAACAAATGCCCACTAGGTCAATCAAAAACTGATCCATTTTATTTTTCTATCCAATCCAATACTCATTGGATCAAACCTAAAATTGATCAATTTTATTTTTCAACCCATTCAATCTGTATCCAATGAATTTTTTTCCAAAATCCATCATCTCCCCATGAATTCTTCACTAAGCGATACTTTTTACCATCACTTGTTCCGTATACTAACCAATAATGGAAGCTTCTCCTACATACGATTCCATATAAAGGCACAATAATGGAAGTTTATTAATACTATTCAAACTTGTTTGACTATTTAACTAGAAATGGAAGTAGTAATAAGAGATGGGGTTGCAAATTGGTAGATAATGGAAGCAATGGTAATAGTTCAGAATCGGTCGAAGTAAGAATCGGCGAGGAAGACTCCAATGAGAGGAGTCAATCTTGCAATGCCACCAAAGTTGGTTAGGGTATTAGCTGCTTTAGTTAATGGCATATGAAACTATCATATTAAGTAGCTTATCATATTTGCCTTGAAACCCACCATTGCCAGTTTTTCACATACTTCATTTGCTGCACCATCAATTAACATTCAAAGATCAACAACTAAATACCAAAACAATAATTAATTAGTTTGGTTTAGTTTACTATAAAATATTAATTAGAAAATTTTATAATAATTTACATTAAGCCCATTGGTCGACTTAAATCCGTCCATCCTGTAATGGTCAAAATACCAAACTAGTCAGAAATAGTATTTTTCGATGGTGAGGATGAATAGTAGGAAAGAGTATGTCAGCAAAAGGCAGTGTGTAAAATTTGGAATGAAAATGAGATCAAATAAGTTCTTGAAAGTCGAAAATAAAAAAATTTTACGGTTTCATTTTAAACAGTGCTCAGGGTTAACTAAAAGTTTAACTAAGATTTTAAAAATAACAAATGACCTCTAAAAATTTTCAGATTTACATTAAATGAGATGTAGAATCATATGGTAATGAAAAATTAATTTTTCAGCAACTTTAAAAATTGGAGTATTAGACAGGTAAAAAAAGAACCAGATCAGAAAATAGTTTTCGATTGACTTAAAAATAATCATGAAATCTAATGAATATATTTTGAGGGTCAAGAAAATATTTTTAAGAAGGTTTGAACTCAAAAAGTAAGAGAAAAATAATAATTTCGATTTAAATAGTAATCAGTTGACTGTGAATTTGACCGGGGTTTTTATAATAGTAAAATATCTCTAAAAATTTCAAGAATTTTCAGTTGAGATCTAATAAGTATTTAAAATTATCTGGTGGAGAAAAAAGTGATTTTTCGGTAACACCGAAGATTTGCTAATCAAATCGATTTAAGTGAACCAGATCGAAAATGAATTCCGATTGAGCTGAAATTTTGCATGGAGGCTTAATATATTAGTTTAAGATTTATGGAATTGATTTTGGATAGAAGTGAGCTTTGGAAGTAAGAGAAATAATTTTGAGAGGTATAATGGGCTTAAAGGTATAAATGGACCAAACTTGGTTAGATCAATTGGTTGAACCAAGCTCAGCCTAAATCAGCCCTATAGATACCTCAAATATTTGCCGTTCTCAAGCAAATTCATCAAGCCTCATGTTTTTCTCCTCTCTTCCTTTATCAAATGGTGTTTTTCACCATTTTCCCTTGATTTCTTCATCTTTCTTTTAACTTTCTTCCTAAATCCAACCTTCTCAAATAACTTTCTCCCTAGATTCAAGGTTGTAAAGTAAGATTTTGTAGTTAGATTAAACAAAGAAAGCAAGAAAATGATGGATTTTTGCCTTGAAATATTCAACCATAATAGGGAGCTAAAGAGAAAGGAAGAGTAGTCAAAGGAAGAAATAAAGAAAATGAAGATTAAAGTGTGGAGGATATGAATTCAAAGTTAGTGGATACAATATCCCTTAATTTTCATAAATTTTGTGTGGTGGTATGATTATGTTTGTTGTGTATTTATGTGTATAATTCATGTTAGATTGAAACAAATCTTATGATCATGTTTATGGATATTAGAATTGATGATTTAAATGCTTAAAATAAGAAAAAAAACATGATTAAGGGGATAACTCATGCTTGGCAGAATTGAGTGTATGTGTGTGTGTGAGTTTATTTTGGTGAATTTTTGAAGGAAATGTCATAAATTTAATGCAAGTGTAATTTTAATGCTATAATAATTTAATTGAAATTTTTGGAATTTAGCAGAATATTTTTAAGTTAAAATTTACATTATTTTATAGTGAAAATATTAAATTTTAATGAAATAAATTGAATTTATTGCATAAATAAAAATAATATTAACCAATTAGATAATTGGAATTGAAAAGAAAAATAAAAAGAATGGAAAATGATATAATTAGAGTGAAAAAGGACTTAAATGAAATGAATTAAAAGTTTAGGAGCAAAATTATAATATTGCCAAAAATGTGGGATTTTAGGATCCCTATCCCATATATCCAGTTTGAGATTTCTATCGGACTATTATTAGGGACAATTCAAAGAAACAAAGAGATACATGTATGTAAATGTAACTATGTATGCATGTACGTAAATGTAAACAGGTATACATGTATGTATATGTAAATGTGTAATGTATGTATGCATGTGTAGTGTATCTATGCATGTGTAATGTATGTATATGAATGTATGTAAATGTATGTACATGGATACGTATGCGCATATGTATGAATGTATGTATGCAAGTATATGTATATGTTTATGTATACGTATACGTATAAGCATGTATGTAAGCATATGTATATATAGATGTATGAATGTACGCATGGGAGCATGTATGCATGTATATGTGAATGTATGTATGCGACCATGTATGCATGTGTATGTAAATGTACGTATATGAGTATGTATGTATGTATGTATGTATAAGTACTGTATGTCTATGTAATATATGTATATGTGTACGTATGCATGTGATATATGTATGTATAAGTAATGTATGTATATGTAATGTATGTCTATGTAATATATGTATATGTATATGTATATGTATGCATGTAATGTATGTATATATGTATGTATGCATGTAATGTATGTATATGTGTATGTATGTATGCATGTGATGTATGTATGTATAAGTAATGTATGTATATGTAATGTATGTCTATGTGTGGGTATGTACGGAATGTATATGTATATGTATAGATATATGTATGCATATGTATATGAATGTATGTATGTCTGTATGTATATATGTGTGTGTAAATGTATGTATGTGAGTATGTATGCATGTAAAAATGAATGTATGTATGAGTAATTGCATGCAGATGTGTATATATGTGTGAATGTGATTTATTATGGAAAGTTTGAAAAATGTATCCACCACTGAGTATTTAGATGCTCAGCGCATAACTTGTTGACTGCGCGAAGTTATGAATATGCTAAGATTTAAGTGGCCAGCATTGCGAGAATAGTCAGGAGCAGGATAAAGATTAAGATAAGAGTTAAATTTGGCATGTATATATAGGTACAGAAAGTATAGTAATTGTGCAAGTACAAGACTATGCTATATGATGTATGCTTGTAAAATATTGAGACACAATTATATATTTGGTAATTATGTTATAAGTATATTTGCAAATATTGTATAAAAAGAATTTGTATTGATTCATGTATAGAATTTGTATCCGTCATTAGGTTTTGACATCCGATTACCGTTGTACACGCATATACTGTACAGTGGTATGAAGGTGTTACACAACCCATTTGGATAGTGATCCATTTATGATACATATTTTTTATCAATTTATGATCCAATCCGTTAGTAATCCGTCCATTAATAATCCAATCCAAACCCGTCCAATCCGTTTATTTGTCACCTTATAATCGAAACCAATTGAAAAAATATATATATTTTTTAAGAATATTTTTGAATTTCTAATTCATTGGATATAGTTTAAGAGTTCTGTTTTTACTTTCAGGAAAAAAATAAAATAAAATCCCTGACTGAGATTTTAAATACCATCTCTAGAGTGGGAATAGTTGGCTTAAGAGTCAAAATAGGTACTTAAATTCGTTTTAGTAGTTAATTAAAACTTCCATAATTTGATTTATTTAATTTTTATACTTGAAGAAGCAAAATTAGCCAAATAGGTCATTAAGTAATTAAAATTGAATCAAATATGCACTAATTGAGATACAAATACTTTACATATTTCTGCCATATTGATATGTTTGTGTCCAAATTTCTTTCTTCTTATTAGTTGTTTTCATTTGTTACAAATATGTCACTAAATTAAAGCCTTTTCTTACTAAACTTTGATTTTTTTTTTTTAATGAAATTGGTCTGATTAAACCATAAAGAGTTATTTGACTACTATAAGCTATATTTGAGGGCCTATTAGTCATTTGGGACAAAATGTTTTATTTAAATATATATTACTTCGTAAAATTCATTAGCATCTTTAAAATTTCAGTGACATTTATAGTTAGGAATAGCATTCAAATGATATATAATTACATAATAACATTGTAATCATAATTATATTTAATTTGATTGACTTAATAGCGATTTTTGAACCAATGAACTGTGTGGTGAAAGGTTTTTCTTCCAACCTTTTAGGGCTATTAATTTAATCTCGGTCTATTTTCTCTCTCTCTCTCTCTCTATAAACCTCTCTTTACCCTAAAAAAATGTATTCTCTCTGTTTTTACAACAAATGTTATTATTTTACTATTTCACTAATATTAAAATAATTATCAATTTTTCTTAATTTTATCAAAAAGTATTTTTGATAAGAATATTCATTTTTAAATTTAATGAAGATAAATAGAGTGAAAAAATGTGTTAAAAAGAAAGAAAAAAAGTTAATAAAGATATGCATGAAGTACATTTTTTTCACAAAGATTAAAAAAAGAAATAAGTGTTATGTTAATGATAAAATTTTGTTTTTATTATTTTTATTTTTCCCTTCATTCATATTAGACAATAGATATTACTGAGGGAATTGTTAATTTTCCCTTCATTTGTATTAGATGATAATTATTACTCTAACAACAAAAATATATTCTCTGTGTTCATAAATAAGGGTCAATTTCTCTTATCTCACTAAGATTAGAAAATTTATCAATTACTATAATGTTTTACTAATTTTTCCTTTTAACAAAAAAAGGATAAAAATATTATTATTTACGTTGAAAATTGAATAAGTGCTTATTATACACACACACACGTAAGTATACACTTAATTAAGAATAAAGCTTAAAGTTATGATATTATATTTCATTATTTAAAGAAAATGTCATCTAGAAGTAGGACTGTGCAAATGGTCGGTTTGGTTTTGGACCGAACCGAATAGATCGAAAATCGAACTTTCTAAATTAAGAAAACCGAATCGAAAACTAAATTTTTAGAGCCAAAAATCGAATTAATTTCAGTTGGTTCGGTTCGGTTCAATCGGTTTATGATCAATATAGGCTTATTTTTTATTGGACTTTAAATTATATAGGTTCATAAATTAATTTAATTTATATTCAACAAAATAAATTCGTTTAAAATAACTAAATTAAAATAATATATATAAATTTATTATATTATGTCTATAATAAATACTAATCAAAATTATATTAAAAAATATACTACTAAAATAATATTTTAAAAAATACATTAAAAAAACTTCAATAAAAAAATTATATATATTTGAAATTTGACACAACATTAAAAAATAATAAAGAGATTAAGTGATTTTGATTGAAAATACAATTATACGTATTTAAAATTTAATATTTAAAAATACAATAATAAAGAAATTAAGTGATTTCAATTGTGATATTTACATGAATGCCATTAAAGGAAAGCTATTCATGAATATGCCTCATTTTGTTCTTTTTTCACAAATACACCTTTTTTAATTTCTTATTTTCAAATCTATCATTATATCCGAGATATATTTATTATATATATTTTCATTATGAATATACCCGAGAATGACATGACATACTACAAAATTAATGACATATAAATAAATACATATGGTTTCTTAATATTATTTCATTTCCTTAGTTAAACATTTGATCCCGACACAAACTCTCATTCTCATTTAATGTCTATTAATTGGTGACATTATTGTCATTAATTTTAGCAATACTATATTTAATTATTTATAACCAATGGAACCTACACAACTTTTGAAAGGAAAATCATATTCTTTTCCCTATAATATTTTATATTTGTAATTTATTAATTCCACTAGTCTAAATTTTCCCTATAATATTATTACTTTTTCCATTTCAAAATAATAGTTTCACTTTCTTGTTTTATTTGTCCTAAAATAAAGTCGATTTTTTTTGTTTTATAATTAATTTTTGAGTTGTATATAATATACTCAATTAATAGTTTAAAAATAAATAAATTTTTAATTATTTTATCTGTATTTTCAAAGAAATCTATTCTATCTATTTTAATACTCCATAATACTGTCACCAATATATTTTTATACTAATCAAACATGAAATAAAAGGTCCAAAGTGTTCAGCTTCTTTTAGAACTATTTTCAACAGTAAAATCTGTTCGATGGAGAATTTGCCTCCAACATTATTAAAATTATCAAATGCAAAACAAATTTCAATTTCCAATAAAATTAAGAATTTAAAGAATTTCAACCCATTATACATTTGCCATTTGTGTTTTCAAAATAAGTTCGAATTTCCAATTGGTGATTGACACAATAAAAGAATGGCCAAAATAAGTATAGAATTCTTGTTGTTGAAGATTTAAAAGTAATTACAGTTGAGAGAGATTAGGTCAAAACAAAACAAAGGGACAAAATGTTTCAATAAGAGGCACAAAGATAAATACCTTATTAAAAAAATAAAGTAAAAAAACGAGAAAAAAAATTAAAATAAAAAATGAGAAAACAAAGGTGAAAAAATTGTGGCTTCTAGACCTAATGGATTTTAGTAGGCTTTACAGGAAATTCAAACCACTCATCCAAGACTTCACTTTTGATATATAAATACTATAATAAATATATATATTAAAACTTTGGTCGGTTCGATTTCTTTGATTTTTCAATTTTAAAATCGAACCGAACCAATTAAATCGAATTTTATTTTCGGTTCAAAATTGAACGAACCGAAAATCAAAATAATCGAATCAAATAGACCAAAATTCATTCGGTTTGGTTCTGCACACCCCTATCTAGAAGATTTTAAAAAATAAATGAGAGATTGTTGACTATAGGGGGAAGATATAATGGATACACTCCCAATTTCTTTTGGGTATCTTTTAATATTATTTTATTTAGGTTTAAAAAATCATTTATTAGCCTAATATTTTACTAAATAAAAGAAAATCGATTTTTTTTCAATACCTACTTTTTTCTTTTAGAAAAAGAGACACTTAACTTATTGCTCTATCATCAGAGGGACATTTTTTAATTAATATTTTTTTAAAAAAATTGCAAAATTAGGACATATAAAAAAATCTTTACAGATTTGAATGAAGTATAAAATCATTATGTCGGGTAGCAGTTTCAGACGTGTAATTCCCATGAGAAATATGACATTTTCTTTTGAAACCACTCCGGAGGCTATTTTTTTTCTACAATTTGTGAGGCCAATTTGTTGTTTCTTGGCATATTTTTTTAATGGCCTTCAATTTATTATTGTTTCGGGATAAATATATATATCGATTTGTCATTTTTTAATGGAAAATGGCTTTTAATATTATGCTACATGATTTAGAATGATAAGATTCTCTTAAATGAATTGTACAATTAACATTAAATAAAAATTCATAAAAACTGATATCATAATTTTTAATTATTGTTTAGTTTTTAAATATTAGCAACATTCAAATAGTTTGAATTGAATTTAAATTTAAAGAGTACCAATTTCATAGTTTAATAGCTACATTTTAGTGTATAGGTTATATTTAAATTGAAATTTTATAATTTTAGCATATAACAACACCATTAAATTTAATAGAATAAAGAAAAAATATGGTAGGTAGTAGGATTTGAATTTATAACCTTCTTGATTTTTGAATTTACTTTTTCCATTGTAATTATTATGTATAATTTAATATTTATTTTTAATATTTAATAATATCTAAATAAATATTGATGGTGAGATTTGAACTGAGCATCACTTATAATTTACAAAAAATACATACCAACTAGACTACAAGTAATAGCTGATATTAATTTTCAATATTATTTTATTAATTTAATAATAAAAGTGGACAACATCTGACACACTTGAAACCGTTGCACTATGGAGCAATTTCAGAAGAAAATATCAGATTTTTTATATGGATTTCACATTTGAAATAACTGCTTGATGTAGTGATTTTATACTTCATCCCAATTCCGTAAATATTTTCTGACATATTCTAATTTTGTAATTTTCTTTTAAAAAAACATTAATTAAAAAAATGTCCCATCATTTGAGGCACTAATTCATAAATTTAATTTAATTTACTACTGTCTATGAACAGTTCCCCGTTTTAATAATTTAAAAAGGAAAATTTGTCTTCCATAAAGAAAAGGAAAATGTCTAAAAATTTTCAACCTGAATATTTTGGAGAAAATTTTGTTTTAGTTAAACGAATATTCCATCCATTTTTTTTTTTGGAGACTTACCACATCATTTGCTTTATTCCAAATTTACAATGGAAGACGATAAACTACATTTTTTGTTTTGTTTTTTTTTTAGAAAGGTAATGTTTAATTAGCACCATTAGCAACAGATTTTGATAGTCTCTAAATCACATTTTCTTGCGGTGCTTTTTAGAATATATGATTTAGAGTTTTAATTGGTTTTTAGAATTTAGCATTTTGGGTTTAATTTTTAGGATTTAGGATTTAATATTTTTAGAGTTTAGAATTTCAGGGTTCATGATTTATGGGTTAAGATTTTAGATCAGTTTAAGATTTAAAATTTTATGGTTTAAAATATAGTAAAACAAAAGTCAAGATAAAAATATTTTGGCTATAAAATAGTTAAAAAGTAACCATTAATAAAAGTTTTTATAAATTTCAAAAACTAATAAATATGTTTAGTTAGTGTGAAGCTCTTTGAAGTACTCTTTTTGTCGGGTTGTTTTCGCTATTTACCTTATTTCACTTTAAATATTCTTTTTGAAATTTAAAAAATAAGTTTATATGTATACTTTATTTATTATACATTTTATTAAATATTTTTTATCACTCTCTACTTTTAATTAAAATTAAATAAAATTTTTGAAAATATAAAAATGTATTTTTATCAATAACTATAATTTTTTTATAAAATTGAGGTATTTTAATTATTTTGTTAATTTCCATAAAAAATAAAAAATGATCTTTTAAAGTGGGATAGATAAGTAATAATTTTTAACGAACATGTTAACCGAATCAAATTATTTTTTTAAAAACATCTAAAAAATAGAGGAAGTAATTAACAAGTTAACTTATAAATAAAAATAATAAATGCACCATATTTTATGAAAAATAAAAAGAAAATTGATTTTAATTTGGAATGGAAAGAGATTTTTAGATTCAAAATGGAAGTTTTGGAAACAATATAATAACTCTTTAACATGTACTTCCGGTACATATTAACAAAATTCAATTATTTTTATATAAAAAAAAAACTCAAAAGCAAATAGTGGAAAGGGATTTGAATCGTTGGATTGTCTCGGGCGCGTGATTTGATGGTCCAAATGTGTATATCGGTTGAGGTGAGTATAAATTGATTAATTGATCAATTAGTAAAAAAAATCAGTCTATTAACATCGACTTTACAAAATTATCAATTGTTAACCAATTTGTTAATTTGGTTAATCGATCTATCGATTTCGATTTAGTTAATCAATATTTTTTAATTAATCATTAAAATTTATAATATACAATTATAAAAAAATAGATAAAATTAATTTAAAATATTCAAAATAAAAATTACAAAATAAATATAATATACTAGTCAAAATTCATATTTAACAAATTAATAGCTAATATTATAGAATGGATTTGATATTTGTTTGGTATTAGCATATTTAATTCTAAGTCAAAAAATTTTAAACAATATTAAATGTTAAACCATAGATTTTAAAATATAAAAAATATAATTAAATACTATTAACTAAAATATGGATGCTAATATATATGATAAAAAATAATGTATATAAAAGTTAATTGATTACTCCATATAAATATTAATCTATATAATTAAAAACAATGACATAAGTTAAATATAGTTTAAAGAATTTTAAATTTTATAGAAAAATACAAAAAATAAGGAATAAAAATAAAAATATAGTTTAAATGTAATTTAAAATATTATTTATATAAGTTTTAAAGAGAAATAAAAGAAATTTTTTAGAAAAAAAAATAAAAATCTAATATATATCAATCGATTAACCGTAAACTAACAGTTAATCAACATTTAAATTACGAAACCAAAATAAAAAATCAAACCGAAATAAAAAATAATAGTTAAACATATTGGTTGATCGAAATTGGTGAACTTTTCAAACCACGAACCAAAATAAAAAAAAATTAAAAACTATTATCCAAAATCGAAATTATCGATTCGATTAATTAAAAAATTGATTCGATTTCGAACCGATTTTTCAATTAATTGTTTTTCCCTTTTTTTGCTTAGCCCTGTGCTCCGGATTACTACTCAAAAAATAGTGAAAGTAATTAACATGTTAACTATAAAGTAAAAATATTAAATGCATTATATTTTATTCAAAACAAAAAAGAAATTTGATTTATTTTGGAATGATGTGAGATTTGTAAATTCAAGATAAAAGTTATAGAGAACAATATAATAACTTTTTTCTTTTCATAGTTCTCATAATAAATGTCATACTCCATTCATTTTTCTTTTTCTATTTTATGTTAGCATTAAAAAAAATTCAAACATTTCAAATGTCTATATAGATTTTTAGGTTTTTTTTTCACTTTAAATGTCATTTTAAGAAATTAAGAGGATATTAATTATTATTTTTAATTTCACCTTTATCTTGAAATTTTAAATTAAATTAATATTTTCTCTATATCACTTAAAATGTCTATCTTGTTGTAAAACTAACTAAAGTAAATATAGATATAATATGAATAGAGAAATTTCTCTTATTGATTATCAACACTGAATAACTATAATGAGATATTTATAGGTACAAAATAGAAGATGTATACTTCTATTAGAATTAGGAGAATGATTAGTTTGATAGTTATCTAAATACTTTATAATTATTACAATACTTTCCTTTGGATGACTATGTACTATAAATATGTCTCGTTAAAATATTGTTAAAAAAAATCTAGTGGGCTAAAAAACTTAAAGAAGGAAAAAGATTACAGTATTCATAGGCTATATACTTCCCCTAAAAAATACAATAATTACAATATTTTCTTAAACTGAAACATTTCAATACTGCTTACATGCTTTCTAAAAATCGAAGTTGGTAGAGTTTCAATGAAAAGATCAGCTAGTTTGCTGCTTGAGAAAACTTTACGGTTTCTTAATGCTCTAATAGTGTTGGTCATTATTCTTGAACAATAATCTATACATTTCTTTATTGTATTGAGTTATACTTTTCAACCACATGAGTTTTCAACTAACTTAATGAATAGCCAACATTGAATAATTTGATAATTACTACTGTTATAGATAAAATATTCGATATCTTTTGGTGTCTGAACTTTTAATCCAAATATTTTGTATAAGTTTAATTAGTATGGATTGCATCTTTTCCTTTTTTTTTCTAATCATCTTGATATTGATTTTCGATAATTACATACTTATACTCATTACATTATCAACAACAATTATCATATATTTTTATATAATTTATATATTTTACTACTAATAGAATCACTTCTGGTGCTATTTTTATAGAAATACGAAGTTGTTGATTGATATTATTATTATTTTTATCTCTTTTAGAGTATCAATTTGGAAATTTTTATTGTATTTTCTTTTAAAAATTGATATATTCCCCGTTAAAATATATGTCACACTTCTGGCGGACATTAAAATCATTGATAATATTACAAAATATCCTACATGAATAATAATTGTTTGCCTTTTTCATTTGATAAGTCATGTTATCAATCTTAAGGAGTTACAAATATTCATAATCATTGAATTTATAGTACACACTTCCTCATTAAAACTCTACCAAAAAAAACCTGTGGGTTAAAAATCTAGTAAAGGGGAAAAGAGTACACAATATCCTTAATACATATCTTAAGTTGCCTCATTAAAAACCTTAACCAAAAAATTCAGTGGAAAAAAGCCTTAGTTAAGGAAGAAAAGAGTACAATGTTTATTTTTCTTCATTTTATAATAATATCGGTACACAACTTTAAATTTGTTCATGCAGAGTTCCGATATGTAATATTATAATTTTTTTTTTCTAAAAATGAACCACATATCTTATGGATATGCTTACCATATATCTTCTGGATATATTATACATGAACTAAAAAATAACAACTAAAACTTATTTTATAAAATTATATGTTGTACATTTACAAGCATATACAAATTCATCTACAAATTTATATTACTTTAAGATAAGAAATTTTATAAAATATAATAATATAGTCATACATACAACAGGTAAATGACCAATATACTTTTATACCATATCATAAATAAGTTATCCATTCTCAAATGATTTTCTTAACAATTTCTATTTTTTTCTCTTAATTATCAACCACTTATGATGGTAAAAATTAATCATATAATAGTAATAATTATTATTTCTTGAACATACCATTTTTTGGCCATAATTCTATATTGATTCATTCATTTCAAGGAATGAAACAAATGTAACAAAATACTTTCATGACATGTACACAACATAATCATATAGTAGCTATAATAAATGAATGCATTAAATAACATAATTCAAATATTTCTAAAGAATTACTTAAAGATAATAAAATCATCCAAATAAATATATATGATTATATAGAGAACTAAAATCTTTGAAAGAATATGTAATTTTAAGTAATAATTTGACAATTACAATGTAATGCATGATTACATAATGCTTTAATAGCAAAAATATATGATCATGAAATATGTTGTATCTACTAACTTTACAACCATTGGAGTCCTCAATGGAATATAATTTATAAACATATAATTACATTATAAAATATTTTTCTTTCAATCAAATATTATTCGATATTTAAGTCGAGATAAAATTTAGTTTGCAAAATTCATTAACCATTTTGAATTTTTTAGGAGTTTCAGTAATTAAAATCATAAATAAATTATGACAATAGGTAAACAATAACACTTGAAAATCATATAAATAAAATTAAATGCTTATATGTGTATTAAATAATTTTTCAGAAATATTTATATGTTTCAAGCACGATAAATCTTTCAGGAATTATATATAATTTTATTATCAAATAGGTAAAAAGTATCAATCAATTACATATTAATACATTACCAAATTGGCAAACAGTAAAAACTTATTACATTCATTATAAGAAAATATGTATTTTTACAATCAATGCCAATCCATTGCAATAAGTGTTATAAAATAAATCGTATGTTACGACTTTATTGTTTATTGCATGAATATCAATTGTATTCCTTTGGCATCATATTTTTCAATATTTTGAATTGCAGGTCCAAAAATTCATATTGAATGCAATTAATATCTGTATTTTTCAACAAATTTAATTTGAAGATTCTCACTATGTTGAAAATATCAACATCAATATTTTTATACAAAAATTTTATCGACAACTTTATCCTTTCCAGTTTCTTTTAAAGAAAAATTACATATTAAGATCTCTTATTTAATTTCAAGTACCTAAACCACTTCTGGAGCTTAAAAATTAGTTATGTCATAGGTCTCTTCAGGAGTATCTGCCTCTATATTATGACCATATGAATTTATTTGCTCCTTGCCATTTGAAAATTTTATTTTTATTTGAACTCGAATAATTTACCCTACAAGGCAAACTATGCTACTGGGACATTGTTTTAAATTGGAGCATTTGCAGCTAATACATATAAGATTTAATAAATTTCTGCATACTAACAAATACATTGTCATCATAATTAACTAATCTTTTGAACTTTAGGTCCATGATATGATGATCTAAATTACACACAATATATTTATTATTGTTTTTTTATTTTTAGCTGCTTTTTTTCCCAATATTAGGAAAGCTATTAATTAAAATGCATTTTTCAACTAAAATTAATAGAGTAATTTTATAATCTTTATTGGCATAATGCATGTAAGTATTGCTTACATTAATATTATTAATAAAAACAATACTATTATTCTCAAAAAAAGGTCTAACAAATAATCAGAGGTATTTAGTAAACATTTTTTATAGATCTTAGAATATAAACATGTACAAGGGGCTTATACCAATATTTTAGCCACAACATATGATCACTAACATTATCAAGAAAAATGTCTTCATTGCATAATTTGAAAATTATGCACTTAATTCGAATAATCTCACAAAATATAGGTTGTGAGTCGATAATAAATATACATGTGATAATTTTATTGATATATTTTTCAAAAATTATAAATCATTTAAATGGTTCACATGGTGGATAATAGACCCACATATATTATCTTTATTCATTCTATAATGAAGGAAATTCAGTTCCTTTATTAGCTGGTGATACTTTAGTATTATTTCTTGAGAACAAATAGATAATGAGAATTTCTTAAGTTGAATTAAAGAAATTTATGCTTCTCTAATAAATATATGAATTATCAATAATTTTGCATTATAATTGATCCAGGATGGTCAAACCGGTCATGCCAAGTAATCAATTATTAATTAATAAATTTTAGATTTACTATTTTTATTATATCAATATTTATATCAATTGATAAATATCAAGTTTATTAATATTAATATAAAATAATTAGTAAACTTCAGGTTAAAAAACTAAATGTTTATTAGTATTTGTATTAATTTTTAAGTTTACTATAATCAATAAACTTCAGTCAATTCAAGTTTACTATAATAAAAAAACTTTAGATTTACTAATATTAGTATCAATTAATCAATAAACTTCATATTTACTGATATTTGTATAATTGATAAACAATAGGTTATTAATATTTGCACAATAATTAGTAAACTTCAGGTTACTAATATTTGTATTTATTAGTAAACTTCGAGTTTACTAATATTTGTATCAAAATAAAATAAAATTATCCTTAAAAATATATTACTTATCTTATACAATAATTTTCGTATATGGATCTTCGGTATTTCTCTTCTAGTCTCAAAATAATATTAATTTCAGCAAATATCTACATAAAAAATAAGTTTCTTGAGACATAATAGACAAACATCCATATATAATAAATTGTATTTGGGTAATGGCTTTGCCGCGTGCTCTTCTAAAGCCTTTGAATAATTTTATGTTACCCATTAAAATAATAAATTAACACAATAATATATATAGCAAATTAAAAATCAAAATATGACTCAAAATATGTACTTCCTCTATATATATGGACCAAAATATAATAAAAAAATGATTAATTTGTAATTGCGCAAAATAGATGAAATATAATTATATCACTTGGTCACGACAACAATAAAAAAAATATAATATGGTTTTTTTTTGTTATTTTTAAATCATATATTAAAATTTTTCAAATTTTATTGTGTATAGGTATATTATTCTGCAACCTATAATTAATCTCATTAACTCATGAGAATTATAATAATTCGAAAATTTTGAATTAAATTTACAGTTTAATGTTGTAAATTATAATTCTTGATTCCTTCAAGTCGGGTTGTCGTAAATCACCGACTTTCAATAATTAATAGAGGCTATCGTATTGATAACGTGTTGTAAAACTAATTAAAGTAAAGACAAATATAGTATGAATAGAGAATTTTCTTTTATTGATTATCAATACTGAATAACTATAATGAGATATTTATATGTACAAAATAAAAGAGGTAGATTTCTACTAGTATTAGGAGAATGGTGAATTTGATAGTCATTCAAATACTTTATAATTATTGCAATAAATCTGAAAATTATTTCTTTTTTCACTTCAAGTATTTTTCCTGATATCTTAGTATTAATTAATTTTTTTCAATTCATACTTATTTAAATATTTTAAATACATTTATATATTTTTATTACTTTTTCTATCACAAAAAATTTAAAATTCTGGTTAAATTCAACTCAAATCCAACCCTACTCGATCGGTTATACATGACTCGAATCCAACCCAACTTGCATTAGACCCATATTTTATTTACACGGGCTTCGCTAGGAGTTGCATAGAAAAAAAAAACTTAAAAGTTTGGTTAGACTCGGCCCAAACTCAACTCAACTTAGTTAGGTTTGGTTCAAGTCCAACCTGGTCGAGATAGGCTCGAAAAAATTAAACATATCTTTAATATATCGTAATTGTATCAATAGTTATTTTCTATTAAAAAAATAAATCGACTCACAGTTTGGCCCGTTTAGGCCACCATATGATTTATTTAGGCCAACAGGGTCAATTTCATTTATAGTCATTGGACTTACGCCTAATCATCCAAATGTAACAAACTTATTTTTTGTGACTTAAATGTCATTGAATTTATCACATTTTTGCAGAAAAATTATTTTGATCCATTTTCAACAATGATATTTGCCGAAATGTTGATGTGACAGGCCACGTCATATGCTTGGATATATGTCGCATGACACGTCACCGAAAGAGGCTACATATGCCCAGGTATACGACGTAACGTGCTGATATATTGTGTGATATGACATCTTCTAGTAACATGGTTGTTGATGTGTCGTGCCACATGTGTCTAGATATATGACGTGATGTGCAACATCAGTATTTAAAATCATTGTCGAAAATTGATCAAAATAACTTTTTCTGCAAAAAAGTGATAAGTTCAGTGACATTTAAGTCACAAAAAATAAGTCAATTACTTTTGGATGATTAGGCGTAAGTTCAGTGACCACGGATGAAATTGACTCTGGACCAACATGTAGCAAACTTATGAATCGATATAAAACCATCCATTTATGACTTTATCCAAAGTTGACCAATTCGATTCATTTGCCATCTATAATCTTAATTGATTAAAAAGTTAATTATAAGTATTTTTTATAAAATATCTATAATCTTAATTGATTAAAAAGTTAATTATAAGTATTTTTTATAAAATTAAAAATTTTCAATTAGCCATTGCCAATAGATTTAATGAACATTTGAATTGTAGTAGAGTCGGTAAATAAAGAGAATTGGAGCTTCTCACTTTGTACGGTCTCATCTTAAAAAAGATAATAGTATTAATAATCCAAACATCCTAATTAATTTGGATTAGCATGTAGTATTACACAACAAAAATCACATTTTCTTTTGTTGAAGCACTAAAAACAAATAATTAAGAAAATGATGATGTACAAACACGTCTTTGATAAAAGAATCAAACTCTCGATAGGTTTCAAAATGTGCCTTGATTGGATAGAAAGATGTAATATGTTAAATAGAAACAAAATCTTTGGAGATGATGATAAAAATGGTCACGAGAAAGCCTAAAAACCTAAGCCGAGATGGGGATTATTTACTTTTATGGTCATACAAGTATAAGGATTACAACATTGTGGCTAGACTTGTCCATGATTTGATTTTTA
The DNA here is from genome assembly GCA_037975025.1 of Excoecaria agallocha. NCBI lineage: Eukaryota > Viridiplantae > Streptophyta > Magnoliopsida > Malpighiales > Euphorbiaceae > Excoecaria > Excoecaria agallocha. The sequence continues at coordinate 63,895,987 of CM075809.1, read as the reverse complement.
TTGGACTTAAACTGAAAATTTTAGCGGATTTATATGATTTTTTAAATATTTTTCATGTTTAAATCTTGTCCATGATCATGTCTAGTTGTAGTCACAAAAAGAAAAATTTCATAACCATAAAATTATAAAGTTTTTGTCAATATCACTAAGTGTAATTTTGATCAGACTATACAATTTTCATTGCCAGTTTGTACAATTTTCAATATTAGAATAATGACTTAATATTTTATAATTGATTGTTCAGCAGCGAAAATTGTATAGTTCAGAAAAATTGCTTACTATAGTATTAAAAAAAAATTTTAGGGTGCATTTGGTATCATTTTTTATTTTTTAAAATTCATAAACTGTTTTTAGTTTTTATTATTTGTTTTTCAAAAACTGTTTAAAAACTATTTTTCTATTTGTTTTTTTAAATATTTTAATATCCATTAATACATATTATACATATATATAATCTAACTATTAATATTAAATAATAAATATTTAATAAAATTTAAAATTTAAATTCTATTACATTAAAAAAAATCATCATATAGTGGTAGTGATGGCAGTGATGGTAGAGGTGGTGGTAGCAACGGTGACGACGACAGTAGCAGTATGGTGGTGACAACAGCCACGATAGTCTGGTAGCGATGACAATAGCGGTGATGACAGTGCTATGATAGTGATAGCAATGATGGTGACGGTGATAGCAATGATGGCGGTGGCGGTAACGATGGTGGTGGCGGTAGCAACGGTGGTGGTGGTGTTGGTTGCGACGGTAGTGGCGATGTGATGGTAGTAGTGGCGATGGTAGCAGCTACAGTGACAGTAGCAACGGTGTGATGGTGACGGTAATGATAGCGGTGCTATGATGGTGATGACGGTTGCGAAGGTGTGGTGGTGATGGTGACGACAATAGTGACGGCAGCAGTGTGGTGGCAGTGACAGTGTGGTGGTTTTAGCGATGACGATAATAAAAATAAAGTAATTAAATTGTAGATACAAATAAAACCATAAAAATCAAATTTTAAATATTTTATTTTTTATTTTTGTTGTAAAAATTATTTCTTAAATTTTTGCAGAAATAAAAACGAAAATAAATTTACCAAATATATTTTTATTTTATTTTTAAGAAAAAAATAAAAATAAAAAATAAAATTATTCCCGAACGTATCCTTAATGATTTTACGCTTTTATTTTTGTATGACCACACGTTATAACCTATATAATCTTATGACTATAAAAATCATTAGTCTCCGAGACAAGTAGTATTTCAAACTTGAAAATATACATAAATGCCATTGTTTTGGCAGTAATTATTAATTAATATTTTATACTTCTTTGTATAGAAATTAAGAAGAAATTTTTATACATAAATGTGTAGATGAATCTATAAAGAGGAGTAGAGTACAAAGTGGAGAGTGTTTCCATGGAGGGGTAATAAACAAAGGCGAGCAATAGAGACAGAGAGTGCAGGCGGTCATGCATGATTATAAAGGACTCTGTGCTTAATTTTGATTGTACACAGTCTCTTTAAATTTCAAAGTTCATAACAGACAAAAATAAAATAAAATAACATGGACAAAAAATTATTTCAAATATCAGAGCAGCACAGCCACTCCTCTCCTTTAATTAAAACATACATGATGGAGATAATGTTGTCTTACTCTACTTTTTGTTTTATTTGTTATTTCTTGTTTTAATTATTTATAAAATATTTATGAATTAACTAGCATGCATTTATATATTACTAGAGCTATAAATATATGGCTGCCTACAAATTCACTCACTCAATGCCTACATGCCACGTTAATTGCTCATAAGGATTGGCCTTTCTTGTGCCCAATGCTCTATTTGCAATCGTGAATCTTGCATTCTATTGGCTTACCTTTTTTATTATTAATTTTTTATTTTTTAAGAATGAGCTTATCACCAAAATAATCTTAACCTTAGCAATTTTATGATTTTTTGGTTTAATTAATCTTGGTCTGTATTGATAAAGTATAGGTTGCAGTTTTTTTTAATTTTTAATTTTTTTTTCAAACGTGTATTCTCGGATGCAATGTAATGTAAATCAATCACACAGGACAAAATACAATATTAAAAGCTCTTTAAAGGACGGAGCAATTCTTTTCCAATTGATATATGTTATGCAAAATTTTTGAAAACTTCCTATTCTGGAGATAAAAAATATTCTCTAAGCTTGATTTTCTTAGAAATTGAAAATCAATTAATTTTTTTAGACATATCTTTAGAACATAATTTGCAAGTTAGAAAACAAAATCCACATAACATAAGCCAGTCTCATAGCATAAGTATATGGTTCTAAGAAAAAGTTCTTTCAAGAGGCAACTTACAAGAATCAACCTTAGAGCGCATGTATGCATTCTTAACCTCCTCCTTTATGAACTGATAAAGCGTAAAATGACTTTATCTAAGAAAAAGAACTGGCAGCAGGCTAGCCCGATTGGGTGACTGATCCTGCAAGAAAGAGTATCCAATCGGATCAGGCGTTAGCACTTCGAAACTTAAGTTAGTAGCTTTTTATAGAGATAATTTTTAGAAAGAAAGAGTTTTAGATATTCAATACCTGCAGCCATTGTTTGTTGGGCTATTTATAGGAGAGGAAAAGGGGAAGCACTTGAGTACTTGTGATGTGATAACTGGCAGTTGGAGCTGGTGAGCGACGATGTGACAGGGAACAGGTGGGAGATATGGACGCTAGCTTGTGTCAGTGGACTGACAGGATGTGTTGTCCCATCATTCCGATCGGGCATTGCGCCCTCCTGTCTTGTCCTCCAGCTCACGCTTTGCCTTCCTTGTTAATGGGTTTTAGGCTCTACCAAGTGTTGTTAGGCCGACTTGATTGGGCCTTGGAAGATATTTTTTTTTCACATAATTATCACTTGTCCCCCCTAAATGGTCCAATTGGGCGATTCCAGTTTTTTGAAGGGATTTTTTAAATTTTTGGGAGGCACCCATTTAAAGAGACACGTTCATTCAGTTCAGACAATTGTTTTGCATTTAATGCTATGCGCATGTCGAGGATGGCGCTTCGTTCTCCGTAACCGTAATAATAGATTGAATACATGTGGCGTCCATCCAATGAAGAGGAATTCGGAGTATTCTAGAAGCTTTTTGCCTATAAATAGGTGAGTTCAGTAAGAGTTTTTCTTATTTCTTAGCGATCTTTAGCAAAACTCTGCCAAATTCTCTTTGTGAACTTTTGCTTTATGAAATCCTTAGCAACAATTCTTGGGCTTTGAATTCTGAAGATTTTAGAGTTTCTGCGAGATTATCCAAGTAAGTAAACAATCCCTGCTTTTGATTTTCTTTCTCATTCATCACATACATTCTTCACTTCTTTCCATCTACCAAAGATGGCTTTAAGCAGCAGCTAGTCAATAGATCAAAGTTTTCTTGAGGAATACAAGAATCGAGAACCTCTCGCTCATCCTTCACGGTTGATAGAAAAGAAGGATTCTACCACTGATTTGGCCTATAAATAGACAACTCTAACACCAAAGACGGGCATCAATTAGTAGGCATCAATTAGTAGAGAATCAATTAGTAGAGTTCTTTAGTTTTAGTTTTACTTTCTTTTCTAAGTTTTTCTATTTTTATTTTTTTCTTTTCAACTTTGTTTTAGTTTTTAAATATATTTAGGAAGTAGTTTTTCTTCTTTTGCTAATGGATTCTTGAAAACTTATATTTTCATTGTTATGACTTTATTTTGAGTTTAATTTCAATATCGGTTGATTATTTATTGGTTTTAAGCATATTCTTATCTTTGATTGTGTTGAGATTGATTATTGGTTTTTTGAATAAATAACTAAAATTTGATTTTGACATAGTTAATGATTTGCATGTTCTTAGATTGGTTCTTTAATGTTTATGCATGATTATTATCCGAAATATTTTATTGAGATAATTATAGGTGAATTTTATTGATTAATACTAAGAGAGAAAGAACTAAGAATAAATTGGAGTTGAATTACTTGAGAAAGGCTTCAATGAATATTTAGGAAGTTAAAACTAGATTTTCATGCTAAGTATTAGATTTGTCTATGAGTTTAATACTAAGAATGATATACTTGAATAAAGATATCTTGCTTTATTACTAGTTTTTTCCATAATCACTGGTGTTTTTATTGAATTTAAGTCATTACAATGAAAGTTAAGGTGGATAGTTCCTTTAGCAAGAGAATTTCAGTTATTGTTTTGTTTTTAATTCATGTTAATTTAATTTTAACTTTTGTTTTGTTTCATTGTTTATTTTGTTTAATTTTTGCTTTTAAATCAAAAACATTTGTGAAACAATCTCAGGTTGATTTAATTCATACATAGGTATTATTCTTAGCAATCCATGTTCCCTTGGGTACGATATTTGGGGTCTTAATCTATATTTTCCTGTATTACTAGCTGATCTAGTACACTTGCTAGACACCGGTCAAAGAGCCCGACTATCCCAAGACCTTAAGTCTTGGCAGAGTGAGATAGATCATTTAAAAGGATAAATTGCTCGTTTTAAAGCGGACAGTGCTCTGTGCGAACGACTGGAGGAGGAGGTGGCTAGGCTAAGGGGTAAATGCTCACATCTTTCGGTCGAGTACACTAAAGCGAACTTAGATAAAGATAAGGCCAACATGGATAAAAACAAGGCTTTGTTTGAGCGCGGCATTTTACAGGCCGAGAGAAATTTCATGGAAATAACTCTGGCAGAGAAGGAGGTAGTTTGGGGTGAGAGACTGGCAAAGGAGCTGAAATCCTAGAAAAAAGGAGCTTTTTAACCAATTAAGTGAGGCCCAAGGGAAGTTGCTGACTCGGTTAATTTATATAGCATTTCCCTGAAGCTGACCTTGACTGGATGGAGGATCCAGGAGCCTTTCCCATCCTCCCTCCAGTGACAATGATGAAGAGGTCCCCCAGATCAGAGCGACTGAGGGAACAACAGAAGAAGTGCCTTCATTACAGGCAAGCATCAATTTGCTAACCGAGGCTGAAGTCATTACCCCTCTCTCAATAGAGCCTAAAAATATCCCTCTGCCAACAGATCTTGAAAATGCCCTTCTGCCAATAGAGCCTGAAAATGCCCTTCTGCCGATAGAGCCTGCTATTGAAGGAGCTATTGGATCTTCCCAGCCTTTTGCCAAGACTACCGTAGAGCCTGCAACTGACCCGAATGCTGCCATAGTCAAAATTATAGATATAGAAACTTAGGTTTTTTTTATTTCTTTGTAATGTTTTTCTCCTTTTCTATAGAGTTGCCAACAAGAAGTGTAACTTGTAAAATTTTTCATATATGAATACAATTCGATCTTCTTTTCAATTGCACCTTCATCCTGCAATTCTTATTTTAGGTAGGATTTGACATAAAATCAACTAAGGAGAATATATAGAATCAACCAAGAAGAATATATGAAATCAACTAAGGAGAATATATAAAATCAACCATGGAGAATATATGAAATAACTAAGGAGAATACTTCCTGAATTTGAAGATACTTTTCAAGCATTTTAATCCATAGCTCTTAGGATCAGCGATCGATTAATTCGATCGAATTTAAAAGATGAAAAGATTCATTCTAGCATTAGTTATTACTTAGATTGTAGGCATATAACATCAAGCGTAGTGAGTGACTTTTTAGTTCTACATTCAATTGAGGTGTTATCTAATTGGATATAAAGATCAGTTATACATAGGAGAGTCATGTATGGCAAATGACCTTTTGATCTTAAAGATTTGATAATTTCGTACATCTAGCACACAGGGAAGATAATTAACTTGATTCTTGACCTTTGCATTTTGGGTTCGGATTGACATCAAACCTAGTGAAGGAGTCAATGGGTATTAAATTATGGCGTCTTTCATTTTTGATTTGGGAATGACATCGAACCTAGAAGATGAACTTATAATGGAGAAAAGCTTTCGCATTTTGGGCTCGGGGTGAGCATCTAGCCTAGCGAGAGAGCTATGCCAGTTAAAAATTGGCCTGGAGTTAGATGGAGTTTCCAACTTTCACATTTTGGGCTCGGGATAGTCTTCGAGCCTTGTGAATAAGCTTTACTAATTTTGATACATCAATTAGGATGAAACGTCAATCGAAATTAAGCTATTAATCTTAGGTTGGAATGTAATGCCGATCGAAGTCATTAAGGCCATCAATAAGGATTTTCATCGATCTGGATTAATAGCGTCGATTGAGATTTTTGTTGATTGGAATAAAATAAATAACCTGCAAATAAACATCAAACCTAACAAACAAGTAGTTGTAAACATACCTTTTTCAAAGATGGAGAAAAATTTCTTTATTGAATTTGAAATTTGATACAAGATTATACATGGTACTTCTTGAGTACTTTAACATTCCAGCTTCTGGGTATGTCCGACCCTTCTAGGGTTCTGAGCTTATATGTATTGAAGCTTAGAACCTTGGAGACTTTATAGGGACCTTCCCAATTTGGCATTAGCTTCCTAACTCTGGCCTTTTTCATGCCTGTATCTACCTTTTTGAGCACCAGATCGCCCACACTGAAGGTTTTTGCCCTTACTTTCGTGTTATGGTATCTTGCGACCCTTTGCTTGTGAGCAGCAATTTTGGCATAGGCGTCTTCTCTTATTTCTTCTACTAGGTCTAGATCTTGGTGCCTATCCTGGATGTTTATCCAATCAGAGTAGAATGCAAACCGATAGGATGGGAGGTCTATCTCTACAGGTATCATTGCCTCAGAGCTGCAGACAAAAGAGAATGGCGTTTGATGAGTGCCAGTTCTTGGAGAGGTCTTGTAAGACCATAAGATACTTTGCAGTTCTTCAGTCCAGTTGCATTTTGCCTCGCCTAGTTGTTTCTTTAGGCCTTTCAGGAGTGTTTGATTGGAGACCTCGGTCATCCCATTACTCTGCGGATGGGTGACTGAGGTAAATTTAAGGCTGATGTCGAGGTTTCGGTAAAATTTTTTAAAGACTGAGCTATCGAACTGCTTGCCATTATCTATAATAAGACATTAGGTAAGCCATACTTGCAAATGATGTCCTTCTATGCAAAATTTCTGAACCTCTTTGCAGTGATTGTTGCTAGAGGCTCCACCTCGATCCATTTGGAGAAGTGGTTTATGGCAACAAGGAGGAAATTCATTTGTTTTTTTCCTTAGGAAAAAGGTCCTAAGATGTCCAAGCCTTACTAGTCGAATGACCAAGAAATTCTGATTGGTTAGTAGTCTGCTGCCGATTGTCTGATGACTCTTCCATGGATCTGGCATTGTTGGCACCTTCTTACTTTTTCCTGGGTGTCTTTGAAGATACTTGGCCAAAAGTATCCAATTTGGAGTACTTTCCTCGCCATGGCCCTACTAGCTTCGTGTGTACTATAAATGCCTTCATGAATTTCCCTTAGGATGTAGTCTCCTTCCTCCTCCATCACGTATTTGAGCCAGGGAAGCTTTCTTAAATAGTTCACCGTTAATAATAGAATAATTCAGGGATTTGCATGATACCTTTCAAGCTTCCACTTTATCTTCGGGTAACTGCCCTATTTGTAGGTACCGCTTGATGGAGCTCATCCATGTTTCTTGAGCTGGCTCAATCTCCTTCATTTCTGGTTCGTCTAAGGAGGAGGTTGGTTGCTCGACAATTATTATGTTTTCTCCCACTATGCCCTGTTCGAAAGCAGACATCTTGGCAAGACGATCGACAGCTATTGTTTGATCTCTTGGCACCTTCTAGTGGATCCATTCAGACCCACATTCTTCCAATATCTTGAATGCAGCCTTGACCATCGCTAGATATTGAATCATATTGGCTTCTCTAGCCTCAAAGGTGCCTAAGACTTGGATCATCACGAGCTGGGAGTTGCTCTTGATGATGATCGACTCCGGTTGGATGGCATGGAGCAATCTCAGCCCTTGCAGGAGTGCCTCATACTTTGCCATATCATTTGAAATTTTGAATCTGAGTTTTATTGTATACCTTATAACAATGCCCAAGGGACCTATTATTACAATGCTTGCACCTCTTTGAGTGGCGTTTGTAGCTCTATTTATGATTATTTTCCATTTTACACGTTGGGGTTGATCGGTCATTCCTTCACCTGCAAAGTCGGCTATGAAATCTGCCAAAGCTTGAGCCTTTATTGCTTTCCTGGGTTCGTACCTCACATCCCACGAATGGAGCTTAATTTCCCATCCTACCATTTTTCCTTCTAGGTCTGGGATTTAGAGAATTTTTTTGATAGGCCGACCCGATCAGACCACTATTGTGTGTGCTTCGAAATACTTCCTTAACTTTCTTGTGCACATCATGAAGGCAATGATAAATTACTTAACTGGACCTTTCCTTAACTCTGAAACCCTGAGAACTTGGCTCACATAATAAATGGGCAGCTGCTGGGTTCCTTCTTCCCTGACTAGGACACCTACAACAGCTTCACCAGAAGTTGACAAGTATAGATACAAGTTTTTACCTGGAAGTGGTCGGCTGAATAGTGGAGGGTTAGTGAGGAACTTCTTTAATTCATCAAAGGCTTGCTGGCAGTCAGCTCCCTAATTGAAAGTGTCGTTCTTTCTCAACTTCTTAAAGAAGGGGTGCACTGTTTGGTTGAAGAGGAGATAAACCTTCCGAGGGCTGTTATTCTACCATTTAGCTTGTGGATATGTTTCACACTGCTCGGAGGTTGCATCTCCAAAATGGCCTTTATTTTGTTAGGATTGGCTTCAATACCCCTTTGGGAGACTATAAAGCCGAGGAATTTTCCAAAAGGCACCCTGAAAATGCACTTCTCAAGGTTGACCTTTATTCAATACTTATTCAATGTGTTAAAAGCCTTTGCCAGATCTACATGATGTTCTTCGGGGATTTTGCTTTCGATGATCATATCATACACGTAGACTTTCAGATTATATCCGATCTGATCTTTAAAGATTCTATTTATCAACCACTGATATGTGGCATTGATATGAGCTTGAAAAGCTCATAAATAGTGTGTTTTAATGTGTAGTTTTGTTTAGTATTTTGTTTATTATTTGGATATTTTATCTATATTTTGTTGCTTTTATGTGTTTTGTGTGTTTGTGGTTGTTTAGTTGTCTTGTAGGAGAAAGGGAATTATTTGAGGCTTAAAGGAGTCAATTGGAGAAGGAGGAGGAGAATGAGAGCTACAAGGGCATTGTCGCACAAAAGAGCTCGCAACAGCAAGCGGGGAAGAAAGCCAGGCTAGCAGAAGAAGTGTGCATTGTCTTGAGGGTGACAATGAAGGAAAGGTCGTGACAGGTAGCGGAGCCAGCCAAAGCATGGGCGTGTCTTGTTGCGAGCGCGACACAGGACAGATGAGCAGTTGTATTTTTGAAGAGATGCAATTTTTCACCACCAAATGCAACTTTTGTGAAGAGATATTTTTGAAGAGCCATATCTTTTAGGGAGGCATATATATGCCAAGTGAGCAGAATTTTGAAAATGAGGAATTTTGGAATTTGATATTGTGATCTTAACAACAATAATTTTCTTTAGTACTTTCGTTTAATTTTCATGACTTGAAGAAGGAAACAAGCAAGGGAGAAGACATCTTTTAAGAAGGGAAAAGGATTGAGAGATCCCCTTCATCTTGTTCTTACTTTTTATTTTATTCTTTGTAATCTTTATATGAATATTATTTTGGAATTTGATAATATATGAACAAGTACTATTTTTCCATTTACTTAATTGATCTTTGAATGTAGAATTTGCTATTAAAATTATATTAGTATCATTATAGGTTGAGGAAAAAGACCTCAGATGGCAATTCTTTTTCTGAAAATCAATATAATGGTCATAAATAAAGGAGTTAGCGAGAGCAATGTCTTATTAAAAGTTAATAGAAAATTCATTATGAAAGCATAGTTAGAGAGATCACATGTGGAGATAATTGCTATAGGTTGGTAGTAAATCTTAAAATTTGTAATTAAAATCAACTAGTTCACTAACGAGAGTTGAGAATTAGCACTTTAATTGCATGTCTTAGGCAATCTAATTCATGTCGAGAGAGTGGATTGGAAATTTATTCCAACTTAGATTACTAATAAGATTAAAACATATTAATTAAAATAATGGTATCAAGTGCATGATTATTTAATTTCATTATATTTATGTCTTCTTTGATTATATTTAACTAGGATTTAATTTACACAATAAGGTTGTTTAGAATTAATTTTCACTTACAAACATTGTAAACAAGATTAAAATTGAGTTGTAATAATGGGTAATTTAAATCAACATTTTCTCGTGGGATCGATATCTGAAGTACTATAATCGGTACACCGTATACTTACGGTATTTAAGATTTTAGAAAAAGCATATCAAGTTTTTGGTGCCGTTGCCGGGGAACTGTTTGATTTAATTTTTACATTATGAATCTTGATTTAAGATTTTGGATTACGATATTTAATTTATTTTTGTTGTTTGTTTTGTTTTGAAGTTTCAGGATTTAACAGTTCATGCTGCGTACACGAAGTTCACAAAAAGAACTTGATCCGTTGAATCTAGAGATAGAGAGATTTATTTCAAGTAATCGCAAGTCTAATAAGAAGAAGAATCAGAATGGAAGATTGACCATGGCTGATGAAGAGAATCCATCACGATTGATGGACTTTGCCATGCCGGCATTGAGTGGAGCTCAATAAGGGGTGGTAAGACCAACGGTAAACGTAAACCAATTTGAGATTAAACCATCACTTTTACAACTGATTTAAAATAGTATACAATTCTAGGGTTTGGCAAATGAGGATCCCAATGCTCATTTGGCAAACTTTTTAGAAATCTATGATACCTTTAAAATTAATGGGGTTTCAGCGAATGCAATTAAGCTTAGACTTTTTCCTTTTACATTGAAGAACAAAGCAAAAGCTTGGTTGAATTCCCTTACTAGGGTTCAATAACAACTTGGGACCAAGTAGCCTAAGCCTTTTTATCAAAATATTTTCCCCTAGCAAAAACTGCAAAAATTATAAAGGATATCACCACTTTCGTTCAATATGACACTAAATCTTTGTATGAGGCATGGGAGAGATTCAAAGAATTGCAGCGAAGTTGCCCACACCATAACTTACCAAGGGAGTTGCTGATGCAAACGTTCTATAATGATGTGAATCCAACTACTCGAGGCACCATTGATGCTGCAGCTGGGGGATCTCTTATGAGGAAAACAACGGAGGCTGCGTTTGAGTTATTGGAGGAAATGTCCATGAATAATTGTATGTGGCCAACCGAGAGAGTAAGAGACCCTAATTTTAATTCCAATGCTAATACTAGGGGGTTCATTCAATAGATTCTGTTGTGGCCTTACAAGCCCAAGTAGCTGCATTAACACAAAAGATTAATAGTCTAGGAGTAGGAGGATATCCACAAACTGAGTGCATTATTTGTGGTCAACTAGGTCGTGGTAATAAGGGTTGTAGTTTGGGAATAGGTAGTACAAATGAGCAAGTGAGCTTTTTACAAAGGCAAGGACGAGGAAACCCCTATTCAAACACCTATAACCCCGATTATAGAAACCATCCGAATTTTTCTTGGGGAGGTAATAACAATCAAACTAGAGGAGTAGGATTTCAACAACCGCAAGATAGGTTTGGAGCCTTGAAAGTGAAGGTAGATAGGTTTATTGAGGAGCTTAATTTAAAGTTTACTTCACAAGAAGATAATCAAAAGAGGTTAGAAACTAAATTCAATCAAATAACAAAGAATCAAGCCTCTTCAATTCATAATTTGGAAGTACAATTAGGGCAAATTGCCAAGGCTTTACCTTCCTGCTTACAAGGAAACTTACTAAGCAATACGGAGTAAAATCCTCGCGACCGTTTAAAGGAAGTCTAGGATAGATTTCAGATTGTTTATATTTATATTTAAAGTTGACTTAGTGGTTATTTGCATGTGTAATTTCTATTTCTATTTCCATTTTTATTTTATTTTATTTTTATTGTTTTATTTGTATTGATTTATTTTCATATTTATTTTGGAATACTTACACATTTTTTTTATCTTTATTTGACAGGTATTTATGTATGATTTGTTTGTGTTTTCTATTATTTACTGTATTTTTCCATTTAAAAAAAGTTTAAGACATGTAGTATCATCCTTGTCGTGAGCGCGACGATTGTCGCGAGCACGACATGGATGTATAGGATGGATCAAAGGACTCTATCGTGAGCGCGCCCTCTTCGCCCTCACGACTGTTTCATCATGATATGGGCATTAGGGTTCTATCGCGAACGCGACACCATCGCAATTGCGACTTATGAATAGGGAGATTAGGCATTTAGGATCTATCGCAAGTGCGACTTTCCTCGCGAGCTCGTTAGGTTCAAATAACGTGTCTTGTCGCGAGAGTGATAATGTCGCGAGGTCGCGATAGGACATGGGATTTGAATTTTTAAGGTTTTTAGCTACCTTTTCACCTCCCCTATAAATAGTTAAAACCCTAACCTAACCCTTCAACTTCCTCATTCAGCTGTTCTCCCGATTTTCTTCTTTAGGAGCTTTCTCAAATCTTTCTTTTTCTCCTCCTCTATTCTTTTTACTTTATTTTGTGGAGAATTTTTTCTAGGATTCACTGTTGTTTCTTCTTTCTTCCTCACTTGTTTTTTGTGATTTTAGCTTGGGTTACACAAGATTTTCATCATGGTTCGCACCAAGTCTATAGGCTGCAAAGACAAACAACCTATGGTAGAGCCAAGTTCTCCGCCACCGGAGCCTGTTGAGTATCTTCAAGACAGGTTTGAATGTCCTTTTTCCCTTTACACTGAAGAAGAAGGAAAAAAGTTTAAATTTTTTGACACAAAAACTTATGTGGGTATATTGCATCTAGACAATGATTTGCTTAAGGATCTAGGTCTCACTACACCATTTGATAAATTTATCAAATATGTGAAATGGGAGAAATTTTCTTGTATGAATTTGCCTATTAGGAAGGATTAGGCTGTGAAATTTTTTGTCACTTTGGCATATGTAGACAATAAAAAGACTCAATTTAAATTTAGATACTAGGGTGCTAAATTTATTTTTGGTTTTGAAGACATGCATGCTTGGTTTGGTTTTCCTTTGAATAGAAAATGTTTTAATGCCAATTTGTTTGATCACCGGCCTATTTAGACTACAATAATTGGCTTAAAAGAATTCAATAACAAAAATGCATCCAATAGACTTATTAAGGATAATGCTATGTTCTTATTTCATAAATATCTTTGCCATGCATTATTTGGACGTGTCGAAAGCATTAAGATTCAAACCAAGGATTTATTTGTTCTTGATTTGTTGTTGACGTGTAAAACACCATGTTCTATTGATTTTATCTTTGATGGGTTATATCATGCCTCCATTGCTAAAACTAAAACGGTAGGCATGTCACATGGTAACTGACATTATTTTAGGGTGTTTAGGTGACTTGGATAATTTTATTTTGGATGATGATGAGCGTATTACTTTAATGGATATCCGTTATCTGCGTAATTCCCATGTTTTAGATAGAGGCACTTGGCCTTCGCAGTTTCTTTCATGTTTTGCACTGGAAGCGGGTCCTCATCATGCTAAAGGCAAAGGGAAAGCACCTGAACTATTAACTGCTGCAGCATCTGGTGATTCGAAAGGTACTGATGATAAAGATGAAGCTGCCCGTGCTGGTGATTCGGGTGCTGGACGTGGTAATAGTGATGCCCCAAGTGTTGGCGCTAAGCAAGGTGAAGTTGCTAGATTGCAATAAGTCATGTCCCGTTTAGATGGCATTAAAGCTGCGAATCAAAGGATGGTGGCCCGGATGGATTCTCTTGAGGTGAATGTGAGAAAAATGCATAAAAGTCATAAGAGCCTTAGCTGCAAGTTGCTTTCTTTCTTCTGCCATCAAAACATTCCATTCACTCCTCCGTCGGGGTCCCCAAGTGGACCAGCTGAGTAATGTTCCTCTCTCCTATTTTTAATTTTTCTTATATTTGTGTTTGTTTGTGTTGTGTTTTTGTTTATGTAGTATGTTTGTTTTTGTGGCGTCTTCCTTACACAATGAGGACATTGTGTCCTTTAAGTGTGGGGAAGCTAGTTGCTAGTTTGTCTATAGGATTAGTTTTAAATTTTTATGTTTTGTTATGTTGTGTTATGGAGTTTTTCTTTCTGAGGTTATCACCTAGTAGCATATGTAGACGATCTTTGCATAGTTAATTATAAGTCTATTGGATACATTTACTAAAATGGAATTAAGGATTTTTTTTTAATATGATTATGCTTCTATGGATAGGCATGTTTAGGTAAAGTACTTTGGTATATATTTCTTCTAAGCCAAGTTTTTTTAAGCGTGTTCTTTAACATAGTGAGTTTTGCATGATGTAGAACCATGGTGAGCTTTTGACCCTTAACACATTAAATTTTTTTTTGAGAGAATTCCTCTTGTATTCATTACTCTAGAACTTGTGTTAGATAATTTTTGAGATCACATTTAGTATGTAATATGCATGAGAAATGATAAGGGCATTAGAAATAACCTTTTTTAGTTTGTTTAAACAACTAAACTTTTTGAATTTAGGTAGCCATTTTGAGCCTATAACCATTTTATTCATGAGCATATTTTTAGCCCTATGCCAATTTCTAATAAATTAAACCTTTCTTTTTGAACCCTTATGTGGAAGATGTAGTAATTCTTTGATGAGTAGGATATAGTATTGATATTTAGTAAGCATGAATTATAAGCATGAACCATTTTTGATCCATGAAGTTTAAAGCCACTATTATTTTTCCATTTACTTAAAAGAAAAAAGAAAGAAAGAAAGAAAGAATAAGAAAAACTACTACACTAGTTTGCTTTAAAAAAGAATGAAAACAAAAGTAAGAGAAGCAACTAGTTGAAGTTGAGCATGATGTAAAAGCTAGTGGGAATTAAAGAATGTTATAAGGGGATATGTAAATTTCATTAGGAAAGATAGATATCATGCTTTAGTTTTTTCAATACAAAGTCTTACTTGTTTTCGTAATTGCTATATTTTCCACATAAATGAGCTACTTAACCAAAATTGTTCCTACCCTAACCTAAGCCAAGCTATAACCCTTTAAAGACCCTTTTGATTTTGTGCATAATTTTATGCTAGTGATGGAGATTTTTATTTAATATAAGCTTATGATATGTGGTGGTACAAGAGGAGATATGAGTTAAACACAACCCATTAAACACTTGAGTGATGTAAGGCAGAAATTATGAGAGAATAACTCTACATTTTGTATTACTTGCTAGGTTAGAGTACATGTTGTAAGAAATTATGAGCTTTATATATATGTACTTTACGTTCTCTTGTTTATCTTATTGGGGGAATATGAGTATTAAACCTTATAGATCCAAGATTTTGTTTTGGTATTTGTTGACATTGACTCAATAATGAATATGTTAAAGAAACCTTGCATGTGTTAACTTGTGAGCATCTCAAGAAGTACGAACTCCATATTCCATGTTTTATGTTTTATTTATTTGTTTGTTTGAGCTATGATATTTTCTTGCATTTTGAAGTTTTGCTTGAGGACAAGTAAAAGTTTAAGTGTGGGGAATTAATATGAGCTTGAAAAGCTCATAAATAGTGTGTTTTAATGTGTAGTTTTGTTTAGTATTGTGTTTATTATTTTGATATTTTATCAATATTTTGTTGCTTTTATGTGTTTTGTGTGTTTGTGGTTGTTTTAGTTGTCTTGTAGGAGAAAGAGAATTATTTGAGGCTTAAAGGAGTCAATTAGAGAAGGAGCAGGAGAATGAGAGCTACAAGGGCATTGTCGCAAGCGCGACAATGCAAGAGAGCTCATGACAGCAAGTGTGGAAGAAAGCTAGGCTAGCAGAAGAATTGTGCATTATTGCAAGGGTGACAATGAAGGAAAGGTTGCAACAGCTAGCGGAGCCAGCCAAAGCATGGGCGTGTCTTATCGCGAGCGTAACACAGGACGGATGAGCAGTTGTATTTTTGAAGAGATGTAATTTTTCACCACTAAGTGCAACTTTTGTGAAAAGTTATTTTTGACGAGCCATATCTTTTAGGGAGGCATATATATGCCAAGTGAACAGAATTTTGAAAATGAGGAATTTTGGAATTTGATATTGTGATCTTAACAACAATAATTTTCTTTAGTACTTTTGTTTAATTTTCATGACTTGAAGAAGGAGACAAACAAGGGAGAATACATCTTTTGAGAAGGGAAAAGGGTTGAGAGATCCCCTTCCTCTTGTTCTTACTTTTTATTTTCTTCCTTGTAATCTTTATATGAATATTATTTTGGCATTTGATAATATATGAACAAGTACTATTTTTCCATTTACTTAATTGATCTTTGAATGTAGAATTTGCTATTAAAATTATATTAGTATCATTATAGGTTGAGGAAAAAGACCTTAAATGGCAATTCCTTTTCTGAAAATAAACATAATGGTCATAAATAAGGGAGTTAGCGAGAGCAACATCTTATTGAAAGTTAATAGGAAATTCATTATGAAAGCATAGTTAGAGAGATCACATATGGAGATAATTACTATAGGTTGGTAGTAAATCTTAAAATATGTAATTAAAATCAACTAGTTCATTAATGAGAGTTGAGAATTAGCACTTTAATTGCATGTCTTAGGCAATCTAATTCATGTTGAGAGAGTGGATTGGAAATTTATTCCAACTTGGCTTACTAATAAGATTAAAACATATTAATTAAAATAATGGTATCAAGTGCATGATTATTTAATTTCATTATATTTATTGTCTTCTTTGATTATATTTAACTAGGATTTAATTTACACAATAAGGAGTTTAGAATTAATTTTCACTTACAGACATCGTAAACAAGATTAAAATTGAGTAGTAATAGTGGGTAATTTAAATCAACATTTCCTCGTGGGATCGATATCTGAAGTACTATAACCGGTATAGCGTATACTTGCGGTATTTAAGCTTCTAGAAAAAGCATATCAGGCATCTGTATTTTTTAATCCGAATGGCATTGCTCTATAGTAGAAAGTGCCATTATCGATGATGAAACTAGTCTTTTCCTGATCTAGTAACCATATCATAATTTGGTGGTGTCCAACATATGCATCGAGGAGGGAGTAGATAGCATGGCCAGCAGTGGTGTCTACCAGTTGGTCTATGCTCGGTAGGGGGTAGCTGTCTTTCGAATATACTTTGTTAAGGTTTGTGAAGTCTACACACATCCACAGCTTCCCCAACTTCTTCTTCACAAGCACAACATTGGTGAGGCATTCAGGGTAGTCAACCTCTCGAATTGTACCCACTTTTAATAGTCTGTACATTTTCTCAAAAATGAATTTCCTCCGATTGGGAGTATGCCTTTGCAGCTTCTGCCAGATCGGCTTGTAAGCTAGATCCACATTAAGTTTGTGGGTGATTACATTGGGATCAATACTGGAGATGTCTTTTGGCTTTCAGGTAAAAGATGCCTGGTTGATCATCAAAACTTGCATGATTGCCTCCTTGACCTCTGCACTCATGCTGGTGCCTATTTGAACACTCTTGCCTTTTTCAAGTGTCCTTGCCTTGACTTCTTTTGTAAGATCCATTCTCTGCCCCTCCGCTTGCTCAAATCGCTCCAGCCCTGGCTCCACCATCATGGCCTCTTTCTGGTGTTTGATCATGGTGATTTAGGCCTCTCTGGATGCTTTTTGATCACCCTTTAGAATGGCAATATCTCCCCTAGTTGGGATCTTCATCACCATGTACCGGATGCTAGTGATAGCTCTAGTTTGAAAAAGTAGAGGCCTACCAAAAATTGAATTATAGGCAAAAATCATATCAATAACCATAAAAGTTACCTTGCAGGCATGGGCTAGGGCCTTCTGGCCAAGCTAGACAAACAGATCGATAGATCCTACCACCAGAACGGTAGCGTTGCTGAGATTAATTAGTGGTGTGGCATTCGGCTTAAGCTCTCCGATCGGCAGACCCATGGCTCTGTAAGCTTGGAGGGTGAGCCCATTCACAATACTCCCTTTATCCACCAATATTATCTTCACATTGAAGTTATTGATTCATGCCCTAATGATAAGGGCATCCTCATGATAAAATATTACATCCCGTGCATCCTCACAAGATATGGTGACTGGGGCTAGCCGCTCAGATGTCTGAGAGATGTAGACACCTTTTTCCTTTTTTTTCCTGGATAGGTCCTCTCCATAGGATGACCCACTAGTAATCATTTTTATGATATTGGCGAATAAGCATAACATATACTAGTCTGTCTTGATTAACAATATCCTATCTTGTTAATTCCTTGACTAGGGATATTTAGATATTATCACATTTTCATGCAATAGACATCTCATATCATGAACACTTTCATGATTGCCTTTGCACTGTGTTTATAATATCTAGGACTTCATTTATTAATTAAAGATATATAAACACATGTATTTAAACATAGCATTAATAAATGAATAATGCCTTTCATTAACAATATGAATTTATATATATGAAATACATCACTTTTACATGGGCTCTAAGGCATACTCTCTGACAAGAAGCAAGAAGGCTTATTCCAAAATCTTATTCATGAAGCTTCCCCCCAAGGTAGCATCCAATAAAGACCTTGTATTTGAATTACATACTACATAAAATGTAGACATTAACTGATGCATTGCAATTTCATGATAAGGATAGCTCTTCAATAACCTCCTAAACCTCTCCCAAGCTTTATGTAAGGTCTCATCATTTAATTTCTGAAAATTATAGATACTATTCCTTATGGTTGCCATTTTGGTAGGTGGAAAAAAACTTTTTTCCTGCACTTATTCCTATGAATGAATGGATTAGCTTGATAACATGGATAACTAACCTCTTGCTTTCCCTATGAAAGTGAAAGGAAAAAGCTTCAATCTTATAACATCTATCGACACACCTTGAATTTGGATCGTGTTACTAATTGCTAAGAAAATATCTAAATGTTATGCCAGGTCCTCAATATCCGATCCTGAGAATTGGTTCATTTAAACCATGGTGATCGTTTTCGATTTTAGCATGAAATATCGTTGACAAGGAAGCACCATTGTTTTATACTCCTCATTCCATCTTGGAGTGGCATAGTCATGGATAGTCCTTCATCTTGGACCACCATTATTTCTTTTATGTTGTTATTGTTTCCCTTCTTATTCTTCATCCATAAAAGGATCTTCTAGAATTGGTTCATTGTTCATATCTTCATCCCAAACTTATCTTTTTCTCCAGTGTAAGGCCCTCTCCATTTAAGGATCAAATGGTTCCACATGATGTGGTCGATATCTATTCATACACCAAAGTCACCTGAAAAGAATGATCAAACAAAAGTAAATAAAAGAAAAGCACATAAAAGCAACCAATCCAATTTTTCAATTAAACATGCCAAAAGTACCCGACAACTGCATCAAACACTTGTTGTGACATAAGGTTAATTCATATGCAAAATATAATCCTAAATTCACAATTTTTATGAAGGAATTATGACTTAAAAATGTATGTAATCATGTCAAATGTTGACTTTAAATTCATAGGTACTGGATGTACTGTTAGGGAATAGACTTTAGTAATTTGGGCATAAATTTTGGTAGAATTGTTAAAATGCTACAAAGTAAAATTTTGGTAACACTAGAGACCTAGAAATACAACTTTGTTAAAGACATGCTAGTCTAATTCCTTCTTCATTTTACCCTATAAATTTTTATATGTGGTAGTAAACATTATTTTGGTCCTATGAACAGCTTGTAGTTTTTCTCAAATATCTCGAGCTATAGAGAATATATTAAGGTTAATTTTGATGCTTTAGAAACTAGACACATATAGGAATAAGATTGTAAAAGGTAATTTAGCCTAAAAATGACATTTTCAAATTCATAAGTGGCTCACAAGTTGGGTCCAGAATACTGCCTTGTGCAGATTTTTAATGTATTTGACCTTATGTTTTTTTTTAATAGTTAAGTTAAATATCTATCTATGTAAATACATAATCAATTGGTTATGGCATGCAATATGACTATTATAAAAAAAGGGGGTTATATGTATACATATACATTCATATATGCAAATAGGTAAAGATTATTGATGAAGATATATATATATATATATATATATATATATATATATATATATATATATATATATATATATATATATATATTTGTAATTAAATTTGTACATGATTGTTAAATGCAAGATTAATTTTATGTATAAAATTCCTATGATGAGTAAGTGTACATTTTGATATGTACCTATGCTATGAAATAAGGAATATAATAGTATTACCATGTCACAAGTAATGTCTTATGGATAACATGTTAAGGTATCTATTAAAATAATATATGCTTAATTGATAAAACATCGAAATGTTAAATGGCAAATTGGTTACATGTATTTATATAAATTAGAGATTTTAGATCTTTTTACATGATCATATACCTAAGTTGTGTTGTATTGGAAAGTTCTAAGAATAAGGCATAACTTAGATTGAGCACTTAAGCAGGTATGAAATATTACTTGATTGCCATGTTATGATCAAGCTATATATGATGACTAATGATAACACGATCAAAAACTATGTGAATCAGTATATATAAACTTTGTATCCATAGTTATACTACAGTAATAATATTTTTACACTATAATTATACGTATGTAAATCGATTTAATTAAGTGCAAGTATGGTATATAAAAACAGAATTAAACAAAGTATTGCCTGCAATTAGAGTTCAATTGTGGATAGATAGGCGCCTATAGGGATTTTGCAGCTGCCACAGTCAACCTGTTTATGTCTAAAGTACAGTTGATCATATAGGACCATAAACAGTCGTTTAGGTTGTTAGTTTATCCCGATTGGGTCTATTTGACCGGTCCAACGTACATACAACCCATTTGGTTCCATAGATCTGATATCCTCGGATATCCATTATTTTGATACCCTCTGGTATCCACCATTCCCATTATCCACCTTTAAAACTTAAGCAGGCTATGTTACAGTATAAATACATTATAAATGGTTATAGTATAACAAGGCATATAAATTATGAAATATCTTGTTTAATTGAGTTTTCCAATGCATGTATCTTATTCTTATGTTTACATTTATGTATAGAACATTTTATGAAATGTTGAATTTATGGAGACTACTTGAATGTAAGAATACATTGCTGATCAAAAACATTTTTACATTTATCATATGCTTATCATTTATATGTTATTTTAAGTGTTCTATAAATTTTGTATAATTTACTGAACCTGACGATCACTGTGAGTAGTTGTCCTTCACTTTTAATATCCAAACTAAGTTGTGTAGCTTAGCATGGGTTATTTTGATCCGTGTAGGTCTTAGTAGTCAAGGCTTTTGCACAGGAATGTTCTCTGCATCAGGCCAGGTCGACACCAATCTATAGGAGTTGATGTAGAAATTTTGATTAATTTAGTATAGTTCCTTACATGTTTAATATGTATAAAGTTTATATTATATATGTAAGTCGTATGGAGGTTAAGATTGTAATAAGCTCTTAGTGAGAAATCTAGTATATGCATACATCTAAAAGCTAGAATGACTTTATTCAAATGTGCTGGAATGCTGAATGTTATGCATGATAGTGAAATTACTAAGATAGTTGAATCTTGTATGATTAAGATAATAGGTTGCATAATGAGTCACTGTGTTTATTCAAAATGAAATGTACATGAAAGATGTGATAAGCTTAGTTAAAATACAAGTTATATGATTAGACGGATTAGGTGACATGAATGCATGTAGATGTTAATCGAGTTAATTGCTTAACATAACATGACTTAAGTAAACTTCATAACTTATGATAGAGATGCTAGAATAGGGTGTTTCAATTTGGTATCAGAGCCTGGTTTAGTCTTTTCTGGGCAATTTGAGTATACGATTTTATAATATGAGATAGTGTTGCATTGTCCTAATGCAGAAGTTCCTGTTTTCTTATAGATTAAAGATTGAGAATTCCTCTAGCGATGCTATAGAAGAATCGGCTGAAAGTAATTTATCGGTTAGATCAAATCCTTCTAATCCAATGACTTTATCATCACATCAAAATGAAATTCCTAACTGTGGTTCCTGGAGAAGCCTTATTGAAAATTTCTTAGGATATGGCCCAGATTCTGCAAATAATGACTATACCCAAAGCTCCAATATCTAAAATTAGGAAGCATGGGGCACAAGAATTTATAGGCACTAATTTAGAACAATTTGAAGAAGCTGAGTTCTAGTTGGAAAGGCTGGAGAGGATATTTGATGAAATTAACTACCCTGCAAATCACAAGGTATCTTATGTTGTGTCCTTACTTCAAGGCATAGCTTATGATTGGTGGAAGCTGATATTAAGACAACCTCAGTTACCTGACCCACTTACCTAGGAATTTTTTGAGGAGGAGTTCAGAAAGAAATATGTTATTGAGGCTTATAGGGAGGAGAAATTAAAGCAGTTTCTGAATCTGAGACTAAAAGCTCTATCTGTAGCTGAATATGAAAAAAGAATTTAGCTGGTTATGCAAATATGTTCCCAAGGAGATGTTGACGGGAGTCTTTAAATGTAAACACTTTAAAGATGGGCTGAATAATCGAATCAAAGAAAAACTATTCGAATTTACATCTTTGAATGTGGTGGATTTTAATCAACTGGTTATGACTGCCATGAAAGTTGAAAAGCATGAGATAGCTAAAAGAGAGAGGGAGCACAAAAGAAGTGGTTCTAAAGGCAGATCTTTCACTAAAAAAAAGATTTAGAGGAGCTCAAGGACGTCAGCCTGTAGAGTCTATTTTTAGTTCTACTAATAAAGGAAAGAAATAAGAGTCCTTTGCCAAGTCTAAATTTGAGAAGGAAGCTTCAAGAAGATAAAGTGGGGGTCAAGCACCTGAATGTCCACATTGTTCCAAACATCATTGGGGTAGCTACAGGAAACTAGCTGGAGAATACTTTAGATGTGGCAGTGCTGATCATTTTATGGCAAACTGTCCTTTGAAATGAAGTCAAGGTTTTAAACAACAGGGTAACATGGGAGCTTCTAATGCACCCCCATCTGGTAGAGGTAGAGGCAGAGGAAGGGGTAAATCAACTCATCATGGGTCCCAGTCTCAGAATGTGTTTGAATTAGTTGATAGACCTCCTG